>CM045765.1:169930685-170636722 GCA_025200525.1 Camellia lanceoleosa
AAGTTCCTGATGAGTAATTTTCACTTTTATATATTGTTCTTCAATAACACGCATCGCACGACTTGTGTGCTAGCAATTGCTGCCGGACCAACATTACTTCAGAGGAGAGTAATCGAATTTTCTTGGCTATGTTTGGTTTCATTTTTTATTTAAAAAGGTTAGAGTTTTTTTTTTAAATAAATAAATTTAATAAAAATAAATTTTAAAAAATATTTTTACCTTCTAAAAAGACAAAATTATATAAAAAATGCTAAAGTTTTTAATTTTTTTTTTTCATATAACTAATTTTAATTTTTAGAAAAAATTTTGCACAAATTTCTAAAATTTAAACCAAACATTTTGTTTTTATTTTTTTCTCCGTTGTTTGTTTGCAACGCGACGTCACTTTATATTTACAAAAATTTTATAAACTGCTTTTTGTTTATTTTTATTTATTTTAGAAAATATAAACTACAAACGCTATTGATAATTGACAAAATGTTTTAAAAAATTTTAAATACAAAAAAGATGAGAAATGAGCAAGGGCACAGCAAGCGCAGAAAGTGGGTGCAAAGTGACGGCGCGGCATGGACAAGACAAGGAAGAACAAAGATGCAGAGCACAAGCATGACAGGCGGCAGAGCGCGCGTATGCGCGGCGCGGCGCGTGCGGCGCGCGGCGGGCGCGGCAAGGCAAGGCAAAGGCGCGCGCGGATGTTGCTGTAGCGAGGTTACAGCAGAGGCAAAGTGGTTACGTTAAGTGAGCTAAGGCGAGCGGCGAAGGGGCAAAGCGATTGCGCACCCCGCGAGGCGGCGAGCAGAGCGTATTGCGCGGCAAAAGGGTAGTGCTAGCGGCAAAGTAGCGCAAGGAAGACGGTGATGGAAACGGCAGTGGTCAGCGTGGTAAAAACTAACTAAAAACTCAAATGAAAACACATTTTGAGTTTATATTTTTTGGCCAAATTTATAAATCGAGACTATCGATTTATAAATAAAAATTTACTAAACAAGTTTTTATTTGAATTTTAAAATTTTTGTAAATATAAAATAAAATCGAAAACGGTTACAAAACCAAGACTTTGGCTTTTCTATAATTTTTAAAATTTGATACAACAAAAATGAAAATCAATAGAAAATATTTCTCATGGTCAATAAAAAATAAATTTATTTAGATGTAAAATATTTTTCACTTTTAAAAACAAAAAATATTTTTTGAATTAAAATTTTATCAATGTCACCGCATTCACCATCATCATGGCCATAAGCACTATCACCATTGTTATCACCATCATCACCCCACTACTGCCATCACCTTCACATCCACATTCGCTCCACCACTACTACCACCAAACATAGAAAAATATTTTCAAGTATGTTTGGCTGAAGATTTGAAAAGTGATTTAGAAATAAAAATAAAAATATAAGTGAAATGTAATAAATTATACTTATATTTAATATAGTTTCACATATTTTTTTCCTTCATTTATCAAATTTATTTCCAAATTTCTCAATCAAACACAACGCTTATAATGAAAAAAATCTAAAAATATTTTATCTTCGCTAAAAAATCTAAGAGTAAATTTTTTTTAAAAAAAATAATAAAATAATTGGTGAATGATGAACAAAGGATTCGTTTGAGATGTGGGGTAGTTTTTGGTTTTTTTAGACTTTTTAGCTATTTTAATCTGGGACTAAAAAATCTCGTTTGGAATAGAGTTTTTGATTTTTTTAAATTTTATAAGAGAAAAAATATAATGATTATAGACTGAATGTGATATTTTATCTTATTAGATTAAAAAACTTATTTTATTTTATTTTTTTTTAACTATTTTAATAAAAAAAAATCTGATTTTAACTTAGGCTAAACGATGCAAATATGCATGCTACGCATTACCGCTGGGAAGAAGGTTTCCAAATTTTTAGTTATTTTAGTTATAAAAACAAAATAATCACAACAAATAAAATATCACATCTAACTCATAATTATTACACTCTTCTTTCACAAAAAAATTAAAAATCAAAAATTTTTACAAACTAAACTTTTTAACATAAATTAAAATAGTCAAAAAAAAAATCAAAAACTACAAAAATCAACCCACTTCTCAACCTGAGGCATGTCCTTATCCTTTTAATCCCAATGTCCTAAAACAGACAAACCAAACAAGCCTTCCTTGATTCCCCCATCTCTCTCTTCCTGTCTCTCTCTCTCTCTCCTCTGCAATCACGCTTTGAAATCCATATACAAAAGCTTCAACACTCTCAAATCCTTCTCTCTTCTCATTCCTTCAACTACCCCCTAAACCCCCTAAACCCCTTTGCAATTTTATCATTAATCGAACTAGAATTCTTTTAACTCGAAGTCATGGTTGATTACTCGACCCAACCTATCGATGGCAATGGCGAGTTCAATGTTACTGGTCTCGACAATTTCATGAAAGCTGTCAAGCTGCGAGAATTGGGTCTCTCATACGCTGTCGTTGCTATCATGGGTCCTCAAAGCAGTGGTATGTATTTTGATTCAATTAGTTGTGTTTGTATATTCTATGTGTTAATTGAACTCTGGGTTTTAGTTTTCATGTCCAATTTTTTATGGGTTTGTGATCAAAATTTTCTTTTTTTGGTTGTATAATGGTTAAATTGTTTTGATCTGGTGAAATTAGAGTAGTGTTTACAATTTGGGGTTTTAGATTGTATGCCCAATATTTGGGGGTCTGAGGCTGGTTTATGATCTGAGGGATTGAATTTATTTAATTTTTGGAAGATTGGATTGCATTTCATAGATACATCAGAAGAATCTGGACTTAGTTTCTTTGTTTATTTGATTGTTTAGATTATGGACTTTTAGTTGATATGTTACTAATTTTGTGTTTTAGATACTCACTGAGTTATCGTGTTGATTAATGTTAAGTGTCCTAAACTAATGAGCTACACTCGTGCAAGTCTTTGAAAGTCTTTAATCATCGGCATTGTCTTTGAAAGTCTTTAATTTTCAGCATTTGGATGCTTAGAACCATATACCTAACCTAGAAACTTGCCCCTCAACATTTTGTCTGCGGAAATTGCCACAATGTTGATACAATCTGAATAAATTAATTTGAAACTAGACTCAACTTGCTATTATTGAATAGATTAGTTGTTCAAGTTTGGGGTACTTATTTGTGCTTGCTTGCATCCTGCAAGCAATCTTTCTTTTTCAATTAAGGCACAAAAGTGCACATATTTTTTTTATGGATATAACACTTTTTTTTTTTGGATGAGGGCTTTACTATTTTTGTTTGATTTCTTACTGTTCAATCACTTGTTTTGCTTTCATCCAATCACTTTTTACATGTGATTTCATCAAATAGTGTACAAAGGTTTCAAGCCAAGTATCTTGTGGTTCATTGTGTGTGTGCGTATTTCTATCTATGAATATACTATGCATGTTATTTATACGCTTAAGGCACTAAGGGAATGCTTTCTATTTGAACAGGAAGAGCACACTATTAAATCATCTTTTTCCATACACGTTTTAGGGAGATGGATGCATTCAAGGGAAGGTTGGTTTTTCATTTTAATATTCTTGAAGTATCTCAATTTTGTATTATTCTATGAAGATAATTTTTTCTGTTTTAAATTGTTTATTTGTTTCTCGCTATTATTTGCATTCATCGTGTTACGAGGAGACATGCAACATAAATTATTTTGTTGCAGAGTCAAACTACGAAGGCATTTGATAGCCAAGGCTGTCAGTGTTGAACCTTGCACAATTGTCATGGATTTAGAGGGTACTGATGGGAGGAAAGAGGCAGGTAATGACCTCGACATTGATTTTTTCTTTTCCTAAGAAGGAATAATAGACAAGATAGAGCTCACCTATAGTATCTTATACTTCACTTCTATTCCATTTTAAAATTGTTATGGAATATTTGTGTAGAGTTGGGGTTGAAATGACATGCTTCATGACACTTAGCTATTACTGATCCCATTAGATTAGAATTAAGGGGAATGAACATTGAACAGCAGTTCTTCTTAGCTCGACTACTTGCATTTGTCCTCTTGGTTTGTTTTTTATTTTTGTTTTTATCTAAAATTATGTTGAAATCACAGGGTAGATGATGTTGGCTGGTTTAATACTTCATGGGGTAAAATGGATGCTTGTCACAAGTTATTAGCCAAGAAGCACAAACATGGACACTCCACATGACATGAACATATAGACACAACACAATTTGCATAAAATACGTGACACAACACGTGGGGACATGTGCAACGCTACAAATTTTTTTAAAAAATATTTATTATATGTCATATATAGACTCCCATCTCAAATTTTATATTTATTATATGTCATATATATATATTAACTGCTCCTATCCGTAGTCAAGTCCCATCCTCAAGTCTTTTCCCTTGCATTTGTACATGTTTGTTGGTGTTTTTAAGGAAAGCAGACACTTCCCTTTCAATGCTCAACTCATTTCTCATATTTGATTATCTATCTCATACTTCAGTCAGAATTTTGTCAATTTCAGGATGATACAACATTTGAGAAACAAAGTGCTCTATTTGCTTTGGCGCTTTCGCACATCGTATTGATAAATATGTGAGTATCAAGTTTCTTATTAGGTGTTCCATGTTTATCCTAGCTTAATGCTTGTTTGTCTTTGTCAGATTAGGATTGGTGATATGAGTTTCCCACTTAGGTACAAATTTGTTTTGGAAAAATGTGCTCCATCCGCCCTGGCACAACCGGCAAGAAACAAAATTTCATTTCATCCCCATCGAA
The DNA here is from genome assembly GCA_025200525.1 of Camellia lanceoleosa. NCBI lineage: Eukaryota > Viridiplantae > Streptophyta > Magnoliopsida > Ericales > Theaceae > Camellia > Camellia lanceoleosa. The sequence continues at coordinate 169,935,429 of CM045765.1, forward strand.
TTGGCCGATATGTTGATGTTTCTAGGAAATTGAAATGAAACATTAGTGGAATAATCGAATTTCAAATTTTTACCAAAACATACCAAAATCTACTTAAACAACGATCTTTTTTTCTATTTGCATCTTTTTGTCTAAAGAAAAATGTGAGAATAAAGAGAAGTATTAAATTTATTAGAGAATTTGAGAAACTAGGTAAGATAAGAGAAGAGATAGACGAGAAGATAAAACAAGCATGATTAAACCAAACCAAACCAAACCAAACCAAACCTTAAGTCCCATTAAAAGGGGTCGGCTGTATGGATCCTTTCTTTTCTACTCCGCTCTATTCCAGGCCACTTGGTTAATCAAAATAAGGAGGTTTCTATCTCTCTTTATTATATTAGTCCACATCAATCTTAGTCTACCCTTTCCCTTAACACTACTATCTACTGTCACTGTATCGCATCTCTTCACTACTGCCTTTGTTGGTCTTCGTTGTATATGACCAAATCATCTCAATCTATTCTCTCTCAACTTATCTTCTATCGGTACTACTCCTACCTTTTCTCGAATATACTCATTCCTAACTCTATCTTTTTTAGTCTTGCCACACATCCACCTTAACATTCTCATCTTAGCAACACTTATCTTATTTACATGTTGTTTCTTAGTTGTCTAGTAATCAGTCCTATATAACATCACTGGTCTAATAGCCATTCTATAGAACTTCCTTTTTAGTCTAATTGGTATTCGTTTATCGCACAGTACTCCATATGCACTCCTCCACTTAACCCACCTCGCTTAACTCGTGGTTCACATCCGCTCCAATCTCCCGATCGCTGAGCTAATCGCTCCTAAATACGAAAATGTTTACTCTAGGTAGTTCTTGGCTCAATCTTCACTTCTCCTCCGCTTTTATTGTGATCAAGTATCAAATTACACTCTATATACTCATTATAGTTCTCACAGATCCTAAATCCTTTAGATTCAAGTGCTTTTGTCCAAATTTGCAACTTAGTGTTTCTTCTAGTCTTATCTACTAACACGATATAATCAGAAAAATATATATCATGACACATCATCCTCAATATCGCTAACTCATCCATAACTAAAGTGAAAAGATAAGGACATAAAGTTGATTCTTGGTGTAACCTTACGCTTATTGGAAATTTATTCGCCTCCAAAGAAAGTATCTAATAGTGGTTACCACACCTTCATATATATATATATATCCCTAATCATATCAATGTAACATTTTGTCACTCCTTTTTTCTCTAACACCCATCAAATTATATCCCGAGACACTCTATCATATGTTTTCAAGATCGATAAAAATAAAACAAGCATGATTAAGTTACTTAATTTGAGAAACTAGGTAGGTAACTTGACTTAATTATGCTTGGTATTAATTTATTAGAGAATTTTTTGCTTTACTTGCTCCTAGTTCGAATAGTTAGATGGTAGCTTGTAAATGGTCAAGTTAATTTTGGTAATTCTATAATGAATCATTTACAGTAAGGGGTGTTCATACCATTATGTGATGTGACATCTGATTGATTTAGAGGAACGAGGATTGAACTAAATTCTGGGATAAACAAATTTAAAAAACTGCTGCTATCCAACAATACTTGTTTGGTCACGAGCTACTGTGACAAGATTGAGTTATTACATCAAATGTCAATTGGATGCCTGATATGGGATTGCCAGGTGGTGCCATGATATTGGTCGGGAGCATGCTGCCAACAAGCCTCTTCTAAAAACAGTATTCCAGGTTCTGACACTTCAAGTTTTTGTTCTGGTAATCATGTTGTAAATAATTCGCGCCCTGACAATCTGTTGACTGCTGCCATATAGGTCATGATGCATTATTTAGTCCGCAAGAAAACTACACTTCTCTTTGTAATACGTGATAAAACAAAGGTGTGGTACTTTAGCAGTCTATTTTCTTGAAATTTTTTTCAATTACCTAATCTTGTCCTTCTAAAGTTACCTTTCCTGTTCAATTTTGAATCATTCTGTTTTTGTGATTGTTTGTGTAGACGCCACTTGAACATTTGGAGCCTGTTCTGAGGGAAGATATTCAGAAGGTACATCTGTGCTTATCTCTCCCTCCTCCTCCCATAACATGACCAGAAATATATTATTTATATTTTCTCTTATCATTGATTATACTTTTGCAGATATGGGATACAGTTTCTAAGCCACAGGCTCACAAGGACACACCTCTCAGTGAATTTTTCAATGCAAGATATAATCTCTCTCTCTCCCTCTCTCTGGTCTGTGGTCTGTGCCTTTTTTTTTTTCTCTGACTTTAAAATTTTCATGGGCGTGAAGGTGGAGGTCACTGCTTTATCTAGCTATGAGGAGAGGGAAGAGCAGTTTAAAGAGCAGGTGGATCCTTTAGCATAAAGTGCTTATTTAACTTTCTTTGGCTGCCATGATAATGGCTTGTGATTTTGTCAAATGTCTAGCATTGCATCACTGTTTCAGCATTTAGTTCTGGTTGTTGATAAGCCCTCTCTATATTTGCAGTCAATGCATGTAATCTTCAATCCATACGTCTACTTAGCCAGCTCTGTTATGTAAAAACCTCCAAAGATTGGCTGATAAAAAGAAAGAAAAAAAAACCTTCAAAGATTCAAGATATTTAACCCTTTATAAATTATTAATAGATATATTCTTTTAAAGTAAAATTACTGGGCAGAAATAAAAAAGAGCATCTTCTTAAAATCAAGATACTATTATACTAATATGATGGTATGAGAACAATCATATTCCACTTCTCTCCCATTATTCCCATATAATCTCACTAAAAATGTTAGATTCTTAAACAAGTTTGCCATTGGTTAAAAAGAGTTTTAATATTTGCTAGTGGCTATTGATTGTGTTGAATCAAATTTGGAAGGCAAATTTGTGAGTATTTGAAATGAGGAGGACCTTTGTCCAGTAAATGTTAGAGCCAACTCTTTCTTTCATATTAAGGTACGGATCTGGTCATCTTTTTTGGATACATCGGAAAGGAACGGATCTGGTTATCAATTTACAGAATCGGAGTGAGAATTGCCTGTGTCTATATGTCTTTCCATATTAGTTATTTATAGTTTTATAGAGGATTTACAGTCTTTCAGCCTTATGTGCCCTCTTATACAGGTTGCTCAACTGAGGCAGCTGCTTCCATTCTATTGCTCCAGGAGGGCTTGCTGGTGATAGAAGAGGAGTGGTTCCTGCATCAGGATTTTCTTTCAGTGCACAACAGATATGGAAAGTTATAAAAGAAAACAAGGATCTAGACCTTCCTGCTCACAAGGTCACACTTTTTTCTTGCCGCTTGATTTATAAGGAATTGTTTGGTTTATGATGCATTTTGTCTCTTTTGTCTTGCATAATATTTATATGGTTTTTTGATAATCAGGTCATGGTTGCCAGTGTCCGGTGTGAAGAGATTGCCAATGAAAAGCTCAGTTGCTTGACCTCTGATGTGGTAATTGTGCATCTGTTTTCTGTTCATGAGTTGCTGTCCTCTAAATGGGAAACCATTCATTAAGGAATACTTGATTCTTCTTGATTTATTACAGGGTTGGGTGGCATTGGAGGAAGCTGTTCGATCTGGTCCAGTATCAGGTTTTGGGAAGAAGCTAAGCTCAATAATAGAAACCTATCTTTCAGAGTAAGTTTAAGGTCTCAAATGAGTAACTCAGAAATAAATCTGCTTGAGTTTTGACGTTTGATTAAGCATTGCACAATGTGCAGTATCCACAAAAAAAGAAAAAGAAAAAAAAAGGTCCACTAAACTACCCAGACAAGAAATTATTGAAATAACTGAACTACCATAGCCTATGAAACACCAGAAAATATATAAGAAATTGATACGATTAATATCTAACCTAAATAGTTATAAATCAGATTCTAATGAGTAAAAACTCAATAACGCAAGGTTGCAAGTAGGTTCCCTTGGGAACAATTATCTTCCCTCGTATTTTTCCTGCGTTGCCTCTTTTGTTTCTAGTTCTCTATCTAATGAACTAATTTTCTTTATTTACTCAATGTTTGCATTTTCCATAGATATGATATGGAGGCTTTCTACTTTGACGAAGGTGTGAGAAAGGCAAAGTTTATTAGCAACTAGAGACAAAAGTATTACAGGTAAGAAATACATTTGTGTCATTTTATCATGTTCATCATATTTTGTCAGGCCATTAGAGAGATTAGACATCATGTTACTTTTTGTTTGTTTGCCTATCTATGTTATATGCTCACTGTTTTATGTATTGTGCAGTTAGTGCATCCTGCTTACACTACCTTGTTGGGACATTTACGTTCTAAAGCACTTGAGAGTTTTAAGACCCACCTTGAACAATCATTGCACAGAGGACTAGGATTTGCTGATTCTGTTCGCAACAGCACTAAGGCTTGTATGCTTGACTTTGAGCAAAGTTGTGCAGGTACTGCAATAAATGCATTGCATTATACTGCCTTCTACACATAAGTTAATACGTTAGATATATGTGCTTAAATTTGTTCTTTCATTCTGGATTTGAAATACACAGCTGTAAAGGAATTTAATTAACTTTTGCCTCGTGTAAACTGTCTGCTATAATTTACCGGATGGAATGGTTTGTAATTTGCATATAGGCAAATGATTTGAACCTAAAATTTGAAAGCAAAACAATCTAATATATCTTGTTTGTTTGATCATTATTTGGGCTCTTTCCAAGTCCAAATTCCCCTCTCCATCCCCATGTCTCCTCTCTTGCATCCACATAGAAAGGAAGGATTTTTTTGTTTTAGAGGAGACGGCACAAGCATTGAAGTTTATAATTACAAATACAAAGACTGAAGAAGGCAGAAATATTTAATTTCAAGCCTCAAAGGTCTTAAATGAAATCCTTGTGAACAAAAGAAAAAGTAAGATTGGGAACACCAATTTTTTGGGTGTCAGGCTGATTGGCCTTAACTCAGCTGTGTATCACACAATATGTACATTGTTGGATGTGAATTGTAATATATGGTAAAAGCATTGGGTTATCAATACAAAGAATAAAAAAGATAGTATTGTAATGTATAGTAAAAGCATTGTAATGTATGGTGAAATGGCATGGCATGTGAGCATCCTGTTGCAAGATATAGTAGTACCCCACCATACATTACATATTGAAATGACATGTCTTCATACTTTACCATTCAATATGTATTGTATATAATAAAAAATACTAATGACACTGGTTAACAGAATTGTTTTCCAACGGTGCTGAGTGAGCTCATATTCAATTTCAGCAAACTCATATGCTTATTTGCATTGGCAGTGAACTGCTTGACATCTTTATTCTAGTATATTCATGGAGCCTCGTCATGTTTAAGCTGCCTCATTCTTATTGAAAAAGGAAATATTAAGCTATATGACTTTTGAGCATATTTACCTTTTGCTTGAAATTTAGGATCCAGACTTTCTAATTTCACATAGAAATAAAATGTTGAGGTCCATTAAGATTCTTGAAGGTGAAACTATTGGAAAATTTTAAAATTTTTTTTTTGTCATTTTTGTTCATTGGTATTCAAATTGTGGTAGCTAGCATTCCAGAATCTACTCATTTCCACCTCATTACTATGATTCCTTAATGTCAGATGCAACCATAAAGCAAGCTAATTGGGATGCTTCAAAAGTTCGTGAGAAACTTCGTCGTGACATTGAGGCACATGCTTCATCTGTTCGTAGTGCAAAATTGTCAGAAATTGTAGCTAGTTTTGAGGTATTTATCAATCTGATGGGGCAATTCATTAGTGTTCTTCCAGCCAAACTTTTTTTTTTTTTTTTTTTTTTTTTTTTTTTCTGTATTCTTTTTCCTTTTTTTTCTTGAGATTATCATCTTTTGAGATTACCTAGCGGAAACCTTTTTGACTTGCAGAAAAAACTTGGTCAAGCACTGGCTGCACCTGTGGAGTCCCTTCTGGAGGCTAGCGAAAAAGATACTTGGTCTTCTATAAGAAGGCTTCTAAAACGTGAGACTGATGTTGCAGTATCAGAATTTTCATCTGCTCTCACCGGTTTTGAGTTGGACCAAGCAACATTTGACAAAATGGTTCAAAATTTAAGGGACTATGCGAGAAGTGTGGTTGAGAAAAATGTAGGAGGAAGCTGGGAAAGTTCTGATTCGGATGAAGGATAGGTAGCCAATTTAATGGTGGAATATTTTTCATCCAAGTTCTCCAATGCTTCTCTTCTTATGGGTCCTTATTACTTTATACATGTATTTAGGTTTTCGACAATCTTCAACCATGACACTGATTCAATGCCAAGGGTTTGACTGAGCGAAGATATTAGAGCAATCACTAAAGATGCTCGCTTCTGTGTAATCTGCAGATCTGTCATTACTGGGACTTTATATTATTAACTCTCTGCATAATATAGTTTTTCTGAATGTAATATTTTGTCAACATATTGCAGTCACTGAAGCTTTTATCTGTTATGGCGCTACACGCTTGGATGAGAAACCAGATAAGATAGAGAATGTACTTTTCTCATCGCCATGGATGGAACAGTTGCCTTGCCTTCTTCACAAAATAGGAGCATTGGAGATTCTGCAGATCCTCTTGCTTCAAGCTCGTGGGAGGAGGTAGGAAGTGTACACTATTTGTTACCTTCTCTGTCTGTGTGGGTGTGCCAATATTTTTGAGTTAACTGATTACTCATTAAGAAGAAAACTTAACCAGGTACCTCCAGAAAACACTCTGATTACGCCTGTGCAGTGCAAGTCTTTGTGGAGACAGTTTAAGGTAGAAACTAAGTATACAGTCACTCAAGCTATTTCAACCCACGTACATAATTATAAACTGCCATGATTTTTCATTATTTTCTTCTTCTTTCAAGGTCCTGCCTTTCATTTTACTTTGATAGATGTGCACAAACAATGGATTAAAAGGAAGTAGGAATTTTTTTATTTGTGAGGTTGCATGTTTATTACCTGGGTATGACCTCTAGTTGTTATATATACAATTGCATGGTTTTGTTACTGCACCATACATGGTGCCATAGTCTAATTCTATCCATTCATAGCACAATGGCCACAACAGGCTTAGGGCAAGTTCTGTACCCCTCATAATACCCTTTCATGTCAACTGATTTTGCTGTTAAAACTGCTGTTCTATTCTTGGTTGAGTATGCAAGTTTCACTGTGCTCTTTGATTATGAGTAAATTGCCATTAAATTTTCTTAAAACTATATTGAATTGTGATCAAGTTGCAATTGATGCGTGGTGGTGCGACAATCAAATTGTCCGTCTCCAATACATCAAACTGAAGCAAATACTTGATTATGTATGCTCTGTGTTTTTAATTATGTCCTTGTGAAAGTGAGCCAATTTACATGTTCAGCTCGTGCATTTTTTTTCCTCTTACCTTCCGTTCTTGGTCACTCATCTACGATAACTTTGCTTGATTCTTTAAATGCAGTCTTCTAAAGCTCTTATGTACAATACTGTTTGTTTCTTCAGGAGGCTCACAAGCGCAACAACAACTGGTTACCTCCTCCATGGGCTATCATGGCAATGGTTGTTCTTGGGTTCAATGAATTCATGCTTCTTTTAAAGTAATTACATCAAAGCTAGGAACTTTACACTATATATTTCTTAAGTTCACATTTAGGTTGACTGCCTTTTATTTCTCATTTTGCCTGCCCCTTTTACTAATAATCTGTTTTTATTTTTTTCTGCTACTATAACAGGAATCCTCTCTACCTCATGGCCTTATTTGTTATATACTTACTTGCAAAAGCCTTATGGGTGCAAATGGACATTGCTGGGGAGTTTCATCATGGCCCTGTGAGTAAAGAAGATATTAGGATAATTCCTACAATTTTTTCTTTTATTTTTATGTTTGGAACTCTCTTAAGAAAACAAATATATTTTGTGTATCATCCTCACCATATGATCCTCCAAGCATTGATTTCTGAATTACATACTTGTTTTAGGTTAAACTAGTTCAAATGTGGATGGGATCTAAAAAAAATTTTGTTTATACTTCACTATGTAGTTCTCTATAATGTTCTCTTACATTTTTTTGTTGATAGAGCCAGTTCTGAAGATTGTATACTAACACTGATTGATCTTTAGCTGCCCTTAACCCCCAACTCAATGTACCTGACCCCAGAGTACTACTTTTTGTTCATGCATATATGCAAAATGGTTAGCATATGTTAAATCTAGAGTAGATCAGTCTCGCCCCAGATCACACCACACAAGGTCATGTACGGTGCAAAGCAAAATAATTTTGTATGATTAAGGCTTTTGGATGAATTGAAAACCTGTGATTTGGCTCCTGGAGTAAAGATCCAAAGAATAGAGATGAAAACAGCTGTAGCTTGCCCTAATGACCATATCTATAGGGCTGAGGAGCAAAGAAAGACTAGTGTTGTGCTGCAGAAGACCAAATTTGAAGGATTGCTGAACTAATCCAAAAATTACGCTTTTGTCTCTAATTGCATCCCTTTTTTTGTTGGCAGCTGGCTGGACTTCTTTCCCTCTCATCGAGGTTTCTTCCCACCGTCATGAACCTTCTGAGGAAACTTGCAGAAGAGGCTCAAGGAATCCGCCCTGAAGCACCAAGACCACCTCAGCCGCTGGGTTCTCATAATTTTAAAAGTCAAACACAGCAGCCAAACGCAGTATCAAGTTCGGTTCCTGTTTCATCTGCGTCATCTAACATTTCATCAATTGAAAGTGGTGATGAATACTCAAGCCCTCAGCCGACACATAGGCGAGTTTCAAATGTTGAACAAGCCGAATCTTCTTGATCGTAAAATTGATTCTTGTTTGTGTTCTTATGTATACTAGAATAGGAAGGATATACTCTGTTGTGTATTTTTTGTTTTGAAAAAAACAAAAGAACAAGGAGAGGGGAAAGGTATTGAATTGAAATGTGTTTTTCCTGTTTTAGGATGAAGAGAACAAAACAAAATTGAGGGGGATCTGTGTTACATTTTTAATTATGAAGTATTTATACTGAATGTTTCAATAAGATAGAAAGTATTTGAATGTTGAAGCATCAAGTTCAGCATCATCCATGAAGATATATTGTTGAATTGTATTGCTTCCCTAAATGCTGTTATTTGGCCTTTTGTGGAGGGTGGTTGTTATACCTTGTTTGTCTTAAAACCCTAAATTCTAAAATATACATATATGCATAATTTTAGATTTATGTTAGCAATTCAGATATTCTTTGATTAAAAATATTTCTTTCAAAAAATTTAACTGTGATGATGTGTGCCTGATGTGGCATGACAAAGATTAATTTGACAAAAATGTCCTCCCCTTCACTTTAAATACACCTCCTAGATCTCTACCGTTGTTGACTCATGTTTTATTTTATTTTTGTTGCTGGACATTGATTGATTGTTTCTCGTTGTTCCTACTTGGAATTTAATGGTGGGTCTTCTTAGGAAAATTTATTAAGATCTCAAATAGAACAAATAAATATTTAAAAACTGAAAGTCTAAAACTTACATTGATCATACTGTTGCTCTTTATTTATTGGGTAAATTACATTGATTATCTTTGAGATTTAAAAAAAAATACAATAAGTTTTATAAGTTTGATATAATCATACTAGTTTTCTTTTAAGTCAAAACTAAAACCATCGGTCTAATCTAGATACTGTGTAAACATGGGTATAAACAATGTTAAATATACATTTTAATATAAAAGATATGATAATATTAATTATTTTTAGTGAGGGGATTAACTATATGAAATATCATAAATACCCTTTAATGTTTTTGATATATTTTAATATTAAAAATTATATTTTTTAATTTATATATATATATAATGATGTAATAGCCCCAAAAAAAAAAAAAAAAAATCACACACAAACACACCACAAGGAGTCTTTTTTCAAGTTAAACCTCACACTAGTTTTGAAAACCCAACCAACCTTACTAATCCCCCTCCTCCAAAGCCCATCCATACTAGTCCTAAGAAACTACTAATCCCAAGCTGCACTTTACAAATAAACATAATTTTTTGTGGCCCTTACTTTTTTTCTTTTTTGAACAGCGGTCCCTTCTCACTATGGATCCAGTCCCCTTCTCTATAATTCAAAACGAACGGGTTTACATGTGTATATATATTCGACAAGAAATATTACTTAATGTATGTCTTAAGAAAAAAAAAAATTAACTTACAAATATAATAATTTTAATTTTTTTAATATAAATTTATAATTATTGTATGAAACTACCACTTAATTATAATTTTTACTATAATAAAATCTTTATTTAATTTTTACTATAATAAAATCTTTAATTAATGGAAGTGTTTGGTATGTCTGATATTTGGTGTGGACGTTCCACAGAGTCTTTCTTTCATGCTATCATCACCGCCCCCCACAGCAAAAATTTATTATTACTGCCAACGTGGTCCCACAACTCCACACACAAGCTGATATATATATTAATTTAAATAAAAATAAAAAATAAAATAAATAATAAATAAATAAAAATAATATTATAAATGAGATTTATTAATATTATAGGATTTGTTTGGAAAATGGGTTGACTTTTTGACTATTTTAACCTGAAACTTTTAGCCTCGTTTGGAAATGACTTTTTGACTTTTTTGATTTTTTATGAAAAAAATAATGTAATGATTATTGATTGGATGTGATGTTTTGTGTTATTAGGTTAAAAAGAGTGCTGCTGTTAGCACCTATCAAAATTCTTTGGACCCCTCATTTCTTTGAACCCCAACCCTAAATCCTAAATTTTAATAATATTTTTTTGGACACCACACTTATTACCAAATCTATCTATATTCATAATATTGTCACAATGAAATGTACACCCACCTAATTTTTCATCCATCTCCTTCTCTGACTCACTCAATCTTTAGAGTTTGGAACTTTGGTCCAGTATAGAATTCTTGGACCCCAACCCTTCATCACTCTCGTCGCCGTCTCGGCCGTCAACGAAGCATTCCGACGACTCTCATCTTCTTTGAACGCTCTTCGTATCGCCGAATCAATAACCTCTTTCATCCTCTCATCATCATCTTCTTTGTTACTTTTTGTATCTTCGTCATCGTTGAGATTGATTGAAGATACTCCAATTTCTACGAGATTTGCATAACCATTTGCAAGATGAGGAAAAACAGAATCATCGTTTGAATCGCCATCAGAATCATCGTCTGAATCGTTATCAGAATTTTGAATGTAGCCCAAAACAATTTGTTCACTACTATGTAGTCGAAAAAATGTATTTTGTTCGAAACTTTTATTGAACAATAATGATCCTCGTCAAGATCGTATGTCGAACAAAATTTGTTCATCATCAGATAACTTAACTCCATTCCAATTCACAACTTAAAATAACATGAATTAAATCCATTCAAAATACATAACTTAAATCTATTCCAATTCACTCTTTTTCATTCTAAGTTAGTTTAACAAAGAAAATTACATAACTGACTATCTGCATTAATAATTCCAACCCTACTTCCAAACGAAGCCATAATAAATGCAATACAAAAATACTTTACGAATTTATTGACTTATAAATCTTCTAAATTAAATAAATCTCTCATTATAATATGTATGCCGCCTTAGTAGCAAGAGTCTTGTTACTTAAATTAAAAGTTTTAAGTTCAAATCTTATACACCTTTTGTCATTTGTTTAATATAATAGTCTATATATGTATTACATTGTTTACCCATGAAATTTATAAATAAAAAAAATGTAATAAATTTTACAATTTTGATGTAAATATATTAATTCTTTTTAATAAGATTAAAGGAATTAAAATTAATATAAATAATTTAAAGACACAAGAATAAGTAAGAAAAATATATATAAAGATGACAAATTATTATTTTATTCATATAACTAACGAATTATTAATAAAAATGAGTTACGTGTTATTGTGAATTAAAATATTAAGAAAATTCAATATAATTATCTCAAAGAGTAATTTACTTGAGAAGTTATTTGATGATCCTAAAATACTAATGGCTATGTTTGGCATAATTTTTTTGGGTTAAAATAGTCATAAAAAAAAAAAAAACAAACAAACAAACAAACAAGCAAACAAAATAAACTAAAAAACTAATAAGATAAAATGTCACATTTAAATCATAATTATTTTATTTTTTTTATTACAAATTTTTTTAAAAAAAACTAAAAATTTCATTCCAAAAGAGATTTTTTAACCCTAACTTAAAAAAACTAAAAAATAACACATCTCAGACGAAAGCTGTATCAGGATGGTTATTCTGTTATCCTCAAAAAAATATTCACAAAATTAATACGTCCAACTATTTTAACCAATAAAATTCAATCGAGGCACCACTGTGCTGGCCAAGCAAAATTTAATTTTCCAATTTATTCATATATTTAAAATGTTATAAAATGACTAAAGTGCCCTTGAGTATTGGGATGCCCTAGAGGAAGAAAAAGTGCAGGCAAGAGTCCAAAAACGAAAAGAACGACAGTGACGAGTCAGAAGGGGGTTTCTTCTCCAAGTGGATTTGTCCTCTGCGGTCAAACCCCCGTCCTTTTAGTCAAACCAAATTTGTGTATGTGTGTGGACCCACACAATTGTCCTACCTGGCAGGTACCTAATAATAATAAAAAAATTAAAATAAAAACAAATATTAATTAATTTATATTGCCCATAACGAGAATAATAACCAGCTTGTTTGATTCTAATTTTTAAAAAATAATTTTCAGAAAATTTTATTTTTTTATTTTCCACATTTTAATATTTTTAATGAATTTTTTTAATATTTAAAATAATTTTTTTTTAAATTTTTAGACACACTTAATATAAACACACTTAAAGTATAATATTTGTGAAAAAAATATTTAAAAAAGACACTAAATACCAAAAAATGCAAAAAAAAAAAAAAAATCAATACTGTTTTATATTTTTGTGTATTTATTAATTTTTAAAAATATTTTTTCACAAATATTTGACTATTTAGATATATCTAAGTAATGTGCATCTAAAAAAATAAAAAAATTACTTATAATTTAAAAAATATTCACTAAAAATAAAAAAAATAAAAAACATAATTTTCAAAAAACTGAAATCAAACACACTAATTTTTTGGGTTTTTTATTTTTATTTTTTTTCACTAAAAGACAAATTGGTTACAAAATAAAAAAAACAAATCCAAACAAAATATCACATCAAACTTCATAATCATTTTACTTTTTCTCTCACAAACATCATGTCCAACCACAAAAAAATTCAACTATCTTCCCAAACACAAAATTTTTTTTCTCCAATAATATCCTATAATTAAAAAAATCTACAAAAAAAACTCACTTTCCAAACACCCACTAAATGTCTTTGTTTTTTTTATTTTTATCAGAATAATGTCTTTGGGTTATTTTGGAAAGATGGTTAAAAGTAGGTTTTTTGATTTTTTTTAACTTTTTTTTGAAAAAAACGTGTAAAAAATATAAGAGATGATGTGATTCAAAACGAGTTAAAAGTTAAAAGTTGACTTTTAACTATATTTTTAAAATAGGCCTTTGTTTGGTTAAGCTTTTTTTTTTAAGGATAAAGCTTGGGAGCTCGAATGAGCTCCCCCCCGAATCCTCCGAAAATGGAAACAGAGAGAGAGAGGGAGAGAAGCCGTCGCAACAGCTCGGTCGATCGTCGGCCGATCCCCCATCGTCGCAGCTTCACTCGGCCTCGCTCCAAGACCTCCACCCCTAGTTTATGCCCCCTCCTGTCCAGTTCTCCCTTCTCCCTTCCCCCTTCCCTTCTTCTTCTTCATTTCTGATTCAAAAAAAAAAAAAAAAGAAGGCAAAAACGACATCGTTTTTGCCTTTAGGGGGATTCGAGGGAGTCATTTTCGAGCGACGTAGCATTACTCTTTTTTTTATGTGATTGTTTGATGCGCTTATTTGAATTGCTATTTATCTAATATTTTTTATTTTATTTTGAGAGTTTGTGCGTATATTGTTTGGTTTAATTAAAGAGAGGTGTATGAGATGGGAACCAAGCTTTAAATCAAAATAAGAAATACACATCTGGATTTTCTCAAAAGCACAAAACTGTCTGCTCCTTCAAAAAGTTCCAAATTTGGGGCTCATCTTGCAATTATGGACCATGCTTAGGGCTTCATGGGAAATGGACCATTAATATTATTCTATAATTCTTGCATGGGAAACTTTATTAGGAGGCTGAGGAGGACGAGGCTAACCAAATGATTAGGTAGTTAGCCTCTCTCATTTTTAGTCTTTTAATGTGGGTTTCTTCTCCTTGATCTTCTTTGATATAGTATAATATTATTTATGCTTCTTCTTCTACTTTTGTTTTATTTTATTTTTCTTAAAAATATTAAGAAGAATATATAAAATCCAGACACTATTGTCCATTTTTCATATTGATCATCATTGCATATATTCAATAATAATTTAATGAGGGTGAAATTCATCACAAAGATCAGAATCAATGTAGAAGAATTTATAACTATTTATTTTTAACAAAAATACCAACCAAAGATTTTATAAGGTTTAAACATGAATTAATGCTATTAATTCAAGAAACGATAATATTGAAATAAACTCCTAAAGCAATTATGTGTATCCAGCAAGACTACATCTCTCGAATACAAACAATCACTCAAAAATCACATATATCAGTTAATGCCCAACTTTTTTGCTAATAAAAATAGCATCTAAATGTCTACATTTACTGTTCATTTCATGACTCACTCAATCATTGAGCTAACTATCTGGGTTTTGAAAACATGTTTCATGATTCTCAAAAGGTTAAAAACAAAAAAATTGTACTTCAATCTTAGGCATAATTTAAAATATCACAAATAAAATTAAGTAGACAACTCTTGCCATTAAAATGTCACAAATAAAATTAGGTAGACATCTCCCACTGGTAATGTAAAATCTCTTATAGTTAAGTGGTATCGCTCTTATACAAAATATTTAGGGTAATGTTATAGTGTGCAACTTACACCTTACACCTTTTTGTGTTCACTTACACCTTACACTTACACTTTTTTACCTTGCACTTACACCTTTTGTGTAAGTGGCACATGGTGTGCAACTTATACATTTCATTTATACCTTCCATTTATACTTACACCTTACACTTACATCTTTTGTATTAGTGGCACATGGTGTGCAACCCACTTACACCTTTTGTGGGTTGCACACCTAAGAAAACTCCAAATATTTATTCATAATTAAATGAAGTTAATTTCAACGGCTGTGATGAGCCACTGGCAGTCAGATTCACAGTCTCTCTGATGTTGGCAACACACCTTATCACTCTCTTCCCTGTGAAATTTTTGGGGGTTGTAGCCCTGTCAGTTTGAATGGATTTGCTTGGACTTTTCTTAGAACGGTATGCTTTCTACCACCTAAGATCCTCTCTCTTTCATCTCTTTCCCTCATAAGTTTTAGAGGTTACTTTTGTGTGGGGGGAGTAGAGTGCAGTAGTGGCTTGAATTAGTAGATTTAGATTTTGAACTTTTAACTTTGAAGATTTGAAGGGAGAGTGGTGTGTGGTGCTGACCAAAGTAAAGCTCTAAAAAGATGGCAAATTTTAAAGAAAAGAAAAGAAAGTGAAAAAGAGAAGAGAAAAAGAGGGTGAAAACTGCCAGTTTGCCTTTTCTCTCTTCTTGTTGGAATCTGCATAAAAAACCCTCTTCTAATTATGAGTGATTTTTGCACATTACATCACCACTAGGTTCTCCCACCCATTAATGATAATTCAGTAGTTAGGCCATGAAATAATAACCTTCGAAAATAAGAAATATTTTAAATTTTTATTGGTGGGTGCAATTAATAAAGGTCATCATTTGGTTTGAAAGTCCATAACATGTCTGAGCTGTTAAGAATTTTTTTCCTGTCTAAACTTGTATATTAAGACGAGCGAGACGAGACAAGATTGAGTGTCCTAAACAAGGCTAGAGTTGGATTTAAGCCTGAGGGCCCGTCTATTTTGAGAAGTAGAATAGAGATTGATAGTGAAGGGATTAATAGTTAGGGATTCTTAGCGAGGGAATTAAGTAAATTTGTGTTTGTTTTTATGGTAATTGTTAATGTAGGGATTATTAAATTATTATCCTATAAAATAAATATAAAATATTAAAATAAATAAAATTATGA
The DNA here is from genome assembly GCA_025200525.1 of Camellia lanceoleosa. Classification (NCBI taxonomy): domain Eukaryota; kingdom Viridiplantae; phylum Streptophyta; class Magnoliopsida; order Ericales; family Theaceae; genus Camellia; species Camellia lanceoleosa. The sequence goes on from CM045765.1 coordinate 169,951,537, forward strand.
TTTTTACGTAATAAAAAATATAAAAATATTGAACATTAATGTTCAAAAAAATGTCCAACATGTAAATAAAAAAATAAAAAAACTAATTCTATGAGATTAATTTCCTAATACCATCTCCATCTCCTTTATCTCAATCCCAATACCAATGCCCATCTTAATCCCTTGAGATTATGTATGCTCTATCTATTTGCCATAATAAGCACAACATATAATAAATCTCATCTATCTCAATTCCAATCGCACCTCTATCTCTCTAAACAAACAAGCCGAAGTGTTAAGGTCTAAACCCGTCAACTCATCCCATGATCTCAAAAAATAAGAAAATTTTGAAGGAAAAAAAATTCAAAAGTAGGCTCGTTGAGCTTTGCCTGCGAGTCAATTTGTTAACATGTGTAGGCCAATGCCGTTGCATAGGACTTGGGTGTAAAATTTTTGGCCTTGGGCTTAGTCGACTCGGGAAAAAAAAGTCTGCTAGGCACGGACACGGGGGTACTGCTGTCCCCTTATGGGAGATTTTTTCGAGCATTTTTTGATAATTTGAACCGTTCATATTGTAGGGTTCGTCAAGGTTACTATTCATGTAAAAAAATCAAATTAATCGGAAATTCATAACCCCATGATCAGGTTCTAATTGTTTTCAAAATTTTATGAAAGTTACGTTAACCGTTAATTTTTATAAAAACAAATGTGCTTTGGTTATAAGGTTACAGGTATCCAATCAATTTGATTTTTTACATGGATGATCTACTCGACAAGCCTTACAATATGAACGATTCAGATTATTAAAAAACATTCAAAATAATCTCCCACAAAGGGACAGCAACAACTGCTTTGCCTTGGGGCACAGCAGTATCCCCCATTTCGCTAGGGACAAGTGAGTTTGGGTATCATTTGGTCTGATGCTGACCCTAAATAACTTAAATGGTAAACAATCTTTAAATGACATTTACTTGAATGAAAAAGTTTAAAAATATAAAAATTAGTTACAAAATTAAACACAATATTCTCTTACATGAGATTGGATTATATTTTTGTCAGTCTCACACTTATATAATAGTGTAGTTTTTAATTTTGTAATTAATTTTTATACAAATAAAAGAAATATACTTGGATTTGCAATCTTAATGCATTAGAATAGAGAAAGTAACCACAAAATTAGATATAGAATATATACTAACAGATAAAATTTTATTCATTCATATACATTTACATCCATTTATATTTTAATTTATGTGTTCATAAGGTAAATTTTTAATATATAAAACAAATTCCATATAACAATAGATCACAATTTTTTAAACTAAAATAATAAAAATAAAATAGAATACAGTAACAGTACATGACTGCACACTACAGCCATAACTGAACCCCTTTAACATGCCTTTTCTCCCTCTTCTTTTATTCACATTGCATCTCTCTCTCTCTCTCTCTCTCTCTCTCTCTCATGTCTTGTTAGTCTCTCTCTTGGATGATGGCCAATCAAAGTGGTGGTAACAGTTTGTTGAGGGACTACAGGAAAGGAAACTGGACAGTTCAAGAGACAATGGTTCTGGTTGAGGCAAAGAAAATGGATGATGAGAGAAGAATGAAGAGAGTTGAGGAGAGTGAAGGGAGGAGCAAACCAGCAGAGCTGAGGTGGAAATGGGTTGAGGACTATTGTTGGAGGAATGGTTGTTTGAGGAGTCAAAACCAGTGTAATGACAAGTGGGACAATCTCATGAGAGATTTCAAGAAAGTGAGAGATTATGAGAGGAGATTGGCTGAGAAAGGTGGAGGAGGAGGAGATACCAGTGGTGGTGGTGGTGGTGGTGGTGGTGGTGGAGGAGGGTCTTATTGGAAGATTGAGAAGCATGAGAGGAAAGAGAGGAATTTGCCTTCTAATATGTTGCCTCAGATATATGAGGCATTGGTGGAGGTGGTGGAGAGGAGAGGAGGTGTGAGGTTGGTGGTGGGTGTTGGGTCTAGTGGTGGTGGTGGTGGTTCTAATGTGGGGCATAGTGGGTATGTGGTGGAGGGATCAACAAGGAATGCGGTGGTTCAACCACCTCTACTGCTTCCTCCACTGCAACATTCAATCTCAGCTCCACCACAAACAGTATTATCCTCCCTCCACCGCCACCGCCACCGCCACTGCCACCGCCGCCCCCACCGGTTGCAGCAACACAACCACACAGTCTTCCACAGTCTCAGCCATTGCCCACAGTAGGTACTCTCTCTCTCTCTCTCTCTCTCGATGCCAACATTGTATGCCATTAAAAATCAGTGCCTCACTTCCCTTAATCCATCGTATGCAATAGCTTATGAATATTTGAAAATAATTTTTGTTTCTTAAAAAGTAGGTTGTTTTTAAAAAATTTATTGAAGGAAATTATATATTTGTGTTTTGAGTAATTAATTGTTTAATCCTTGCTATCTTTGTTAAGTGAATGGGTGGGTTTTTACCCCTCTAGCAATGGGCTTCAACAAAGTCTTCTTTATTTTTTTGGGGGGACCTTCCATGAATAATACATGGCTTTAAATATCACTCAATACCTTCGATACGTATTAAGGTTTTGTCTCATTGATATCGATACATCATGATATATTGATTGGAATGAAAATTACATTAGTGTCGGCCAGTTTCTTATGTATGTATCGGTTCATAATCGATTCACAACTGATATTGGTAAAATCTATTTTTTAAAAAAAAACAAAAAACTGATATTGTCAATTCACAACTGACCAATTCGGTTGCCATAAAGTTCTTTTTTGTATTCGATCATTTGAAAAGAATCACCACTAGGCATTTGATTTTCGATATATATATCACTCAATATTCCTAGTATCGTTACATTATTACGCTAATGATACGTCTCCCGATACCAGTGTACACCAAGCTTCTTTGACTAAACTAAAGTGGATTGATTTCATCACACAGCTTCTTTCACTAAAGTGGACTGATTTCATCACACACACACATACACTAATATTGTATTTGTCATTAAGTTTGAGTTAATTAAGATGGATTGGTTTGATTGCAAATGTTTATGTTTTGGAGATGTGTGAATTTGTGATAGCTCAGATTCTGATACAAGTGAGCATTCAGACTCACCAGCAAAGAGAAGGAGAACAGGAGAGGGAACAAGTGGCACTGCTGCAAGTGGAAGCACACCAAACATTGAGGTTGGGAATGCAATCTCCCAAAGTGCTATCCTCATAGCAGAAGCTATTCAAACTTGTGATGAGAAAGAAGATACAAGGCACAGAGAGCTCTTGAGCTTGTACCAGAGAAGACTAGAGATTGAAGAGTCTAAAACTGAGATCACTAGGCAAGGTATTGATGGCCTTGTTGACGCCATTAACAAGCTTTCCAATTCCATCCTTGCTTTGGCTAAACAAAAGAATTAATGAACTTCCCAAAATGATCCTCCTTCAAGTAAATAAAGATTTAAACAAGTATTTGAGAGAGAGAGAGAGAGAGAGAGAGAGAGATTAATCCAATTTGCCTGTACATAAATGATGAATTAATGATCTCACTTGTATTGTTTGTGGCTTCATGTTGCAGCCACTTTCATTGAACCATTTGAGGTTTTTTTTTTTTGGGGTACATTGGAGGTTGTACTTTAGGGATTCGAACATTTGATCTTCTAACGTTCAAAAAAAAAAAAAACATTTGATCTTCTAACAATGTGTAAGAGTTCTAGCTAACTGAAGTAGTCATTGATTGATTGAATATTCCATTTCTGTCTATTTTATAGGAAAGCTATTAGACACTAGGTGATTTGATATTGTTGAATCCTATTGAATGCAAAACCTTCTAAGAATTAAATGAAAAATGAAGGTTTTTTTATTTTTTAAATTTTTTTATTTTTTCTTTTGGGCATAGAAAATATGAAACAACAATAAGTGCAGACGAACTACATAAATGTGCACAAAAATTAATATTGTTCAAATTTATTTTAAATGTGATTATCAATACATTTAACAATTGTGATGTATAGAAAATGGGGCACTAATGAAAAAAAAAAAACAATCTTACCAAAATAGGAAATTAGTGTCATTAGTGCCAGGCAGTTTAGTGCCACAAAACATTTTCCTACATTTAAAATGAATATGAGCTACACATTAATCGGGTCACTACAAGAAATAACAGTTTTGTCGACTAAAATATTAGTCGCCAAAGGTTGCATTTTTAGTCGCCGATACCATTTAGCGACTAAATTTTTTTGTCGCCAATTTAGTCGCCTAAACCCTGTCGGCAATTGTTTTAGCGACTAAACGTGTGTTTGGTTGTTGAAGGTGAAACATTTGGTTACTATTTTTTTTAGTCGGCAATGTTACCTTTTGGCGACTAAGAAAGTAGTTGCTGAAAAGGTAATTTTTAGTTACTAAATTTTAGTTGGTCGGCAAAATTAAATGTTTGGCTATTAAATTATTGGTCGCCAAACGTCAACGTTTGGCTACTAAAGTTGGGTTAGTCGGCAAAAGTGATATTTTTGGCGACCAAATTATTAATCGCCAAAAGTTATAACAAAACTAATTTAAACTATTTAGAGACTAAAGTTTTAGTCGCCAATTAAATTATTTGCCGACCATGGAATTTAGTCATCAAAGGATGTCAACTTTTATTCATTTTGCTACTACATTATTAGTGGCCAAAACATTTGAAAATAGTTTTTTGCTACCAAAATAGTTAGTAGCCAAATACTATATTACAAATAATTTTATTTTTTTTTAAATTTCTGAACCACTTGTATCCATTATTAATACAACCTATACAATGTATAAACAATAAAATCCATCAATACTAAATATATATTATCAACCATTCGATAACGTACACGCAAAAAATTCCATTCGACATTCAATTCCATTCCATTCCATTTGACATATCTAATACAAATTCCATACGATCCAAGTATATTCCAACCTCAATAATTTAAAAATATACATAATAGAGGAAATCTGTACCACACCAAAAAACTAATATTGAAATCTGTACAACCCGTATCCATTATTAGTACAACCTGTACTCTGTATAAACAATATAATCCATCAACGCTAAATATATTATCAACCATTCAACAACGTGCACACATTTCACTTCTAACAATCCAAAAAATTAATATTGAACGTCCAATTTTATATATAATACAAATTCCATACGAACCAAGTCTAATCCAATGTTAATAATTTAATTCCATACATAATACAGGAATAACCAAATTAATTAACAAAAAGGACATATGTACCACAACAAAAATTTAATCTGTACTGCCCTAAAACTATTTTGTACCACGTGCTATGCTAATTTCTATCATGCCAAATTAGCTGATATTTACCACACAAAAAAAGTAATTTGTACAAACAATGCCCTCCCGTACTTGTCAAAGAAAATCATATCCACATTTGAGTGTCCAAAACCAACTACAAAAAAAAAAAAAAAAATTTCATTAGTTTGGTGCCTATAGAGGCATTTCTGGACGACATATAGCAACTGTATTAATTTCAAACATTAAAAGACAAGTCGAGTAATAGCTATTAAATAATGAAAGACACCCAAACATGGACTAGTAGACGAGCATTGATTCTATGAATTAATGCCAAAAGTTATGTTTATGGCAATTAAAAGGGCCACAGTCAACAAAAACACTAAACAATTTACCAAAAATATTATTCAACATGAACTAATAAGGAAAGAGTTAAACAAAGTATAGTATAAGATGGTATAACCAAAATAGTTACCCACGACATGGGCATTTCATGTTCTACCACATAAACACATTATCGCCCCCCAAACGCTTTTTTCGACTATTTTTATGATATTTTCAACTCTAACTCCCAATATAGGCGTCCTATTTACGTACCGTATATCCCTGCATGTCACATTTGGCACCGGGAAGCTTCCGGTTACGTAAAAACAGTGGTTAATGGTTGTTTTGTATTTTCGCCCCCACAACGCCTTTTCCTGACTAAATTTATGACATTTTCAACTCTAACTCCTAACATATGTGTCCTATTTACGTACCGTCTATCCCTACATAGCACATTTGTCACCGGGAAGCTTCCCGTTATGTAAAAAAAGTGGTTCGGGGGCTGTTTTGCATTTTCGCCCCTCGAACCCCTTTTTTCGACTAAATTAATGACATTTTCAACTCTAACTCCCAATGTAGCTGTCCTATTTATGTACCGTCTGTCCCTACATGTCACATTTGGCACCGGAAAGCTTCTCGTTACATTAAAATAGTGGTTCGAGGGCTGTTTTCCATTTTTGCCCCCCGAACCCCTTTTGTTCGACTAATTTTATGACATTTTCAACTCTAACTCTCAATGTATGTGTCCTATTTACGTACTGTCTATCCCTACATGTCACATTTGTCACTAAGAAGCTTCCCATTATGTAAAACAGTGGTTTGGGGGCTGTTTTCCATTTTTTCCCCCGAATCCCTTTTGTTCGACTAAATTTATGACATTTTCAACTCTAACTCCCAACGTATGTGTTCTATTTACGTACCATCTGGCCCTACATATCACATTTGTTACCGGAAAGCTTCCTGTTACGTAAAAACAGTGGTTCGGGGGCTGTTTTGTATTTTCGCCCCCCGAATGCCTTTGTTGTATTACATTTTCAACTCTAACTCCCAACATATGTGTCCTATTTACGTACCGTATGTCCCTATATGTCATATTTGTCACTAGGAAGCTTCCCGTTATGTACAAACAGTAGTTTAGGGGCTGTTTTGCATTTTCGCCCCCCGAACGCCTTTGTCCGACTAAGTTAGTATTACATTTTCAACTTTAACTCCCAACGTATGTGTCCTATTTACGTACCGTTCTCCACATATAACGTGATCAACTACAAGAACAGATGTGTATAACATCAGATAGATGGTTTACAACAACAACAAAAACACTATTATAATCAGAAATTGAAAATTTATTTATGCAAGACACAAGAATATTCAAGCATAGCATAGTTAGTAGGAAAGACAAGTGTATAGCAGTAATTATTACAAATATTAGCATGCAATGGCCTATATTACAGTAACAAAATCATGTATGGTAGCATGTATCTTGTTATTGCAATGTGCAAGATGTAGTCTAAAATGACTAGTCATGAGCAGGCAAAAAAGTTGTTACCCAATGCAGATGTGCACAAACATGTCAATGCATTATGTGGAGGGAACCTCACTGGAGACACTCAGCTCATAGGGTGTAGATAACAATAAGGCATACAGATACAAGGTACATAACCCACATGATGGTATATGACCAGGCCAAATATGGCACAAAAAGGCAAAATAGGTACACAGTAAAAAAAAAAAAAAAGTTATAAGAGAATCCAGATTGATTGAAAAATCAATCAAAAGAGCCAATTCTATTTTGAATATGGATGAACCAAGCAGACAAAATGTTCTCTCCAACCACATTGTTGCTGCACAAATCACCAATGTGATGGAACTTTATGTCTTCAAATAATCGACTCTGCTTGGATGCTATAGTGAAATTATGATACACAATAGTAACATCGAATAAAATAGAACAACAAATTTAATAGTACAAACTAACTAAAATTCAAGTTGGGTAGCATTATTTGTAACTCACAGGTTCCTTGCTACAAACGTTCATCATTTTCTGAATAACTATTGGCAATAGTCATAAAGGTGCAAGAGGCACTAAATCAGAAATGCCTTTCAGCGTGGAATGCAGTCGATAAAGAACTTTGCCATTTCTTGCAAGACCACGTGGCTGCTTCAGCAATTCTAGGAAAGAATGTGGAGGCATGAAATTGTTTACAAGCATGTCCAAGCATGAATCAACATATTTACCACTTGATGCAGCCTGCAATTCAATACAATGAAATATGCTTAAGAAGGATCCACATAACAACCTTGTAGGTATTACAAGAGATGAGACTGACACCCTAAGACAATAAGGTTAAGTTGGGGCAAGATATTCTCTGTGGTGGATAACCCAATTAGTTGATTATAATTGTCACCGTCACCCTGAGACATTAAAGTCAAGCTTTTATACACTTATCAAGCCTTTGACATAAAAATAACTTATTAATATGCATCTAGACAGCAGCATAGGAAATTTGGATGCAAGTCAAAAATAAAAAAATAACCTATTACTTCACTTATTAAAATGGTTCCTGAGCTAACACCCCAACACTTAACACACAGAAGCAATGTTTTAATACTGTCACATCATGAACTGTCCACGGGTCATTAGAGTGTGCAATAGGGAAAACCAAAAAAAAAAAGTAGTCATTAGAAGTAAAAAGAGAAATAAATTCACTAAAATTACAAAAACCCATTCATGTATGGTTAATCAAGTCAAATCCAGCTATCAGGAGTTCAATTTGCTAAATACAAATAGCTAGTAACCCAGAAGAAAGAAAAAAAAGTAAACAAATTCACATCGTTGACCTTTACATTACAACCTTGTGACAGTTACATATGAAATAAAGTATGACTAATAAAGTACATCCAAGTCAAACCGTAACATTTTTGTACTTAACGGAATGCTTACCAGGGTGACTGATCTGAGGGCATCTCGGACGTGATATACCAATTCTAAATCAGTGAAATTAGCATCCTCCATTTTAGCAAATCCTGCCCTTTTAATTGCTAAATCCACTCCCATGGTCTCTATACTACTGCTCCACTAGGGCCGGGCAACTTAAATTGTATAAACTAAACCTGCACAATGAGAAAACCAGAGTGAACACTATGCACATGTTTATCACAAACCAATCCAGGAATGCAATACTGCTAGACTCTGCAGTAATTGCCTAGCATAATAGAATTCAGAGCATTTCTTGCACAACAAAATTTTTACGAAATTTGGAGTAAATAAAATAAAATAAAGTAAAAAGTATGTCCCTAATGAACGCTCTTTTTCGACTAAGTTTAAGGTGTATTTGGCTCTAACTCTCAACCTACGGATCCGAATTACATTCTGTTAGTTATCACAAGTCCTATTTGTTAAGGGAAAGCTCTCTGTGAGAGCCACACGATGGTTCAAAACAGCCATCGAAATGCCTTTTTTCGACTAAGTTTAAGGCGTTTTCAGCTCAAACTCCAAGCCTACGGGTCCTAATTACATTCCGGCTGTTGTCACATATCGTAATTGTCATGGGGAAGTTGTCCATAAGAGCCACATGGTGGTTCGAGGGTCGTTTTGAATTTTTGCCCCGGAATGCCCTTTTTTAACTAAGTTTAAGGCATGTTCGGCTCTAACTCCCAACCTACGAGTCTGAATTACATTTCGTTAGTTGTTACAAGTGCCTATTTGTCAAAGGAAAGCTGTCCGTGAGAGCCACACGGTGGTTCGGGGGCTGTTTTGAATTTTCACCCCCGGAATGCCCTTTTTCGACTAAGTTTAAGGCGTATTCAGCTCTAACTCCCAACCTACAGGTCCAAATTACATTCTATCAGTTATCACAAGTCCTATTTGTTAAGTGAAAGTTGTCCATGAGAATCACACGGTGGTTCAGGGGCTGTTTTGAAATTTCACCCCCGGAACGCCTTTTTTCGACTAAGTTTTGAATTGTTAAGAATGTAATATGAAGTTTGGTTGTGGAGGTGATGGACTACGAATCTGGGGGGCAGCATCACATAAATTAATAGTTCTTTGCCATCATCAAACCCATAAAGAGCATAAAGAGATAATAAATGTTATTAATCATACTTTTGGCATCACACCAACAATTACCACAAAAGCCATTCAAAAGCATCCTTAAAGCATATTACCCATGTTTGCCAAATTACATGTCATGCCTCAAATATAATTGTAAGTCACTTTTGTCTAGGGATTGAGTTCTTCTTCAGATGGTTTTGGTTGAGTATCCACAGCAGTAGTACATTTGTAGATATATGAAAATACATCAAAAGACGTGAGAAAACTTTAAATCAACTAATAAGTAATATATGTGGGCAACAAAGATGCATACAACTGTGCCCACCTCAACCTTAACAGGCTTCTCATTCTTCTTTTAATAGGCTTTTCATCATTTGTTGCAGTTCTTTTCCTAAGTAAGGCATATAAGTTTGCATCTAAGAGTTGCTATTCTATATATACTACTAGGCATAAATGTTACCTTAACAATCTTCAAGTTAGCCCAAGGCTGCCTCTTCTGTACATGACCGAATAATTCACCAACTAAGAATGCCAATTGGTTTGACAAATCATGAAACTAAAATCCACTAAAGTCATGGGATTATAAATCCATGATTTTTTAGGTCTCATGTGAAAACCAAGAGATTCAAAAAATAAATAAAGAAATAAAACATGAGAGAAATAACTGAAGGAGGATTGTCTTCATCAATTACCCTGAAACATTTTTCTATTCTATGTTAAAGCTTCTATGAAGGCCAACTGGTTTATGGTGATTGAGGGCAATTACGAAAGTCACTGGAAATTATGGAAGTGACAAAGGCAATTGTGGTGGGATCCATTAAGAGCCTTAAGACCATATTAAATCTTCTCCTAGCTTCTCATATTGTTTTTGATATACTTCTTCCTGTTTAATGAAAGCAACCATAAGCTGAAGAGGTGGTAGCCGAATTTATTCTTGGTTCTATTTGCTAAGTTTCTGACTGTAGCTTCCTTGCAAGGTTGCAGAAAAGGATAAGGTATATTGAGCTAAAAAGTAATCTTATGCATACAACAAATATAGAGTTCTTCAAACCTTGTTCCAACGCCTTACAATGTTACAAACAAAGTGAAATATACAACCTAAGAACTATTTTGCCACTTGTAGGCCCATTTAGAAGGTATAACTAAGTCAAGTAGCCTTATAGTTCTCTAAAATCTAGTCAAGTAATTCAAACCATCAACGAATGTAATAGCAAGCTTCTCCAAATTAAAGAACAAGAAATTCCAAATCAAGCATAGAGCACAGTGATTAAGAATGAAGACCAAGAAATTCCAATATGCATCTATATTAATAAGTTTCACATCATCTCTAATTTCACTTATGTTTAATTCTATGCTGAAATTCAAAACAATGCTTTTTCATTAGCATGTCAAAAGCCACACACTACCTACCTCCAATTAGATTAGATTTTCAAACAAATGAGCAAATGAAGCACTAAACCCATTTTTTATAAGATTGAGTAAAGAATCAATAGATCAACTATAGAAATTAAAATAGAGATTTTTTTTCCCCTTAAAATTAGGTACACGTTATTTTTTATTTGTACATAATATCACAAAATTTCAGGTATTATTGTCATTTCTAGTAGATAGTTAACTTGGTCTTGACACCCTTATGTAGGGCAGTTTGATTTGAGGTTTTTAGGTTAGATTATGAGCAAGCCCATGAGGGAATGAAGCGAAGAGTGTTTAATTAATAATGAAAGTGTTTTCGTATGTGAGAGGGTAATTTATTTGAAAATTGGGCCAAGCTAGGTAATAGGCCGTTATGGGCCGCTGTGCAAAGTGCTAAGTGAAATAGCCATAAAGTTATTTCGGTCTTGCAAAAGCGGGAAGTTATTCTGGTCTTGCAGAGGCGTGAAGTTACTCCGGTCCTAGAGGGCCTACGGTTAGTTCGGTCACCATACTAAAACTTATACCGATCATAGCGCAGTGTAATTAACGTAGTCTAAAACCTTACTAAAAGTTAGCTCGGTTTGGGCTTACTATGGTTTATGGAAAAGGAACTAAGGTAAAGGCAGTGAATCGAGCTAAGGATAGTTCGGTCTATTCTGCGGCTAAGCATAGCCATGCTTAGTTCGACCACATAGGAGTCCGACCATGGTAAAACCATCTCACTTGGTTTAAGCAGTGAGGGGGGTGTTGAAGGATAAGCATTATCTTTCAAGAGTGTGAATCCTAAGAGGATTCTACATGGAGGAGTAAGAGTCATACTTGGATTGTGCCACACGGAACCTATAAAAGCTCACAAACATCACCTATGGAGAGGTAACTGAACTTTGATTTCCGAGTACACAGAGCTTTTGTCTACTTGTCTATTTTTCTGACTTAGGCATCGGAGAGGTTTCTGGCACACACCCGCCGGCTAGCTCACGTTTGTGTTTTCAGGGAGTAAAGCGACGACGTACGGAGGAGCGCAGACTTGATCAACAGGATTATACGAGAAGGTTTATTTCTTTCCCGTACAATTGGCGCCGTCTGTGGGAAGTCAGACAAGAACAAAACCTTTTGATCAAGCTTTTCCTTTTTAGAATCAATGGCGCACAACGAAGATTTGCCACAGTCAGCCATCGACGGGCAAACACCAGAAGGAGGTGCGAAGCGCGAAGGCCTACCTCCTATTCCTCCTTTGGCAAACTTGGAGCCACAAAGACAAAATCCAAGGAGGGATACAAGGGGGAGAAGGCGGACTAACAGCCCCCGTCACTCTCGTTTACAGAGTCCAGAAAGCCAAAGGCGGAGGATTGATCCTCAAGCTTTGGAGGATCTCGTCAAGGAGCAAGACGAATTGATACGATGGATGGCGGCGGACATGAAATCTCTAAAGCGTCAGATGAAGGAAAAATGAGTGGCGACAGGAGAGGAGCGCACAAGTAAAACGCCCCCTCACCACTCGGCAGATTGTAATAGGAAGACCACACCCTCACAAGTAGAGAGTAGAAGCCTCAGGACAGGCGATACCCAATCCAGGTCTTCCAAAACTCGTCACTCCAGGTCGTACATTGAAGGAAGCACCTATTGGCCCTCACATACGCACCAAACAAGATCCAGACAGACAGAGTTGCCCAGATCATCCGACTTACGAACCGTGCTCGAAGAGAAGGCACGATGGAAGGAGGACGCTAGGACACACGATCTACACAGAGTTTCTAGCTTACAGCGGTTGGCTCCTCGAACGCATGGAAGCGTCGAGGTTGGAATGCCAATACGGCGCCCTGCCTACGAACCGACAGACAAAGCATTAGCAAGGCTGCAGATCTCGCCATTTGTTCCGGCAATTGAAAACGCGCCCCTACCATCAGGCTTCCTTCAGCCCAAATTCAATATATATGAGGGAAAGACGGACCCCTACTCACACTTGAGCCATTTTCACCAGGTCATGGCTGTATACCGGCAAAACGAGGCTTTGATATGCATCCTCTTCCTATCTAGCCTTGGCGACCTAGGCTTGACTTGGTTCGAAAAACTTCCAGAAGGCAGCATAGCCTTTTGGGCACAATTGGCGGAGGTGTTTGTAACAAGGTTCAGAACAAATACCAAAACCCCGGTGGAGATCGACCAGCTACTCTCCATCGACATGGGCGACAAGGAGACCCTAAGATCCTACAATAGTCGCTACTGGGAGACCCTCAACCAAATTAGGCACTGCCCCACCAATCTCGCCATTGCACAGTACAAAAGAGGCCTTCCAGTTGGGAACAGACTAAGGGACTCAATCACCATGACGCCACCCCTCACCATGGAGGCCCTGATGGAACGAGTGCATTAGCACATCAGAGTGGAAGAGGATGGCGCTCGGGCCAAAATAAAGTCTGGCACGACCGTAATACCAAAGAAAAAGGCCTCAGCAAAGGTCAACGCGGTAGACCGTCCGAGTAGAAACGGACGAGGCAAGCAAGACAACGGGGAAGGCCAGGATAAAAGATGGTTGAGGGTTCGCACCGCTATAACCACGGTATTCAAAAAATTGATCTACCGAATTCTAAGCAAAATACGAGATGAGTCTTTCGTCAGATGGCCAGCCAAGCTAGGGGAAGCTCAGAAGGACTACGATGAAAGGTCGCGGTGCACCTTCCATAAAGAAAAGGGGCACCGCACTGAAAATTGCACGCCATTAAGGCAGCACCTAGAGGAGTTGGTGGCAGCCGGTCACTTGGATAAATACATTGAAGAAGGGATGCAACCAGCCCCCCAGGACCACAATAACCCAAATGGGATGCCAATCGACACCCCACCTCAAGGCATAATCAATGTGATACATGGAGTCTTCGAACATGAGCGTGTATGCGAGCTCAGAGGGTCAATCAAGAAGGCTGAGCACTTAAGAGAGGTACTAAGTGCACAACCTACCATAAAAAAGGGGAAGACAGAGGCCACGAACATCATGTCTTTTTCAGATAGAGACTTGGCGAGGATATATTGCCCTCACAATGATGCCCTGGTTATCACTTTCCGAGTCAAGGATTTTGACGTCAAGCGGATTTTGATTGACCAGGGTAGTTCATGTGAAATAATGTACTACGAAACATTTAAACAATTGAAATTACAAGATAAAGACTTGGCACTTGCCGTATCTCCCCTAATTGGATTCAACTCAATGCCAGAGTGGCCGGTTAGCAAAATAATTCTTCCAGTTAGAGCGGGAAGCATAACAAAACAAGTGTAGTTCTGGGTATTGAAAGTCCTTTCCACTTACAACATCATCTTGGGCAGAACATGGCTGCATGCCATGCGATCGGTGGCGTCATCCTACCATCAAGTTATGCGATTCCCCAACGATGCCGGGGTAATTGAAGAGGTCTTTGGAGACCAAATCATGTCCAAGCAATGCTTTGTTACGGTTAACGGCAGCCGCACTGCCAAGGGATATGTTCATTCGGTGGAAGAACCTGAGAGCAATAAACTGTTCGCAGACGTCGACAAAGCAGCTAATCAAAAAGCGGTGGAAGACTTGGTAGAGGTAAGGATAGATGAAAAGAACCCGGATAAGTTCTTTTTGCTCGGTTCGTCGTTGTCCAGCACTGAGAGATTAGAGGTCTTAGAATTTTTGACCTTTAACATCGAAGTGTTCGCCTGGACACCGTACGACATGCCAGACATTGATCCCAACTTCATCTGTCACCAACTCAATGTCCACCCATCTGCCAGACCAATCATTCAGCGCACACGCAGATCGGTACTCCACCACGTTGAGATAATGGCAGAAGAAGTAGGAAACCTACTAGAGACAGGGGCAATCAAAGAAGTGCACTACCCAAGATGGATCTCCAACACAGTAGTAGTACCAAAGAAAAATGGCAAGTGGCGTGTCTACGTCGACTACAAAATAGTCAACAAGGTATGCCCAAAAGACAGCTTTCCTCTACCACGAATAGATCAATTGGTAGACCTAACGGTATGGCACAACCGACTTAGCTTTCTGGATGCATACAGAGGCTACCATCAAATCGCCATGCATGAACCAGACCAGGAAGTCACGTCCTTTACAACTCCAAGAGGACTGTATTGCTACAAGGTCATGCCCTTTGGTTTAAAGAACTTTGGGGCGACATTCCAACGGATGGTCACCAAGATGTTTGAACCATTGTTAGGCAGAACAATGAAGGCTGACATCGACGACATGGTGGTCAAGAGCAAGGATGAGAATGACCATCTCAAGGACTTAGGTGAAATGTTTGAGATCTTGAAGAAGCACAAGTTGCACCTTAATGCGTCCAAGTGTGCATTCGGGGTAGGATCTGGCAAATTCCTGGGCTTTCTGGTAACCAGCCGGGATATAGAGGCAGACCCCTCTCAGATCAAGACAATTCAGGATCTGAAGAGGCCAAACTCAGTAAAGGAAGTACAACATCTCACCGGCATGGCAGCTGCACTCAATCGGTTCATAAGCCGATCGTCAGACAGACTACGACCATTCTTCCATGCTCTAAAAGCCAAGTTTGAGTGGGATGAAGAATGCGACCGCGCTCTGGAAAGCCTGAAAGAATACATGTCTTCTCCACCACTACTTGTCACCCCAATACCTGGAGAAGAACTCTTCATGTACCTAGCAATTTCTTAATACGCAATTAGCGCAGTGTTGGTCCGTGCGGAAGGAATCCAACATCTGCCCATCTTTTATGTCAGCAAGACATTGCTGGGCGCCGAAACAAGGTACTTGCCACTAGAAAAACTAGCCTTGGCCTTGATGATGGCCTTAAGGAAGTTAACGCACTACTTTCACGCCCACACTATAGTCGTCCACACAACTTTCCCATTAAAAGCTCTATTTGAAAAGGTGAACTTTTCTGGGCAAATCTTGAAGTGGGCAGTAGAGTTGGGACAATATGACATCAAGTTCCAACCTAGGACTGCGATAAAGGCTCAAGCTTTGGCAGACTTTGTCGCAGAATTCACCCTAGGAAGTCATCATATCTGCCCAATCGACCTAACTGAAACAATCGGACTAGGGATGGAAGTTGACGTCGGAATAACGTAACCCCTGGTACAAGTTACCCAGTCAGGTCCCAAGGCAGACCAGAGTGAAGTAAGGGAAGAAGAAGAAAACCACACTACACCAAGTCAAGACTCACCAACAAATAAAGACTTGGTACAATCAGATAATAAGGGGTAGACAGCAAGCATGGATCCTGAAGAAGGCACCAGCAACGTTCTTGACCCCAAGGCATCATCTGATCCCTCCACTTGCTGGAAGCTGTTCATTGGAGAGATGTGGAAGCTCTTTGTGGATAGAGCATCCAACCGGCATGGAGCAGGACTCGGCATAGTTCTCATCTCTCCAGACGGCCTAGTAGTGGAGCAAGCAGTCAACCTTGGCTTCCCAGCATCAAACAACGAAGCGAAGTATGAAGCGCTTCTTGCAGGCCTCAAATCGGCATTCTACATGAAGGCCACTGAGCTAATGGTTTACAGCGACTCACAGTTGGTGGTAAACCAAATATCAGGCGACTACGAGGCAAAGGACGACAGGATGGCTAAGTACCAAGAGTTGGTCAGAACAGAGATCAAGAAATTTGAAGTAGTGTGGATAGAACAAATCGGCAGGGAAGAAAACAGCAGAGCAGATGAATTAGCAAGCTTTGCTTCAATGGCAGATACTTTCATCCCTCATCCATTGCTGATCGATTACCTACCTAGACCAAGCATTGAAAACCCCGAAGCAGAAGAGGTATGTTGCGCCGAGCTAGGCCCTTCTTGGATGGATCCCATCATACTGTTCTTAAAAGATGGCACCTTATCGGAAGAAAAGAAAGAAGCCAACAGAATAAGAGCGAAGTCGCAGCGATTTTGGCTCTCCCCATCATTGGCATTATACAAAAAATCATTTTCAGGACCCTATCTAAAGTGTGTTCACCCTAGCAAAGTGGAAGCATTCTTATTCAAGATACACGAGGGTGTACGCGAAAGCCGTCAAGAAAAAAGATCATTAGCATACAGGGCAATCTCGCAAGGATATTGGTGGCCATACATGCAAGCAGATTCAGAAAAGTATGTCAAAAAGTGCGAAAAGTGTCAAAAGTTTGCACACCAAATACACCAACCTGCCAGAGAACTCTTATCATTAACAAGCCCATGGCCTGCAATGTGGGGCTTGGACATAGTAGGGCCACTTCCAACAGTAGCAGGCAACAAGAAGTTCTTTCTTGAAGCAACCGACTACTTCACAAAGTGGGTGGAAGTAGAAGCCTTGGCATCAATCAAGGAAAAAGATGTGAAGAAATTTGTCTGGCAGAATATCATCACTCGATTTGGCATACCAAAGGCACTAATCTCAGACAACGGCATGCAGTTCGACGGCAGAATCTTTAGAGACTTTTGTGAAGAGTACAAGATAGAATTCTACAATTCTACACTGGTATATCCCCAAGCAAATGGTCAAGCAGAAGCATCAAACAAGGTAGTCTTGGATGGATTGAAGAAAAGATTAGAGAAAGCCAAAGGCAAGTGGGCAGAAGAGCTCCCTCATGTTTTTTGGGCTTACTGCACCACACCTCGGCAGTCAATAGGAGAAACTCCATTTTCCTTAACCTATGGTATGGAGGCAGTAATCCCACTAGAAGTTGGCCTCCCCACAATTTGAAGCGAGAATTTTGATCCAGACTTGAATGGCGAAGCCATAACATTGGGGAGCTCGACTTTGCGGGAGAAAGAAGAGACAGAGCACTGGTTTACATTGCCTCATACCAACAAGAATTGTCTAGAAAGTATAACAAGACAGTACATCCAAGGCAATTCAAAATCGGAGACTGGGTACTGCGCAAAGTAATGGGAAACACCTTGGTATTGGGAGATGGCAAGTTAGGGCCTAATTGGGAAGGACCTTACAAAGTGGTTGGATTAGCAGGCAGAGGGGTATATCACTTAGAAGATGAGGACGGCAAGGCAATTCCCAGGCCATGGAATACTGCCAATCTCAAGTTATTTTATTTTTAGCTTTTTTCTTTTAAATATGTATAACTTTTTCCTTTTTCAATAAAACAAGTAGTTTTCTTTTCAGTATAGGCAATTTCTTCTGTAAAAGTTTGTTTTAGTGAGTTAGGTAAGTTGGGGGCATTAAAAATACAGTTGGCCGGAATAACCGACTATGACCCTTCCTAAACCCTGGATAAGGATCCAGGCTGCAGGAAGTTTGGTCGGAACAACCAAACATTTTATTCTAAGTTGGTTGGAAAAACCAACTTAGAGGTTGGCTGGATTAAACCAACACCCTTCCTAAGCCCTGGATAAGGATCCAAGCTGCAGGACGTTTGGTCGGAATAACCAAACATTTTATTCTAAGTTGGCTGGAAAAATCAACTTAGAGGTTGGCTCGATTAAACCAACACTCTGCCTAAGCCCAAGATAAGGATCCAAGCTGCAGGACGTTTGGTCAGAACAACCAAACATTTTATTCTAAGTTGGCTGGAAAAACCAACTTAGAGGTTGGCTGGATTAAACCAACACCCTTCCTAAGCCCTGGATAAGGATCTAGACTGCAGGACGTTTGGTCGGAACAACCAAACATTTTATTCTAAGTTGGTTGAAAAAACCAACTTAGAGGTTGGCTGGATTAAACCAACACCTTGTCTAAGCCCAGGATAAGGATCCAAGCTGCAGGACGTTTGGTCAGAACAACCAAACATTTTATTCTAAGTTGGCTGGAAAAACCAATTTAGAGGTTGGCTGGATTAAACCAACACCCTGTTTAAGCCTAGGATAAAGATCCAAGCTGCAGGACGTTTGGTCGGAATAACCAAACGTTTTATTCTAAGTTAGCTGGAAAATCAACTTAGAGGTTGGCTGGATTAAACCAACACCCTTCATAAGCCCAGGATAAAGATCCAGGCTACAAGACAATTGGTCGGAATAACCAAACGTTTTATTCTAGGTTGGCTAGATTAAACCAACTCTTAGTACTCTTCAGCCGAAGCAAGGGTTTTAGGCTGAAGAGTGGTTGGCTGGATTAAACCAACTCTTGGTACTCTTCAGCCGAAGCAAGGGTTTTAGGTTGAAGAGTGGTTGGCTGGATTAAACCAACTCTTAGTACTCTTTAGCCGAAGCAGGGGTTTTAGGTTGAAGAGTGGTTGGCTGGATTAAACCAACTCTTATTACTCTTCAGCCAAAGTAAGGGTATGGGCTAAAGAGTGGTTGGCTGGATTAAACTAACTCTTGTTACTCTTCAGCCGAAGTAAAGGTTTTAGGCTGAAGAGTGGTTGGCTGGTATGGCCAGTCTGATTACAAGATTAAGACCAGAATGAATCATCTCGGCAAGAGAAGGCACTACTTCACTCAAATTATAGAGAGAAAGCAAATACAAGAGCAAACTGAGGTAACAGTTAGAGCAAAAAGAAGATTTTCATTGATAGAAGTTCAAAGCAAATTACAAACAAGGGGCTCCCAGCTCGATTACAAGTCCAAAACAAAAAAAAACAAAAAAAAGAAGAAGAAGGAAAAGAAATTACAAAATTAGTTAAACAGATCATCTAGATCAGTGTCTATGTCAACTCGAAGCCCGGTATCAGTCGGTAGTACGGTCTCGAGTGGGAGCTCGGTATCTGCTGGAAGCACGGTCTCAGTTGACAGCTCGTTAGTAAGATCTTCCACTATTGGCTCCAACCGAGCTGATTGATTGGCAGGTTCATTGATGACCGGAGTATTAGTGGGCTTGGTTTCTTCATCGTTGTCTGAACTCTAAAGAAACTGTTGCTGAACAGATGCAGCGTACTCCGCCAGTGAGCTCGGTATGAAGTACTGAGGAGGATTGTATACCTCGGTCTCAAGTTCACAACCGAGCTACACCACTGCTGCCCTCCAACTGCATTTGAAGAACAAATCTTTTGCGACCTCACATTGTGGAATATAGAGGGCCTCTTCCTCCTTGAAACCTCCAGCATTGGCTTCATCCACCTTCTTTTTTAATTCAGCAATCTTTGCGTCCTTCTTTCCTTCGAGCTTGACTAGCTCACGCAGGTACTTATCCTTCATCACGGTTAATGCCCTCTATTTGTCAGCATTAGCCGAGGTAACCAGTCCGGTCAGACGGGCTACCTCGGCCTCCAGCTCAGCGGTCTTCTATTGGGAGTCTTTCAGTTCGGTGGTTTTTTTTTCAACTTCAGCCATGGCTTGCCTTAATGTTTTATGAAGCTCCAGCACACGCTTGTGTGCAATTTGACTATTTTGCATGGCCTGAGAAAGAAGTAAAAGAAACTAATGATAAAATTGAACAGAAAGTTGGAAAAAAATTAGAGAGACAAGACGAGCAACTTACCAGGATCATTGATTTCATTGCCGACCGGATGGCCTTGAGCTCGGTCAGGTGCTTGTGATGCTCCATGTCAGGGGGCAGACATACACTCTTAGCCAGATTGAAGGCTAGCATGTGGTCTTTATCTGCCACCACTGAGTCAGTGTCACAGATAGCGTGGTTTTGGAAAGTCATTTTTAGACTCCATTTAGAGGAGCTAGCTCAGTCGGCAAGCTCTGCTTGTGGACTCAGTGGGGGGCTTGGTGGTAAGGTTGTTTTATTTTCATCAGCAAGGCGTTGCTCGGTTTGAGTAGTCCGAGCGCGCTTGCTTGGGCGTGATGAAGAAGGTTGTTGAGAAGAAAGGGCCACCACGGTTTCTTGGGTTTGGTTCGGTGGTGGTACCTCGGCTCGGTTTGTCTCGGTTAAAAAGGCCCTTACTCTGTTTCTTTTGGCCATTTCTTCTTCAGCAGTCAGAGGGACTAGGTTGATTTGAGGCAAGTTGGGGTCTGGCTCAGGGAAGGCTTCTAGTAAAAAATCTATTACTCTGGCTTTACGCCGGCTGCTGTATCTGTACGTCGGCTCAAAACTCAGCAGCTTGGCCCAATTTCTTTTTGGAAATCGTAGTGCGGTGTGGAGAGTGTTCAGATTGGGGTAACTGTAAAGAGATTAAAGATGGGCTGAATCTGCGTAAAGAAGACAACTGTTAGTTCGGTTCAGGAATAGGAAACCGAAATAAAACATAAGCATGCAAAGAAACCGAAGTAATTATACCAAGGGTTCCTTTATTCCAGTTTATACTACGGTCTGGGATCTGGGCTTGGTGGTCTTCAAAATTGCCAGATACCCAGAAAAAATCGTCATCGTTTAAGTCTTTGTCCGATGTGTCCTTTATTATTTTTTCACGCCGGCGTCGTATTCTTAAATAATAAACCCACTCGTCTTCTTTTGAGCCTATAGAGTATTGGTGGAAGAGTTCAGCTAAACCGAGGTTAATACCAGCACGGCGATTTAGCTCGGCTATATCATTTATTATACGGTATGAGTTTGTGGAAAGTTAGGTTAGGCATATCCTAGTTTGCCTAAGGAATTCATAGAGTAAGGGCTGTACAGGGAATCTTAGGCCGATTTCTACAATGGAAATGAGAGTGAAGGGAACAAAACCAGGGTTTCCCCAAGGTATGATATCTTGTTCGGCTAAGGTGAGATGGACGTCGTCAGGAATGTTATACTCCCTTCGGAATTTGGCCAGGCCACCAGGTGTTTCTACTAAAAACCTATATTTACCCATTTGTCTTAAGTTATGAATAAATAATACTTGTGTTAGCTCGATTGCGAAAGTGGGCTGAGTAGCTCGGTTGAGCGCTCAAGGGAATGCATGGGCAACCTAAAGTCTGCAAAGTGAAAAAACAAAGGTGTTAAGCACAGACCATTGGATCGTGCTGAAGAGAAATAAAGGCAACATGTAAAGTCTTAGTTCGGCTATGTGGCACACTACGGGTTTTTAACTCGGTTTGAGCAAGGGGTTTGTTGGCTCGGTTTGGGCGAGCAGTTCGGTATCTCGGTTTAAAGGAAGGTTTTGTTAGACAGGTTGAGCTTCTAGGGGCAGCTTACTTAGTTTGGCCTAAAACTAAGAATGCTGGTTTAGCCCCAAGACATAGCTCGGTCAGAGTTGAGGTTTCCCCAGTACACTAAATGCAGACCTAGTTCGGTTTGTTATCTTGGCGAATCAAAAGATGGTTTGATTTATTGAAACTACAAATATAGCAAAGAAGAGTTAGTTTGGTTATGTAGTCCGGTTAGACTAACATCAACTCCAAACAACTTCCTAGTTCGGTTATATTATGATTTTGGATTGAAACCAGTGTTTTTCAGATTATTACATGAATTCAAGTGTTCTATTGCTAAGTTTTTCCAGAAAACACTAGCCCAGGCAGCAAAATGGCAATAAAGTGTTTTGCAAAAAACACAAAACAGTATGCTATGGATTAAACAAGGGCGAAAATAAGAAAAATAGAACAGATTTGAGTAGCTCACCAGGACAAGAAGAGGAAACTGAAGATGAGAAAAACGGCAGCAAAACCACGCAGCTTCTTCAAGTGCAAAATCGAAGAACAATAAGAGCTCAGAGGAGAGAGAGAAAGGAAAAATGAATAGCAAGGTAATGGATTCATTGACGAAGGGTTTTTGTGTTTTGAAGAAGGTTTGTCCAAGGGCGAGAACTGTTCAAATTACGCGAGGTACGAGGGCGACGTGACAGCTGCCTCCAGCCAATGAGGGCATGTCACGTGTCATTGGAATAAGAAGCGATTCAGTTGCTGTGATTGAAGGGACGTTTTGACTGGACAAGCTGAGCCCGGTATGGAATTTAGCTCGGCTGCAGAGGCTAAAGGGTTTTAGTTCGGCTGGATAGGCTTCAAAACTTTAGCTCGGCTGGATATGCTTAAAAACTTTAGCACGGCTGGATATGCTTAAAAAACTCTAGCTCGGCTGATAGATAGGTAATCCCTATCATGCTGTGTAGATGGAATTAAGGGCAATTGAGAGGGTAATTTATTTGAAAATTGGACCGAGCTAGGTAATGGGCCGTTATGGGCCGCTGTGCAAAGTGCTAAGTGAAATAGCCATAAAGTTATTCCGGTCTTGCAGATGCGGGAAGTTATTCCGGTCTTGCAGAGGCGTGAAGTTACTCCGGTCCTAGAGGGCCTACGGTTAGTTCGGTCACCATACTAAAACTTATACCGGTCATAGCGCAGTGTAATTAACGTAGTCTAAAACCTTACTAAAAGTTAGCTCGGTTTGGGCTTACTATGGTTTATGGAAGAGGAACTAAGGTAAGGGCAGTGAACCGAACTAAGGACTAAGGTAAGGGCAGTGAACCGAACTAAGGATAGTTCGGTTTATTCTGCGGCTAAGCATAGCCATGCTTAGTTCGACCACATAGGAGTCCGACCATGGTAAAACCATCTCACTTGGTTTAAGCAGTGAGGGGGGTGTTGAAGGATAAGCATTATCTTTCAGAAGTGTGAATCCTAAGAAGATTCTACATGGAAGGGTAAGAGTCCTACTTGGATTGTGCCACACGGAACCTATAAAAGCTCACAAACATCACCTATGGAGAGGTAACTGAACTTTGATTTCCGAGTACACAGAGCTTTTGTCCACTTATCTATTTTTCTGACTTAGGCATCGGAGAGGTTTTCGGCACACACCCGCCGGCTAGCTCACGTTTGTGTTTTTAGGGAGTGAAGCGACGACGTACGGAGGAGCGCAGACTTGATCAACAAGATTATACGAGAAGGTTTATTTCTTTCCCGTATAGTATGATAGCCACATTTGTGACATAAAATGTTGCTATTTGATTTTTTATTATTATTTTTTCTTAGATTCGGCTGTTTGATTTATTAAGCTCAAGCTTTCATTAATTATTAGTCAATTGATGATGGTGATGAAGTCTTTGATGTGTAACACACAAATCATGGGACATTAATTTACAATGTTTCTATATGAACCTTTTATTATCCTCCAATTTCAATCATCATCATAATAAGTACCCAAAAAAAAAAAAAAAAAACAATGCTCCTTCATTAGCATGTCAAAAGCCACACACTACCTACCTCTAATTAGATTAGATTTTCAAACAAATGAGCAAACGAAGCATTAAAATACAGTGAAGCACCAAAATACAACAGAAGCATTAAAAAAAAAATCTAAATGATAAACAAGAACAAATGCAGCCATCAAACCCACAACCCTAAGATCAAAACAAAGCAGCAAGTAAAGCTTTAACTCCTTTGCCGATTGCTCTTCTTAAACTTCGGTTTATTATTCAACTCTATCTCAACAATTTCCCTATGGAAAACCTCTTCAATCCCGTCGAAATCAATGCCCAAATTCAAATTTTATATACGTATGCATACAAATTCTTTTCTTTATCTTCTTAACTTTTTTATATCATAAATCATAAATCAATATCATCAAATCATAAAAAAAAACAAAAAAACAAAATCACAGTCATTCATCAATGGCGATGAGTGGATCGATTTGGGGTTGGGTATGTGTGAAGGTTAGGTATGCAAATGAAAGAAGAAAACCTTAGAGGCTGAAATTAGGGGAAGAGAGATTGAAAGGTAAAGAGAGGGCAAAATAGAGGGAGGACATACTTGGGGCAATGCTCCAATGGTGGATTGACAATGGTGCTCGTGTGCGATGGCGGTGATGCTCCCGTACCTGACTACGATGGAGACAAAAGCGAGAGAGAGAGAGCTGGAGGAGGGCAGAGGCGTGAGAGAGTGAGAAAGAGAGAGAGGGTCACAGAGTGAGAGACAGACAAACGTATGAGAGAGTTTGAGCATATGGTAGTGTATTTTTTAAACCTAGTTTATTTTCTTTCCCAACCAACTTTTTTAGTCGCCAATAATAAATAAAAGCATTCTTCTGACTAACGTTTTAGTAGCCAATTAATTTTCCCCCCAAAATCTAAAGTCTAATTTTTAAAATTTTTAATTATAATTGCCGACTATAATTTAGTCGCTAAAAGTAAATTAATACCGACTAAATTATTTTTAGTAGCTAAAGATTGTACATTTAGGGACCAAATTTTTTTTAGTCGCCTACTGGGTAATTTTTTTAGCGACTAAGTCATTTTTAGTCGTCTATTGGGTAACTTTTTAGCTACTAATTGTATTTTAGTCACCTATTGGGCTATTTTTAGCGGCTAACTATTTTTTAGTCGCTGATTGTGTCATTTTTAGCTACTAATTATGTTTTTAGTCGCTAATAAGTAATATACGGCTACTAAAAAATTTTAGTAGCTAAAATATGAAACATTGCCGACCAATTCAAATTTTAGTCGCCAAAGGACTGACTTTTGGCGACTAAATTAATTTTAGTCACTAAATTTAGTTGCCAAAAATATAATTTCTTGTAGTGGGTCCAATTGTTTAATCCTTGGCATATGCCATATGCCTTAATGCCATCTAATTGATGGCTTACATATGGTAGTTGTTGAGGCTAAGAGTTGAACTCTACACATAACATAATTAAAGTGATTAGTGTATTGATTATTCTTATGTCCATCGGGGTATATATATATATATAAAGGCAAACGCTAAATAGTGGCATTAGGGTTGGTTTGGCAAGGGTTCATTGGGCTTTTTTGGCTCAATGAGCCACAAAAGACAGAATAGGCTCATGAGCCACAACAGACAAAACATCCCATCTAACTCCATAATCATTACACTCTTCTCTCACAAAAAAATTAAAAAAGCTAAAAAGTCAAAAGCCATTCCCAAACCAAGCTTTTGAGCTCAGACTTATATAGTTAAAAAAGTCAAAAAGCCAAAAAGCCAACCCACTTCCCAAACGGAGGCTTAAGAAAATAGTTTATATTAGAATTGAGGTAAAAAAGTATTTTGAAAATAGTTAATAATATTAAAAATGTTCCAAAATTAATAAAAAAGTATTTTTGTTTTGTTTTGTTTTTTTTCTTTTTCTTGTGTTCTGATGACTCTTATTAGCAAAATCCTAAAAAAAAATCCTTGACAAAGGCCATGACCAACACAATTTGATTTGTGGGAAAGATTTTACGAAGAATCATCCACTAAAATAATATGGCAATAATATTTTGCAATTAAAAAATATTTTACTAGATTTTTTTTTTTTAATTTTAAAATGATATACTCAACTTAGTTATATTCGTTTGCATAGTAAGCATATATTTTTATTTGTATAATATTATTAATTAAAAAACACTTAATTCACGCATGTGATATTTATGGCCACTGAGAACAAGCTCTATGCCCAATGTACAAAAGTGAACTTCTTTTTCTTTATTTTTTTATTTTTTATTTTTTATTTTTTAAAGAGTTGTTGATATAGTACACTTGTAAGATATTGTTGCATTCACATAGAACTATATCAAAGTCTCCAATATATGGGAGGGAATTACATTTTAGTACCTTGTAATTTAAAAAGGACATTGGTACATCCTCCTAAAAATACTCTCCCTAATTCTCTTAATTTCCATATCAAGTAAGAAAAAAAAAAAAAAGGAAACAGTTACCCAAAATGAAAATTAGGGAATTAGGGGAACAGTTTTTAGAACTCCAAATCATTTTCCATTTAAAAATGACTGTAAACGGTCATGGAAACTTTAATGTTGGAAGACAAATTTTGCCCATATTTCTCTCTTCCCTTCTCATTTTTTCCTCTTCTTTCTCCTTTCTTTTGCAACTCCACCATCGGCCACCTTCCTTCATCCACCCTTACCACCCCCAACCTCTCTCTCCCTCGATAGCCATCCCTCGCCATTTGAATGGCAAATGCAGAAATCATTAGGGCGTCAAGGAAAGAGCTTAAAATAAAAATGTCAACTTAAATTTGTTTTGGTTGATTTGAAAGTAAAGCTCAACATCATAGATGGCTAGCTAAGAATGTGGCAATAAGGTGAGAGAGAAACTAGTGGTTGCTAGAGTTGATGGCCGATGGTGGCCATTGGAGTTACATAAAGAGAGAAGGCGAAGAGGAGAAAAAAAAAAAAAAAAAAAGAAGGGCAAAATTGTCTTAAAAACTTAAAATTCATTTTCTAACTTTCCATCCCTATTGTCATTTACAAAATGAAACCCTACCCCCTCCCCGACTAATTTATAATTTGTTACCCTATATTTCATTTATTTATAATTTTTCTTACTTTTTATTTTCTAGTCATACCAAATATATGTAAGGAAAACTATCAAAAAAATAGAAAGTAGAAAAAATAATTATAAATTCATAAAAGTATAACATTTATTTTCACAATTTAGTGCATAAATCAATTGTACCTTCATGAGTTTGCAATTATTTTTTTAATTTCTTACATTTTTTATATTTTTCCTAAATGTAATTATGTATCAATAAAAATAGGAGACAAATTGTTTAGTGGTAAATTCAAAAAATAATTTCAAATAAATGATAAAGTTTATTAAATTATTTTTTAATATTACAAAATTTACCATTAATATGTAAATATTTTTAAAATTAAATTGAAATGAAATTTCCTCATAAAAATAAATTCTAAATAAAAATGGTAATTGGGAGATGTAAATTTGGATGGAGACAATTGTGTACCAAACACTGAGACTGGAGGGAGAGAGGTGGGGTGGTACAGATACCAGAGTTTCTGAAAAACAGGTAGGTGTCTGGGTAATGGCTTAGCTAAAAGGCCGGTCAAAGACGC
The DNA here is from genome assembly GCA_025200525.1 of Camellia lanceoleosa. Taxonomy (NCBI): domain Eukaryota; kingdom Viridiplantae; phylum Streptophyta; class Magnoliopsida; order Ericales; family Theaceae; genus Camellia; species Camellia lanceoleosa. The sequence goes on from CM045765.1 coordinate 169,979,115, forward strand.
GACTGGTCAATCATCATTTGGATTCTCTCTCTCAAAACTACCATATTGCCATTTCCATTTTTTATAATTTATTTTTTTCTTTTTTTCTTATCTTTTCTTTTTTATTCGTACAGAAATCAATCACATGATTAAACATAGGGGTACAACTTAGATTGGTTCAATCTAAGTAATCCGAGCTTAATTCGAATTTTTTTAGGATTTAAATAAGATATTTTTAAATTCGGTACAAAATTAAGCAAAAATTCAAAAATTCAAATTAAATTTGGACAGACTTGTGTAAAGATGTCAAACAATTTGAGCAATCAGAAACTTGAATTTTATATATATACATATATATAATTATTAAATATATATGTATATAAAAAAAATTAGGGTAAACTACCAATAGGTTTTAATAGTTAGACTTAATTCCTATCAAATCCTATTGAAAATAAATCTTGGTAAAATTGTTACTAAAAAAAAAATTTATGACAATTTTTTTTATATATGTCGCTAAAACTTGACAATTAGTAACTTTTTTTAATCATGATTTTTATAAATTGTCGTTAAAATTTACAATTAGTAACTTTTTTTTGACAAATTTTTTTCATAGGACCTATTAAACAATAAGTCTACTTATTAGGAACTACACGTAAGTATCCCTATAAATTATTAGTCATTACATAATATTAAAGTAATTTAGATTATTAAATCATATTAAATATGTATTATATATACAAGTAACATAAAATCTTACATTTTTTTATTCTTACTCATTAATTATAAAAGCTGCTATCACGGCATCTTTCTTGTATTATATAAATTATTTATTTTGATGTTATTAATAATTTTTTATATAAAAAAATGTAAATAGAGTCTAATTTTAATAATTTAATAATTTGGCTAGAAAAAAAAAATTGAAATTTATTTACAATTTAGGCAACTCGGGCAATTCGAGTTTACCTTGGGTCGGATTTGGACAGATAATCTCAAGTTATAATTCAGGCCTAGACGAGCTTAAATAACCTTACAATCCGACCGAACTGCCCAAATTGCACCCCTAATTGAACACCATCATTTTATATCTATAAATGTAAAATTCACAAAAGAAAAGAAATGAAACCAATTCTTATATACCTTGACTTTTTTTTAAAAAATTATTAGATTAATGCTATAAACACATAGTAATAAAAAAAATACTGGATGAATCGTTAACAAGTATATTGAATGATCGGGATTTATTAATTTAGAGGTGAACCTACCGTCAGTAGTATATTTCTAACATTAAGGTATTCAATAAACAAGAAATTACAGCATAATACTAAGCCGATAATCAAAAATGAGTCAGCAGATTGCACATATTAGGATGTTTGGTGGAGATTATTTAAATTAAAAGTTAATAATAAAAAAATAGAAGTTAAAAGCATCCTTCACCCAATTTTTGAAAAATCAATTGTTTTAAGTTTATTTAAGTTATTTTTGTGTAATAAAGCAAAATTTGTACTAAACAGTCTGATACAAACTTTTATATTAAAATAAGCTATAGGTTGCTTCCATAAATCCCACCAAACACCCCCATTACATATTGACTTAAAATATTTTGTAGATAATAGCACATTATATTTAAAGGTGAAAAATGTTTAAGACTCGCAAAATATTCTCATAATTACATCTATAATGATGTGGTAACATATGTGACAACTTTTAATTTGTTATATATTTAATGATATAGGATCTCACCACCTTACCACATCATTGTGAGGGGATTTGTTAATCTAAAAGTGTGGATCTCCAACATTTTTCTTAGATGAGACAATTGAATGATTATCAATTCAATAATGCTAGACACTTACATTATAAATTTGCAAATTTATTCACAATGATGTAGCAATGAAAATGGATCCCATATAATGCATGTACCCAATCAAAAAATAACATTTATCATACAACGTCACTGTGGGAGATTTTGAGAGTTTTCAAAAATTTTCCCGATTGATCCAATATTGAAAAAATTGCAATCATAGTACATTTAAGAAATAATTACATTATAGATGAAATTTTTTTCACTATAATTTTGATACATAAAAGAATCTTGCACCATACATATAAAAAAGAGAGATTTATTAGAAAATCATTTTTCAAGTATTTGTATTCCAATTAGTTTATAAGATATTCTTATATTCTAATAAGTCTTATTATTTGAACATTTAATTTTTCAAATCTTAATTCTCATATTTAAAGTATTTTATAGGTATTTCTACTGTTACAAATATTTTTTTGAACGGTTAGCGATTTGATGATATGAACATTCATATTTTATAATGTGAATATTCACATTAATGTGTGAATGTTCACATTGACAGTGTTATTACTCAAAAAGCAACCTAAGAGGGGGTGAATTAGGTTTTTACAAATTAAAATTAATAATACCCTAATAAAATTAACTTCTAGTACAACAAATTATTAACAACTACAATGATAAACTTAGCAGTAAATAATCAAGCAAAATAGCAATGAAGTATAACTAACATACAAGATAAATCAAATGATTAACACATGAATATTAGATAACTATAGTAGTAGTAGGAAAGTAAAGAGATTATGGAAGAGGAGACAAACAGATTAATAGTGGTTCGACTTCAACCAAGCCTACATCCACTTCTCAAGTTTCACTTGAGATTTTCCACTATCTTCTAGATTCATAGTGGTGCTAGCAACCTCTTTACAAATGAAAGAATCCTCCACAAATTTCACACAGACTTCACAAGCCCAAACCCTTGCAAATCTTAGGTGATTCACAATCACTTTCAAGATTTCAAGAACACAGTGTTTGCAACACGTTTACAAGATAAAATGGTATTTTTACTTTCAAAGAAAGTTTACAATAAATATCTCTCAAAGATAGATATATAAAATCAAGTTTTGATTTTTTTGTAAATCTCACACAAGAAATATGAGCTTAATGCTATAAGGCTCAGTATATAATTTCTAAGAGAGGATATGAGTGATTATACATCAAAAAATATTTTCAGGTTTTTTTGTAACTTATTTACATTAGAGGCTTTGGTATATATAATGAAAATTATAACCGTTTATAAGCGTTGTATTCATTTGAATTTACAATCGTTTATAGCCGTTGTAGTCATTTGAATTTATAACCGTTTATAGCTGTTGTACTTCCATCATTACCAATTTGAATATCTTCCACTCTATCATTACAAATTTGAATATCTTCCACTCTATCATTATAAATTTGAATATCTTCCACTTGAACCTTTGAACCTTTTGAACTATTGACATGTTAACATTCACATTGGTGGTGTAAACATTCATATTGACGTTGTAAACATTTACGTTGACGGTGTGAACATTCACATTACAAAATATTCACATTGTAAATGTGAATATTATTAGAGGTATTTTGATAACTATATTACTCACAAGATTTGTTGGAATATAAGAAAATAATGTGAACTAAATGAAACATAAATAAGAAAAAAGAAATTTATAAAATAGTGTCCCTATAAAAATTTTATGCCACTATAAGAATATAAATAATTTTTAATTTAAAATTTCCCCATTGCTATTTGTTGGAAGTTTTATTTCTTGCGACGAAAAAGGATTTTAGTAATCCCCACGCATACAAATACAGAGATACACAGATTCAGAAACTGTGAAAGTCATCAGAAGTTATAATTTGCAAACTGCGTTTGGGTTGGAGTTGGGGTTGCGTTGGCCTCTTCTTCCAACTTTTTCTGACATAATGGGTTGTACCCCAACTTTGCCTTTTTGATAGGAGCATCTTCGATGATATATTGTGATTTCATCCAAAGTTTATTATTTTTTATTTATAAAAAAAATTAAAAAATAAAAGTATAATTTTTGTTTATTTAGAGTTTATTTGGTAACTAGTTCGTTTTTAATTTATATTTATAAAAATTTTAAAAATTATTATAAAAATTTATTTGATAATATTTTTAGTTTATAAATAGTTGTCTCAGTTTATAAATTTGAGGTAAAAATGTAAACTCATTTTTGAGTTTACGTTAGTTTTTAAACAGAAATTTAAAAATTTGACTAACAAATTTTTTTTTTACAATTATTTTTTGTTCAAATAATTTTTTTCCAATTTATTTATTTTTATTATTATTTTCAATTATAATGCGTATGATCCCATTGTCATAAACAATAAAAAATAAATATAAATATTTAGGCTTGAACAAATATATTTTTTAATTTATGTTTTTAAAATTTTTCAAACATTTTGTTCAAACCAAACGTGTTTGTAGGTTATATTTTTCTAAAAATAAACAAAAACTAATTTATAAAATTTTTGTAAACATAAAAAAAAAAACATAAACGTTACCAAACGCTACCTTAGTATATACATGCCTTTTAGAAATTTATTTTGAAAATAAATGAGAGTAGTAGTCGAATGTGGTTGTCGATATGGTGACTGATGGTAGTTTTTGCTGTTGAAGGTGGTAACTGAAAGTTGTTGACGCGATGAAAAGGGGTGGTGGCTTGAAGATGAAAGTTGAGAGTTGAGAGTTGAGAGTTGAGAATTATGATTGGAAGTACTTGATGGTTGAAAATAGAAGTTGAAGGTGATTGTTAGAAGAGCTTGTTGGCAATGGTAGGCGAAGGTAAGGGTAGCTGGTAGAGTCGATGAATGGTGGGGTGGCCGAAGACGGTGGGAGAAAGAAGAATAAATGGAAACTTATTTTCTAAACAAGTCACTTGACTTTTGATGAGTCATATAAATTATCAAGTCTAAGATTTTACTCCTAATCATTTTGGAGCCATGTTCATCAATATAACTTGAGATTTGTTTGACTCGCGTAGAGGAGATACTTTTACCTGAGTTTATTTCGAGATTGATTAATCATGATTTTCCCAAATGTTGGATTGTCTAAAAAAAAAAAACACAAAAGAAAGTTAAACTAACTTTTTATGGTTACAAGAATTTGGTGAATAAAATTTTCAAATTGTGAGAATCTCTCTTGGACCCTAGGTAAATTTAATTGAAAAAATTGCAAAAATGATAACAATACAAAATAATTATAAAGTGATTGAAGTGCAAGACATTTTTGTACAATCTAATGCATAAACTATTTGTTTTCACAATTATTTTGCTTTGCTACTAATTTTTTTTTCACAATTATCTCACTTTAATTTAAGCCAACAACTTTTAGCCCATATCCTACATAAATTAAACAATATATTTTCCAAATTCTTAAAATTTTTAAATTATTTAAGTTGGACTGCCTATGTTACACACCCTTCCTCACTATCTTTTTTTATTTATTTTTTGGGCACCTTTTTGAGGGAGAAGGGTATATTTGCTATTTATTTCAAGGGGTGGGCCGGGTTGGGCTGCAAATGTAGAAATAGTCTGGGAGGAATAAAAAATATGTTCATTTTAAATTCCCAATTATATATTATTGGTCTTGCTTGTTTAGTATATTTTAAATGGTGGAATTAGATTAATAATTTGTAGGCATTCTAAAATCATGTTTAATTAAGATAAAATTGTATCAAACTAATAATCTTAGATTTTGTTTGAATAACATGATTAATAATGAGAAAATTAATAATTCATAGGATTACTGTATGATTGATTTTTTTAGCTCGATTAGTGAGATAATAATTTTATAAAAAAATATGCTCTGTTTAAAGTATATTATCTTATTGGTCTTGTTTGTTTAGTCTTTTAATGGTGGAATTAAATTAATAATTTGTATGCATTTTAAAATCATGTTTAATTACGATAAAATGGTATCAAACTAATAATCTCAGGTTTTGTTTGACTAACCGAATTAATAATGAGAAAATTAATAATTTATGAGATTTGTGTATGATTGGTTTTTTCATTGGATAAATGAGATAAATAATTTAATCTTGTTCACGTTAATTTTGCAATGGATACGAAAATATATAATTTTAATTATATATTTGTTTTGCATTATTAATTGTAAGATTAAAAAAATTCACTAATTTTGTTAGATGGAATGTCCATCAAAATTTAAGCCGAATAACAAGATTGTTATGGGATCATTAATCCCAGGTGGAATTAGCATTTTGAGGGGGGTTGGAGGTGCTAATCCAATTTATTTTGGTGATCTAAACTGTTTATCTTGTAAAACTTATCGAAAAGTTAATTAATATAAAAATCTAAGTTAATCCGATATCGATAATTATATATATTTTAATATAAATGTAATTCAATTATTTAACTATTAATAACCTATCAGTTTAATTTTTTATACGAGTACTTTTTAAACAGATATTAAAAAAATGAACGATTGAAGGTGGGCCTTAAAATTAGCCCATTAAGCTCAATAGCACCTCTCTAATTTGATCACTATGGAGCTCTAATCCTAGGAATTGGTTTTTGTAGTATTTTTTTGAATTTTACAAAATGGCATTTGAAAAAATAGGAATACTTGATTAATTTTTTATATTAATTTTTTAATTTTTTGACAAACATCTTTTTGAGTTGTAGGCTTATAGTTGCATCCTTTAGGATGCATATCATATGTGTTCTATCTTAAATAATTTTATTATAAAATTTTGTAATATTAATGGAAATTTTTTTTGAATTAATTATGGTGTATTTACGGGAAATTTTTTATCGAGGACCTATGCACTCCTAAAGATTAGTAAAATTGTGATTCCAACACTGCCAGCCAATCAAAAATAAATAAATTATAACATTAATCACAAAATGCGTAATCTCACCATAAATTAATATAACAAAAAATATCATAACTAAACTACAAATTTTTGTAATATCAATCATAAAATTTTAGAATAAACTACCAATATATTATAATAGTTAAATTTAATTCTCATCAAAACCTATTGAAAATAAGTTGTAACAAAATTATCGCTAAAAATAATTCTTTGTAACGATTTTTTATATATCACTAAAAATTGATAATTAGTGACTGTTTTTGTCATGATTTTGATAAATTGTCACTAAAATTTACAATTTATAACGTTTTTCTATAATGAATTTTTTAAATTATCATTGAAAGTTAAAAATTAGTTACGCGTTTTTGTAACTATTTTTTTAAATTATTATTAAAACTTATAATTAATGATATTTTTTATGACAAAATTTTTAAACTATTTTTAAAAATTAACACTTAGTAATATTTTTTAATAATATTTAATGAAAAACGTTATTAATTCTTAATGAACTTATTGAATGATAAGTCCATATATTACAAGCTATATGTAAGCCTTTCAAAATTTTAGATACTTTATTATATTAATTTATGGCCACAAAATGGTATATATCTGAGGTAAATATTACGAAATTTTGTAATAAAATTACGCCAATTTTGATAAACTCTTTGAACATAAAAATGGACAAAATGGTATTGACGGCGTCATTGCTCCGCAGAACACGGCGTGAGAATCCATGAGGTGTTCTTGAGCGATCTTTCCTAGAGAGAGAGAGAGAGAGAGAGAGAGGTTGGTTGTTGAATAGAATAGAGTAGCCAAGTTTTGCCCAAATTGCCTTTCGCTTCAAGTCGACACCTCTTTTTTCGTCAACGAAAACCTTATTAAAACCCTATTCTCTGATTTTCCCAATATACATATATATATATATATATCTTTTTCTCTATCTTCCGATCTTTATATATACCATCTGACCATCTGAACCAGTCTTAGATTTACATCCATGGCCACCACTGGAAACAAAAACATCAACGCCAAATTGGTGCGTACGTTTTTTTTTTTTTTTCCAGCTTGTATCATGTCCAATTTTGTATCAATTCACCGTTTTGATTGGTTTTGGAATTTATAAATGCAAATTCTAATGTGGGTTTGTAATATTTCGCAAGAATTTTTCTTTTCCTGTTCAATTATGTGCTAAATTATGAAACTTTTTGTATGAATTCATCGTTTTGATTGGTTTTGTAATTTGTAAATGCAAATTCTGATGTGGGTTTGTTATATTTCGCAATAATTTTTCTTTTCCTGTTCAATTATGTGCTAAATTATGAAACTTTATTGGTTTGGTATATTGGTTTTGGGTTAACTTTTTTCTTCATTAATGATCTGATATTGACTGTCATGAATCTTTAATTATTCCCTTCTTCTAAACTATAGTTTCAACGCCAAATTAGTGGGTACTTTTTGTTTTAATTTTTTTTTCTGTCTCTATTTACCATCTCCAGCTTGTTTTATGTCCAATTTTGTATAAATTCACCGTTTTGATTGGTTTTGTAATTTACAAATGCAAATTCTGATGTGGGTTTGTGATATTTCGCAAAAAATAAAAAAATTTCAGAATTTGATTCTTTTTCTGTTCAATTACGTGCTAAATTGTAAAACTTTTATGCTTTGGTATTGGATTTAGGTTACTTTTTCTTCTGTAATGTTATGATATTGACTGTACGGAAACTTGTGTATTTCCTTCTTTTTAATGTATTTATATACTAGTAGTTGGTGTTTTGTTTTAGATAATCTGTTTGGTTTACATTTTATCTAATTTTTTGGTCCTCCCTCCCGCTCAATCACTAATTTAGATGTGGGTTTCGCTTTATCTGGTTTCTCCCATGCTGTTCTAAAACTTTCTTTATTGTTCTTTGACCTTTTTGCTTAAAATTAAGTAATATAATCCACAGGATCAAATTAAGTGTTTTGCATTTTTATGGATGATCAGTTTCACTAATCATGTTTAATGTTCATAGATTATGCTGACTTTTGTTTAAATGGAATTGGAATATGGAAATAAAGGGTTCCAAATTACAATGTGTTGGATTGCTTTTTAGTTGTTTTGGAAGAATTGAGGTTGGAGGCATATTGAATTAGAGAGGGACATATTTTGAACAACCCTGTATACCTTTCAAATTCGCTGATATGAGGCTCTTGAAAACATCTGTAGATGTTGTGTAGATCTTCATTAAGCTGTAATCCATGAACAATCAAATCCAAATTCATTATTTGAACTCTATTAATTCGAACACAAGTCTTGTATTATTCGCTCTTAGCAAGATAGTACTCTTGGGTTAAATATGAATGTTAAGAATATGTTAGTTAGGGGATATATAAGCCCAACTAAGATACTAGTTCATTTGGATTCTTTGAGGGAGATAATTCTATTTTATTCTTCCACAACTCTTCAATTTTTCTTAAATTTGTCTTTAGCACCAGCTCTAGTTTCTCTCAACTAGATTCGTTTCCTTGCTAATTTGCTTTATTTTTAGGTTCTTCTTGGAGATGTTGGAGCTGGAAAATCTAGTTTGGTATTGCGTTTTGTTAAAGGCCAATTTGTTGAATTTCAGGTGGGTCCTATTGATTTTATTGATTTTGGCAATCTAATATTCACATTGGATTAACCTTTTGGACTATGGATCCTTACTCTTGTTGTATGGTCTTGCAGGAATCAACCATTGGTGCTGCCTTTTTATCACAAACATTGGCTGTAAATGATGCAACTGTAAAATTTGAAATATGGGATACGGCTGGTCAAGAGAGATACCATAGCTTAGCTCCAATGTACTATAGAGGTGCTGCAGCTGCAATTATTGTATATGATATAACAAATCAGGTAGGTGCTATCTCTTAAACCTTGGTGTGGTAAACAAAGCATTAGAAGTATGATGTGTAAACTTTAATTACCGAGCTGCAAACCTTGTGCTTTTCCATTTTTTGAACTTTTAGAAAATGGACGAAGTATTATACATGTGTGCTTTTACAAATGTTTACAAACAATGTCATCTGATTCCATATTGTACATTCACACATCTCCATGTTCTTGTTGCTAGACCCAACAAATCAACACTCTGTTTATATTTCTTGGTTAGACATAAACACATTGCATTGTTAAAGTATGGTAATCAACACACAAGACAACCATGATGTCTCAATTCTAAGGATTAATTGTACCACTAACTATAAATATCTGTTGGCCCAATGGTATAATCCCTTGGCCCCCTTCCCTTCTGAAATCCAAGCATCCTCTAATGGGGTTTGAATTCCCAGACAGGTAAGTTGCAACTCTTAAGTTAAATAAGGAAGAGGGATACCATTATAGCCTTTTTGGAAGTAATAAAACAAAATCAAAACTGTTCTGAAAACAGTCATTGGCTTACATTGATGGTTTCAATTTAAATCTCCACTTTGCCGTGTTTGTGATCATGTGAGATTTCTGCATTTCTGGTATATGTTCTATTCATTTATTCATAAATATCTCCATTTTGTATTGCCATGTCTTTTTGATATTGTTGGTTGGTTCTTTGCTTTCTACTCTATATTTAAGTTGGATTTGATATCAACCCTTTAGTTTATGACTTACTTGTGTGGTTATTGAAAGTTGTCTTTATTTCGGAGTTGTTAATGTTTAAATCTTTCTTCTGTAGGCCTCATTTGAGAGAGCGAAGAAATGGGTCCAAGAGCTTCAAGCACAAGGTAGTTTTTTCACATTGGTTGTATATCTCATATTTCTTTTTGGGTCAATTACATCAACCTTCATTGGGTTTACGCCTAATTAGGGGGACCTTCTTAGTAATTTCTGAAATTAGGCAGATCCATGGATAGATGACTTGAATCAAGTTTTGATTACTTTTTTTTGCTCAAAGTCATATTTAACATTTCAGGACGAAGTTGAAGATTTGTTAGTTCGCAATATTACATTGATGTCTCCTTACTAAAGTAGAAGGCAAGAAGGAAAGATGGTGTTTTGGTTACCAGTTATAGCCACCCTTGTTGTAGCCATCAGCAATCACCACTATTGCATGAGTAGCCATCAATAAAGACCTAAAACCACAACCACCATTATCAATGCATCTTCTCCACCTCTCTTGGCAAACCACCGCCACCACTGCCTCCAAAATTGGCTTCCTCACACCTTATTACTTATCACCTCTGAAATACCTCATTGTCTCAGCCCCACCCCCAAAATTATCTTCCTCACACCTTGTTACTTATCACCACTGAAATACCTCATCGTCTCAGGCCCTCCTGTAAACAATACTGTCAAGTTATCCGTGAGAGCTCAACCTTTGTTGTAAAAGAAACAATGTTTATGAGCATCTATAGTCATTTATTTACTTTGTGAAAAGGGCTTTCCTGGTTCACATGAATTGCTTGATTGACATTTTATTAGGGTTTGTCAAAGATCACTGCTATGGTGAAAGGGTATAATGTGTTATTGATAAAGTAGAGGAGAGGATAGTGTAATATCTGAAATCACAGTGGAAGTTTCTGTAATTATGCTTAACCTTAGGGTGGTAGTCTTCCCTTTCTGCAATCTAATCATCTCATGTTGACAGTTGCATATACTCTATTTTAGTTGCATATCAAATCGTCATAGCGATAGTTTAGTACTCACATCGGAAAATTTTGAATACACCTAGAGAACTTTTGGTGTGATCATCTACGTTTCTCTTTGACAACTGTGAATCGAATTGCATTTATTTCATTCATGGACTCTACTTGATTCAGGGGCAAAGTGGCCATTACCCTTCCAAAATTTTAATTTGTTTTATTTTTTTGGAATAAGGTAATTCAAACATGGTTATGGCTCTTGCTGGGAATAAAGCTGATTTGCTAGATGCAAGAAAGGTGCCAGCTGAGGCAAGTATATGTAAAAAAAAAAAATTTCCCTTTTTCCTTTTGATACTGTTTGTTGGTTTCTAAATATATTTAAAAAATTACTTCTTATTGGTTGAACTCCTAAATACTAGCCATTGATATGTCATGGTGTAAAATTATTGAATATTTTAAAATCAGGCATGCCTTGACTTATATATTTCAAGAAATTGAAGGAGAGGACTTGTTTATGATGAAGTTCCACTGTTTGGATGAAATGTATGATGGTACGAATAGGATGGTCTTGAAATTCAGAGGAAGTTCTGTTGTCTATTGGTGAAATAATTGGTGGATTTGTTTTATTTCATGGCTATATGAGGTGACAGCAGCTTAATTGGTCATATACAAACAACTATGGTGATTGACATGCTTTCTTAGCGAGTTAGTCCTTGAAAATTATGCAAGTTAGAAAGTCTTTTTCTCTAAAACTTCCGAGAGTGAAGAGTAAATTTTGAAGTGAACAGAAATGGTGTTCGTCAACATATTCATTTTTGTTTTGTTCCAGTCTTCACTCTGGGGACCTTGTTAATCTCTTGCACACTTTTGTATACCAAATGGGTGGGAATAGGTTGTGGGGCAGGGGTTGGGGGAAATTTTTGTCACGGAAGATGTTTAAAGGTTTGGATCATGTACGAGGTGCGCATGCACAAATTTATCATGGATGCATATCATGCATTTTTTAAGAGTTATCATCTAAAGTTTGATGTCCAAAAGGAGGACTAGAAACTCGTCATGAATAATAGTTAATTTACTTTTGTGTAGGGTAACTGTTATTAAAAGAATTTGCTTCCTTTTGAATATCAAGAGATTCCAAAACCGCAGGAAGAAAGTGTATGGGTCCTTATGATTTAAGTCCATTCATTTTTGTCAAGGGCACACTATTTGATTATGTAATAGCTGATGAACATTTGTGATTAAGCTCAGCATGTGTCTCTATCTCATATTTTCGCAGTCTACTGTGTTGAAACATGATATGCCAGAAAAGATGGTTCAGCCATGGACCTCGTTAAAATTTCAATTGTTCATATCCGATTTTGGAAAGGAAATTTGATTTCATTTGATTGTACCACCACTGTTGCTTATAAGGGTTTTATTTTATTTATTTATTTATTGCAGGAAGCACAAGTATATGCACAGGAAAATGGCCTTTTCTTCATGGAAACCTCTGCAAAAACCGCAACCAATGTCAATGAAATTTTCTGTGAAATAGGTATGTTTTGATCAGCCGAAAGTTATTTACATGTGGTAAACAACTTTGGATATGTGGTATGAGGTGGGTGACCGGCTGGTCCCTTGGTTACATGATATGTCATGCTGTGCAATTGAGTTTTCTTACCTTACAAGCACAATGTTTGTAGCAAAATAAATTTTACGTAAATGACATATATAAGTTTCTTGAGTTATCAAACTGATTTGATCGGGTGCGTTATTTTTATACCCATAACCGAACCAATGTATTCACAAAAACCGAACCAACCCAACCCATTGAGGTCGGGTTAGTTTGGTTCTTGAGTTTTTCCAGGTTCCTCATAATAACATAGCTTTACTAATAAACTTCTGCAAATGAGAAATTGCCATAATTACAAACTATTTTTTGATATTTATTCTGTGAATTTTAAATATTCTTGTTTATCTATGTATATTTTTACAGCAAAGAGGCTACCCCGAGTGCAGCCTGCACCAAACCCATCAGGAATGGTTCTTATGGATAATAGGCCAGCAGAGAGAACAGCAAGTTCTTGTTGCTCTTAAAGCTTGTTGGTGGCTCCCATAACTGTGAATTTCACTGGTTTGTGTACCATTTGTTTAAAAATGTACAGTGATGCAGTTTAAAGTTTTCATTTCTCATGTAATGAAATGTTTTGGTATTGTTTAATTGTGATTTCAAATACTTGGTGTCGTTTAAAATCAATAAATAAACATATTGAGGTGAGATTCTACAGAGTTTTTTTTAATTCATGCAGAGTGGTTGAAAAGTAAAAATATATACATAATTGTGTTTTGCTTGATGGAAGGACCGATTTAGTTTGTTTTTGAGTTTTGATTGTGTCATGGTTCATAAGTATATTAGTAGCAGGTTTGTCAAGTGATAGAAACTTAAAGATTTTTCCCTGCTGAGATTTTTGGGATTAAGGATCAACATTGGGTCGGTTGGGTCGCAAAATTGGTGCCAAAGTTGGACTGCGGGCTAAGCCCATTGGTCTTTTTTGATGGGACGGGCTAGACAGGTTTGCGGGCCTGGCTTACGGGTCACTTGTTCATGAATCAATAGGTTGACATTTAGCCCTATATAGTTTTATTTCTCCTCTTTCTCTCTTTTTTTTTGTTTTTTAGAGGCCACCTCTTACGGGCTAACGGGATGTGCTTCGAACTCTAGGCCCATGTCTACTAATGCCTCATTCTGGCCGAGCCAGCTCATCATGGGCTTGGGCTGGCCAGACCACCGGCCGGTTGAATCAAATGATGGCCCTTTGAGTCAAATGAGACCTTTATTTGGGATCATACAATTCTGAGGTTTTGGGCCTTTGGAGCCAAGTGATTACGTTTATTTGGGATCATACAATTCTCAGGTTTTAGTTCGGGACGTTATGATGTAGAGGACTGACAATGTTTGTAAATTGCCATTTTTGATGGGGGTTACATTTTGGCATGGTTAGCTGCTGGCAAGTTACGGTATACTTCTGTTACTTAAGATCAGTGATTTCTGTACTTCCTTTCTTTTGGTTGCCTTCATTTTCTGCTTGTCGTCAATATATATTATATATATTTTTTTTGAAAACACCCCATTTTTTGGTCAATATTCAAAAGATCGTTTTCATACAAAAATGAAAACAATGGTGTTTTCAAATCTTTTGTTATTTTTTAAACATGAAAACATAAATGAAGAACTATAACACAACCAAAGTAGTCCTTAAATAAGTTACGGTAATTGGGAGGGAACTCATCCCATCCTCCCTAGGGAGAAGCATGAAACTCCTCCCATCCACCGTAGAGAGAGGCAGAAAGGAATTAGAAACGAGAAATATGACGCACAACAATGATGCAAAGTAAAATTGCCTCAAGTGCGAAGTTATTTAGAAGGAAACAAATTTCAACTCAAAAGACAGCCTTCCCAACATTACTCATTTCCTCCTCTCTCTCATTCTATTTTCTTTTTGGTGATATACCGATACCTTGGAGAACACAAGAGTTCATGACGAATCAAGAAGTAATCCCTGTAAATAGCAAGATGAGTAAAGCATTACCACAAGTATAAACCATCCTGAAAAATTTACAACACTTGATTTCCTTCAAGTCTGCGAATCAAGTTACCTTCATTTCTCTCTTGTTTTTTCTATCTATTTTTACTCTACCAAATTACACAAAAAAAAAAAAAAAATATCGTAACTGGACATTAGAACGACATTAAGAGGAAGAAACTAGGGCTAGAATCCCTTCACTGCCTCTTTGCAAAAGTCTTCTTCAATCCCTTGATGATCTTCCCAAACCAAATCAAGTTCATGGTAGCAAGTGCAGATGGCACCACAAATACCAAAAGAAAGCCGATAATGTGCATCTTGATGACCTGCCAAGTCATTGAAAGATTTCATTCCATTAGTGTAGAACTTGATGAGAGTTCACATTCATGATCTATTTAGGGAAGTTTGTATGCATTCTAGAATGAAACAAGTTCGAATTATATATGAAATGTAGATTACATATGTCCGCACATGTGTGCGAGAGTCACTAAGAGAGAGAGTTAAAAGGTGAAAAAGCAATACATATTAGAATAAACCATCATGGCTTCACTGCTTCTCAGCATGAGCGAGGGAAAGGGAAATAAAATATTTAGTTTTCGTTCATTTTCCCTTGTTCTTCCAATAACGAAATGGAGATGATGATGATACTGGAAGAAAGAGTTATCACTAATTTCACTTGATGAAAAAACTGCAGAGCACACATTCTTTTAGATGCCAACGAAACCAAGGAAATGGGAAAACACAATGTTTGTCAAAGACTCAAAATTCCCATTAATCCAGCTTCTAATATTCTCTTTTCTGTTCCACTGCTTAGTAGCTAATTACAGAATCAAACTTCAAAGATAGCTGTATGATATAGGATCCTTTTGAATGATTGGAAAGCTTTTCAACATGGGTCCTGCTAATCACAGCCTTGTGGGGCTGTCCTTAAGATCCAAATAATGCCAAAATAGTTAGAATCTCAATGCACATTTCACATATTTCCAAACACACATATTTCCAAACACTGTTACACATTTCTATGCATTTTTCAGACATTTTTTTTACATCGCATTTCCCTTTTCTTTCTTCTTCTTCTTCTTCTTCTTTTTTTTTTTTTTTTTTTTTAATATTATGGAAGAATAACATTATCCTAGTATTGCAATCAACAGTAGAAATTGTTAGTTCACATGATTCATGCCCTAATAAACCAGTAAGTCAGGAGGTAGAATTACCTGATCATAGTGCAAGTACACATGACAAAACATGTAAGCGAACAACAAAATTCTTGCAACCTGCATTCCATAATAGCAAACATGTCTAAGGAATTACTTAATAAATCAAGCAGAAAACAAAATAGATATGCTACTTATCATAAAAATTAAAAATTAAAAATAAAATAAAAATAAGAACTGATATGTTTAGGATTGGGATATATAGGCCTATCCATGTGGCTACAATTCAAATCAGCTTCCCTTAAATCTGTTTGGTGTCCAGCATGAATGGCAAGATTATCTTCTATTACACGGGCATGTCATTGAGTGCACGGCCACCAATTTGATCATCTAAAATAGCTCATATTTCTTTGACAGAGAACTTCCAGTTATAGTTCAAACCAAAAAAAAAAAGAAAAAAAAGAAAAAGAAGAGAACTTCCAGTTACTAAATTAGGCTGTCCATCTGAAATAAAATTATAAATGGATTTTAACTCACCAGCCAAGCAAAAAATATAACCACGCCATTAATGAGATATGCACTTGACCTCTTTAAACCGGCGGTATCAAGATACCTGCATGAGACCAAGTAAGATATGTCAAAGTCAAATGCTTCCAAGACTCGTATCATTATCAGAACCTCCCTTATTAAAACATACCATCTCATATTGATCTCTGGAGTTGTAATCTCGGATATCAGAACCATGAACGTGTAAAGCTGCCCTTCCCCAGTAAACATAGCATATGCCACTGCAATTGCGGAAAGAGAGTGATGGACAATCTGAAATCCAACGGTACAATCATATGAGCCACATTGAAAAGACAATGAAATGATTATTATACATGTTTTTCGTACAGGCTTTCTGTATGTCCCTTCCAGTATTTGATTTTGTTACATCTAGATAATATGCAGATTCAACTCACTCCAACTAATTGAACGCAATGTTCAGAGTTACCATGGGATTCATGAACAATGCTTTTGAGTTTGAGAGGATTAACAGCATCAGTTGTTTGATTTTTACGGCCTCGTTTGGCAAGAGGCTAAAAAAAAAATTAGCCAAAAAAAACCTTTTTTTTAAAAAAAAAAAAAACCACAACCCAAAAAAAAAAAAGATTTTCTTTTTTTTTCTTTTTTTTTTTTGTCGTAAATATTAAGCCAAAAGTTGGCCCAAAACTTACTTTTTTTTTTTTTTTTTAGCTTTTTAGCCATAGCCAATTAAACTTCCTTGAGAGTTCAATGGCAAAAGCTACCTTCCACCGTGTTCGTTTAACCAGATTCCAGAAACATATTTTCGCTAATTGGAACAAGGGTGACTATACAGATCTTGACAAGGTAAACAGAAACCAGAGTAAAGATGGAATACATGTTTCAAAAATCACATTTCATAATAGAAATATTTAAACTCGCTGGATTTGAACTAGCATTAGTTGAAGGAAATGACATATGCTAAACTTGATTATCTTCCATTGTTGGCAATATACTTACATACTCTATTCCACCCAGAGTAGGGTACATCCACAAAATCATTGCAAGATCAGCAAGGAAGTACCCAACAGAAACCTGTCAAAAATCATACTCAAGTCATTATGTGATGGAATTCTCATAGGAGTAAAACACATGTCAATCTAGAAGAAGGGAGCCTACAAATGCCATTAACAAAAGCAAAAAGTACTATACAAATGGAGCTGCATCCTCATATGTTTCAGAAATAGGCGAAACAGTTGTGCCCCTGCCATTCCCGTTTAACAGTTTCTTTAGTTTCTCATTTACAATAAGGTCTTGCCCAAAGGAAGTCACATTCTTGGTTTGCATTAAAGAAACTCATGCCCCTTCTGTTAATGATTAGAATGAAGGTGTAGAATAGGAAGTCTGGAGAACATCTCTACGAGCATCATTAAGAATAAGGCATAAATTATTCCTCACGTTTTTTTTGAAAAGATAAATTATTCCTCACGTGATACCTTAGATCACACAAATTAGCTTCAATCAGATCAACTTGGAAATCCTATGCTTCAAAGAATGGGTGGATTTACTAGATCTGAAAAAGGAGGTAGATATAATGTGCTATAAAGTTAAAGAACCTTGGATGTACCCTAAATGAAGTAAAAAAAATTATCATCGTCTTGAATGAAAGATCACTTGGGGAGGGTTTGTCATGCTACATGGACTTGGGTACGGGTATTGGGTACAAACATGGGTACATATGTAGAGGTTGGACCCATCAAACCTCAAATTAAGGGTAGGGACACTCAGCAAAAAAATCATATTTTTACGTTTTTAATCTATTATGTGAGATAAAGTGTTTTTTTTTTTTTTGTGTGGATAAAATGTTGTATACAACATACAATGTCAAAAAGGTATTTTTCCTCATTTTATAGCAATTATACAACAATATATACATATAATGATAAATACAAATATATAAGAAGTGCCTGATAGGAATGTCCAGAAGTCAAGTGTCCGGCATGGGTATTTGTTATTTTAAAGATTCCATGAAACATAGGTCCCCAAAAAGAAAAAAATTATAATAATAATATAAGATGGTCACCTATTTGGTAAAACAATGAAAAAACTTTGTAATAATTATTATTATTTTTTTGTGTGCGACAAGTTGTTAGACATACTTAGTGCACTTATAGCCTCCTAAGCATGGCTGTTAATGTTTGAAACCTCCACAGGTAACCATTTTTGGAGTTAAATGAGGGGAGGAAAAATTAAAAAAGAAACAAAAAGGATTTAAGAAAAAAAAAGACTTACTCCCAATGAAAAACTTGATATCTGCGAGTGTCTGAATGTAATAAGGCCAGTATGTTGTTGGTCAGAAAAGAGATCTGACCAAAACACGAAGTACAATGACACAGTTGCAATAAAAATTGCATGAACAGTAGAAATACCACTGCATGATCAATTGAAACAAAACATAAGAGGAAAATCACAAAAGATCGTTGATATAATAAAATAACGAGTAGAGAAAATGTGACTATGCATTCACCGGCTGTTCCACTCAATCCGCTGTAGTTTCGTAAGTGCATTATAGCTCCTAGAGTAAAATGTGCTGATCAACTGGGTAAGATCATATACCTGTACGTGGGAAAATTTATTCAAAACATACCCTAAAAAAACTTTGAAATCTATAGAATTTACCAAAGCACCCAGCAAAAACTGCTTTTACTAGAGATATTGTATGTGAAATGCACATATATATATATATATTGCTTCTACTTTTTTTTATAAAAACAGATGACAAAGTATTTTTTCATCCATTTTTTCCCTTGGGCGAAAAATTAAAATGAAGGTTGGAACAATACCATTTTGCAGGCAAATATGCCAGCTAGGACAGACGTATATGGAATGATAGGATCTGCTAGTAAATAGTTCTTAACCAGCACCTCAGCCTGATTTTGGTAAGATTTGAACGCCATAACCGTCTTTTGTGAAACTTCCATCCTCATTTACTTAAGCCATGATAATTCCCAACCACATGATAATTTTGTTTATGTACTATCCACCCAGCAACCTGGAAACAGATTTCAACAAAGCTCTCTTACATCGCAGCTTTCGTCTTTACAAATTAATACATAAGAATTATCATCCATATACACTTTCCATAGAATTATAGAGATTAATGCATATATCAAAAAATATTATGAAACTTTATACGTACTCCTAAAAGGTGAAGCTATGAGCCTATGACAGAAGCTGTTACAACCTCTGCATGCATGTGGCATAAATCCCAAGCTCAGCCATTTTCCAAATAAAAAATAATAATAATAATAATAAAATTCTATATAGAAACAGTACAACTTATTCAACCATCACTCAGCAAAAATTAAGCAAGATTGAGGAGAGTGTAGAAATGATTTTTGTTTGTTTGTTTTGACATTCTCGCATTTACAAGAATGTAAAAATTGGTCAAAGTTTTAATACTTTTCATTCATATTGTATTAGTGTATTACACAAAAGCATAAATACTCTATTTGACTGCTAAAGAGATGGACAGAAATAAATGAACATTTGGAATCGTATTAGAATAGTGAGTGTTAGCCGGTAGTTGCTGAGGGTGGAGGAGTGAAGAGGAAGGGAGGAGTGAGATTTGAGTAATTGCCACAGTGGATCAATTTTGTTGGCTCCCCATTAATTTGTAAATAATTGCCCCAAATCCCTTTGTTGTATAATTCTTCTCCCTAATAATAATAAGAGTAAATTACATTGACCTCTTTTAAGATTTACGACAATTACAGAAACCTCCCATCAGGTTTTTGAAATGACATTGACCTCCCTGCCAGTGTTGTCAGACTAACTAGACTAACAAAATGTGGTTTTTAACAATTTCAACCTTAATGTTTTCTTATTTTTTTATCCCAAAAACATACTTCTCCCACACCCTTGCCATGCACCTCACCACACCCAAACCCACCCTCCTATCAATCCTCAATTCCCAACAGTACCGTTTTCCTCCTTCAACGATCACCTTTCATACCCATTAATCAATTACAAATCAACAAAACTCTCTCACAATATATATATATATCATCCCTTGGTCCATCCTTCAACAAAACTGGACCTGAAAACACTTGTGATAAACCCATTGTTACAATGCAAACACACACATATCGCTCTTGTTATATCTTGTAGCATTTTTGGGGTATGCATTAATATATATTTCAGCTTGAGGCATATGGGTAGGCTGATATGGGGAATGAAGGACCAAGCTTTCAAGCCAAGAAAGCAGGGGATAAAAGACCACTGCTAGCCCCATCCCCACAACTGCCACTGTCGTAAAACCATATCCCTCAACCCTCAGCCATCACTACAAGCCAGCCAGCCACCACTGCATAACTCTCACCCACCATCGTGTTTGATTTACCACGACCGCATAACCCTTACCCACCATCATGAGCCTTCACCACTCTCTAACAGAGCTCTCACTCAACCTCTCCCGGTAATAAAGACAAATCTATTAAATTAGCCAATAAAGGATTTTTTTTTTTCCCCTTCCAAATTGGACAAGATACTGGTAGTGGCAATGCGGTAGGGGTCGGGCTTGCCCATGGTGGTAGAGGTTGTGTGGGCAGCAGTGGTGGGCAAGTGTTGGTGGAGGTGGTTTTGATTTTGGGACATAAGAAGGGCTGTGGAAGGAGTTGGATGGAAAGCTCATATGGTGTTTGAGGAGATGCAAAAGAGAGGGATTCAAATGGATAATTTTTTGCAACTGTTGCTTTTTAATATTTCTTTTTTCTTTCTTTTGCAATGGTTTGATGAATTGTGTAGTTGGTAGAGGTACTAGAGCTCAAAGTTGTCAATCCAAACCGGACAAGGTACAATTTTTTCAATTGGTACGGTACCTACTTGTACAGATATGTTTTCGGGTACAGTTTCGGATTATAGCAAAAACTATTATATATGTAATAAAAAAATTTCTAGTAGCAAATAATTTAAGCATTCAAACATAAATATATATGTAAAAGAGGCTTAAAAGCATACCATGCATGAGTGTGGTGGTGATGGCAACAAACAACCCTCACCCACAAATATCATGAGTTGTGTTTGTGGAATGAGAGAGAGAGAGAGAGAGTGAAGGGGGTTGTTGCTTCAGGTGTTGTTGGGCGTCGTTTTTCGCATTTTATGTAAATATAGAAATCATAATTCGAATGAATGGGGAAATTAAGTGTAATTTTTGTCTTCTTGTTTGCACACTTAAAACGAGAGCAAAATAGGACTTGAAGAAAAGTTGCTAAACACATACGTTTAACCTAATTGTTGCAGAAAACATTGTTTATATAGGTTTAGGGATGTGGAATCCACCTAAGACACGAATTTAGGCAAATCTTGCAAGCACGCTTGAGCCACTGTCAAGTGGGTATCAGGTGGTCTCTCATGAGTTTGACCATTCGAGCACCTATCGAGCGGGTATCATGCAACTCACTCTGAATGCACTATGAACACTTTGAAGCATTGTTGCCCCCTACACAAACTTAATTAATCTTTATACTTTTTCATTGACTTAAGATATTACGTATACCAAACCAAACCAAGCCTTAAGTCCCACCAAATGGGGTAAGCTATATCAATCCTTTTTCTCCATGCGGCCCTGTCAAAGACCAATTCATTAGTCAAATTAAGTAGATCCATATTTCTATTTATAACGCTAGCAAACATTAATCTAGGCCTATCTCGTTCCCTAACACTTCCATCTACCGTTACAGTATCGCATCTCTTCACTACTGCCTCTATTGGTCTCTGTTGAATATGACCAAACTATCTCAATTGATTCTCTCTCAACTTATCTTCTATCAGTGCTACTCCTACTTATTCCCGAATATACTCATTCCTAATTCTGTCTTGTTTAATTTTGCCACACATCCACCTTAGTATCCTCATCGTAGCCACACTTATCTTATCTACATGTTATTTCTTGGTTGCCCAACACTCCGTCCCATACAACATCGCTAGTCTAATAGTTGTTTTATAGAACTTGCCTTTTAATCTAGTAGATATTCGTTTATCGCATAGTACCCCAGACACAATTCTCCACTTACACCATCCCGCCTTAATCCTATGGGCCACATCCGCATCAATCTCCCCCGCTGTTGTGACAATCGACCCTAAATAACGAAAATGTTCACTCTTAGTTAGTTCTTGATTCTCAATCTTCACTTCTCCTCTACTTTCATTGTCACTGTTATTAAATTCACACTCCATGTACTCTGTCTTAGTTCTACTTATTCGGAATCCTTTAGATTCAAGAGGTTTTCTCCAAATCTCCAATTTTGTGTTAACTCCTTCTCTAGTCTCATCCACTAGTACGATATCGTCTACAAAAAGCATACACCATGGTACGTCATTCTGAATATTTCTCGTCAACTTATCCATAACTAAAGTAAAAAGATAAGGACTTAAGGCAAATCCTTGGTGTAACCCTACAGTGATAGGAAATTCATTTGTCTCTCTAACAGGCGATCTAATAGTGATCACCACCCTTTCATACATGTCCCTAATCACATCAATGTAACCTTTTGTCACCCCTTTCTTCTCTACCACCCATCATATTATATCCCAAGGCATTCTATGAAAATATTTCGTATTTAAATTCAATGAAAAAATCAAAAACTCTGAATAAATAAAAAGCCTATTCTCTCATCCAAGAACAAAATTCGAAAATCACACGAGTGGCTTAAAATAGCTACTTCGCAAATTTAAGGTATTTACCCTAGCCTAAGATGTTATAAGTCTTATTTTAGCTCCACATTACAAATGTGCAAAGATATTGAACATGAGATACTCAAATTTAGGAGTTTTTTACATTTTATTCTTTCACAGCCTCTGACTCTTACTAGATTTCCATATGAAACAAAAAATCCTTGATGGAAAAAATGGGTCGTAAACTAACACAATATACTCGTGCAATTTTACTTGAGGTTGGGTTGGAGCATGCTTAAAATAGTTATTAATGTTTTCAATAGTCTGCACTTGGACAAGCAAACCTCCCCATCTGGCCTAGACATCTAGCTCACGTTTTGTCTACAGAATTTGCCAACACACTAAATCCTAAATCCTATAGAAATCAAAAGAATATATATATAATATAAATGTCAAGTTTCGCAAAGGGTTGGCGTGGAGCAGTTTTGGAAAAGACCAAACCACCAATGATGGATTGACTTTATATGCCAACGGTGGCACACCCAAACCGGCAGGTCGATTGAGCTATACAAGTGGGTTTAGAGAGTTGCTTTCACCCTTTGCAAATTGGACCTCCATGCAAAAATGTAGCAAAACAGAGCTAGCACTACCCATAATTCAAAACAAACAAAGAAATAGAAATCAAAACAAACCCAAATCAGAATTCAGAACCAATAAGCCACTCATCATAATATACATAAAAAATTCAATAACCCATAAACACATCATTCAATAAATCATTGATACCCATCAAGTTTGACCCCATTTTTACATTAAAGAATTGAAAGATCAAAAAAGGGTATGAGAATGGATTCAAATCAAAGAGAGTACCGTAAATGGGTTTGAGATCAAAAAGAAAGAGGGATCTGCAACGGTGGTCCTCTAATGGTCGTGGTCGATGACTGATCTACCTGATCGATCGTTGCTTTGCGGTGGTGCCTAAGCCTTAGGGAGCAGATATTGGATGTGAGGGTTGCATTAGAGAGAGAGTACCGTGAATATTTTTGAGATCAAAGAGAAAGAGGCATCAGCAACCTTTGCTTGTAGTTTTTCTTACAAATTTCAAACCAAAGAAAGATGTAAAAAATGGCATTGGGTGGTGGTTGTGTATAGTCAAGTCCATGATAATTTTGGAAAATGGTAAATTTTAATAATGTTACCTTCTTATATTTTATATTTTGTGCCCATTATACTTGTCATTTGGAATTGATAAATGATTGGGGCTTTTTCTAGTTTAGATTTTAGATGTTAATCAGATCAGTAAGTCTTATTTATGATTTTTATTTGGATGATTTGAATTATTTATTTTAAAAGATTTTTTATTTATAAAAAAAAATTATGCTAATTTGATAATCATATATTTTTATTGGATAAATTACACTGACATCTCCTGGGGTTTATATTTATTACAGTTCGCCTCATTTTTTAGAAATTACATCTCCCCCTAATGTTTAAAGTTCCGTTACAGATTCCTCCCTTCATCAATTTATTTTTTTTAAATACCAATTTTATCCTCATTGGGTAAATTACATTGACACCTCTCATATTTTAGAAATTACAATCCTCTCCCTAAGGTTTAAAATAGCATTACCAATTGCCCCCTCAGTTAGTATTAGTTGGAAAAAAAAAATCAATGAAAAAAAAATTAATTAGGAAAAAAATTAATTGAAAAATTTTTTTGTTAATAAAGTTTTTAAATTTCTGTTTAAAAACCAACGTAAGCTTATTTTTTGAATTTACATTTTTTTCTCGAATTTACAAACTGAGACAACCTTTTATAAACTAAAAAAATTATCAAACAAGTTTTTATGACAGTTTTAAAATTTTTGTAAATATAAATTGAAAACTGAAAACGAAATGGTTACCAAACAGGCTTGATAGTAAAAATGTCGTAAAATTAGTAAATAATTAAATAAGTTACCAACGTAAGAAATGACTTATCAAAAGATTCTTAGGTTATATATAATTTGATTTTTAGAATTTTTTAAAAAAAATTAAAAATTAATTTGGTTAAAAAATAAAAAATAAAAAATAATTATCAAACAATACATAGCCTAAGAATACTAAATTCTTAGGTTGTGTACCACCAAACACATTTTTTATTTTTTATTTCTTAACTAAATTAATTTTTAACTTTAAAAAAAAATTTCTACAAAACAAATCAAATCAAACATAGCCTAAGAATCTTTTGATAAGTCATTTCTTATATTGGTAACTTATTTAATTATTTGTTAATTTTACAACATTTTTACTATCAAGCCTGTTTGGTAACCATTTCGTTTTCAGTTTTCAATTTATATTTACAAAAATTTTAAAAACTGTCATAAAAACTTGTTTGATAGTTTTTTTGGTTTGTAAAAGATTGTCTCAGTTTGTAAATTTGAGGAAAAAACGTAAATTTAAAAAATGAACTTACGTTGGTTTTTAAACAGAAATTTAAAAACTTTACTAACAAATTTTTTTTTCAATTAATTTTTTTTTCAACTAATACTAACCGATGGGGTAATTGGTAATGCTACTTTAAACCTTAGAGAGGGGATTGTAATTTCTAAAATGTGAGAGTGTCAATATAATTTACCCAATGAGGGTAAAATTGGTATTTAAAAAAATTAAATTGCTGAAGGGGAAAATCTGTAATTAAACTTTAAATCTCAGAGGGAGATATAATTTTCAAAAGGTGAGGGGAAAAACTGTAATAAATATAAACCTCAAGAGATGTCAGTGTAATTTATCCATTTTTATTTTATCATGTTTATCTATAAAAAATGGATGATTTTTTTAAAAAATGCCACGGTTGTTTATTTTTTTAGACAAGTATAATAAAATGAACTTAATTTTTTTTTTATAAATGATATACAAGTGACTATGAAAATAAATAATTTGAATAATTGAAACAGACTTGTAATAAGTTCCATAATTCAAATAGCACATTTATAGATTTTGGATTGAAGTGAAGATCAATTTAAGAGAAAAATAGTAAAATGCATTTGTATATGAGTAAAACCTCACTGTTAAAACCATATGCATTTTTATCATTTTGGAGCTAAAAATCATTTTAACCCCTTATATTTTACTCAGGCCTCGTTTGGCAAGAGGCTATTTTAGTCAAAAAGTCAAAAAGTTACTAAAAAAGCCAAAAAGCCAACAACTCATATCAAAAAGTCAAAGATTCCCTTTTTCTCTCTACTTTTTGCACATCTTTTCGTAAAAAACCAAAAAGTCATCCCAAACATACTAGTTTTTTTTACATCACATTTTAGCCAAATAACCAAAAAGTTACTAAATTAACTTGTTCCCAAACGAGGCCTCAATGTGCAATTTACTCCTTTGATAGTTAAAAATAAGCACTTAAATCTTTTTATGTTCTGACCCGAGTTTTGCATTTGGTGCTAACTTAGAGACAATGTCTGACAACGCACTTTAGTTTACAAATCATTGAAGTTATATATTTCTAGACATCAGATAAATTGTATTTCTTTTTACATATATATATAATAGAGTTGTGATTGGGAGCTCGCATCCGAGCTCCCCGAATGCCCCGAATCCATTTCAGAAGGAAGAAGAAGACGGAGGGGGAGGAGGAGGAGGAGGGGGAGGGAAGGATTGGAGGGGGCCCCAAAAATGGAGGAAGAAGACGAGGCGATCGGTCATGGCAGAGGCGATCGGCGAGGAGATGACGAGACGATAGAGGCGACGCCGGCGACGAGAGGAGACGACGATCGGCGACGGATCGGCGATCAGCGGCGGAGGACTCCCTCTCCCTCTCCCTCTCTCCCTCTCCCTCACCGTTTCAGAGTTGCAGACGAGGAAGAAGAAGAAAAAAAAAAAAAAAATGTGAAACGACGTCGTTTCACGTATTCGGGGGATTCGGAGAGTAGTTTTTCGAGCTACAAAACATTTTTGTATATAATAATAGTAACTCGTGCTATGTACGAAATTTTGTAAATTAAAAAAAAATTATTATAATTACTTTGAAGTTATTTAATATTTTGTGTTGTAGTATACATGTATAAGTTAACTTTTACGTTTATAACTTTTTAACTTATTAGTTTAAAAAATTTAAAAATATATATAAATTTATTTAGTGCAAATTTGATAATTTGCAATAAAAAAAAGTTAAATTTGATTAAATGAGTTATGACATATTTCTTCTTGTTATGAAAATATACAAATTTAAAAGTTATAATTAAGACAAATATATAATTTTATTATTAAATGTGAAGTGAAGTGATATTTAACAATAATTAATATGATATTTCTATTATTAATCCAATAATTTAAGTTACATTTCTTTTGATTTCAATTTCATAATGAAAAATACAATATGAATATAATACAAACATAAATTTCTAGTCTTTAAAAATAAGAAGGTTTTAAAATATTTTCAAATTTTCATCATTTTCTTTTATTTTTTTATATCTAATTTGATTTTAAATTTGAATAAAATTTTTAATCTGATATGAATTACTTTAACTTTTTCATTAAATTTTTATCAATTTTTAAAAGATTTTTCATTTTTATCCCAATTTTTTTTTTCTTTTCACTAATTTTGATGGAAAAAACAATAATTTTTAAAGTTTCATCTTTTTAAATTTTTATCAAATTATAATTTGATAAAAAAAAAATATTACGAGTTGAAAGATTCTCTTAATTGAAATTATAATGAAATAACATCTTAAAATAATCAAAATTTGAGTATGTGATTGGTTGAAATGTATAATTTAATTAATTCTCTTTTCATATTTGTATAAAAATTGACACTTATAACTACATCATTATAAGTCGGATTATAGAAAAACTTTTGAGGTGTCAAACATTTTCCATTTGAAAATATCTTACATATTAAAAAAAGAAAAAAAATGTGTAGCTTTTGGATATGTGTGTTATCAGTTTTGTTTTATGGATATAAACAATTGATGTTTTAATTTAAAAAATTAAAAAGTAAAAAAAAAATAGATTGGATTTTTTAGAGATAAAAGAAGCATCTAACTCTTGTATATACTATTTAAGATGGACTATTTTAATCACATATAAAAATAAAAATTATATTTAAAGATTATCCCTATATATTATGCTATTATATACAACTATAGCTATAACAAATTAACTATAATATATATGAAAATTTATATTAAGCTTTCATTTTCAATTAATTGAATTATAATTAACAAACTAATAAATAGTAGTAATTGTATAATGGGATAGAAAGAGGATGAAAAAAAAGAATATAATGATATTTAAAAATTTTAAATTTACCTAGTTATGCAAAATCCAATATTATAGTAAAATCTTGAATTCTCAATAAATTTTCACATTTTCCGTAAAATAAAATGACAATAAAAAATTTGATACCTATTTTTTTTATGTCAATTTTATGATTTTCATTGAAGAAAATAAAATCCGATCAAAATTCTTAGCATAGAACGGACATAGATACTTCGATTGTAACCATAATCACCAATAATTCTTCTTCACCATGCAAACTTGTAAACAAACACATAAACTTACTAAAACTGAAACCAAAACCAAATCAACAACAGAGAAAGAGAATCACACAAGGAAAAAAATAAATTTATAGAGTGGGAGAATGTTACCTCTAACAAGTTAGATCTCACATAACCCAATTTGTTAGCTCTTCTGCCAGTGCTTACGAAATTTAGGAGTTAGGATGACTAATCAAATTATTCTTTAAATAAGACTTGAAAATTGATTAATTTGTTCCATTAAGTGATTTAAAATTTTGATAAATATACATCAGAAAAATAGATAATTATATTACTAAATCATAATTCAAATTTAGATATTGTCATTTTTTTTGAGAATCATATCTAAATTCTTATTTTTTTTATTTTTATGTGGTTTCTATTTGATTTTTTTTTTCCAATTTATTTAAAATAGAGTTGTGGGTTTCTATTTTTTTTTTAAATTTAATTTATTTGTGATTTCTATTTATTTTTAATTATTATTATTTAGCTAAGTTATGATGTGAGTTAGATATGTGATAGACATGTGAGTTTTACTGATTTAAAGTATGATGGTGAGAAATATTTTCAAATTAGATTTGTTAGATAAACTTTAAAAAAAATTAAAATTTAAAATTAGATATTGAGATTCAAAAGAAAAATTTTAACTGAATAAATAAAAATCAAATTTATTAATTTTATCTGTTTGTATATCCTGATTTTTAGTTTTTTTTTTAGTTTTTTTGTTATGTTATAATATAATATATAAGATATAGATAGATATCTACAATTTTCGTGAAAAATATTATTAAAAGAGAATGAAGTCAAGTTTTAATATATTCTTTTTTTGAAAATGAGTGAGAGAGATTAAAATGGAGAGATTTTGAAATATTTTTATTATCTTTTCATTTGAAATCTATAAATTAAGGGATAATTATTATTTCTAAAATAAATAAATAAATTAGTCAATAGTTTTTTTTAATCTATTTTATAAATTGAAAAATTAATAATTTAAAATAATTGATTAACTTGTCCTATTAAGTGATTTAAAATTTTGATAGATATATATATAAAAAAAAAGATAATCATATTATTAAATCATAATTCAAATTCAGATATTGTTATATCTTTTTGAGATCTATATCTAAATTCTTACATTCTTTATTTTTGTGTGGTTTCTAATTTTTTTTTAATTTATTTTAGATGGAGTTGTGGGTTTCTATTTTTTTAAATTTAATTTTTCTGTGGTTTTTATTTGTTTTTAATTATTATTATGTAGGTAAATTATGATACGAGTTAAATATATGATAGATATGTGAGTTTTATTAATTTAAAGTATGATAGTAGGAGATATTTTCAAATCAAATTTGTTTAGATAGACTTTATAGATTTTGAAAATTTAAAATTGAATATTGAGAGGCAAAAGAAATATTTTAACTGAATAAATAAAAATCAAATTTATTAATTTTATCTGTCTGTATATCTAATTTTTAATTTTTTTTTTGTTATGTTATAATATAATATATAAGATATAGATAGATACCTACAACTTTTATAAAAAATATTATCTAATTTTTTAAGTAAGAGAAAAAGAATACAAATTTTAATATTTCTTTTCCTTATATAATATGTAAATATGTACAGATTGGATTGATTTGTAAGCGAATTAACAAATTTTAACTCGGAAGTCAACTCACTCGTGAATTGTTTATTATATAACCAACCCAACCTAACACAACCCATCCCAAATCACACTAGTTGTTTTGGGTTGGCATGGATTGGCCATTTTTTTTTTTTTTTTTGGTTAAAAGAATCACAGTTTAATGATAATTTAAAAAAATAATTACTGATTGATAGAAAATCTTATGACTTTGTAATTTAATATATGTAAAATTTATTATTAATTTGAAAATATTTTTATAAATCTACACTGATTTGATATATATATTGCACATTTCAAAATAGAACCAATAAACCAATTTGAATTAAAACTGTATGGTTTTGACTTAATTTTTTTAAAAATAATTTGATTTGATTTTATTCTGATTCTAAATAATTAAGAACCATGATTACCAATCGATTCTTGGATGAAGACAAAAATGATACTTATTCAACCACATCAAACTGTTTTCTATTTTTCTATTATTATTTATGTATTTATTAATGCTAGTAGATGAAGTGGAGGATATTAAAATGCTAGGATAATAAACTAAGAGCGTGTTTGTTTGGACGGACTAGATAAGAGGGATTATAATTCATTAGTCCTCAGACTAAGGCCATGTAATTCGAAAACTTCTCTCTCTAGAATGGGAGGCTCTCTACCTTAGGTAGGTTTTCTAGGTCTTTATCCTAGTTCTTCTCTCTGGTTTTTTCCACTGTCTTGTGCACATATTTCCTTTCTACTTTTTCTCTCTCTCTGAGTCCCCTTCCGATGTTTCGACTGATTCAGTGATTGGGTTTGTTGTTCAGTCTCTACACCTTTTTTCTCTCCTCTGTTTTCTCCTTCCACCATATCCCCCCTTATTTCCACCTTACGGTTCTGTGCCCTTTGTTTTGAGTTGCGAAGATGGGTACGTCTAACTCTGTCCCAGGTTTGGAGTTCCTTACACTTGAAGATGGAGTTGGCTATAGTGAAGTAGTGTCTCACCGTTGCCTGATTGGGAAGATTCTCGCTCCAAAGCAGCTCAACATCCCAGCCGTCTCGTCCATTGTCAAAGGAGCTTGGAAGACGAGAGCCTTCTTTTCAATCGCCCCGTGGAATGACAATCTTTTCCTCTTCACTTTTGAAGATGCAGAGGATCGTCTGTGGGTGCTTCAAGAGGCACCGTGGTCCATCATGGGCAACCTGATGATTCTCCAACCCTTGCAGAAAGGAACCTTGGTTACTGCATTGGAATTTCTGTGGAGCCCTTTCTGGGTCCAAGTTCATGGCCTCCCTCCTGAGAAATTGACCAAGGCTAATGGGGAGTTGATTGGTAATCGGATTGGCCGCCTTATTCGGGTAGAAGCCCATTGTGAAGGTCTGCTGCTCTATCAAAATTTCCTTCGAATTCGTGTGGAACTCGATATCTCCAAACCCCTCCCTCATGGTTTCTTTCTCCAGCAAAATGATTCTCTTCATGCGGTCTCCTCCAACCACTAGATTTCTTTCAAGTTTGAAAAGTTATCTGATTTTTGTTTTGATTATGGGAGAATAGGCCATGATAGGAAGGCTTGCAAATTTGTCACTCAAGAGGAAGGAATGCGATCTGGGTATGGACCGGATTTGCGGACTGGTATAGCCTGGAGCACTGGACTACCGGTGGAATACGACAAACAACGTGTGGCCGAGATGGATATTAGGCTCAGACCTCTGTTGAATCGGTTTAGAGAACAGTCGGCTGGGATGTTCGCTCTGAGGGCACCTACGGTGGCGCGTGGTTTAGAAGGTGGGGAGGACGAAGTTGGCCAGTCTAGTGCAGGACGAGTACGTGGTAAACCTGTACAATTAACAGAGCATGTCCCTGGTACCAGTGTGGAGATCGCGGAGAAGTAGGGGCGTGAGAAGGACACTACAGAAGTGCTCAAGAATTCGGCCATTTCGGATGCTCAAGGGCGTGCTATGCAGAATATAGATGTACATTCTCCTATAGGTAATGACAATCCTATTCCTTTTGGGTCTGGGCTGAAGGACCTTCTTCTAAACGAAGCAAGTAATAGCCTGGAGGAGCCCAAGGCCCCTAGTGGGCCCCATTATTTTGTTACCGAGCCAGTTGAGCTTCCACTAGGCCCAGCCCATAAGACAGCCTTGATCCAAACCAGCTCCAGCCCAATTGAGATTGAAGAGCTTAGTCCTTCCTTAAGCCCAACCAGCCCTAATTTGAAGACTATAGTGATTGATGAGTGTATGGCTACTGTCTTTAATAGTCTAACTTTAAAGCGTAAGGCCCAGGAGGAGATTGAGTGCATGGGTAGATTGCCTAAATTGCTCAAAGGCTTTGAGGTTTCCACTGATGCTTCTACAATTGGGGCTCTCTCTGTATCTCATTCTTCCTTATCAATTTGTGCTCAGAATCCATCTCCTGTTAGAGGTCGGGGCAAGAGGGGAACATGTAAAGCTAAAAAAGGGTTACAAAGTGACTTGTATGAAGTTAAAGTGGTCACAACAGAGTCTTCTTTTCCATCTCGGTTGACAGCCTCTTCGTCTACCGAGGCTGATAAATGTTGTTTACAGGTTCCTAGTACATATCCTTTTGTAAATGTTGATGATGTGGGTGAATGGGCTTTGGCGGCTGGCCCTAAACTGCCCCACTCATCATGTTGATTTTGAGCTGGAACTATCAGGGATTGGGGCGACCACTGACAGTCCAGATCCTCCGAGGGTTGGTTTCAACCCATCGTCCCAAAGTGGTCTTTCTAATGGAAACTAAGAATAAATCCGTGTCTTTGGAGAGGATTCGGAGACGTCTCCACTTTACAAATCATTGTTATGTCGAACCGGAAGGTCTTTCAGAGGGGTTAGCTCTATGGTGGATGGATGATATTCAGCTGGATGTTAGGCACAAATCGAGGAACCTGATTCGAGCAGTCATTTCCACTTCTAGTTTTTCTTCTTCCTGGGCAATCTCGTTTGTGTATGCTCCTCTGTAAAGGTCACTCTGCAGAAACTTCTGGGTTCAGTTTAAACAGATGGCTCTCGCTAACAACTATCCTTGGGTTTGCATTGGTGATTTTAATGAGATTGGTCTGATTGGGGAGAAAGAAGGGGGCACCGAATGCCGAATGACCCAACTTCAACTTTTCCTATAACTATTATTTGATTGTGCTCTGTTGGATTTGGAATTTAAGGGCTGCCCTTTCACTTGGTCGAATAATCAGAGAAGGGTTCATAATGTGAGAGAAAGATTAGATCGGACTGTTGCGAATGTAGAGTGGAGAACTCTTTTTCCTTGCGCCCAAGTGTTTCATGAGCTTCACATTAGGTCTGATCACTGCCCTGTGGTGCTTAATTGTTGTGCTCCTCTGAAAAGGGTTCCCAAGCTTTTTAAGTTTGAGACAATGTGGTCTACTTGCCCATTATGTGAAGAAGTGATTCGTACCAAGTGGGATGAACCTCATATAAGGTCACCTATGTACCAACTGCTCCAGAAGCTTAAACTGTGTAGGGAAAGTCTTAAAGCTTGGAGTAAAGAACACTTTGGCAACAATCAAATCCAAATTTCTCGCCTAAAGTCGGAATTGGAAACTCTTCAAGCACAATTATTTTCGGATGACAATTTGAGGAATCAGATGCATGTAAAAGCTGATCTTGAAGTGCTTCTGGCGATGGAGGAAATGTTCTATCACCAACGATCCCGAATACGTTGGCTTAATTTTGGGGATAAGAACACTAACTTTTTTCATGCATCCATGATTCAACGTAGGCAGAGGAATCAGATTCTTCAACTTTAAACTGAGGATGGGACTTGGCTTTCCTCAGACACTGAGGTTAATCATCATATGTATGGTTTTTTCACCAATCTATTCACTAGTGTTGGCCAGAGAGATTTTGGAAAGGCCTTATCGGTGGTTGAGCCAGTAATTTCGGATGTCATGAATTGCCAATTGACTGCCTCAATCTGTGATGAAGAAATTAAAGGGGCTGTTTTTCAACTTGAAGCCCTCAAATCACCTGGGCCAGATGGTTTTCCAGGTTTTTTCTATCAGACATATTGGAATGCTGTGGGTGATCAGGTGTACAAAGCGGTGAAAAGTTTCTTTTTGGGAGGTCATCTGCTCAAGGAATTTAATCAGAAAAATTTAGTCCTTCTTCCTAAAGTTGCTAACCCGGTAAAACTATCTCAATTTCGCCCTATTAGTTTGTGTAACTTTAGCATGAAGATCATTACAAAAATCCTGGCTAATAGATTGAAAAAAATTCTGAAGGGTCTTATCTCTTCGAACCAATCTGCTTTTGTTCCCGGACGCTTGATTCAGGATAACATCCTTGTAGCCCATGAGGCTTTCCATTTTCTTAAGCTAAAGAAGAAAGTGTTGTTAGGGCACATGGCCGTTAAACTTGATTTCAACAAAGCCTATGACCGAGTTGAATGGGATTTCCTGGCCGCATTCTTGCAAAAAGATGGGCTTTCATACTGTTTGGATCCGGTGGGTCATGGAATGTGTGACTATGGTCACTTTCTCAATTTTTGCAAATGGAGAAAAGCGAGCTTCTATAATTTCAACTCGTGGCCTTCGTCAAGGTGATCCTTTATCCCCTTACTTATTTATTTTGGTGGCAGATGTGCTCTCCAAGCTTTTAACTCGGAGTCTTCGCAATAACCTGTTTTCGGGTTTTAAGTTAGCTAGGCACTGCCCTACCTTGTTCCACCTTCTTTTTGCGGATGATGTGCTCTTCTTTCTTAAAGCAGATATTGAAGAATGTACTCATATGCTAGCTATTCTCAAGATCTACTGTGAAGCCTCGGGTCAGTTGGTCAATTTTGAGAAATCTAGTGTCCAGTTTTTAGCAAACACTCCAACTACTGTTAGCTCCTCTATCTGCAATGCGGCTGGCCTAAGTGTGTCTCATCCTAATTCGAAGTACTTAGGCTTACCATCTTTTTGGGGGTGATCTAAAGCGGAAGCCTATGAGTATCTTATTGAGCGGATTCTATCCAAATTGCAAGGTTGGAAACAAAATTTGTTGTCCCAAGCTGGGAAGAAGATCTTGATTAAGGCGGTAGTTCAGGCCATCCCATCTTATGCCATGGCGTACTTTGCCTTTCCAAAAAAATTCTGTGACAAACTTAATGCTTACATCCGAAATTTTTGGTGGAGGGGAGATCTAGAAGGAAAGGGGATTAATTGGTTGAATTGGGGCCATATGACTTTGCCAAAACATCAAGGAGGTATGGGTTTTAGAGACTTTAATTCTTTCAATTTGGCTCTTTTAGCTCGGCAAGGTTGGCGATTATTGAAGTATCCTAACTCGTTTTGTGCTCGCCTGCTAAAAGCAATTTATTTCCCCAGCACTTCCTTCATGCATGCTGCCAGAGGAAGGAGAGTGTCGTAGGCATGGGCAAGTCTTATTCAGGGCCGTCAACTGCTTCAAGAGGGTGTTCATTGGCAACTGAACGATGGAGCTACCATCAATTTCTGGGATGACAAATGGATTCCTTCAATTCCTGGGTTGAAAGTTCTCTCATCAAAACCTTCGGAGTTTGGGATTCAACATGTTCAGGATGTTATTAATGCCCACTCAAGGAGCTAGAGGACTGAATCTTTGACAAACCTGGTATCTGAAGCTGAAGTCGAAGCTATTAGATTAATCCCAATTGCTATGGCCAACACAGCTGACTCCCTTGTTTGGCATTTCGAGTCCAAAGGCGAGTATTCGGTGTGATCAGGTTATTCCACAGCTTTGACTAAGGTGAGCAGGGGTAACTCTTCCCCTCATTCTTCCTCTTTCCAGCCTCCTAAAAATTTTGGAAGTTGCTGTGAGCTTTAAAGGTTCCTCCCAAACTCAAAAATTTTTGGTGGCGGGTGTGCAACAATGGGCTCGCTACTAAAGATAATTTGTATCGGAGGCGGTGTGCTCATTCGAATCTTTGCCCAATTTGCCAAGAGTTTCCAGAAACTATTGAACATCTTCTGTTTGGATGTGACTGGGTCCGAGCAGTTTGGTTTGGTTGTGATCTCAAGTTCCCTATTGTTGAAGGTCCTAGCTGCTCGGTACTCCGTTGGTCTTGTAATTTGTTAGAGCAACTTCATTCTGTTTATGAGTGGGAAAATCTGCTTATCTTTGTTGTGTGGATTGGGTGGTTTATTTGGAAAGATCGGAACAACTTGGTTTACAACGATCATCCTATAAAGCCCTCATCGACGTTATATCGAGCTCGAGTGGCGAAGGAGGAGTTCGACTCAGCTTCTGCTTCTGGGGCTGGGAGGCAACACCACAGTCTGCTAAATAGTCTTCCAA
Organism: Camellia lanceoleosa; assembly: GCA_025200525.1. NCBI lineage: Eukaryota > Viridiplantae > Streptophyta > Magnoliopsida > Ericales > Theaceae > Camellia > Camellia lanceoleosa. The sequence continues at coordinate 170,015,716 of CM045765.1, forward strand.
GGGTGGCCGGCTGGCAAGCACCCAGCACCGGGTCCTTCAAAATTAACTGTGATGTAGCTATCAAAAAGGGGTCTCATTCGGCTTCAACTGCGGTACTTCTGCGAGATGAAAGGGGTAATTTGCTTGATGGACATACGCAACGTTGGAGGGTCAGTTCCTTTTTGCAAGGTGAAGCTTTAGCTTGCAGGAGTGCATGCCAACTAGCGGTGGCTTGTAACCTTAACTCGGTCGAGATCGAAGGGGACAACAAAGATGTTATCAACTTGTGTGTTTCTGAAGACGCCCCGCCGTGGGAGTGTGGAGCTATTTTCAAGGACATTAAGAGATTGGCGACTCAGGGGCACTTCTCCTTCCAATGGAGTCCTCGAACAGCCAACAAAGCTGCGCATTGGGTGGCCCAAGCTTCTCTCTATGGTCGTCTCCCTCTTAACTGGGTGGGACAGCCACCAGCTACCTTGGAGTTCTTGCTTAATGCCTTTTAGCTTGTCTCTTCTTGCTGCTGTTCTGTCTCTTACTTTCTTGTGCTCAAAAAAAAAAAAAAAAAAAGACTAAGGCCATGTTCCGAAATACAACAATCTAACAAATATGGGACTAAGGCCATGTTTGATTGGGGATTTGGGAGAGTGGATTGAATTATCAATCTGTGGGACCCACTAAATCCTTGTTTGGATGCAAAAAAATGTCATAGGATTAGTAATGAAGGCTTAGTAATCCCCCTATATAGGGGGATTAGCTTGGGTAAATTTTAGATAGGATTAGAAAAATAGTGAAGGGATTGAGTCTATTTTATATAAAAAATTTAGTTATTTTATTTTATTTTTTTTAACCAAGTGCACCTATTTGTTTTAGTTTTTTTTTAATATAGAAATAATTTATTTATTTATTTTATATAAAAATAATTTAACAATCTCATTACTAATCATCTCCCACACTATCATCAAAACAAACATACTTTTACTTAATCCCCTCACTCACAATCCACACATTAACAATCTCTTCACTAACAATCATCTCACTAATAATCCCATCCAACCTAATCCACTAAACAAATGTGGCCTAATAGTCCGGAGCAAAAATTGGCTACCAAACAACGGACTATTAGTCCATCCGGTTTAATAGTCCAATCACATATCCCAATCCTTCGAAACAAACACCACGGAAGAGTTAATTGTTTTAAAATTTTATTTATAAATGTTATGGTAGTTTAGGTTATATTTAAGATTTTTTGAATCAATAAGTCATATTTAGTAAAATTTAAAATATTATCAGTTTTTTCAATTTTTAAAACTAAAAATATTATCAATTTTGCATAGTAGTGTTTCAGATAATTATTTCACTAATTGATAAAAAAATAGAGCATGGGATTAAACGTTTTTGTCCTTTTACTTATTGGTTTGATTTAACTATCCAATAAAACCCAAAATATTAAGTTTTTTCAGTTTTAAAAATGAGAACATTATCAATTTTATTTTTTATTTTTTTCAGTTTTGCACATCAATGTTCCATTATCATGATCCTTATGCTGTGTTTGGCAAGTGGGTTTGGAGGCTTTTTTGGCTATTTTAGCCACAAAAAACAAAATAGGCTATTTTAGCCATAACAAACAAAACATCACATCCAACCCATAATCATTACATTCTTCTCTCACAAAAAAATTCAAAAAAGCCAAAAAGCTAAAAAGCCCTTCCCAAACCAAGCTTTTAAGCCCAGGCTAAAATAACCAAAAAAGCCAAAAAGTCAAAAAGCCAACCCACTTCCCAAACGGAGACATAAACACATAATTTTCAGTTTTGTACAAAAAATTAATTCAATTTTTTCAATTTTGTTAAAAAATATATATTTTTTTTTTCACAATTTTTTTTTTAAAATTTGAAAGTTGATATTTTAAAGTTCTAAAAATCAAAATAAACTTCAAATTATCATGTTCCTTTATAGATAATCATAAATGGTAAACAATTATTGTTTGAAGGGCAATTTTGATTATTAAAAATTTAATAAGACTTGAAGGTTTAAAAAAATTTAATTAGGACTTAATAGAGTATAAATTCATAAATTAGAACTTTTGTATTAATGGCCATGAATTAAATGTGAGACTTTGCACTTTGCCAACAACTAAGCTGTTTCGAATTTATGTGAATCTAACACTAATAAATTTTGGTGGTGCCAAATGCATCAATTAGTGTACTAATTAATGTGCCAAAACTAGTTATAATCTTATTATTGACCCCATTCATTACTAACATTACAAATACCAAAAACCTCTTAAATTATGTCATATCATCAATTGGTACACTAATTAGTATACCAATTGGTGCATAAAACATTATTCAATAAATTTATATAATCAATAGATACACATAATTATTTTGACCTTAAATTGATTTCTTATAAGTAAAATTATCTTAAATTTATATAACTAAAATTTCTGTTGCATTCAATTAAATCCAACTTCCTTTTATTTATTGTTGTATTTAATTCATCTTTTCTTGATTAATAATTGGATTCTTTTTGAAATAGAATAACTTAAAACTATAAAATCAAATTGAATCAAATTAATTTCTATGGTTCAATTATAATTCTGTTACATAACTCTAATAGTGTTATTTTTATTTTATTTTTAGATTTGAACAGTGTTATTTTGACTCAAATGTTTTTTATTATTTAAATTGTAGACTTATTCATAGAAAAAAGCTGATTTTTTTGCTTTTATATATATATATATATATATTATTATGCTTTTTGACTTTTTCAAGAATGTATTTGGGAATTGCTTTTTTATTAGTTTTTTTTTTTTTTTTTTCTTTTTTTCTTTTTGAAAAGTGTTATAATATGATTTCATATCATTTGTGAAAATTGTGAAATTCCTATATTGCTCTCATGCACATAATATGGTCTGTCTTAATCAATGAAATAAATTAGGGTATTTTTGTAATTTGACTTATGACTTATTTATCTCCTGTAAAAAGAAAACATACCTAAAATAAGTTATTTATTGTTTATTTCTGAAAAGCAGAAAAGCAACTTTTTTCTATGTTCTCCAAACAATCTATACCTTGAAACCAAACCAATTCAATTCGTTAACAATCCTAGTATTTATGTAGAACTCATCATTATATACATGACCTCACATTCCATTCGATTATTACGATATGACCTCAATTTGTATTTTATTTTTTTATTATTATTTTTATTTTGCAATAGCCATATGAGTTGGTTGGTGTATTATGGATGCAAGTGTGCTCATATCCTTTCTTGGATATTGTTGGAGATAGGGATAAAAGAATGGTGAAAGATGATTGGCCTCCCATTCTTGATAGCTTGGCTAAGGTTTGGAAATGTATTCCTTCATGTCGAAATCAACAAGGAGTAGGTGGGATTAGTTTAGACCTTGAGCTTCCTTGCATTATGTGTGATTATGATTGTAATTTAGGCGATATCGATTGGACTGAAAGTCTCTTCAAAGTTGATCCGAAATGTACAAGGCTGTCCTCAAGTTTCAACCTTAGTCTCTTACGTTACTTGCACAATCATGAGCCATAGTTTATGTGAAAGAATTTGAGATAAATTTGAATTGTCTAAATTTGATACAAATTTGTGTTCTTTCTTGTTTTAAACTAATGTAAAAAAAAAATTACGTCCAAAAATAATAAAAATATAGATCATGACAAGAAAATTAGTTTTAAGTTGTGTTAATCAAATAATAGTAGAATATAGCCAAGTTTAGGAAGTTGCCAAAAAGTTAAAAAGTCAAAAAGTTATTCAAAAAGTTAAAAAGTTATCACTATTTATCAAAAGTCAAAAATTACGGCTGCACAACTCTCAATCCTAATTTTCTCCTACACACTAATTTATATAATTTTTTAATACACATTTTTCCATAAAAAGTCAAAAAGTTAACCCAAACAACCATATTTTTTTCCTCAACTTTTTAGTCTAAAAAGATAAAAAGTAGAATCATGGCAATTGGGTTACGAGTTTCTGCAGATATTTAGGTAAAACTTCCAGTTTAACCACAGAATTGGGTTCTCAGAATGGTCTAAAAATGACTTCTGATTTGGGAGCTCACACCTATTGAAATTGAATCTGATGCTTTGATTCTTGTAAATTTGATAAGAAATAACTGTAACGATTAACACTATCTTAATATTGTTCTTGACTTCAGGTTCCTCCTGAACAACCTCAAATTGCTAACTGTTAAACACATATTTCGGAAAGCAAATAAAAGCACGGATGCGTTAGAAAATCATAAAATGCTTATGGTGGGTGGTGATTTTCATGTCTCCAACCCTCCAACCAATTGTATTTCCCAAATAGTTATGTATGATGCTATGGGGATACTATATCCTAGAACTATGTATTAATCATTTCTTTCTACAAAACCCTTATTTACCAAATATATATATATATAATAGAATTTGGAATGTGAAGCCTCGTCTAAATTTAATTTAAAATGAAAAAGTTAGCTCAACCTTTGACTAAATTTAGAATTATAATGTAAAAATTCTAGATTTTTATAAGTTGGACTCGAATTTCCAGCCAATTTGCACCATTAGATATGGTTCTCTATGTGTTTGAGTGTTGTATTTTCCTTTAAGATTAAAATTTTGAGAATTGATTTAGGAGGATTTGGTCAAAACTCACTCATAATAAAATTTTAATACATTAAAGACAATCACAAATTTTTTTTTGTTGAAAAATCCAACAAATATCACTATTATTAAAATATTAAACTTTAAAATAATATAACTTTTGATGCCGATGATGGTTTTTAATAAAATTAATAATTTTAGAATTCTCTCATCAAAATTTATCAAATAAGATTTATGTTTACTATGAAATTTTTTAACAAAAAAAATAAAATAAATTTATTACCATTAAAATTGATGAAAACAGTAACAGTAACATGTTACTATGTCACACAATAATGTGTTACTCTATCTCACAATAACATGTTATTCTGTTTGATAGTAATATATTACTCTCGCAATATTATCCAAGAAAGAAAGAAAGAAAAAAAAAAAAAAAAGATATTTTATTTTATCCTTACTCAATTATGTGTTTTATCCTTAGGAGGTTTGTGAAGAAAAATAAATTGGACTATCCTTTTTACCAAACAAGGGTCCAATTGACAGATTTTGACTAAATTTTCCATTGATTTACAAGAATAATCCTGATTTTATTTATTTATTTTTTTGAGAGGATATTTATAAATAATAATAAAATAAAATAAAAACTTTGACCATTCTAACAATTAAATATTTAGATTTAATTTTTTGCAATTTAAACTTTAATTTTTAAATAGATCCACATTTAAAACATTACATACACATATACATATACCATAAATCTTCTTTCTTGTCTCCACCACCACCATCTCCTCCACACACCACTACAATTTTAACTCTAAATACCTTCAAAATGTAAATTTGTGCCAACCCCTACATAAAAGAGGACAAAGACGAGGAAAAAAATGTGGGGAACAACCATTTGGTGCCCTCTCTACTTTCTACTATCATTCGTATAGAAAATTATAGAATGTTTCTGAAATATCACGTATTTGTACTCTTTAATCAATCATCATTCAATATGTCTCTCATGTTTCCTAATCACCTCTATCCATTTTCTCCACCAATCACAATATTATAAAATACTACGTGTTTATATTATGAAATTATTAAATAATTACTCCAACTCTTTCCATGTCCTCCTCTGCCTTAGACCACTAGCTCCTTCTTCTCATCGCTACTCCAAACTCCTCTAGATCATCCTGCACCCTCTACTACCACCCTCGATACACTAAGGTCTACCCATTACCTTCACTCCTTTTTCCTAACCTATTATCGCTATCATTCCCTTCCTCCACTTCTCTAGTCACTGTTATCAGGAAATTCTATTTCCATACACTTATTTACCGTAGTGCACATATTTAATGAAATTTTATTTTAATGACAATCATACCCTAAAGGAAAATGACTATAATGTGCATCAAAATACACCTTTAATAATATATTCCAATTTTCTCTATACACATCTTTTTAAAAAAAAATCTCACTGCACATCCTTTTAGTAAGAAAAACCCTAATTTATCTATTATTCCTCACTTGTTCCATTGTTTCTCACTTGCTTGCAAAGTGATACTCTCAATCTCCATGTATTATCAACTCTTCTTCACTTGTTCGTTTTCATTTTGGTTTTCGATTTCCCTATTTTAGTACACCTCTAATGCACTGGGGAAGCTCTAAATTAGAGTACAATTTTTTTTTTTTTTTTTTTTTTGGGATGAAAAATTGGCTCGTCACTGAATTGTCTTTACGAAAGGACATAACCTCAATCTAAGTTAATAGATCTGTGAACTATGGCAGAGAGTTGAGATCTTTGAATCCAAAATTTTCCATAAATATATTTATATATATATATATATATATTTTAGGAACTTAATAGCAATATATTAAACAAAAATAAAAAGTTACACAGTTAGAATTACACTATAAGACTACTACCTTTGCTTCCAAATGGGCAACGGTAACAAACAAATGTGGTGCCTTAACAATACTAAGAAAATCAAAACACCTAGACATACTTTTAATATCATCAACAATGTGAGCAATATCCCAGCTAGCTTTGTGAAAACCATTGAGCTACCAGACAAAGTTTTGATTGTCAGTAAGCACCGTAATGAATTTCACTCCACTAAGGAAACACCATCTCACGGCACTCTAGCAAGCACGAGCCTCCGCCACCAACGCAGAAGAGGCGAGGAACGAAGAACTCTGTTTGGTAACCAACTGCCCGTGAGAGTCCAAGCCAATCCAAGTTTGCTGTAGGTGGTTGCAAGTTTTGCTGTCGAGGGATGTATAATTAGTGAATTGAAGCAATGGAATGATTTGTATGGAGAAGGAAGTTCAAAGAAAAAGCAGCAGTTAACTTACTTACTTTCTGTGGGGATGTATTTTCTGAGTATCAACACGTGGCCGAGGTGACACCGAAGTGTCAGTCGAGGTCCCACGCGTCTTGGTAGTTACGCTGAGGTTATCTCGGAGTTGCCGAGGTTACCTCCGAAGATATCGGAATCCGAGATGATCGGATAAGGGACAAAAGTCCTAGAATGAAGAAAGACTTCAGGATGGATAAGGATAGTATTCTTAGGGAGTCTATCCTTATCTCTTGTAGAGTCCAAAGTAAGGTGCTGAATGAGAGTCCATAGAAGTAAGACTTCTAGTGGGACTAGGATAGGGAGACACTATAAAAGAAGGGTACCCCCGGCGGGTCTAAGGTACGCATTTTGTATTCCTGAGCAGTAATTTTAGCACTTATTATCTTTGAGAGATATTGACTTGATCGTCGGAGTGCCCCCGGGTGGAAGAACCACCGCCGGAGCCTTCTCTTTTTGTGCAGGTTACAGGGAGCCGTCTACTCTGTCTGTGTTCTACAGCTGGATTGCTAAGGAGGGCAGTGTGATCGGAATATCACTCACACACTTTCTATCGATTGGTAGATTGCCGGCATATTTAATCCGCTCATCATCAACACCATTATTTGTGAAACAGTGTGGAAGGTTTGGAAATCCAAAAGGGAATTTGAGGTGGTGTGTGTAAATATGTATGAGTGAAAGGTGTAATTGAAATATTTCGTGTGTGGATTGAGAAAAATAATTAATAATCAAATTAATAAGTGTGTGTATTGAGAAATGATATGCATTGAGATAAATAAGTGTGTGGAAATAGAATTACCCACTATTCTCACCCTTTCATCTATTTGACATAAATGTGGCTTATAAAAATTAACATGTGAATCACACATTATTTTTTTTAGGACCCAATTAAAGTAAATTGACCAAAATTAATAGCCCTTCCATTAGAGAAGAAGGTTAGTCAGGTTTAGAAAATACAATAAAAAGGGAAAATACTATAAAAATAGAAAAGTAAAGAATTAGAAGAAAAAATATATTTTTACCTTAAAAAATACCTCATGTGAAGATTAGAGCATCCCTAATGATTTGCCATTGGAGTTGTCATTACTATAATTTGGCAATTGAAGATGAAAAATGGTGTTCTAATGGTGCCATATGGCAGCTGTCAATTTTGACAAATATCAAAGCTTATGATAAATTTGATACAAGTTTTGGTAATCATATGCGCTAACTCAGGCAAAACCTCCCTCTCTTAATTTTTTGTTTATATTTCAGACCATTTCAGCAACAACAATACTGCGTACACCTATGACCAAACACAAAATCAAACATAGGACAACTGCCCAGATGACTGTCCGAACGATCGGAAGACTCTACAAAGTTGGTTGAGATTTGCCAAAATGACATCTAACCATTAGAGTGTTAGAAACGGTTTGGAAATTCTGGGTTAAAACAGAATTTTTTCCTAACTTTGGTCTATTATTTAGGTAGGATCCGTGTGCCAAAATTGACAGGTCTAAGTGGTAACGCGTTCTATGCCGCATTGTGATTCACGTGGTATATTTGGTTGCTCAAAACCATTATCGAGTGAATGGGAAATTGAACCCAAAGTGTGCTCCATGGAAATAGAGTTTTGGTGGAAAATCCTTAAATGTTTGAAAAATGGCTTGTCCCACATTGATTTGGTGGGAAGTTTTAAGTGGGTTTATAAGGCAAGGGATTGGAACTTGGGGTATGCCCCAAGGGGTACCCAAGTTTTGTAGAGAGGAAGATTATGAGCAAAATGGGCTAGACCCATTGGGCCCAAAAATCACCACGTGTGTGCGCCGCTGTCCGTCTAGGCTGGGCTTGGGTGCGAGTGCGTAATGTAGGGTTGGGTTGGGCTTGTTCGGCCTAATACTTATCTTTTTGGGCCAAAAATATTTAAATTTTATTTTTCTAAAATTAAATTCAAAATTTTCCAATTTGTTTTTCAGAAATTAAAATTCAAAATTGGGTCCGTTTTTCTCCCACCCGAACAGATTTGAATCTGTTTAAATTTAAGAAAACCCGGACATATTTAAATCTGTGCAATTCAATTTTATCTGTTTGAATTTGAACTCAAACAATACCAATTCAAACCAACAAGTTTAGTACCTATTCAAACAGGTATGCTACCTGTTCAATTCAAACTAAAAGAGTGCCACTACATCTATAAATAGACTAGCCCTCATTTGATGTTTGATCAATATTTCCGTCCCTAATAATTCTGTTATTATTCTCTTCATATTGCTGCATTAGTTTTCTGTGAGAAAGAGTATATATACTTTGTGTGTTCGCTATACGAATAAATTGTAGTGCTGCATTTATTTGTTGATTGATCATTTTATCTTGGGAAATAGACGTTCGTATTCTGAAAACACTGTGGAGATGACGAATCTGTCTTAAGGACACAGTGTCAAACACTGGACTTGATCAAAATATTATTCAAGAAATTAATCAAGTAAATTGATTTTTTATTTTCTGTTTTAGTTATTTATTTAAATCAGATTTTGATTTTGTTTTTGTAACAAAATAAAAATATGTTTTTATTTATTTTATTTTATTTTTCTGGTTTAATTTTTGTAATCAAATAAATTCTCTCATTTCCTTTATTTCTTATATATTCTGTTTGTTGTTAAGTACACAACAGAATTTATTTTTCAAATACAGTAAAGATTGTCCAACAATCTTAAGATAAAACAATTTTTTGTATCTTTATTGTATTTAATTTTCTGTGTTTTCACAAAGTGATATTCTGGTTGGAAAATACAAATAGTAATTATAAACTATTTGACAGATAGTAGTAATATACTGTCTATTTTCTTTGACAACTAGTAGTAATATACTGGTGTCATTAACAATTGCCGAATATTATTTGGTGTTACAGAAAATTATTGTGGTATTTTATTTTTCTAGTTTTAGTAATAAGAAAAATAAAATTATTTTGTGTTATAATTTATTTTCTAGTTTTAGTAACTAGAAAATTAATTTGTGGTTTGTTTTTCTAATTTTTGTAATAAGATATTATGGCTACTACAACTGAATCTGCAACTGGAAGTGGTAATCCAATTGTTACACCAGCACCGGTCCCTATCAAGAACCATGTTCAAGTATCAATAAATCATGGAGAAAAATCGGAAAAATTTAATGGTACTGAGTTTAAGAGATGGCAGCAGAATATGCTGTTCTATCTTACAACTCTAAATTTGGCCTGGTTTCTCCATGAAAAGGCTCCAGCACTTAAAGAGGGTGAAAGTGATCGGTAAGTTGTTGCCGCTGTAGATGCTTAGAAATATTCAGATTTCTTATGCAGAAATACATCCTCAATGGCCTTGACAACATGCTGTATAATGTTTACAGCCCGCTGAAGTCAGCAAAAGAATTGTGGGATTCTTTGGAGAAGAAATACAAGACAGAGGATACCGGTACGAAGAAATTTGTTGTCGGTAAATTTCTGGACTTTATTATGGTAGACTCCCAAACGGTAATTTCTCAAGTTCAAAATTTTCAAATAATTTTGCATGATATTCATTCAGAAGGTATGTCTTTTAGGCCCCTTTTGTTTTCAGAGGTAGAATGGAGGGGATTGATAGTGAGGGGATTAATAGTGAGGGAATTGTTAGTGAGGGGATTGATAGTGAAGGAATTAAGTAAAATTGTGTTTGTTTTGATGATAGTTGTTAGTATAGGGATTGTTAAAAAATAAAAAAATACAAAAACATTAAACATTAATGTTTTTAAAAAAATGCCCAACATGTAAAAAAAATTTTAAAAATAAAACTAAAATAAAAAAATTTCATAAAAAAATAAAATAAATAAAATAATGATTTTTACTTAACAAAAAATACAAAAAATTAAACATTAATATTCAAAAAAAATGCCCGACATGTAAAAATAAAATAAAAAATAAATAAAAATAAAAAATTTCTAGTCCACCAGACTATTTTTCTAATACCAAGTCCTGGAAGCCTATCTGAATCCCATCTGCAAGGCCTATCTTAAGTCCTTCGGCTTATTAGTTCATTCCTCAACTCTGTAAACAAACAACAGATTAAATGAGGCCCACAGCTATCATAATCACAATCCTCCTCTCATACTCCCAAAACAAACGGGGCCTTAGCGAGTCTTTCCAAGTTGATGCTCTAGTGGAAAAGTTACCACTAGCTTGGAAATATTTCAAAAATTATTTAAAACATAAACACAAGGAGATGACCATGGATGAATTGATTGTAAAATTGAGAATTGAGGAAGATAATCGAAATACTGAAAACAGAAATGTGAAAAATCCCATTGAGTCCAAGGCTAATGTGGTTAAACAAGTTCACAAACCAAATAACAAAAAGAGGAAGTTTACTGGAGATGGTCCTAAACAAGGTGACAACAATGGCAATAAGAAGTTCAAAAGAAAATGTTATAACGGTGGCAAAACTGGACATCGGGCTTTTGATTGCCGCCGCCCTAAAAAGGATTGCGGAAGTACAAGCAAAAAGACCACCAATCAAGCCAATGTGACAGAGTTAGATTACATCTCTGACGAGGTAAATGACATCAATCTCTCTGCTGTGATGTCTGAGGCTAATTTGATTGGAAATCCCAAGGAGTGGTGGGTTGACACTGGAGCAACTCGTCACATATGTGCGGACAAGAAGATGTTTACTACTTACAATGAGGCTGCAAATGGTGAACAACTTTTCATAGGAAATTCTTCTACTTCTACTGTGGCTGAACAAGGAAATATGATCTTGAAGATGACATCAGGGAAATAACTGACCCTCATCAACGTACTCCATGTACCTGACATCCGGAAGAATTTGGTTTCTAGCTCTTTATTAAGTAAAAACGGTTTTAGGCTTGTATTTGAGTCTGATAAATTTGCATTATCAAAGAGTGGTATGTATGTTGATAAGGGATACATGAATGATGGTCTCTTCAAATTAAGGCTAAGTTTGGGATGTCTAAAATAATCCAAAAAGTCAAAAAAACTCAAAAAAAAAAAAAAAGTTTAATTCACTCAAAAAAAAAAAACAATTCATTACAATGACTCCCATTTTTTTTTTTTTCTAAAAACTTTTTTTTTTTAAAAAAAAAGTAAAAAAAAACACCTAACATTTTTTTTTTTTTTTTTTTTTTTTTAAAAAAAAAAAAAAGTATCTTAGGTTAGGTCAAGTTTTTTTTTTAAAGTTTTTTTTTTTTTTTTTTTTTTTCATATTAGAATAAAAGAAAAGAAAGAGAGAGATGGATGTGGATGGAAAAAAAAAAAAAAAAAAAAAAAAAAAAAGATAAAATTATATTGATGCCTTTGGAAACCAAAAAAAAAAAAAAAAAAAAAAAAAAAAAAAAAAAAAAAAAAAAAAAAAAAAAAGTAAAAAGTTATTATTATTTAAAAGTCAACAAAATTTTTCTTAATTTTTCAATCAATTTTTTTTTTAAATTTTTTTTTTTTTTTTTTTTTTTTTTTTTTTTTTTTTTTTTTAAAAAAAATTTTTTTTAATTTTTTTTTTTAATTTTTTTTTTTTTTTCCAAAAAAAAAAAAAAGTTCTTTTAAAACAATGACAATTGTACCAAAAATTGCTATGAATAAGAATAACACATCTTTTGCTTATATTCTTAAGTTGAATTTATGGCATGGTAGATTAGAACATGTGAATTTTGATGCTTTGTGTAGATTAATTGGTTTAGATTATATACCAAAGTTTAAATTGATCCTAATCATAAATGTGAAATTTGTGTAGAAGCGAAACTAACTAAGGCTCCATTTAAATCGGTTGAAAGGAAAACTAAACCTCCAGAATTAATTCATACAGATGTATGTGATCTTAAATTTGTTTAAACTAGAGGAGGCAAAAAGTATTTCATAATATTTATCGATGATTGCACAAGATATTGTTATGTTTATTTACTTAAAAGTAAAGATAAAGCCTTAGAAATGTTTAAACTCTACAAAACAGAAGTTGAAAATCAACTTGGTAAAACCATTAAAATGGTTAGAAGTGATAGGGGTGGTGAATATAATGCATCATTAAATGAATTCTGTGCACAACATGGCATTATTCACCAAACTACAACACCCTATTCTCCTCAACAAAATAGAATTGCTGAAAGGAAGAATAGAACCTTAAAAGAAATGATGAATGCCATGTTACTAAGTTCAGGCTTACTACAGAACTTGTGGGGGGAAGCAATATTGTCTGCTAATTATGTTCTTAATAGAATACCCCACAAGAAAACTAACAGCACTCCTTGTGAATTGTGGAAAGGTCAACCGCCTTCCTACAAATACTTAAAAGTGTGGGGGTGTTTGGCAAAAGTTGAAGTTCCTGTTCCTAAAAAGACTAAGATTGGACCAAAAACAGTAGATTGTGTGTTTATTGGTTATGCTCAGAATAGTCGTGCATATCGGTTTCTGACTTATAAATCAGAAATACCTGATATAAATGTGAAAACTATTATAGAGTCAAGGAATGCTGTGTTTTTTGAACATGTCTTTTCTTACAAGAAATGACAAGAATTAAGTTCACAGAAAAGAACTTATGATTGTACACAAAGTCAAGAGACTAATGACAATCAAACACAAGAGACTAGTAATAGTCTCAACCAATAGCATTTAACTGATGATAAACCAAGACGAAGTAAGAGAGCGAAAATATCAAAATATTTTGATCCAGATTTTCTGACATACTTGTTAGAAAATGAACCTCAAAACTTTAAGGAAGCAATGACAGGTTCTGAAGCACCTTTGTGGAAAGAGGCTGTTAATAATGAGATTGAATCCATTATGCAAAATCATACTTGGGAATTGGTGGATCTTCCACCTGGTTCTAACCTCTTGGATATAAGTGGATATTCAAGAGAAAAATGAAAGCAGATGATTCAATAGACAAGTATAAAGCAAGAATTGTAGTAAAAGGTTACAGACAAAAGGAAGGTCTGGACTATTTTGACACATATTCCCCTGTGACAAGAATAACATCCATTCACATACTTATTGCTATAGCAGCGTTGTTTAATTTAGAATACATCAAATAGATGTTAAGACAGCTTTCTTAAACGGTGATCTAAATGAAGAGATCTATATGGAGCAACCCGAAGAGTTTGTAGTACCAAGGCAAGAAAAGAAATTTTGTCGGCTTGTAAAATCACTTTATGGATTAAAACAAGCACCTAAGCAATGGCATGAAAAATTTGATCATGCAATACTTACTAATGGGTTTAAGATAAACGAATGTGACAAATGCGTCTATGTTAAAAACATTGACGAAGGATATGTGTAGACACCCCATTTTTGACCGTCCTCAAGACTTGGACGTCACCGTTTGAACACTCGGTGATCATCCATGCTTGTGTTCATTTTGAGTTCTCGGAGGTCTTGGCTACGCGCCTTGCCTCAAGATTTCTCAACTTGTCTGTTTTGTGCTTGGTTGGACCAAACACATGTTGGTTTTTGCTTTAGAGGGCATGGAATGGCTTGTTGGCTATCCCCACACCTCACCGGCCATGGCTTGAGGCCACCGGCCTCGTTTCCTTGCCACCGGCCATTGGTGATGGCCGGTTGGCACTATTGATGGTCGGTCGGCATTGTGTTTGGTCGGGGGGCCATTGATTTTGGTCAATCGGCCACTTTTTCTGGCCGAGACCTTTTCTTGAGGGGGTTTGAACCTTTTGAATCCTTGTTTTAGCTTCTTGAGGAAGCTTGAACCTTTTGAACCCTTAGTTTTAGCTTCTTGAGGAAGCTTGAACCTTTCAAACCCTTGGTTTTAGCTTCTTAAGAAAGCTTGAACCTTTTGAACCTTTGTTCTAACTTCTCCAAGAAGCTTGAACCTTTCTTAGCTTCTTAAGGAAGCTTGACCCCTTTGTTCTAGCTTTCTCAAGAAGCTTGACCCTTTTTGCTTTGGCTTCTAAGAGAGGCTTGAACCCTTCTAAGCTTCCAAGAGAAGCTTGCACCTTTTGCTCTAGCTTCTCCAAGAAGCTTGAACCTTTTGCTCTAGCTTCTTGGAGAAGCTTGAACCCCCTTTGTTCTTCTATAAGAGAGGCCCTCCCTCTCCTTTAGAAGGGTTGAAGAAAATTGCTAAGGCAAGAGACATACATATATTCCTATATCTCTCTACTTTGAGCTCCAAATTGCTTGGTTCTTGGCCCCTTTGCACACCAACTCTTAGTCTAACACCTCCATCATCAACCTAAGGATCTTGGAGGCCATTTTCAGAGGTTGAAGGCCTGGTTTTTGGGTCTCAAAGCCGCTGGTTTTGCTGAAGCTATAACGGTAACACACTTTACCCTCTTTTGGTCCTTATCTTGCTTCATCTTTCAGCCATACTTTCAAACATTTTCGAGCTTTGTCATAAACTAAAAAAAGTCTTATTTTGAGCTCCTTTTGAAGTTTGTTTAATAACACTTTTGTGTTTGGGGTTGTTTACCCCCTCTTAGGCCTTGTTTGGCCTCATTTTTGTGCCTTTTTTGTGAGCTTCAGGACCACCTTGTATTGGCCTTCCCACCACTGAAATCCAGAGGGATCTTAGTGGTGGGGATGGTATTTTGAGGTCCTAAGAAGGAGAGGGTTGATCATCTCCTTTGTTGTCTTGTTTACTAACATATTTGGCCTATCAAAGGAGCATATGTCTATATCATTTGGAGGCCAATTTCAAGCACTTTTTGGTGACTTTTGGGACCTTCCTAGCCTCTGTCCATGGCTGGTTTGGTCCTCTTTTGTTTGCTTCTTGCATGTGTAGAGTAACCCCTTTCATGGTTTATCAAAGGAGCACCTCATTCTTGCATGTATTGGACACATTTCAGTGGGTGTTTGGTCATATTTTGGCATGCCATGATCCTATTTTTGACTGGTTTGGTGGCCTCTCACATGCTTCATAGGCTTGTAGTGTAAATCATGCTTACTAGCTCACATTGCATGTTGTTTTGGCCCTCTATTCTAGCACCTTTTGGCCACACTCCAAACATGTTTTATTCATATTTTGGGCTGCCTTAGCTCTGTTTTAGGCCTCTCGGTCGATTGGTGCTTTCCATGTATGCTTGTAGTGTAATAGCCATGCCTAGCTTTGAGTTTTGAAGCCTATTGCATGCTCATATTGAGGTGTTTGCATATTTTAGTATCATTGTGTATAATATTTCAGAGCTTATACTTGTGCCATACTCCCATATTTTCCATGCTTTAAATGTGTTTGAGAGTTGTGCTTGTATGCCCCATTTATGAGCCTTTGCATGAGTTTCATTTAAATGCATTTCGAGCCACCATCTCATATCATTTTGCCACTGTTTTAGGGCTGCATAAGGTCTGTTTGGGGTTGGTTTCATTATTTGAACATTGCTTTGCATGACTATAGTGTAATGCACTTCACTAGTCTTTGGTGTTTGAGCCCATCTAACATGCATTGTATGAGTTGTTGTATTATTTCAGAGTCATTTTGTATTCTATTTCAGAGCTGGAATGTATGCCATAGTATCTCATGTTTCATCCTTGCCATGCTCTTAGAGAGTTGCATCTTGTGCCTTAGGCTTGGAGCCTTTGCATTGTGCATGTTTGTATGAGTTTTTGGAGCTTTGTTTTCATCATGTTTGGCTACTGATTTTGGCATGCTTGAGAGTTACCCATATTATTTTAAGTCCATCCTTTGCATGTTGCTCAAATGTTGTTACATTGCTTCATGTTTGCATACTTTGGTTGCATTGTGTCTTGCATGCTCATTGTTTGCATTGTTGGCACATGCTTAGCCATATTGCATGTTGTTGCATGCTTGAGCTATATTGCATGGTTTGGCATGATAGTTGCATTGCATTTTGCATGCATGCCTTGCCTCTTGATTAAGCATGATAGAGGTTGGGTCCTTTATGTGCTTTGTGTACATTCCATTTGACATTAAAATTGCATGCTTCGGCTCATTTGGCCATCATGCATCGAAATACGTGATTGGTGGCCTAAGGACCGAGGGCTACACTCCCTTGAGTCCATAACATGATGGAGAGGGTGGTCGTGCAACATTTTGCTTTGAAAATCCTATGTCATGCACTGTTTGTCCTCTGTTGCAGCAAAACCAGTGTTTTGCAGGAAGAAATGGCCGGTCGGCTACTTGCAGTGCCGACTGACCACCAAAATCCAGTCGGTGGCTTCATTAATGGTCGATGACCAGTTACAGATGGTCGGTGGCCTTTCCACTTGGTCGATGACCTCTCAGCATGTCTCTAAGGCAATTCAGAAGTGTCATAGAGGTTGGCACTATTTTCAGAGATGCAAAACAGTGCAGACAGAGGCAATAGTGGCATGACAATGGATTTCCGGGCGAAACCAATCTGAGCTTGCATGCATCCCTCTTCCTGAGGCCATTTTACTGCTCTAAATAGTTTAATTAATTTGTTAATTAGTTAAGGGTTTGTAATATTTAATTAGCTAGAGTAGTTAATAATTCATTCGGTCTGTATTAGTCTTTCGGACCCTCCAAGCGAGGGCAATTATGTAATAAGTGTGCGTGAGTGTGTGTATGTCTTCCAACCCCACGTCTTTCTCCCTTTTATTTACTAGCTTATGATGGTTAGATTAGGGCATGTTTTATTTAGCATACTTATGATAATATGTTTGCACACATTCATTCGTATTGCATGCACCAGGCTCGGCGCATCATACTAACTGCATTGTATTTTCAATTCCAAATTAAATACATGCTATCTGTTACATTTTATATGTCATTTTAGAATAGCCGAGCCTATTGTAATTGCATTTTTGCATGTGTTGCATTAGGCATTTCTGTATAGTTAGGATCATGTATGGATTTCTAGCATAGCTTTTGTTTTGGCTTGGAGTACTCGATAAGTGTTTATGCTTTAGCATCCTTGCATGCGTGTGAGTGACTGCCATGATAGCATGCTTACCATGAGGCTACGTGCTTATGTGATACAACTACCTGAATGCCTGTGGGTGAAGGTTGGATTATCTGAATTGAAATAATGCATTGACTGTGAGTTTTAAGCCCACTTGAGAGTGGCAAATCATCATGTTTTCTAAGCCCACTTGAGGGTGGCAAATCCACATTTTAGCCTACCTGCGAGTAGCAGACCGTTTTCAAAACAAACATGAGATGTTTTGTTCCAATTCAGGCGATCCAGTCTATACTTGTATGTTGTGCGCATCACATAGTAAATCTAGGCTAATAACCGGAATAAGAACACATAATGTTTTCAAAACTTGATATCATGGTTAGTAGAGGCCAATCTTCAGATCAGGCGAGAGGGGGTGCTCATAGCTAACCTTCTCCAATCGTACCAAAGTTTCCGAGCCGAGGCAACTTTGGTGATGAGGGACACGTGGCCTTAGGCAACGAGTCAGGGTTTCCTAAATTCCCCCAAAATAAAATATTTAGGTGGCGACTCTGTATCTGGCAAAGCAGTCCATGTTTGGCACTTCTTTCAAAAAAATCTGTTTTCCAAAACGATTTGTCGGATTTGGACTCTTTGGTGATTTATCAGTCTTGCATTGCACATTGCGAGATCAGATTAAGAACCGACACAAATCGAGTCCGAACTGTAGCATGAGGCCCACGAAGGCGCGTCTACAGTATGTCATAGTTTGTCTTTATGTAGATGACATGCTTATCATTGGAAGCAGTCAAAATATGATTAAATCAACTAAGCAAATGCTTAACAAAAGATTTGATATGAAAGATATGGGGGTCGCAGATGTTATATTAGGAATGAAAATTACTAAAACATCTGACGGATATATATTATCTCAATCACATTATATTGAGAAAATTTTTGGTAAATTTATCAAGGATGATATAAATTTAGGTAGAACACCTGTAGACATCAGTTATTATTTATCGAAAAATAAAGGTGATGCAGTGTCTCAGTTAAAATACTCCCAAATCATTAGAAGCCTAATGTACCTAATGAATTGTACTCGTCCTGACATAACTTATTCAGTCAGTAAATTGAGTAGGTACACTAGTAACCCCGGAGAAGACCATTAGAAGGCGATTATTCGGGTTCTTAGATATCTAAGATTTACCCGTGATCATGGTTTGAACTTTACTCGATATCCAGCAGTACTCGAAGGTTATTGTGATGCAAATTGGATTTCGGATACTAAAGATTCAAAATCCACTAGTGGATATGTCTTTACTCTAGGAGGTGCTGCTGTTTCTTGAAAATCCATGAAACAAATGTGCATTGCATGATCCGCAATGGAATCCGAGTTCATTGCTTTAGATAAAGTAGGAGAAGAAGCAGAATGGCTTCGTCACTTCTTAGAAGACATTCCAATGTGACCTAAACCTATGCTAGCTATTTACATTCATTGTGATAGTCAATCTGCAATAGGCAGAGCACAAAATCATATGTATAATAGTAAGTCACGACACATTTGTCGTCAACATAATATCGTAAGGCAATTGCTCTCAAATGGAATAATCTTAATAGAATATATAAAATCTAAAAAGAATATTGCGGATCCGTTAACAAAATGTTTGACAAAAGAGCAAGTGTATAGTTCATCGAAGGAGATGTGATTAAAGCCTATTACATAAGAGTCATCATAATGGTAACCTTACTTATATGACTGGAGATCCCAAGAACTAAGTTTAAAGGGACAACTAAGTTATGTGTGGCTCGCCATAAATCACCAAGGGATTAAAATTCCTTACCTATTCCTATGGTGAGAGTGATATATGCAACATGTGTTGTCTGCAAAGGTATAAGGATAAGTTTTGCTTTTAATGATTACGTATATCTTGATTAAGGCATAAAATCAAGACGAGTATAAGGAAATATTCACAATAAGAATCACCTATATGAGTGTCGAACTGGGGCCGGTTCTATGAGAATATAAGAGGCTAATTTCTCTAGAAATACTCATGAAAACCAGGAGCGTTCAAGGCCAAAATGAACATAACGGTGAGAACCACAATGTGTTAGAAGATATTTTGTGTGAAATCTATTGTCTTGGCTTACACAAATGGCTAAATAATTCAAGGCATCGCATCCATTGGTTAGCTAGTAAGTTCGATTAGTTATCACTAAGGAAGGTTCAAGGCCGAAAACTACCTACCCTGATGCAAGATATTTTCGACTCATACTCTTTCGACAAAGTCTGCATATTGTTGCATTTCCGTTGTCATCAAATTCCATTCATGTGGGGGATTTTTAGAAATGGTTTGGAAATTCTAGGTTAAAACAGAATTTTTTCCTAACTTTGGTCTATTATTTAGGTAGGACTCGTGCGCCAAAATTGGCGGGTCTAAGTAGTAACACGTTCTATGTCGCGTTATGATTCACGTGGTATATTTGGTTGCTCAAAACCATTATCGAGTGAATGGGAAATTGAAGCCGAAGTGTGCTCCATAGAAATGGAGTTTTGGTGGAAAATTCTTAAAGGTTTGAAAATGGCTTGTCCTACATTGATTTAGTGGGCAGTTTTGAGTGGGTTTATAAGGCATGTGATTGGAACTTGGGGTGTGCCCCAAGGGGTACCTAAGTTTTGTAGAGATGGAGGTTATGGGCAAAATGGGCTAAACCCATTGGACCCAAAAATCACCACGCATGCGCGCCACCGCCGTCCGTCCGGACTGGGCTTGGGCGCGAGTACGTGGTGTGGGATTGGGTTGGGCTTGTCTGGCTCAATAACTATCTTTTTGGGCAAAAAACATTTGAATTTTATTTTTCTAAAATTAAATTCAAAATTTTTCAATTTGTTTTTCGAAAATTAAAATTCAAAATTAGGTTCGTTTTTCTCTTACCCGAACAGATTTGAATCTGTTTAAATTTCAAAAAACCTAGACAGATTTAAATCTGTGCAATTCGATTTTATCTGTTTGAATTTGAACTCAAACAATACCAATTAAAACCAACAAGTTTAGTACCTATTCAAACAGGTATGCTACCTGTTCAATTCAAACTAAAAGGGTGCCACTACATCTATAAATAGACTAGCCCTCATTTGATGTTTGATTCAATATTTCCGTCCCTAATAATTCAGTTATTATTATCTTCATATTGCTGCATTAGTTTTCTGTGAGAAAGAGTATATACACTTTGTGTGTTCGTTGTACGAATAAATTGTAGTGCTCATTTATTTGTTGATTGATCATTTTATCCTGGGAGATAGACGTCCATATTCTAAAAGCACTGTGGAGAGGACGAATCTGTCTTAAGGACACAGTGTCGAACACTGGACTTGATCAGAATATTATTCAAGAAATTAATCAAGTAAATTGATTTTTTATTTTCTGTTTTAGTTATTTATTTAAATCAGATTTTGATTTCGTTTTTGTAACAAAATAAAAATATGTTTTTATTTATTTTATTTTATTTTTCTGGTTTGATTTTTGTAATCAAATAAATTCTCTCATTTCCTTTATTTCTTATATATTTTATTTGTTATTAAGTACACAACAGAATTTATTTTTCAAATACAGTAAAGATAGAGTACCATTGCTATAATTTAAGCAATTTACTATTATTCATCATCAAATTATAGCAATAATAATATTATTATAATATTTGTTATTAGAGATGCTCTTATATGATAATTTTCATTAGAAACAAAAAGATCACATTACAATTTAATCAAAAGTATAAGAGAGATTAATGGTAACAATTAAAAAATAAGATATTAAAGTGTAATTTACCTTTAATAGAACTCGTATGTGAAATTCAATTCACAATTACTAGGAACGTGCCTAACACCATGTAGGAAATAAAATATAGGTTGGCTTTGTTCTGTAATCGAATTAGAAGGTATTATTGAGCATGTAAGACTTATTACGGGTCTTTTTTTAATAATTTAAATCGTTTAATGTGTAAAATTTGTCGGGTATTATATGTTTGTAAAAAATTACGTTGATCGGATATCGATAACTATCTTATCGGATCAAATTTCTATCAACCGTTTATTTTTTCACCGTCTATTTTTTTTTAATACAAAATTAATTTGATTATGTAGCTATCGATATCTGATTAACCTAATTTTTTACAGACATATAATACTCGATAAATTCTACACATTAAATTATTTAAATTATCGAAATGAGATTAGTAATGAGATTCTACAGATCCAACAATACCTTCCAATCCGATAGGGTAGCCACCGCCGTAAAATATAATAGAAGAAAGGAAGGGTCTAGTAACATTGGACCTTTTTCCAATTTGACTAATGTTAGTGTACTATATTATTTTATATATATATGCATATTTAAGTCTCTACCCTATAGTTTTTTTTTTTTAAATTATTTTTTTATTTTTATTTATTTTTTGTCCTTTTGTTATTAACATGGTTGTTGAACGTCCTACAAGTGGCGCCGCAGTGCCTCTATTTTTTGAGAACCTAAAAATGTCAAAGCCGGCCACCCTATCAGAGCCAAGTTGTTTCGCGTTAAAATTGTCATCTTCCCTCTCCTCCACGTACTGCTAATCAAGATAAAAACCAAATATAGAATTAGGGGTACATAATAGTTTTTTGTAAGGGTTTACTGGTAATACAGCAGTTCTACAATCTCAAAAAATAGATGAATAAATAAAAAAAAAAAATACATATAATGGTGGGGATTAAATTTATATGTGGACTCCCCTATATAAAAAATATAACTCAACCCATATTTTTTTTTTGGTTCAATTCATTGTCCACAATTCTCGGTTCATAGGTTTTCTCTGGGTGATTATGTCCATTTTTATAAGGGGTATGGATATGGCATTATCTTTCTTTCTTTCTTTCTTTCTTTTCCTTTCAATTTTTTAATTTATTTATGATAAAGACATGAATAATGAAATTGTTTGGTAAGGAAGATAAATTATTATTTTAAAAAAAAAATTATTTTTATTTTTACTCTACCGTTGCTAGATCTTTGTCGGTAGATCGCTATAAAAGTCACTAAAAAAATGGTCGAAAAAGTCACCGGAAGTGACCAGCGGCAACAATTAGTAGTGGTAGTAATATGAATAGATATATAGATTAAGTAGATCTATAAGTGATATGTGAAGGAAGAAGGGATGACATGTGAATATATAAGTAGACAAATAAATTATGCACATTGGAAGTGGCTGGCGGTGGCGATTAGTGATGGTAATGATATGGATAGATATACAGATTAGGTGGAGAAAGAGGAGATGACGCGTGAACATATAAGTAAAAAAATAGATGATATATTAGCAAATAAATGATATGGCCACTAGATAGATAAACAAATGTGTAGGGTAATATAATCTTCCAAATTATTTTATCCTTTTGGCTTCCAAAAGAATAGAGGTAGGGGCTATTGCTTCAAAACTTTTAAAATTGGACCTATTGCCCAAATCCCTTTTTTGTAAATTGTTTCTTGTATTAATTTAATTTATAATTTTAGTTGTAATAATTTGTCTTTTAATTTTCATATTGTGATAATTTAGTCAAATTAATAATATTCATTAAATCCATTCACAAGGGAAAAATTCATTTTAAATTGGATGTTAATCCTTTAATCATTTTGAGAATAGTGAATAATTTTAAATTGTATGTCAATCATTTAAAAAAAAAAAAAATCAACTATTCACTCAACAGTCAAAGATTTATTATCAAGTCACTCTACTTTTTTTTTTTTTTTTACATGTTTTTAAATTAAAAAAATCATGTCCAAATATATTATTTTTTTTTATTAGTTACATTAAGATCCCCTTAGTAGTGATTAAGAACTCTAATAGTAGAGCTCTACTGATGTGGCAACCAAACAAAAAAAAAACAAAAGAAAAATAAAGGTCAAAATATCAAATCACACAGTGAGACCTACAGTTTAGAGCTTCCCTAGAGTTTATAATTTAGAGCTATGAAACATTTTCTTAAAAATATATACAAATACAATCATTTTGAAAGTCTAGAGGGGTCAATAGAGGAGTAAAAATGATACACATTTTTATAATTAGGAGTCAAACTATATAAATTCATAAATAAAAAGATAAAATAACATTTACTAATAATTAAAAAAATAATAAAAATATACATTTTTTTGGACAAATTACAAAAAAAACTTCAGGATTTTGCGTGTTTTTCAATTTAAACCCCAAAGTTTCAATTGTAATAATTAAAACTCTGATGTTACTTCCGTGTCACAATTTAACTCCTTCATCCATCTCCATCTCATTTGGCTAGGCAAAATTTTCAGATTCAAACTCATATGTTCAAGTCCATATATCGCCTTCATCGTAATTTCGCTTTACCTTATTTTTACGTCGTCAGATTCACCTCATGGCCTAATTTTCATTCCACCTCTCATACGCCTTGTTTCACCTCTTTTTGCGTGCCATTAGATCTTCAAAAGTTAGTTAAAAATAAGATTTTTTTCAAATTCAAACCCACATGTTCAAATATTTATATCTCCGTCGCAACTCCATTTTACCTCATTTTCATGTCATTGAATTCATCTCATGGCCTAATTTTCATTTCATCCCTCATATATCTTATTCCATCTCTTTGTGTGTCGTGAGAGCAAAAAATAAGATTTTTCCCTTAAGTTTTTTTTTTTTCAAATTCAAACTTACATGTTCAAATCCTTGTATTTCCCTCGTCGTAATTCCGTTTCACCTTATGTTCATGTCATTGGATTCATCTCATAGCCTACTTTTCATTCCATCCTTATACGCCTTATTTCACCTCTTTTTGCATGTCGTTGGAGTTCCGAAAGTTAGAGGTGAATCCAATGCCAGGAAAATAAGGTGACATGAAATTACGACAAAGGAGATACAAAGATTTAAACATGTAAATTTGAATATGAAAATTTTACCTAGATTTCTTAGATAAATGAGAGGAGATAGACAAAGGGACTAAATTGTGACACAAAAGTAACATCAAAATATTAATTATTACAATTAAAATTCTAAAATTTAAATTAAAAAAACACTCGAAACCCTAAAATTCTTTTTGTAATTTAGCCTAGTTTTATCCACTCATATTTTAATTACAAAATTAGTGTAAGAAAAACCACTTTTCTTGAATTAATCATTAAAACCGTGTGAATGCTGTAGTAGTGTGAAACCCCACAGCACACTCTGCTGGCCCGACAACACACTATTCTCAGAACCTTTTTTTTATTTTAATAAAATAAAATTGGAATAAAGGTAGAAAAGTTTTAGGCACTATTTAGCCTCCCTGTAAAAGTGTTTTTTTATGTCTAATTTGGCATAATTTAAAAAAATTAAAAAATTAAAAAGTTGCTATTTTATTTAAATTATATCATTTTATTTAAGTCACATCACTTCTTTACCACATTATTTCAAACCCAACTTATATTCCACGTTTTTTCATAAAAAATCAAAAAATATACTTATTTAAATCATCCCAAACAATCCCTTAATCTTTTTATTTGTTTTGAATCACATTACTATTTATATATATATATATATATTTTATAAAAAAAATTAAAAAATATATTTATTTAAATTATTCTATACACCTTTTATTTTTTATTTTTCAAAAACTCCACAATTTCATAGAAATTAATATAAAATATTTCAATATTATTATTTCATCTATATACTGATATATGTCAAGGCCTACCTCTTCTCATCTAACTTTCCCTTCCATCCATTCTACATTCTTTTTGCTATTATTCCCTCCACCAATGGCATATATTCGCCGCCTCATTTTCTCCAACTCCAGGTTTCGATTCACATCTACTTTCCTTTTTTAATTGTGCATATCTATTATAATTTTTTATTTTATCATATTTGTGTGAAAAAATTATAAATGACCTATTTTCAAAAATATACTTTTCAATTATTTTTTAAAGATAAACGTAATAAAAATAAAAAAATATTACGATATATCAAATCAACTTAATTTTTTTTCATTAATAATATACATTGAAGATTTATAAAATGAACGGTTTAAATTATTAAAAGTGAAGTTCATAATTGAACTTAAAGAAGCCTAATCCTTAAAAAAAATAAAAAATAAAATAAAAAAACTTTTTTCAGGGACTATAGTTAGGAAATTACAAATCGTATAGGGCCTGAAGTGGGAAATTTTTTTTGAGGACAAAAGCTATAAATAACTCATAGTTTAAGGGGGTGAATGTGCAATTAACTTTTTATTTATTTATTTAATAGCCCTTTAATTTGATGGGTGGGAGGATAGGATCAGAGGAGGTGACGCAATTGAGGACGAAAGCAAAACCCAACAAAGAAGCGTGACAACACCGCAATCGTCACCTAAACGACTTCATCTCTGCTAACGAAACGAACCATCCAATAATTCTCTCTCTCTCTCTCTCTCTCTCTCTTAAACAAACCGACTTTTTCTTTCTTTCTTTTTTTTTCCTCTCTCCATGGATTATCTTTGATACCTAAGCACGAAGCTTCCTCATACTACGTGTGGGACGTGGACGTGTAGCGTCAAACAAGCCTATGATCTTTGATGGGTCTGATCTTAAACAGTTAATTATGAACGAACAAGCTTTATGTGGGTTGTTTTTTTTTTTCAATTTTGGATTGGTTCTTGCTAGAATTCATCTGGGTTTTGCTTGATTTGTGAAAATATGGCTGGAATTGAAGTGAGATCTGATTGGTTGTTGTGGTTTCTGAGATGGGATCGATTTTGATCTGTTCTTGATTGGGTGATTTCTAACTTTGCTTAATTTGTGTTTGTTTTTATGTTTGTTAGAGCTGATTTGATTGGTCTTTTTTGTATATATGTTCTGATTTTATGTGAATTGGGGTATTGAAAGAAGGAAACCCACTGTTTAGCTTTTGAAAGAAGACTCTTGACTCTTGAGTCCACTACCTACCATTGTCCAATTAGGGAAATCTAATTGTGATAGAGAACTGTTTTGAATTTTCTAAGATTTCTTTGTGAGTCTTTGCCATGAGGAATCGCTTGAGCCATACCTTCATCATTAGGTACTTGAATTTCCCATATGGGGATCTATAGATTCTGCTCGTTTACTCTCAATTTTCTTGTGTTGATTTTGGTTGATATTATATAAGGCTCAAGAGGAGGACTTCAGTTTTGGAAGTTGATTAATGGCTAATTCTGCTGAACCATCTTCATCTATAAGTTTTACTTCATCTTCCCATGTATCTAATGGATCGATTAGCTACAATATCTCAGCCACTGGTTCTGAGACAGGGTCCAATCTTGAAATCATCAGTTTGAACAAGCTTAGCTGTAATCTAGAACAGCTTTTGATTGATTCTAGTTGTGATTATAGTGACGCAGATATTGTTGTTGAGGGTGCCCCGGTAGGTGTCCACCGATGTATATTGGCTGCTCGGAGTAAGTTTTTCCATGAGCTATTCAAGAAAGAAAAGGGTGAGAAGGAAGGTAAACCAAAGTATTGTATGAGTGATTTGTTGCCTTATGGTAGGGTGGGATATGAGGCCTTCCGTATTTTCTTAAGTTATGTGTATACCGGAAAGTTGCAGCCTTTTCCCCCAGAGGTGTCAACATGTGTTGATAATGGATGTGCTCATGATGCGTGCAGACCCGCTATAGATTTTGCTGTGGAGATGATGTATGCATCTTCCATTTTTCAGGTTCCGGAGCTGGCTTCACTTTTTCAGGTGAGTACATTATATATGTTATTTAATGGCTATCCCTTAAAGCAAATTGATGCGTCTATTTCTATGGATAAGCACAGGATTTTGCAAAGTCAAGTCGGAGTGAGTGAGGATATTTGTCTAATTGTGCAGTTGATTGATTCAGGCATCTTTTATTTTTTGCATCTTGGAAATACTTTATTGATTTTGGAAGCAAATTTGAACTGATTTACTTGGGAAAAAAAAGTATAGCAATTTCAAAATGCTAACCAAACAATAAAATTGATTCTCATATCATTTTGTGCTGCTTGTGGTGGATAGTAAATGTGCCTGTAAATTGTCAGCCTTCGATTCATTCATTGACTAGAACTCTGCTCCAATAGAGCTAGAAATTATCACTTGGTCCACTAATTTTGCACTCAATTGAGACTATAAGTTCATTGAACATACAAGTACAATCATAGATTCATGCATTCAAATATATGTTTGCTTCTATAGAATTTATATATGAATCACGTTCATCTCCAAACACATGCATGAATATATCAAATTAAATGCTCAAATTGAAAGAAATGAATCCAAAGAACATATTAGTGATTCTGCTACTTGCCTATTTCCACTATTTAAAATGGGTTTTCTGTAGATTCACCCACAACCTTTACATCAACGCTTCTTGGGCTTTCAGTGGGTTCCACCCTTATCTTCTATCATAAAAACACAACCATGGGTTTTCAGTTGGCTCACCCAAAACCATAGCCATCAATACACAAACCTAACATTTCACTAGATATACAAAATCTAACATTTTTCCTAATAAGTAAGATGGGTGCCAACCCTTAAACCCAATAATCTAGCTAAGTGAGACTAGTGAGGTGTATGATGGTCAATAGTGTACAATGTATACAATAATGGACGTGAAAAATACGTTCCACCAGCAAAAAAACTTCAACATTCAGATGAAGCAAGCTCTTTGTAGAAGATTTGTGTTGAAAGTTGAAGTCTCCTCTCACTCACACAAAGTGGTTAAACACTTGAGGATGTATTTTAAAGAGTTTATGAGGTGGTTAAATACTCAAGGTGCCTTCTCTCATCAAGAAATGAAGAATGGGGGTGTTAGGATATATATAACCAAGCTTCCCATGGCTAGTAAGCTTTCATTAACTGGTACCAAGAAAGCTTGAGTAAGTGATAGACTGATACCAAGAAATGAAGAGCTTTCATAGACTTATACCAAGACAGCTTCCAGTTCTTTGTGGTGTTATAGTGTGGGCAAACTTGTTAAGGTGGAAGCTTAAAATATCGAGAATAGACTTAAACTGAGTTAATTATGTTGTTTCAGATGAAATTTTTTGCAAGTCATTTCAAAATTCTTTTATGGTGCTGGAGTGTGCAAACTGTAAAGGAGTTTTGACAGAATTGTCTTTACAGTTTGAAATGTTGATGTACTACCATGAATATGTGATGCAAAAAATCACACAAATAACTGATGATTCAGGTTGAATTGGTCTTGGTGCTGCATGTTTTTGAATGGATATATTTGTGAGTGGTTCTTCTGCTTATTATGCTGGTTATGTAAATTGTAAAACATATTCTAGATTTGATCAACTATCTTATCTTATGAAGGAAAAATAGAAACAAAGAAGTATTTGAAATACCAATTTAATCCACGAATATATGATGCAAACAATAAGACTGAAAACTCACAGGTTTTCGGCTACAAGTGTAAAATATGAATGGAGTATAATCAAAAGTTTGATGTGTTTCTTTGTTTATTTAGAAAAAGAAGAAAATATAAGCGCTGGTTTTCCATCACTTTTTGTTTTCTTTATACTAAAAGAGAATTATTTTTGACAATCTGTGACTTATTGCAGCGGCGTCTTGTCAACTTTGTTGGCAAGGCTCTTGTGGAAGATGTCATCCCAATCCTTGTTGTTGCCTTCCACTGCCAATCAAGCCAGCTTCTTGCTCAGTGTGTCGATAGAGTAGCAAGATCAGATCTTGATAGCATTTCTCTCGAGAAAGAGCTACCCTTCGAAGTTGCAGAAAAAATTAAAGTGCTCCGCCTCAAGCCTCAGGAAGACGATGAAAATGACATAATGGTTGTTGACCCCTTACGTGAAAAGAGAATTAGAAGAATACACAAGGCACTTGACTCAGATGATGTCGAGCTTGTGAAACTTCTATTAACCGAGTCTGATATCACTTTAGATGAAGCGTATGCTCTTCACTATGCTGTTGCCTACTGTGATCCAAAGGTGGTGTCCGAGGTGCTTGGTTTGGGTCTGGCTAATGTCAATCTTCTGAATCCTCGGGGTTACACGGTGCTTCATATGGCTGCAATGCGTAAAGAGCCATCAATAATAGTATCCCTTCTGACAAAAAGAGCTCGGGCATCAGAAACAACATTGGATGGGCGTAGTGCTGTTAGTATTTGCCGGAGATTAACAAGGCCAAAGGATTATCACGCGAAAACAGAGCAGGGACAGGAAGCAAACAAAGACCGGATATGCATTGATGTTTTGGACAGAGAGATGTGGAGGAATCCAATGGTTGGAGATGTATCAATGTCTTCCCCAACAGTGGCTGATGATCTGCATATGAAGCTGCTATACTTAGAAAACAGAGGTGATATTCTCCAGATGACAATCTTGATTTCTCCTCTCTAAATTTAAGTCATATATGTTAGTCTAGTTATTAGAGGTTGTGACACGATGCGATAACAAGTGCTATCCGCCTCCAGCTTTGTAGTGCGCGTTCAAGTCATAGGAATCAACCTCTCCACTGTCCCATCTCAGCTTCACTTCGTACTTGTTACAATGCTTTTTGTTGAATTTGACATGAGTTTCATGAATTTCTATGCCTTTGCACAAATTCAGTGCTA
The DNA here is from genome assembly GCA_025200525.1 of Camellia lanceoleosa. Taxonomy (NCBI): domain Eukaryota; kingdom Viridiplantae; phylum Streptophyta; class Magnoliopsida; order Ericales; family Theaceae; genus Camellia; species Camellia lanceoleosa. Next base: position 170,046,027 of record CM045765.1, read on the forward strand.
GGTATTAATTTTTCATATTTGTATATTGCAGTTGCATTTGCAAAATTATTCTTCCCTACCGAAGCTAAGCTAGCCATGGATATTGCACATGCTGAGACATCTGAGTTTGCCGGTCGTTTGGTGTCAAGAGGTTCAAATGGGAACTTGAGGGAGGTTGATTTGAACGAAACACCCCTAATGCAGAACAAAAGGCTCCTCTCAAGAATGCAGACTCTTTCAAAAACAGGTACGTGGAAGCTTTATTTGTTTATTATTATTATTTTCATCCAATGCTTGTTTCAGTTTGAGTTGATTAGGTTGCTTAAATGTCGGTGTATACCCGTTCATCCTTTTTGATTTTGTATACCCATTCATCTTGTTTGAGGAATTTAAATGGCTTTGTAATTCTCCTGAGTGAGAACTGTGGGCAAGTCCATTGCCTAGGTTGTTTTATGGATTTTTTTTCCCGGGAAAGCACCTCACATTTCTACATTCATTTTTATAAAATTTTCCTTGGGTATCTATAAAGGGAAAAATAGGACTAATTGATAATTTTTCCTTTTATATACTTTTATTTATACTGTCCCTTTGTTCAACTGTTTGATTTTTATATACTAATCTTATCTCTTTTATTCCTACTATATTTTCTAGTTAAGAGAACTTCTATGTGTATTCTAGTGGTTTTTGAACGTTCCTTTATTAAATGCTTGAAAAATTGCTTAGAATTTATATTACCAGACGGTTACCAAACTATAAACAGCTCCTTAAGTTGCACCAAACAGCCTATATTATATTAGATTGGAGATGATGACCATATGCTACTTGCAACACTGAGACTATGATATGACACTGATCATTAGGGAAGTTATTTACAATCCTCGTACATGAATTCATTTTCACAATTACTCTCCTAAACATTTGTGGTTGTCACGGTGCAGTGGAAATGGGTCGACGTTACTTCCCACATTGCTCAGAGGTGTTGGATAAGTTCATGGAGGACGACCTACCTGATTTGTTTTACCTAGAGAAGGGGACTCCAGAGGAGCAGTTAATTAAGAGGAAGCGCTTTGTAGAGCTCAAGGAAGACGTTCAGAAGGCATTTAACAAGGACAAGGCCGAGCTTCACCGTTCTGGTTTCTCTTCCTCGTCATCCTCATCTTCTCTGAGAAACGGTGTAAGTTCCAAATTTAGAAAATTGTGTTGATATGACAAATGTCTCTAATAAGTTTAACAACATATATATATGTTCCCGGTTTTGACGATAGTTACAGTGAGAGCCAGTTAAGTTTGGGCTCAACTTGTGTAATATCTTTAGAAGAGCACAGTTAGCTCCATAAAACACCCCTTGTGTAATTGAGCTTGGAAATTCACTTACAATTACTATTTATAGGGAAACGATTTGCTTTTATCAGCTGAATTTGGTTGCTAGACCGACTAATGGATTTGTGTATTATGAATCTTTTCGCTTTCAATATTCAGCGGGCAAACATTGGTACAAAATAGTTCCTTCAAGAACCCACAACATTGTGTTTGTGTAGCTAGAAAAATACTTGGATGGAACTAATTACTATTTTTTTATTTTTTTTTGCCTTGCGAAATGAAAATAACCATTTTTGGTTTATTTATTGAAGAGTCATTTGCTGGGTGTTCTAAAGTATATGCATATGACATGTTCACTCATCTTGATGAAATAAATTGATAAAGTAAATGGGTTAGTTGGTTTCATTTGTCCAACCGGATTAAATTATTATAAATGTATAACTTATTTTGATTTGATCAAATCTGATCGTTTGTCACCTCTAATCTAACTGCAAATATGGATGTCCATTGGACTACATCTATAAATGCAACTGACAAGCACACATGTTATCTGTTGTCATGTGTCACTCTAAATGTGTAATAAAGTTTGGCTTACACGTTTAACAATGCAATATGGACGTGTGACCATGAATAGCTTCTACATTTGTCCATTGCTAACTCATAACTCGATAATTTCCCAAAAAATAAAAATCAGTGGAGTTACTACTTTGGGGGAATCTTATTTTAGTTTTTGGACATTAATAATGAAGTTTTTGTGAAACAATTTGAACGTGTGACCATGAATAGCTTCTACATTTGCCATGCATGGTTGCTAACTTATAACTCACTAGTTTTCCAAAAAAATAAAGGGCTTGTTTGGTTTATTTTTAGGAGAGTTGTTTTTGAATGTTTTTTTAAAAATTGTTTGGTTTATAATTTTTTTCAAAAAAAATTTCAAAATCGCTTTCTATCTTACAAATCAATTAATCTCTTTTTCTCTCTACTTCCTCTTTCTTAATCACTTTTTCTCTCACACATATCTACTCAATTACAATAAAATATCTAATCATCCCAAACTCTCAAATTCTAAAATTATTTTCAAAATATACAACCAAACAAATCAAAAAAAATTTTAAACTCTCTCTCCAAATTATTTTTTGAAAATTAGCTGAGTTACAACTTTAGGCCCCGTTTGTTTTCAGAGATAGAATGGAGAGCATTCATAGTGAGGGGATTAATAGTGAGGGTGTTTGTTTTGATTATAGTTGTTAGTGTAGGAATTGTTAAATTATTTTTATATAAAATAAATAAAAAAATATAAAAACATTAAACATTAATGTTCAAAAATAAAAATGCCTAACATATAAAAAATAAAAAAATAAACACTAAAAAATAGAAAAAAATAAAACAAATAAAACAATGATTTTTACTTAACAAAAAATACAAAAAATTAAACATTAATATTCGAAAAAAGATGCCCAACATGAAGAAAAAAAAAATATTTTAAAAAGTCCAGCGGACTATTTTTCTAATATTAAGTCCCAAGTCTCCATCCTAATACCCTCCTCAATGCCCATCTTAATACTAAGGGATTAGGAATCTCATATCCATCTCTCAAAACAAACATAACATATAGTGAATCCCACCTCTATTTTAATCCCAATCTCAACTCTAACTCCCTGTACAAACAGGACCTTAGGAGAATCTTATTTGGGCTTTTTTGACATTAACAATGAATTTGATTTTGTGGGATTCTTCATCAATCTTCATTGGGGGAAAAAAAAAAACCCAAGTTACAATTTTGGTTGCAAATCAAATATTATGAAATGAACTACAAAACTTGAGAGTCTGCCTTAATACTATAAGACTGTAATTATCCCACAGAAGTTTGAACTAAATGAATTTATTTTTTTAAAAAAATCACTAAATATAAAAAATACAAAATTAGTATACTTTATGTTTTTAAGTGCAAATTATATAATAAAAAAAAAATTCACGGCAAAAAAACAAACAAACAAAAAAAAAAAATGAAAAACTCAACTATTTTTTAAACATTAAAATCAAAATCAAACAGAATGTGCTTTTCACCTGTGTATATGTTTTGCACAAACAATTAGCTCAAACACATGGAAATTCATCTGTTATATTGTGCCAATCTGATAAAAAATAAAAATAAACAAAAACTCCAAATTCCAAATTCCAAACGAAGGACATAAATTATAATCAATCTTCAAACAAAGCTCAAGCCAAATATTTCATCAGTTCACATACAGACACATGAAGTCCAAAAGACACCATAACCTTCAAACATAATACAAGCAAAAAGAAACATAAACATAAAGTACAAGGTTCCACACCAACCATGATAAACCCACAGCAAAAACAAAAACAAAAACAAAAACAAAAACAGAAAAAGAAAACCCATTAGATTCACGCACAAACTCCTTCACTGGTCTAGAAAAGGAGATTTGATCGGCGTACGCTGGGCTGGCAAAAACAGTTAATAGCAAAATCTCCTCCATTGAGTGTTGCAAAGGAGATTGGGTGACCATTTCTGAGCCTTCAGATGAAAAACATGATGTTCTCAAGCTCAGGATGCAGCTTGTAGAACTTCTCATCGAATGAAGCGGATTGCTGGGTTATTGAAACCATAGCATGCGAAGATGATGACGAGGAGGATGATGATGATGCTGAGCCAGGAGGCAATTTCATTACCACCTCTTGGAACATACGCCCCCTGAACGCGACAAGGTCAGCGTAGTACACTGGCGGGACAAGAGAGACCGGTTTCGTGCATCGAGCGAAAGTGAAGCACATGTCGTATATGAGCTCCTGCAACTGATCGGATGTGAAGTTGTGCTCGTCCCAGAGGACATAGTAGTGGGTAGGCTTGCTTGTCCCCATGCTCCCATAATGGCTGCAAAGGTAAAAATCAAACTCATATGGATGAGTGATTACCGTGTCGACGACTGTTCCAGGAACCACATTGCCGTCGGGACTCCCATCCTTCATGCTCTCGGGAAACAAACGAGTTTGGTGTCGCTTCTGGGCAACAACAAGAGTAATCGTTGGCCGGTAATGTTCCTCATAAATGGCCATTTTCAGATCATGCAATTCCTCATTGAGAACCATATCGAATTGGCCCTCACTCACCCCATCTCGGAAGACCACGATTCTCGCTGGCTTTACCTTGTTGATCTCAGCATAAGTCCGGATAAGTTCCTGACACATGACCCCAAAATTCAAAATATTCTCTTTCCGGTGGTACTGGGGGCAAACACGTGCAGCATAACGATTTGCAGCAGGCCAATTGAGTGTAGCAACCACCGCTGCCATTGATGGACAGGTTGAGTTTCGAGCAGCAGGGTGATTGACATCGGCTCCCACAAACATAACGTGTCCTTCGCCATCAAATCGAGGGAGGCGTTGATTGAGCTCAACGTTGCTACCTCCAAGCTTGGCATTAATCTTGAGAGCAAGATTGGCAAGATATTGATCTTTTGCTTCGTAAGCATGATTGGACAAGCAACATTGAGTCAGTATCCCAATCTGGGTCTCGGTTAGCCATTTGAGAGACTTGTAGCCAGGATGCTTCCCATCCATTACACAGACAACGATTTGTAATTGACTCTTGTATTTCTCATTAGCCTCCTTAATGACATTTTCGATAAGACTTCGAAGCTGATCAATATCAGAAAATGGGCGCATGTTTGTGGACCGATAGACGAGAGGCTCATTCATTCGAATCCCAAGATTATTGCACTTTTTTATGAGTTGCAGAACAAAATAGTTTAGATCAGAAGAGCTGAAATCTAGTAAAGCCCAGCTCTGAACTGGTTTGCCTTCCACCACTGATCTCCTGACGAGATTCCAATGACATTTCACCCTGTCCACGCTTACTGCATTTAGGCTGCCATTGGGAGCTCGAAGCTTCAACTGAGGTGGCCCAATGACACGGCCTTTCACCATCGTCATGTCCTTGATGACTTCTATGTCAAAACCTCGAGCAACATTCCCCCTGCCAGTATGTCAAAAAAACTGAAAACGTTTATATATAGAAGGGAAACAAAACAAAATTTAAGAAGAATATATTTGGCAACCAACAAACACAAACATGTGCAAAGTAACCCTTCGTATATGAATTATATGAATTTCACTGCAAATTGATGACTTATGATGCATCCTTAATTAATGTTTAAATGCCTAGAAATTTGGGAATCATGAATTGGATAATCAAATACATAACACCAATTTCTCCAAAAATTTTCTTTTACTTATATTATGAAAATACTGGAGCCCAAGTAAGCTAACTGCCTAGAAATTCCTTGGCCAAAACTAGTATCAAAAGAAAGTTTTGAAACATAGAAAAGAAAGAATTAGAATCAATATAAAATGAATGAGTTTAAACCGCCCTCAAAATATTTTGCATGCAAAATCAAGTGCATCACCGACTTGTTTGAGCATATGCATGCTCAAATTACTCCTTTGGCAGCAAAGGAAGAAAACAACCACCTGCTGACTATGGGATGCACTGATCTGACCCAAACTCATCACACCAATAGAAATACAAATATTTTTAAAAGCAACACAATCAAACATACACAGTATGAAAACATGAAGGTCTTTAAGTAATGATATGTACCCGCAAGGTCCATCCTCAGCCTGCACCATTTCACAAATTGTTTTCCTTCTGACCGCTGGCCGAATCAGCGACATTTCCTTCAGCAACTTGGCTCCTCTGTCGTTCAAGTTCTCCTTTGGGAACCTCTGCCCCTCAACCAAGATGCAGAATTCCATTGGTACATAGTTTATTCTACCATTTTTCCCCAAATCCAAGCTTGGAATATCCTTGTACATAATTTCCTTACCATATTTTCCCCTGAAATACTCAACAAGGCTAACTCGCCTTGGTGGAGCTTTGCCCTCTGGATCCACATCATCAAATGAAAGATCTTGTGTGCTGCGATCAGTTAACCCAGCAATGGTGTATTTTTGTTTGGTAATACGATGATTTACTGTAACTTTCAGGCCTTCCAATGCATTCTTGACATCTGTTCTCAACCTTGTCACATCATGTACTCCTCGAAATCCCCTAACATGTTCCTTAAGGAAATCTATAACTGGCAATCGCTTGCGGAATGCCAAAACAGAATAGTCCAAACACAAGGCAAGACCCTGGGAGGTGGGCTTTAGACTTTGTTGGAAGCCTTTAGATGCTATAATACCACCCCCAAGATCATCTGCGGATGTTGCAGAATAAAAGCCTCGACCGGCACAGATTCTATGTCTAGATGGATTCTCTTTCATTACCAAATCCATACCCTGTAGTACATCACGAGGGATGGACAGGACTTTCCCACTCAAGTACTCCTTCAGCTTGCCTAATTCCAGCTCATTTACATGCTTTATAGTAACTGTGTAAGAACTACTCTTTATGTCCTCCCCACCAGAGAAATCCACTTTGTATGTTCCAGTGGGCAGTGGAACTGCACTGAATACATTCCTCTCACCATCATAGGCGGTCCTCGACAGAGGAAATTGGGCCGGATCATCAGAGAACAGCTTGTCCTTGACCATACTCAGAACGGATTTTGATACTCTTGCAGGACGACTCTTGGAAGAAACATCCGGTTTAATATCTATATCATAATGTATAATGATGGTTTTCTCATTGAACCTCACTGGGAAATGGTTGACAATCAGTTTGGGAGACTGAATGGCAAGTGTGCCACCTGTGTCCGGTCTTCTTACAGGAACCAGATTACTCCCCGAACTTATCTTCAGTGACGAGATATCTGGAATAGAAGGATCTGCATAGAAGAACAAACCAAATTTAACATGGGTAAGAACTGAAAACTTCTAATATGAGCTGAAAACTTGACGGCTGCAGTGCAATCACAACCACAAGGGATTGAGTATCTGCTTTAAACCACTGTAGATGATGTACTTTTTAAGCAAATGAACATGGCTAAAGTATAATTTTCCCAAATGAAAAACCAATCTAATACATTACCTTAATCTAGAATCATTGCAATTGACCCACCATAGTGATTTTTTTTTCTCTTATTCATGTATGCATAGAATTTTTGAACACCCAATTAACACAACAATGTAATAGTTAAATATAATAACCAAAGTTGCAAAAGACCCACCATTGTATTTTTTTTTTTTTTCCCCTGTACACAAATCTAGTTATGTATGAATTGAAAATTTGATTACAGATCTCCATTTTTGGAGCAAATGAAGATGGGTAAAATATAATTTTTCCAAATGAAAACCAAACAAATACATTATCTTAATCAAGAATAATTTTCCAGAAACCACAATAAAGTTGCAAAAGACCCACAATTGTGGATATTTTATCCGTACATTCATCAATTTTCGTATGCATTGAAATTTTGAACACCCAATTATCCCAACAAACAAATAATTACAAAAAGGTCATAAATATTAATAATTAAAACTATAAAAAATTTCACTTTTTTGTAAACGTTCTTTCTCCGTTATTTATTTATTTTTCTTCTGTACACGCATCTATTTAGGTATGAATTGAAATTTGAACACCCAATTAAGACAACAATCCAATAATAAAATCTAATAACCAAAAATTACAAAAGACCCACCATAGTGAACTTCTTCTCTGTACACACATCTAATCTAATCCTGTATGAATTGAAGTTCCGAAAACAAAATTAAAACAACAAAATTTAAACTACCAAACAGACAAGAAATATAATAGAATTACAACAATGATCACCAAGTTACATAAATTTATCAACCAAATTAAATAAAATCAGACATCTACAAATACGATCTAGAAGAGACAGAGTAGCAGATCTGTACCAGAACGAGGTGCAGGAGCCCTCTGTGACTGAACAGGAACAGGAACAGGAACAGGAGCAGGAACAGGAGCAGGAGCAGGAGCAGGAGCAGGGCGACCCCAAGCTCCTCGTCCGCCGCCTCTTGCGGTGGAGGATTCGGCCGGTTCGGGCCTCGGCGGCGGTGGCTGAGGCCGAGGGCCCCACTGTTGAGTCGGTTGTTGGAAGGTGGAGCCTCTACCCCAACCTCCTCCTCGTCCTCCTCCGCCCTGATACTGGCGATCGACACCACCTCGACCACCACCACCTCTTCCTCCACGACCACGACCACCACCACCACCACCACCACCACCTCCACGGCCATAATTGCTTCGCTCCATTGTTGTGATTTCGAATGAGCTTTCAGAGGAGGGGGGAAAAAAAACAAACAAACAGACAAACTCGACTTTTGTGTGTGAAAAAGGGTGGGTTGTTGGGGAGCGTTTTCGTTTTATATATAGACAAGAAGAAGAAGAAGAAGAAGGAGGGAGTTGTCAGGCAACTTCTATTTGCACGCACCCATTTCACCCTGCACGTACCGAATGATAATTATTTTTATTAAAATTTTATTTTTAAGAAAAATTATTATTATAGACATTACATATAATTTAAAATTTAAATAAATACATTCAAAAATTACTGTCGAAAGGAGTAATAATTTTTGAAATGTTAATTTTGAACAAATTGTTTATTTTTATAATATTACTCGTGAAGAAGTTATTTATTAAGAAAGATATCCATAAAGTGTAATGAGTGTGTGCCAATGGATGCCCCCCGTTGGCAGGACGTTACAGTGAAATGTTGAGGGGTGAAATGACGGAAATACCCCTTGCGTGTTGTGGTAAGCATTAAGCAATTTTTGATTCCATATCATATATGACGCAACTTTTGATTCCATAGGCTGACTGACGCAATCCATTTTAAAAAGTTATTTAAAGGTTTTTTTTTTTTTTTTAGTTTCTTAACTTTTTTTTTTTTTTTCAGTTGTATTATGTGTGTTTGATTTTAATTTTTTAAATTTAGTTTTTCAAAATTTAATTTTTTCATTTTTTATATTTTTTATTTTTAGTGAATATTTTTAAAATTTTAAATAATGTTTTTACTTTTTTAGATACACCTTATTTATATGTATCTAAATAGTAAAATATTTGTGAAAAAAGATTTTAAAAATTTAATAAATACACAAAAATATAAAAAATATACTAAATTTTCATATTTTTTTGTATTTTTGGTAATTAGTGATTTTTTTAAAGATTTTTCACAAATATTATATTTTTAAAGTGTATTTATGTTAAGTGTGTTTAAAAATTAAAAAAATTACTTAAAATATTAAAAAAATTCAATAAAAATATAAAAATACAAAAAAAAAACGAAAAAGTAAAATTTTAAAAAAAAATAAATTCTGAAAACTAAAAACCAGCCGTATAATTATTTTTTGTATTTTTTAAAAACAATTTAAAAATAAAATAAAATAATTAATTTTTAACTTACTTTTCAAAATTAGTTAGAGGCTTGCAATGAATTACGAGAAGGACCCACGAAATCAAAGTGGGGATAGTGGGACGAAATAACCCCACTAGGGGATTTGGTCAAAGTCCATAATAAATATATATATAAAAAAAAATTAACAGAGATAGCTGAGTTGGTAAGGATCGAATTTTTTGTCTTCATGATTTCGATGCTAGCAGTCCTCTTTAGTGGATGATCAATAAGGCCTCGTTTGGGAACAGGCTATTTTAGTAATTTTTTGACTTTTTACGAAAAGATGTGCAGAAAAATAGAGAGGTGATGTGACTAGTTTTAGTTAGCTTTTTGACTTTTTAACTAAAACAATCAGTCTCCAAACAATATTAATCTTCGCTGAGACATGTGGCTTGTCTTGACCCTAAGCTAGGATAGCTCTCTCCTCACCTAAACTTTTTTGGGGTATGTTTTTTCAAATACTTGGTATTATGATTTTAGAGCATAAAGGACACTAACTATTTTTATATTGTCTAAGGTCCATCAACAATATTTTTATAATGTCTAACGTCCCTCAACCTTGATTCAGAGAAATTTCAGTCCAGAAAAAATTAGTCCAGAGAATTTTCAGTCCAGAGAAAATTAGTCCAGAGAAATTTCAAACCAAATTTCTCTGAAAATTCTAATTATTCTCAAAATTTCTTTAGACTGAAATTTCATTGGAAAGTCTAACTACTATTATTGTAGCCACGGTTGCACAGAAACCAAGAACATTAAAAATAATTTGTGACGCTGAAAGGGAGTGTTGATCTTGTGAAGCATCAGCCAAAAGTACGTATTAATATACCACTGCAATGACATAAAAATGGTTATTAGTTTGGACAACATTGAATGAAACCAAACAAAAATAAAATCTAATGAATCATTTTCGCTGTCAATTTATGGATAGCTACCGCAGAAGCAGAGTTACGTTTATTTCTTTCAATAAGTAGACTAAATTTCAGTCCAGAGAAAATTGGTCCAGAGAAATTTCAGACTAAATTTCTCTGAAAGTCTAATTATTCTCAGAATTTCTCTGGCCCAATTCTTTCCAGAATTTCTCAGTATTTCTCTAATGCATTGGTTGGGTCCAGAGAAATTTGAATTTTTCTGCTCCAATACTGTGATGATTCCCATCGTACATAAAAGGTCTACATAAATATATGTATGTATATGTGTGGGTTTTTATGGTAGTGAATTGAAAGAGAGGAAAGTGGCATGGTTCTGGATGTGTATATATATAGCTGGTTTGGTTGGTCTGAATTTTCTCTGGGTTGTTGGACTTTTTTTTGGTCTGAACTGAATTTTCTCTGAGTTGGGTTGGTCCAGAAAAATTCTCTGATTTGGTTGGTCTGAATTTTTTCTGGGTTGGTCCAGAGAAATTCTCTAGTTAATTTCTCTAGTTGGACTACAACGGCAGCAAGAGAGATGAATAAAGCCGCACTGTCTAGCATGAAAAAAATTATGAAAGCTGGTTTTTGCGCTACGTGAGCTTGCCCAAGTGAAAACCCTTGTGTTTTCTCTTCAACAAACTAGCCAGGAACAGTAAAGATGGCTGCGAAAGCAACAGTAGCTATAAGAACAACTACAACCCTAGCTGAATTAATAGCATTGTTGAGGCCACTGATGTGAAGCTTCTTTAGCCTTTTTGCAATCTTCTGGACTCTGACGCCAGTTTGATGGGTCTGTTGGAGTTGGGACTACACATCGTGGATGGAGAGGGGATGGGGTGAGGGACAACGTGGATGGAGAGGGGATAGGATGAGGGACCTTAGACTACAAAAAAATAGATTGTGAACCTAATCCATTACTAAAAGTTGGATAGGGACCTTAGACCGATTTTCCCAACTTTTTTCTACCAAGAAGAAGAAAAAAAAAAAAAAAACTCATAAAATTTTAATACATAAAGAATAAGTATAAAAAAAATTTGTTAAAAAATCTAACACATACTACTAATATCAAAATATTTTTAATGACTAATTTAATATTTTAAAATTTAAAATAATATAACTTTTGATTTATATATTAATTTTTAATAAAATTAATATTTTTAAAATTCTCTCATCAAGATCTATCAAATAAGATCTATATTGACTATAAAATTCATAAAAAAAAAAAGGTATTGATTTAGACCCCCTTAAAATACCCACTCCCACAACCTCTCACACATATGGAGGTTGGGAATTGGGTGAGAAGAAAAAAAAAAAAAAAAAAGACAAAAAAGTTAACCAATCAAAGCTAAAGGGGGTGAAGGGGGTGACCCCCAAAGCAAGTCTCAACCTTTATTCAAAAAAAAATTCACAATAACATGTTACTGATTATCAGATTAACATTGTCTTCTTAAATAGAGTATCAATAATAAAAAAAAACAAAGTAAGAACTAAAGAAAACTCTATAAGTTCGTTCACTATAAACTCATAAACAAATCAACAATAATAAGATACATGTACCATCAAGTACCACAAATTGTCTCCCTACGAGGGACTTGTTATTGGAAATTGATTCATTAAGCTCTTCGTCAAGCGCATAAATACTATTCTCTTTTGTTTTCAATTCAGACTCTAATTTTTTTATTGTAATCTCATACATCTCTATCAAGCTTTGTTCTTGAATCGCAGCTAATAACATCGTAACATGAAGCGGTGAAGAATCAATTTGTTTATTCAAGAAGTTTTATTTCAACTCCAAAAGCAATTTCAATGGGTGAAGAGAGATAACGTGAGAGAGAGAGAGAGAGAGTTGGGAACGGTAGAAAGAGAATTGGATGGGTTAGTGTTATTGAGGGGTTGGAAGGGCAAAATTTATCCCAAAAAAATATAACAATATTTTGGTGTCCTCCATATGGGTCTCCAAGTAAAGGAATTTATGAAAAAAAAATTATGGGCGGTCATTTTCACTACAGAAGGGTCAAATAGTGGAGTTTTCATCAAATTTCTTTCTCTTTTTTTTTTAATATTAAAAATAATAGTAATATTACAAATATACCCTTATTAACACAAAAATTAATTTTTACCATATCTTATATAAATTTTACATTACACAAATCAATTTATCACATAATTACTCACCTAAAAAATTATAAGTGGATAAATCTGGTTAGCAGACTTTCCCTAAAAATAATCGAACAATTTGATGCGAAAAAAACTGTGGGCAAAATAGTCATTGCGTGGCAGTTATTATGTTTTATGGATGGGACTGCGGTTACAAGAGACAAAATCATTTTCATTTATTTGGCTTGGATTCACCGATTTCCTGAGTTGTCAAACAATCACAGTAGCTAGAAAGCAATAAAAATCCAGAACATAAATCGCCATAAATTAAACTCTTTTTTTAAAAAAACTTTACATTATAAAAGGTGTTATATAATTATTAGGTTAAATATTCTATTTATTAATCTAAGCTAATAATTTTTTATGTTTTATTTGAGTAAAATATTTATGTAAAAAATTAAGATGATCGGATATCGATAATTATATATTTCAATTACATTTGTATTTTAAAAAGTGTATAATTATTCTTAAAATTATATATTTGTCATCTATTGTTTTAAAACAAATGAGATTTAAAGATATAGATATCAATATTCGATCAACTTAATTTTTTATATAAATATTTTACTCAGTAAGAGAATCCAAACCTTTGAATGATTATACTACGCAGGTTTGGCTTCTAAGAGAATTTAAAGGGCATGTGAAGTTCACTATGAGTCTCGTTTTGATAATTCAAATCGTTTATTTTGTAAAAAATTTAGTGTATATAATTCATATAAAAAAATTATATATATATATATATATATTATTTTAGCATGCTTGTTTCCGAATAAATAGATAGCAAGTATGTTTTTAAAATAAACCTTTTATTCTTTTAAAAATTAAGTTATATTTCATAACTAAAAATCACATAAGATGACTACAATATATAATACACCACCTTTATAGGATAATATTATAAAATTTTCCCTTTTTATATTAGGGGCACTTGTACCGGCTTGACTAGACTTATTTATCTGTAAGTTTTATTTTATTTTTCACCCATCAATATGTCTAAAATGCACTCTTTTCACCTTTTGCATCCCTTCACACTGCCATAACTGTCACGATCCAAACTTACCCTTATAGGTTTAGCGTTGTAACCAGCCAGTAATCATTGGCTTACCAAAGGCCTCTTAACAAAATGACATATAATAAGAGGTTGCGGAAGCAAATATAGAAATATACATTGTTCATAGAGCTGTGTTAACGTATATGAGACATAAATCTTTCTAACAAACTTATATATATATATATGTATGTGTGTGATGTTATAAATACATTAGTCTTACGTCACCAAAGCCACATATACAGAACTTCCAAAACATGTTCAAACAAAACATAAACATCAGAAAGTACAAAAGTCCCAAAGACTCAAAAACTTGGTCAGATCTCAAAAGGGAACCTCCACGGAAGGCACAACGGCTGACTGAATCCGAAACTCGCCAGGCAGCGACTTAGGCTTGGTCACGCGCCTGCTCACCTACATACATAATATAAATGATAAGCGAAAGCCCAGTAAATAATAACAGAGTAAAGGATTTGATGAATAATGTCCATAACATATTCAGAAATTAGAGTTCATATCAGAAACAGATTTATATTCATATTCATATTCTCGTTCAAGTCAACGGCAGAAATCAGAATACATACTTAATCTTACTTCCATTAGCGCTAATAGATCACATACGGGGTATCGAAGATTATACTTGTCAGTTCCATAAAGGAACCTTCTGCCGGGTACAGATAACTTGTCAATTTCATAAAAGAACCTCCAGACTGGGTACGGATAACTTGTTAGTTCCATATAGGAACCTCTGGCTGGGTACGAATAACTTGTCAGTTTTATAAAAAAAACCTCCGGACAGAGTACGTATAACTTACTTGAGCCCCGAATACTTATTAGAATTTGGACAATCATTCATTTTACAGAACTTAACATTTCATAGAATATATCTTATTTCATTATACAGGAAATAATTAGAGTTGAACATAGCTTTACTAAGTTATTACTCACAATTGGCTTCAAAGCAAATAGACAGAATGGGCAAATCAGACGTCTTGCAGTGCGTGACCTACATAGTTACAGAACGAACACATATTGAATTACACACTCAGAATCATTATCTTAATCCCTTTTTATCTTGGTGTGTTTCTACTTATTATGTCTTAACCTTGGCCTAGAAATGTCTAGGATGCAATGAGGATGTTAAAATGTACTTAGAAACACTTAAAAAAAATTGTTGAAAATAAGATTCCCACTTGAGCGGACATGCAAAATATAAGTGGTCGTTCGAGCGCAACTTTTGTCACTCGAGTGGTCTATAAACTTCTGCAAAAGTACTGGTTGTGTGATTTTCACGCTCGACAGATGCTTGAGCGTGAGACTCAAGTCCTCGTTCAAGCACAACTCTTGTCGCTCGAGTAGTCTACAAAAATATGAAACTTCTGGGAGCTTGCATTTCACGCTCGAGCGAACATCTGGTCACTCGAGCGGAGATGCAAAAACAAAGGTGGCCGCTCGAGTGTAGAATATGTCGTTCGAGTGGAGAGGTCGAATTCTGGAATTTCCAGATTCACCTCCAAGCTTCCAAACTCAACTTCAAAGCTATAAAACTCATCCTTTTGGGTCAAATACTTAAGAAAACACATTTAAGTTTGGAAAACATTGAGAATTCAAGATTGTTTCATGAAATTAAGGCCCAAAAGCATGCCAAATGCTTAAAATGTCACGACCCAAACCCGCCCCTAAATGTTTGGCATCGTAACCGGCCGGTAATCCTAGATTACCACAGACCTTCCTGTACATAACGTAAATAAACGGGGCTCGCGGAAGCGAAAACGGAATACTAATAGTCCAAAGAGCTGTGTATTTATATGAACAAGTATTTACATGCCAAAATGTTAATTTACCCACTATCTATACATAACATGAGACAAAATCCATATACAATAACATATAGGCACATGCCACAAATACATTACAACACAAAACTCACTATACGGCCTTCCAGGCCTAGCCCAACTCGGGGCGAACAAAACTCTGGTGGGTTCTCAAAACGGCGGCTCGGTGCAAGACTTCGCCTAGGCTTGACTCCCCGGCTGCTCACCTATAAATACATATATACAGGGGTGAGCTAAAGCCCAGCAAGTAACATTAACGTAAAGGGTTAGCGAACGAATTCCACATATCATATATCCGTAAAACAAATCATCATAGACATAATCCATTCGTATCAGAACATAATAATGGCATACTCCACAGAACAGAAACATAACAGAACGTCTTCCGACTAGAGTAATCAGTTCCGGATACTGATTAAACACATATCGTCACAATGAAGTGACTCACGAGATCTCGTAAACTAGTCATGGACCCGCAGTTTCATGCCGTCCCCCATGACTTGGGACTCTCTATGGATGCCATACTAGATTTGCAAATAGGACATTCGTTCACAGAATCAAATTCACATTTGGAAAACATAACTTAACATACCACATTTAAACATACTTTATAAGAACATAACTTTACAGAAATGTTACTTACAGTGGTTTTCCAGAACCGGTTGTACGGTCTTCACGTTTTGACCTGCAGATATCAACATGATAACATAAATCCTTAACATATATCATTTTCAATCATCATCAAATCAAGTCCACGTATGCTCTTAATGACGTGTCAATCTCATAACTTCATTATCATGACTTAATTAAGTCTCAAGAATGCTAAAAATACAATGAGGATGCTAAAATCATGCATTTAACACTTTTTGAAATCTTCTGGAAACCGAGCAAACCGTGAAGAAAAATGTTGGATGTGCGAAATCTCCGCTCGAGCGTCCAAACCTCCGCTCGAGCGGACTGGGAAAATCTGGGTAGAAAAACCAGTCCATTTTCTGTCAAAACCATGGTCTCCCTTTTACCAAAACCAACTTCCAATTTCATGAAACAAGGCCCAAAACACTAGAAAAACAACTTGATTTAAGCTTTAAAACCAAACCCATGTGAATTACATAAATAATCAAACTTGAATTAAATTGAAAAACCATAGACATGCTCATAAAATCTACATTTCTTCAAATCTATGGGGGTTCTCCCTCAAATATGAAAATCATGCAAGAAACCATGATTTTAAAAACATCAATTTCATGATAGGATGCCATGGATGCTCAAATATACACCTTAAATGAAAATACAACATGATACCATTCACTTTACTCCAAGTATAGAGAGAACTGCACCTTGATCACTTAATTGAAGATAATTAACTTGAATCCCTTTCTTTCTCTTCTTTCTTGATTCTCTCTCTCTCTCTCTCACACACCTAATTCTCTCTCTCTCCTTGGATATTTTCTTCTCTTGCCTTGAGTCAAAACATGGTCAATAGTCCTTATCTAAACTCATATATATCATATAAAAAGAGATTTGGACCAAAATCTTTAGCCAAACATGGCCTAACGAATCGATTTAAATTTCCTCAATTTATTTTCTCAATCGGTTCTAAAATTCTGCAACACATAGGCATGTTCAATTTCGTTTTCTGACTCCATTACGGTCATCAATTTCAGTCCTGAAATTATAATTCCAACAGATATGTTTCCAATTCCAACAGATAATTCCCAATTAATTCATATAAATACATGATTGATTACCGATAATTATGACGTATATTTCGAGGTCATTACACTCTCCCCACCTTAAGAAGTTTGGTCCTCCAAACTTTCCTTACCCTGGCAGAAGTTCAATCAGAAATCGTAGTCACATGTCATTATTCATTCTATAGCCATTCAGTAGTTCACAGTAGTGTCGTCATGTGAAGAAAATAATTCAACGGTTCTATTCAGTTACTCAATAGCTCATGTCTCAATCTCATAACAGTCTGACATATAATAAACATATTTCACACATACTGAAGTCAACTAACAAGTTCTATAACGTTCAATGCAAAGGTAGTCACATAATTAGAACAATCCATAGCAAAGGTAATAGCGAAGGGAATTTGTTCCATCATAGTCATAGTTAATTATTCTAACACCATTTCAATTATATCCACGTTCCATATTCTCCATTGCATAGGTATCAATGCTAACATCATAATAAACAATTGAAATTATACCTGCCTTCACTTTTCCAGTATTCTGTGTCTTCTCTGAAAGTAAGGTGTATACTCTTGCTTTCCTCAAAGTAGTCCCATCAGGAGTCGATGTTGTCGTTGTCTTCGGTGCCACTATTGATGTATTTCCACTAGCAACAGGTCTTTCAGTTCTTGGGTAACCTTGTGGACAGGCTTTGGCTAAATGTCCCTTCTGTCCACATTTGAAACATGCTCTTGATATTCGGCGACAAACGCCCCAATGCTGCTTTCCACATTCCTTACAAATGGGCATACTTACACTTCCTCCACTTTCCCTTTTTGTATTGTCACTAAACCTTGAAGCCAAATTTTCATTCACAGAAGTCATTGATTCACCAACCGTTTCTATTTTCTGTTTCTTAAATCTCTTACTCTGCTTGGTCATTGTTGGATCGACATTTTCAAGGCCGCAATATTTGTTTCTGCCATCAAGGCTCTATCAAGGACATCAACATATTTCTCTAATTTCAACACATTTACCCTGTCAAGTACTTCAACATGCAATCCGCCCTCAAACTTCCTTGCCTTATTGTACTCGGTATCCACCATATGGGGAGCATAGCGGGCCAATTCAGTGAACTTCGTTTAGTACTCACGACATGGTGCCTTGCTTCAACTGCTCAAACTCAGATATTTTCTGCCTCGCATACATCGTGGAAAATATTTTTCATAAAACTTTTCTTTAAATCGCCCCAAGTCAAATCTCTATCTACCTCGGACTAGCATCCACCATCTTGAGCTTCCTCCACAAAGTGAATGTTGCTAACAGAACCTTATACACATCAGTACACGGAAATACTTCAAAGATCTTTTCTGTTTCTAATACCCATGCCTCGCTTTTTAAGGGTTCAATACCCCGCAAATTTCGTGGTTTCAACTTCTTATACTTCGTGTCAAACCGATAATATCATCATTATTCATTGGTTCCACATGGACAAAGTGGCGAGGAGGCGGAAATGGTTGTCTCTGCTGTTGTTGGTTTTGTTCTTGTTGCTGTCTTAGCAAAGCTTCTACCATCATTTCTAACCGATCTAGCCTAGCATTAGATAATTCCGTCTCAGTTACATTCCTTGCATTGGTCTCCTCCATTAGTCTATAGAACCCATAACAGATACAACATTTCATTCTCAACATAATGTTTCCTCTACTGTCTCTTCATTACTGTTCTTGTCTCTCATATTCAGAAACACACACACACATGCACATATGCTCATGCCATGCTCTAGTTCTTTTCTAATGCACCCTACAGCTCTTATGGACACGTGTGTGGGTAAATTAACTCGTGTGCTCTGATACCATTCTGTCACGACCCAAACCCGCCCCTAAAAGTTTGGCATCGTAACCGGCCGGTAATCCTAGATTACCACAGGCCTTCCTGTACATAACGTAAATAAACGGGGCTCGCGGAAGCGAAAACGGAATACTAATAGTCCAAAGAGCTGTGTATTTATATGAACAAGTATTTACATGCCAAAATGTTAATTTACCCACTATCTATACATAACATAAGACAAAATCCATATACAATAACATATAGGCACATGCCACAAATACATTACAACACAAAACTCACTATACGGCTTTCCAGGCCTAGCCCAACTCGGGGCAAACAAAACTCTGGTGGGTTCTTAAAACGGCGGCTCGGTGCAAGACTCCGCCTAGGCTTGACTCCCCGGCTGCTCACCTATAAATACATATATACAGGGGTGAGCTAAAGCCCAGCAAGTAACATTAACGTAAAGGGTTAGCGAACGAATTCCACATATCATATATCCGTAAAACAAATCATCATAGACATAATCCATTCGTATCAGAACATAATAATGGCATACTCCACAGAACAGAAACATAACAGAACGTCTTCCGACTAGAGTAATCAGTTCCGGATACTGATTAAACACATATCGTCACAATGAAGTGACTCACGAAATCTCGTAAACTAGTCATGGACCCGCACTTTCATGCCGTCCCCCATGACTTGGGACTCTCTATGGATGCCATACTAGATTTGCAAATAAGACATTCGTTCACAGAATCAAATTCACATTTGGAAAACATAACTTAACATACCACATTTAAACATACTTTATAAGAACATAACTTTACAGAAATGTTACTTACAGTGGTTTTCCAGAACCGGTTGTACGGTCTTCACGTTTTAACCTGCAGATATCAACATGATAACACAAATCCTTAACATATATCATTATCAATCATCATCAAATCAAGTCCGCGTATGCTCTTAATGACGTGTCAATCTCATAACTTCATTATCATGACTTAATTAAGTCTCAAGAATGCTAAAAATACACTGAGGATGCCAAAATCATGCATTTAACACTTTTTGAAATCTTCGAAATAGTCCCCGCCGAGAAAGTAAAACCGCGAATCAGTCCCCGCCGAAGGCAAAAAACCCCCCGGCTGACCTAAGAAAATCTTGGATGTCGAAATCTCCGCTCGGCGTCAAACCTCCTTTCGGCGACTGGGAAAATCTGGGTAGAAAAACCAGTCCATTTTCTGTCAAAACCATGGTCTCCCTTTTACCAAAACCAACTTCCAATTTCATGAAACAAGGCCCAAAACACTAGAAAAACAACTTGATTTAAGCTTTAAAACCAAACCCATGTGAATTACATAAATAATCAAACTTGAATTAAATTGAAAAACCATAGACATGCTCATAAAATCTACATTTCTTCAAATCTATGGGGGTTCTTCCTCAAATATGAAAATCATGCAAGAAACCATGATTTTAAAAACATCAATTTCATGATAGGATGCCATGGATGCTCAAATATACACCTTAAATGAAAATACAACATGATACCATTCACTTTACTTCAAGTATAGAGAGAAATCCGTACCTTGATCGCTTAATTGAAGATAATTAACTTGAATCCCCTTTCTTTTCTCTTCTTTCTCTTGATTCTCTCTCTCTCTCTCTCCCTCTCTCTCTCACACACGAATTCTCTTCTCTCTCTCTCCCTTGGATATTTTCTTCTCTTGCCTTGAGTCAAAACATGGTCAATAGTCCTTATCTAAACTCATATATATCATATAAAAAGAGATTTGGGCCAAAATCTTTAGTCAAACATGGCCTAACGAATCAGACGAAATTCAGTCCTCAATTTATTTTCTCAACTGGTTCTAAAAATTCCCGGTAACACATAGGCATGTTCAATTTCGTTTTCTGACTCCATTACGGTCATCAATTTCAGTCCCGAAATTATAATTCCAACAGATATGTTTCCAATTCCAACAGATAATTCCCAATTAATTCATATAAATACATGATTGATTACCGATAATTATGACATATATTTCGAGGTCATTACATAAAACTAAGCTCAATTCTTTGAAAAACACAACATGCATGTATTGTCTTGACTTCAAAACTTCCAAACATGATCAATTGGTATGAAATGATATTAATCAAGATGAATTCTCAAAATAAAGGTAAGACGGATACATGCATGAGAGAATTCTTTGGAATCAAACTCAAATTGTGTTCAAATGAACATGCATGCATGAGATGCTTTTTTTTTTTACCTCATAGTTCAATTCTTGCTTAACTTAGCTTATTTCTCTTGAATTCATGAATGAAATGACTTAAACTCAAACCTAAAGGTTGAATGCTCATCTTAGATGTTCAATTATGCTCTAGAGTGCTAAAATCTTCCAAATTCTCTAGGTTTGGCAATCTCCCTCTTTCCTTCTTTGTTTGATGAATTCAATTCTCAAGCTTTTCTCTCCCTCTCTTCTCATGTTTGATCTCAAGCCAACAAAATGAGAGAGAGTAAAATATAGCCATGGGTCCACTTATGCCTTATATAGGCTTGATTAGAGAATTGATTAATTAGGCTTGAGTAAACCTTAATCAGTCTAATTTAATCTTTCCGAACCGAATTTTAATTGAACTTATCATGAAATTCTAAAAATTCTAATTAACACGGAAATCAAGTCAATTTTGTGATCGAATGTCGATAAGGCCTTCAATTCGCAGCATAGAACAAAATCAGAAATAGATATTCCTACACAGAATATATAGAAACTCATAACACATGTAATGAATGCAAAATTTCACTTGTTAGGCATACTTAATCATAGATTTACGTTAATCAGATGTTGGGGTTGTTACAATAACTGCACCTTCTCCCACCAAATACCACTTCTGGCCACCAGCTATCATTTCCGTTGATAGTTTCCAATGACTACCTCTGGTAATAGTTTTCAATAATATTTTTTTGGAGTTTTTTTCAACAAAAATAAACATCTATCATCAGCCCATCACTACTATCATCACAAACAATACTTATTTATTCTCACACACTCACTCACTCAATCACATTTTATACATACACACACATTTATTATTATTTACTTATCTACTTATTCACTCACATAAACACAACTACACAGACATATATAAAGAAAAAAATAACAGAGACTAGTCTAATAAACTAATCAAAAACACATTCAGAAATCACTAATAAAATCACTAATAATTTATTAGTGATAAATTTATCACTAATCAATTTGTAAAAAAATTATAAACGAAAATTTTTATTTACACACTCTTAGTCATGTTCATTTATAAGAATCAATCCTCATTCTCCACATATACTGAAGAAAAAAAAAAGTAAGAGAGAGAGACTAATAAATTTATTCCTTAAAACATTTAAATCCGAATCGGATTTGTAACAGATCTAGTTAAGGAGAGAGAGATTGAGAGAGAGAAAAATGGGCAAGATTTGAAAAATCACCACTATTTAAAGTCGATTTCATTACTTAAAACAACTAGATCGATGTAGATCGAAGATGGTAAAAGTGGGTCGGTGATGGTAAATTATAGATCGGCAATAGCGGAGCATAGATATGCAATAATAGAGTATAGATCTGTGATGGTAGAAGTGAAAATGTGACTATGGTGGTGGACATGCCTTAATGGTATTTAAATTCAATAAAGAGACTAGTCCGTAATTAACCATTATATTATGGATTAGTGAAGCAGATAATATTGAAGTTTGAGTTGAAAAATAAATCAACAGAAATGGCAAATTGCATGACTTATGGAATCTCATAATTGATAAGGAGTAATCAATAATATTTTATTTTATTTTATGAGTTTTAAAATTTGTTTAATTTTAAATAATAAATTAAAAATAGAAAGTTATTAAATGTATTTAATTTAAATAATTGGTTAAAAATAGAAAGTTACTAAATTCAAGAAATTTTAATATAACATTAAATGCACATTAGCAAGTTAAAATTAAAAAAACAACCGTGCTACGTAGCCCGAATAGACTGGGGCTCAACTGCCCCGAATTTTCAAATGACGTCGTTTGAATTTTTTTTTTTCCCCCTTTTCTTCTTCCTTCCCTCTCTTCTTCATTCTTCCTCTCTACTCTGCTGCTCTGGAAATTCAAACTCACAGCAAACTCAACAACTCGCACACAGATCAAAAAAAAATCTATGCATACATCACAACAATCCTTAACAAACAATCCTTTAATGGAGGGATTCAAAAAAACTCAAAAAAAAAAAAAAAAAAAAAAAAATCACAACAAACAAACCCACAACAACAATCCTCAACAAACAAACTCAAAAAAAAAAAAAAAAAAAAAATCAAAAATCAAACCCACAGCAACAGATAAACCCAAACGAAAATCTAAATCAAAATCTAAATCTAAATCTAAATAAAAAATCAAACCAAGACAAACCCAAACGAAAATCCCTCTTCTCCATTCTCCTTTCTACTTTCTTTTTCTCTTCTCTCTTTTCTCTTCTCCCTGTTTAAGGAGAGGAAAACCAAAAAATAAAATAAAATAAAAACGACGTCATTTTCAATTTTGGGTCAATCGAGCTTTCGACTTTTCGAACTCTCAAGCTTTACTGTTAAAAAAATTACTATACTCAAAACAAATTAATATACTATTAAATGCACTTGATCTATCTATATCTATCTTCTATACTATTTCATAGGTTAGCATGGGACTTGATGTCTAAGTGTTTGGTAGCTTCTTATCACGTGACAAATTTTTATATCTTAAAAATAAAAAATTATTATTTGAAAGGATTGAGTAATGTTTGACTTCAAACCCTTCAATGTTATTAAAATATTCTTACCATTTAAACAATATATATATTATGATATTAATTTTTTTATTATTTGTTTTATTTTTACTTATCTGAATTGCACACACATCACGTGTGTCATCCACTAGTATTGTTTAATTGAAGGACAAATTATATTTGGGTTCTTTAATTTTTTATTTGGGGTAAAATTGGTTCTTATGATTTAAATTTTATCAAATTTTTCTTATAATTTTTCTCATTTTGTCGATTTAGTCTAATTAATAATATTTGTTAAGAAATTAGACAAAAATCAAAAGTAAAATGATTTGTTTCAAAGCGAATGAATCATTTCAAGTTGAACATCAATCATCTAAACACTTTGAGGAGGGGTCCTGTTATGGTGTGTAACCCTTTAGGTTGAACACCATATGCAACCAACACAAAAGGTATAAGTGTAAGGTATAAACATAAGTGTAAGGTATAAACACAAAAAGTGTAAGTATAAGGTGTAAGTTGCACACTTAAGAAAAGTCCTTAAGGAGAGTCAAAAGATTATTTTATCCCTCCATTTTAGTCTATTTTTTAAAACAGCATTATCAATTAAATTAAATTAACACTTAATGTTAAATTTAATACAATTAGAACTATAAAGATCATACTAACAATTGACTCTGGGTATAATTTACTTTTAATTTGATTATATTGCTTTTTTTAAAACTAGAGAAACCAAAGTTATATATGAAAGTCAATCTCACGATCCAACCACGAGTGCTTAGGATTGGATTCGCAATTAACTAATTAATTTTAATTTTAACAAATTAATTGATGTAGGCAGAGATAAGATAAAATAGTAAAGAAATTAAATAGGTAAGTAAATAATCGAAATACTTAATAATTTGTTTTGTAAAAAGAAAACATTCCTCGGGACTTTTATTTATTTTTATTGATGATCAGATAATTATAAAAACAAAAAGACAAAAAATCCGCATTAAAAGTCCTATGCTAGTCTCGTTACCCAAGGTTACTACTTTTCTTTACATATCATCACCTGAAAATAGGTAACAACTATAAGTACATAACAGAGTAAGAAATATTATACTAAAAGTATAAGAGTATAAAATCACAATGGATAATTATTTAAGCCAAACAAATAATAGTTTGGTTCGAGTAAATCATTTAAATAACAGAAACAAAATGTAGAATTATAGCAAAATAATCGTAACCACGGTACCAAACAAAACAAAATAGCGAGTCAATGGATCTATGACACAGCGAGGGTCACAAAATAACTAATCAGAGGCCTATGGTTATTTAAGTTTCCCAATGCATGAGACCGTTAAAGGGTCACTAAAGTGACAATTCAGAGACCAATGGTCTTTTAAGTCCTTCGGCATTAGACCTCTAAGGTGATACTTATAAAATAGTCGCTCAAAACATATTTAATAAACGATTACATCTATGAGTTTCCATTTTAAGCAAATAAGTTCATAAATAATTAACGTAATTAAAACATTAATATAATTTATAAAACATAAATTGCATAAAATAATTTGTAATAACTCAAAATATACATAAAATATTTTATGATGACTCAAAGTATAATATTACTCACGTTAATATTAATTGTTTACTTTTACTTCTCTGTTTATTGAAACTCTATCATTTTACTGACTAATCACACTTTGCTCCTCTCTTTCTAGATTTGGGGTGGCTGTTGTGCGAGGTGCACAGCAGCCATTGTTATGCAACTAAATGGGTCTATTTCGAGACTCATTTTGATAATTTGAACCATTTATATTTTAGAATACATCAATTAGAACATATCTGTAAAAAATCAAGTTAATCGGATATCGTTTACCCATTCATCTACTCACATTTATATTTATAAAAATAAATAACAATTGTGATTTAAAATATTAAAATAAATACAAAATTAAGTAGATGAAAGAGTAAACAATATCTGATTAATTTAATTTTTTTTAAATATATTTCATTTGATATATTTTAAAATATGAACTATTTAAATTATTAAAATAGACCTTAAAATAAACACATTTAACTACACAAAAATAACTATTGTACACCACACAGCAACCACCCAAATCCCCCTTCTCTCTCTCTCTCCTTTTCCAAGCAGCCATTTAGAGTATCTCCAACGCTTCACTTCTTTTTTCACCAAATTTGAGTTGAAAAATTACCTTTTCACCAAATCTGATACTGAGCGCTCCAATCCTTGATTTTTCATCAAATTTTCATCCGGGACAACCGGGTGGTCGACCGGCCGGTTGACCGGTTAGGCCAAAATTATTATTATTATTTTTTTTTTTTGAATTTTCTGAACTTTTTTTTGAATTTTTTGAACTTTTTCCGGGTCGACCGGTCGGTCAACCGGTTAGACAAATTTTTTTTATTTTTTTTTATTTTTACGGTTTGAACTGATTTTCCTTGAACTCTTTGAACCTTTCACTGGTTGACCGGTTGGTCAACCAGCCGGGCAACCGGTTGGTCAACCTGCCCTCTTTCCAACCACGAGAAACGATATTTTGGTGAAATCAGTATTCTGTCGTCGATTTGATGAAGCGTTTGATGAATTGTTGATTTGATATCAGTTCTGCTGAACCGTTAGAAGAGTAAACAATGCATTTTTTTATCAAAATTCAAATTTAATATCAACTCTAATACACCGTTAAAGATGATCTTATAAGTGCTTTCCCAACACCTGATTCAATTCATTTGGGCAAGGCACCTGGGTCTTTGCATTTGGCCAAAGTACCACGTGGCATCACCACGGCCACCTCCTTAACTCCCCAAGCTTATCTCATTTTCATCCTTATCGCTTAATTTTTTATTCGGTGTTGATTGGGAGCCCGAAATTTTGGGGCTCGAATGTCCCGAAATTTTCATATAAGGAAATAAAAAAAAAAACAAGGTAAAAAAAAAGGAAAAAAAAAACAAACTTATCCAAGAAAGAAAATTTGAGCCATTTAAACCACAGTTTTTAGGGCCACTAATCATTTTCCTTTTTTATTTTATTTTATATTTAGTTAAACACGATGACGGCTAATTTAAATTAAATTATATTTTAACACATATAATTATATATGTATTATATATATATATATATATTCTATTGATATTAATATAGTGTTAAAATTAATTAAATATTTAAAATGTCACATAAATCAAAAATAATTTTTTAGTGAAAGTATAAGAGTATTAAGTGTAATTAATCCAAAAGACAAAAAAACACAAAAACAAATTTAAAATAGCTTTTTAAAATTTCAAAATTTTAAAAAAATTATGATGAATAATTGGGAATATTTGAGACTCTATTGAATCGCTATATATGTTAAATGAAATGAGATTATAAGTTAAATAAAAGGGTAATGCTATAGTGTGCAATTTACACCTTACACTTTTTTGTGTTCACTTACACTTTACACTTATATTTTTTTACCTTGCACTTACACCTTTTGTGTAAGTGGCACATGGTGTGCAACTTATACATTTCATTTATACCTTCCACTTACACTTACACCTTACACTTACACCTTTTGTGTGAGTGGCACATGGTGTGCAACCCACTTGCACCTTTTGTGGGTTGCACACCTAAAAATGGAATTAGAAAAATCATTCATTTATACAATTTCTTACCCCCAATCAAATCCACCTACTGATGTGACAAGTTAAATTAAAAAAAAGTTAACCTACGCTTTTATATTTTCTCAAACTTTTCATTACATGTATTTTGTCTTGCCACTTCTTTCATTGTGAAGGAGAAAAATGAGAGATTTATTAGGAAATTAATTTTTTAAGTACTTAAATCTCAATTAATCCATAACATATTCTAATAAATCTTATTATTTAGACATTGAATCTACCAAATTCTAATTATCATATTTAAGGTATTTTATAGATAATTTTGTCCTTTTAAATATTTTTTAAATGGTTAGTAATTTTGTAATGTAATATTCACATTGACGGTGTGAACATTCACATTACGGAATATTCACATTGTCAATGTGAATATTATTATTAAAGATATTTTAGTAATTATGTCACCCGTATAACTTATTGGAACATAATAAAATAATTTATAATATGTAAAATATATGTAAATGAATATAGATTTATAAATAAATGCTCCGAAAAAATTATATAGATATAACATTATTGATTAAATTATAAGTTATTATTTGTAACTTTATTTAGGTGAATTTATTTATTTATTTAAGTTTAAGTTTTTATTTATTTAAGTTTAAGTGAATTTATATTTTTATCACGTGGTTTGCATAAAATGCGCATGACAAATTTAAAAGTGATCACATACTCCTTATAGTTTGGAATTTTGTGCAAATTGAAAGAGTTATAACATTTGTATCAAAATGATCCAACTATCCTCACATCTTCAAGCTCTTCATTTTGTGATAGGAGAAGGGCAATTTTTATGCCATTATTTTAAGACAAAATAACTAATAAATACTACTCTTGCCTTTAAGATTACGATCGAAACTTTTCAAATTTAAATGTGAATAATTATGAAAGGGAATTTGTATTTGCAAAAATATCAAGAAAGATGGTTCTAATTTTTCTTTCAAAAATGTTTTGAAATTCTAATAAAGGAACTCTAATAGCTTTAATAGAGTGTGGGTCTCACTGTGATAGTAATGTTTGTGTCTTGTGATTTTTATTTTTTTTTTGACTTTTTATATCATTAAAATTCATTAATTTAAAAGAATGTATCATTATTATTTTTCTTTTTATTTAGGATCTAACTTTTCTCTAATTAGAGAAATAGATCTGACCCACCCAGTACAGTCAATTGGGCCTCTTTTCCTTTTCCTTTTTCTTGCAGGACCTTTTGACAAAGATCATTTGGCACAAAAATATGGAACGTAAGAAAAGTGGGTGGTGAAGTAAGCATCTAACTTGTCTAAGGGAAACGTCAAGCCTAATTCCCTATTGATCATTCGGAATAAAAACATGGAAGGTAAGAAAACTGGGTGGTGAAGTAAGCATCTAACTTGTCTAAGGGAAAGGTCAAGCCTAATCCCCTACTTTGAGGGATTGATAATTGAGGCTTATTTTGGAAAGATAGTAAAAAGTAATTTTTTGACTTTTAATTAAGTTTTTGATTTTTTTAGACAAATGACTTGAGAAGTTAGTAAAAAGTTACTTTTGACTTTTTTGATTAATATTTGTTTATGATGTTAAATCATAATAAAATGACCAAACTATCCCCCATTTATTTAAAATATTTACAACCTCACTCATGTAACACATTTTGATCCATAAAAGGTAAATTTGTAATTTCATCATTGGTTAAAAACCAACTTTCCAAATGAAAAAAAAAACAAAAAAGTCAACTTTTAGCTTTCGCTACTAACCTAAAAAAATGACTAAAAACCATGTTGCCAAAACACTCATGAGAGTTATGCCATGGCAGTGTTTGGAAAGAGGCTAAAAGGTTATTTTAGCCGGAGTTTTCTTAAGTATGCAAGTGCACACCATGTGCCACTTACACAAAAGGTGTAAGTGTAAGGTGTAAGGTGTAAGGTGTAAGTGTAAGGTGTAAGTGGGTTGCATATGGTGTGCAACCTCAAAAAAAGTATAAGTGTAAGGTTTAATTTTTCACAAAAGGTGTAAGTGTAAGGTATAAGTGTAAGGTGTAAGTGTAAGGTATAAGGTGTAAGGTGTAAGTTGCAGACCATAACCAAACCCATTTTAGCCTCATTTTAAACAAATAGTCCAAAAGTTGTACTATAGCTGAGTTTGTTTTTTTTTTTTTAATCAGAAACTAACGATTTTGCTATGCAGTGTATATTTGAAATTATGATTTAGCCTTTTTACTTTTTGACTAACCCAAGTTAGCATTCCAACCCACGGGGACACTTTAGTCATTTCATATCCTAACATAATCATAATCCAAGACAGTCACAGCTTCATCATCTCGTCATGCACCACTTTTGGGGAATAATTTAATTATTTTTTATCTAAATATCATTTCAAACACATTTTTTAATATAATAATTCAAATAAAAATTTAACCTAACTTTCCAAACACAAAAATTAAAATAACCAATTAAAATAGCTAAAAAATCAAAAAGTTTCTAAAATAGTCACTTCTCAAACACTCACTTATACCTCAAGACTATGGGGTGTGACCCAATAGTTTAGTAGTCATATTTTAAGATGCAATGAGTGGGAGGTTAGAGATTCGAGTTAATAGAGCAGTGACGAATTCTCCTATTACAATCTAATTATACTAACATATTAAGATCATCCTTGGCAAACAAATAATAATAATAATAACATATCTTAAGTTAAAAGTGTACTACCAAACAATCATAAAAGAACGAGGGAAACACAAATTAAACATGTGGGCTTACTTTTCGTTGTTGTTATTGCAAATGTAATGAATATGGTTAAGAGCATCATGATACGGAAAATTAATTAAGGAGAGTCTACTAGATTGAACTAAGCCTGAGGCTGAAGGAGAAGTAAGCCTGAGACTCAAGAGAGTCGACTAGGTTTTAAGCATACGACTCAAGGAGAATTAAGCTTAGAAGTCAACGAAACTCAAGGTACGTTTGGAAGGGGGGTTAGTTTTTTAATTTTTTGACTTTTTTAGTTATTTTAGTCTGAGGTTAAAAGTCTCATTTGGAAAAAAATTTTGATTTCTTGATTTTTTTGTAAAAGAAAGAATGTAATGATTATGAATTGGATGTGATATTTTAGCTTACAATAATGGTAGATGACCATAATTTTTGTGGCTCAAATGGCTCGAATTTGTCAAAATGACGTCGTTTTGATAATTTTGAGCTATTTAAGCTACAAAAATTAGAGCCCCCAAACATTTTTCTTTGGCATATTAAGCTAAAAAACCTATTTTATTTTTTGTGACTAAAATAGTCAAAAAAAGAGTCCCAAACTTAACTTCCCAAAAGAAGCCTAAGTGGCCAAACACAAAATCCATGAAAACCTAATACATTTTCTAAGGTTTCGTTTGGGAACATATTTTTTTAGTAACTTTTTGGCTAATTGGCTAAAATATGATGTAAAAAAAACTAGTATGTTTTGAATGACTTTTTGATTTTTTATAAAAAGATGTACAAAAAGTAGAGAGAAAAGAGAATTTTTTATTTTTTTATATAAATTGTTGGCTTTTTGATTTTTTTAATTTGACTAAAAAAACCACTTGACTTAAAAAAACCACATGAGGCTTAACTAAGGCCTCGTTTGGGAACATACTAATTTAGTAACTTTTTGACTATTTGGCTAAAATATGAGCTAAAAAAAACTAGTATGTTTGGGATGACTTTTTGACTTATTATGAAAAGATGTGCAAAAAGTAGAGAGAAAAGAGAATCTTTGACTTTTTAGTATGGGTTGTTGACTTTTTGACTTTTTTAGTAACTTTTTAGTTTTTCGGCTAAACGGGTTGGTTCCCAAACAAGACCTAAATAATAAGTTTTGAAGTTAAAGTTTCAAAAATCTACAACAAAACAAATTAATTTTTTAAAAACTATAATCCAAGAAAGCTCCACTTTTAAGTTTTGCCTAACAGCCCTCTTGACAATGGTAATAGCAATTACTTTAATAATGTGTTTGGTTGAGAGATTTGAGGAGGAATTTAGAAAGAGAAATAAAAAAAATAGGTGAAATGTGAATAAAACATACCTAAATTTTACATAGTTTCATACTTTTTTTTCTTTTTCCTTTCTAAATCTCTCTCCAAATCTCTCAATCAAATATAACATAATGCGAAACTTCAATCTAGTTACAAATAAATAGTAAACTTGATACACATTAATAATTATGATTATTGACAGGGATAGGCCCATAGAGCCCACGGCCCACCATTCAAACCCCATTATACAACCCGGTTGGCCAAACCCAACACAGCTGGAGTCCAACTAGACAGGAAAGACCAATGATGCTCGGACAAGTGGCAGGCGCAGAGCAGACTACGTCAGCAGACAAAGATCTGCAAAGTTATTGCCACAGCACATCACCATTAATGCAGCCCATCACAGCATTTATTGCGACAACACCTCTCGGGAATCACACCCCTACTGAACAAGGCGAACCACGCCTCAAGCTTTTGGCGGGGACAATCGAAGCAGCGAGACAAATAAATGATTACAGTTGGATATAAGCTAAACTCAAGGAAAAGAAGAAGGTTAAGTTTTCTATCTCCTATCTCTCTCTACATTTCTTCTACGTTATCACCTCCTCTAATTCCTACACCGGAGGTTCACGGGACTACCCGTTCCCGATTGAACTTGTTTGCGAGTTATCCGGTGGGCTCGAGGAGCTTGGATCGGTCGATCCATCCACGAGGACTCATTGTATTATCGGTTGGCGTCTGCAGGAATCGGTTTTATCCGCGGCGCCATTGTGTTCATTGCCACGGAGACCCTTTTCCAACAACCTTTTTCACCTCATCCGTCACGTGCATGGTAACGACCAGATCCATGGCTTCCCACCACAAAGCTGCTGATCACCAGACCGACCCTCCCAATCCGAACAACCCACCACAGTACTTCATCGAGCTCACCAACAGCATCAACCGTATGGCTGAACAAAACCACGCCTTAATCAACGCCTGCTCCAACGGAACCTCCCTATTCCCCACCACCTCCAGATATTCCTCCCATCTGAACAAGTCCCTGTGCCATCGTCCGCAACCCAATCCTCCCAACTCTGGGGGCTTGCAGCCCCCTCACCCACATATACATCCTCCTCCTCCACCCCATCCTCCCTCTATCATAGCCCCAGCTCCCCGGAGAGTAGCCAGCACCGTTCAACATCTATCCCCCCTCTGGAGAACAACATTCCTCTTTGGGACGCAGTACCCCGAGCCTTGAAACTCCACCTCCAAGGGGTCATGCAAAACATCCAACACAAGCCCTCCACCACAGCAAACTCCCCCTTCGTCGCCTCCATCCGCGACAAACCCCTACCCCCCAAGTTCAAAATGCCTACTATCGATCCTTCGACGGAACCACCGACCCGTCGATCACACTGAAACCTACAGACACTCATGATCCTCCATGCTTTCCCCGACGAAATCATGTGCCGAGCCTTCCCCGTGACCCTAAAGGGATCGGCTCGGCTATGGTTCAGCCAGTTGCCACCAGATTCGGTCTCTACTTTTCAACACCTCAGTGACTCTTTCCTGAGCCACTTCATTGGAGCCCAACGCCAGCGACGACCGGCGACCCAACTCCTCAACATCCGTCAGACCGAGGGGGAATCACTACGCAGCTTTGTCACCCGCTTCAACACCGAAGCCTTACAAGTTGCTGAAAATGACGATAAGGTCATTCTCACAGCCTTCATGGCTGGCCTGCGGTCATCCGATTTCCTCTTCTCCCTCTCCAAGAACCCCCCGACATCCATGGCAGCCTTGCTCTCCAAAGCCCAAAAGTACATGAACGCCGAGGACTCTCTAGCCGCTCGGCAGGACTCCACAACCAAATACCTGACCCCCAGAGAAAAGAGAAAAGACCAAGAGCCCAATAACACCCGACCTCATAACCAAACATCCCGCTATGCTGACCGACCCCCTCGTGCCGACCGGCCTGTCCCAACCAGACCCCCCGGTCGGTTCGAGCAATATACCCCCCTCAACACTCCCATGGAACAAGTTCTTCACCAAATCCAACGGGACTCCCCCCTCAAGTGGCCTCTTCCGCCACGGAACCCTTCCACCCGCAAAGACCAATCCAGATATTGTCGCTTCCACCAAGATCATGGCCATAACACCGACGACTGCATCAGCCTCAAAGACCAAGTAGAGACCCTCATTCGCCAGGGGCGCCTGAGCCGATTCACAGATACCCGCCCCCAGCAGAGACAAAGGACCGAGCCCCACAGAGATAATCGCAGCATACCTCCTCCACGACCGGCTCAACAGACGAGGAATGATCGACCCCACCAACAACCTAGGCCTCAAGGAAACCCGGCACCACCAGTTGGAGAAATGAGAGTTATTTCAGGTGGTCTTGCTTGCGAGGACCATCACGCCGGCTCGGAGGCGAGCTTAGAAAGATCTGACAGGCTCGGACAAGATAGTTGCCACGGTCAACCCGACCCCCAAGCAAAGCGATGGGCGGAGCCCATTACCTTCACTTGACGCCGATCAGGGCATCCGCTATCCTCACGATGATCCCCTTGTCATCTCCACCGTCCTCTCCAATTATAAGGTCAGACGAGTCCTCATCGACAATGGCAGCTCGTCCGACATCATTTTCCTTAACTGCTTCCGCCAACTGAAGATCGGGGAAGAAAGCCTAGCCCCACTCCAAACTCCTCTGGTTGGATTCACTGGTGACCGGGTGACCTCTATCGGCTCCATTGATCTCCCCATTACCATCGGAGAGTACCCACGGCAGACCACGAAGCTGCTTACTTTCCTTGTTGTCGACTGCCCCTCAGCTTACAATATCATCCTCGGTCGCACCGCCCTCAACGCCTTCCAAGCCATCACCTCCACCTACCACCTTGCCCTCAAGTTCCCTACTGATTTTGGGGTCGGAACAGTGAGAGGAGAACAGACCGTCGCCAGAGAATGTTATGTTGCCTCGCTCAAAGAGGTCAAACTGAAGGAGGCGATGATCATAGAAGGACTTGACGTCCGAGATGAGGACGAACTGATCAGAGGTGAACCTGTGGAGGAACTCGTCGAAGTTAACATCGATCCCACCAATCCACTCAAGACTGCTAAAATCGGCGTAATCGCCTTCCCAAGCCAAGGCCGACCTCACCGCTCTCTCGATCGAACACAGATGTCTTCGCTGGACCCATGCGGACATGCCGCATCGACCCTCTTTCATAACCCACCGTCTCGATGTCGAGCCTCACTTCCGACCTTACCGGCAGAGGCGATCTTCCATCCAGAGCGCAACAATCTCATACCGCAGAGGTTGACAAACTTCTCGAGGCCCGGTTTATCCGAAATGTGGATTATCCCAAGTGGTCATCCAACGTGGTCTGGTCCGCAAAAACAATGGCAAGTGGCGTCTGCGTCGACTACTCCGACCAACCGAGCTTGTCCCAAAGATAGCTATCCTCTCCCCGCATTGATCTCTTGGTCGACGCCACGGCGGTCATCAAATGCTCACTTCATGGACGCTTTTTGAGGTACAACCAAATCGTGATGCACTCATCCGACCGAGAACACACATCTTTCATAACCGACGGCACCTACCACTACCGTGTCATGCCGTTCGGACTAAAGAATCTTGGGGCCACCTACCAACGTTTGGTCAACAGTCTTCCACCATCGATCGGACGGAACATGGAAGTGTATGGGCGACATGTCGGTCAAACAAACTCTCCGTGACCACCTCACCGACTGCGAGACTTTTGCCACACTTCGCCAAATATCAGATGAAGCTCAATCCTGAGAAGTGCGCTTTTGGTGTGGGATCTGGCAAGTTCCTGGGTTTCATGGTCAGTCAGCGCGGCATCGAGGCCAACCCTGAGAAAATCAAGGCCTTGATTGAGATGCAGTCACCTAAAACCGTTAAGGAGGTCCAAAGGCTCACGGGCAGAGTGGCAGCCCTTAACCGTTTCATCTCCCGGGCAACGGATAAGTGCCTCCCATTCTTCAGAGTCCTGCGGCAAACTTTTGAATGGACGGTAGAATCGAGGAAGCCTTTCAACGTTGAAACAGTGCATGGCCAACCCCCCCCTTCTCTCACAGGCAATCACTGGCGAGCCCTTTTCTCTACTTAGCGATTCAAGCACCGCAATCGCAAAGACTCATCGAGAGGACGGCTCAGTGCAACGGCCGGTCTACTACATCACCGCTCTCGAGGAGCGGAGCGAACTACCCCTATTAGAAAAAGCCGTCTCGCCTTGGTTATCGCCTCCAGACGACTCCGCCCCTACTTCCAAGCCCACTCCATAGTTGTTCTCACCGACCAGCCCCTGAAGAAGGTCATGCAGCAACCCGAGCTCTCAGGAAGACTAATGCAGTGGTCAGTAGAACTGAGTCAGTTCGACATCTCTTACCGCCCCCGGACAGCGATCAAGGGGCAAGTCAGAGTCACTTCATCTTGGAATTTACCAATCCAAATTTCAACCGCTAACCTTCCACCCGCACCGACTCCACCAGAACCTGAAGATCCGCATTGTTGGACACTCAATGTTGATGGCTCGTCTCGCAGAGAGGGAAGCGGGGCTGGCCTGATCCTCACATCCCCCGAAGGGGGTTATTTCAAATGTGCCCTCCGCTTCTTGTTTGCAGCCAGCAACAATGAGGCCGAGTACGAAGCATTGATAGCCGGACTTCGTCTAGCCAAAGACATTGGTGTTAGCCACATCAGAGTGTTCAGTGACTCCCAACTTATCGTCGGCCAGATCACGGGTGAATTCGATGCCAAGGATACCACGATGCGGACTTCTGAGGACATGGCACTCCCTTGTCCGTCTCTTCAACACCTTCCGGATCGTACACATACCTAGGGCGGAAAACTCCAGCGGATGAGATGGCTCAACTGCTTCGCCGACCAATCCGGCCTCGGCCATGGAGTCCGCCTCAGTACTGACTCATGACCATCTCACCCGACTGCAGAAGTGCAAGTCCTCCAGAACCCATACCTTGGGCATCCGACATCCTCCTTTTCTTGACCCATGGCGAACTCCCGGATGACCAACGGAAGTCGCCAAGGTCGAGCCGATCGACCAACTACACTCGTCGACGGCGTTACTGCAGCGGTTTCTGCGACCATACCTGCGATGTCTCACGCCCAGCAACCTATGTGATGCAGAAATCCACGAAGGGATCTGTGGGAATCATTCGGTGGCGGGTCTCTCGCACAAAAAGTGCTCGCCGCCGACCCTCAACAAAGATGCCTCGATTTCGTCTGAAATCGACAAGTGCGGTAACCGCCAACATCCCCATGCTCCCCGAGTTGATCACTCTTTGCGGCCCTTACCCGCTCGCCAAATGGGTATCGACTTGGTTGGTCCACTTCCCACCGGTCGAGGCGGACCAAGTTCGCAATTGTTGCTATTGATTACTTCACCAAGTGGGTCGGCGAACCCTTGCCACAATCACCGGCGGAACACCACCAAGTTTATCCGCAATCGATCGTCTGCAGATTCGGTATCCTCGTGCCATCGTCACCGACAACGGCAAGCAGTTCGACAATGCCAAATACAGAAATTTTACAGACCTCCAAATTCAACCATGCTTCTCTTCCCCCGGTCATCCCCAAGCAAACGGTCAAGTTGAGGTCACCAACCGCTCTCTCCTAAAGATCATCAAAACTAAGCTTGAGGCTGCCAAAGGCCTTTGGGCTGGGGAACTACCACATGTACTCAGGCTTATCGAACTCTTGCTCAACTCCTCTGGGAGACCCCTTTTCGCTTAGCATATGGCGCTGAGGCGGTCATTCCTGTAGAAGTCGGTCTGCCCACCCCCAGGGTCTTACATCCAGATCTCGCCTCAGCTGAAGAACTCCGTCGAGCAGACCTGGATCTCATTGAGGAGCTCAGAGAGACTGCTGCTGTCAGATTGGCCTCCTACCAGCAGAAAATGAGGACACACTACAACCGCAGAGTCCATCGGGGAGTTCTCTATTGGTGACCTTGTCTTGAGAGAGGCAACTCTTGCCACAAAAATCCAACCGAGGGCAAATTAGCGACCAAATGGGAGGGGCCCTATGTGGTGAAGGCAGCCGACTGCCAGACTTCAAGACATGGATGGCCGAGACCTGCCCCATCCCTGGAATGCTGAACATCTGAAGCGTTACTATCAATGAATCCTTATTTTTGTATTGGCGAAATTATTGTATTTCCCTTTTTCAGTACATAATACAAGTATCGATTGGCGTTCCCACCTTCTATAATTCGCCTGTCTGAATGTAGCTTCCATAAAACTTTTATTTGCAGGAGCATCAAAAGCCTCGGCCAGACCGAGCACTTTCCAAAGCCTCAGCCAGATCTGAGCACTTCCAGAAGCCTCAGTCCGACCTGAGCACTTTCAAAGCCTCGGCCAGACCGAGCACTTTCAAAAGCCTCGATCAACTGGCGCCCCCAAAGCCTCGGCCGGATCGAGCACTTTCAAAAGCCTCATCAATCTGAGCACTTTCAAGCCTCGGTCCGAGACTGAGCACTTTCAAAAGCCTCGGCCGTCGAGCATCTTCAAAAGCCTCGGCCAGATCGAGGCCGAGGAAAGACTTTCCAAAGCCTCAGCCAGATCTGAGCACTTCCAGAAGCCTCAGTCCGACCTGAGCACTTTCAAAGCCTCGGCCAGACCGAGCACTTTCAGAAGCCTCA
Source organism: Camellia lanceoleosa (assembly GCA_025200525.1). NCBI lineage: Eukaryota > Viridiplantae > Streptophyta > Magnoliopsida > Ericales > Theaceae > Camellia > Camellia lanceoleosa. Next base: position 170,084,195 of record CM045765.1, read on the forward strand.
GTCCGACCTGAGCACTTTCAAAAGCCTCAGTCCAACCTGAGCACCCCCAAAAGCCTCAGCCAGATCTGAAAGACTTTCAAAGCCTCGTCAATCCAGGCACTTTCAAGCCTCGGTCCGACTGAGCACTTTCAAAAGCCTCGGCCCGTCGAGCATCTTCAAAAGCCTCGGCCAGATCCGAGGCGGACCAGACCTTTCAAAGCCTCGGCCAGATCGAGCACTTCCAAGCCTCGGTCAGGCTGAGCACTTTCAAAGCCTCGGCGGACCGAGCACTTCAGAAGCCTCGGTCCGACTGAGCACTTTCAAAAGCCTCGGTCAATCTGAGCACTTCGAAGCCTCGGTCCGACTGAGCACTTTCAAAAGCCTCGGCCCGATCGAGCATCTTCAAAAGCCTCGGCCAGATCGAGCACTTTCGAAGCCTCGGCGGACCGAACACTTTCAAAGCCTCGGCCAGATCTGAGCACTTCAAGCCTCGATCCGACTGAGCACTTTCAAGCCTCGGCCGATCTGAGCACCTTCAAAAGCCTCGGCCAGATTTGAGCACTCTCGAAGCCTCGGTCAGGCTGAGCACTTTCGAAGCCTCGGTCGAGCACCGGCCTCGGACCAAGCACGTTCAAAGACCTCAGTCCAACCTAAGCATTGTCACAAACCCCAGTCAGACCTATGAATGAAGGCTCATAAAACAACACACTCAGTCATGGTCCGACCCTTAACCACAATTTCAACATATTTTGACACTTAGTCATATTCTATATTTCATTTGCAAATCACATCTTCAACTTCACATTCCAGTCTACCTTTTTAAGGTAATTCGACACTAAGTCATGTTGTTAAGATACAAGCCTTCAATCAAGACCAAATCAACTCAAACAGAGACAGAAACACAATTTATTACACAAAGTCTATTCACAATTTATTCATCGACTAGAACCATTTTATTCATTCAAAAACATGTACACATCCATTTATTACAATACTTCCAAAACAAAACGAAACAAAAATGTATACAAAGAAAACAAAGACTCCTAAGTCTCGATCATGCAAGTCACTCCTCCTCGCTTGAGATGAGGTCACTTCTTCAACCCCTCGTCGGTGGGGTGCAGGCTCGTCATCTTCTCCAATCACCACACCACTCGGGTCTAAGTCTGAAAGCAGCTCCTACGCCTTGTGCTTGAACATCTTCCAACCATCGTCCCAAGATTTCGGCCATTTCGTGCTTATAGTAGTCGATTCTTTGAAGCGCTAATGATTTCAGACTCTGTCCTCGCTTGACATCATCCTTGATGACCCGGACCACTGCACCCCATCCCGCTAAAATTTGGCGACAGAACTGCATCAATCGCCACTGGAACTCGGGAGACCCTTTGAATTGAGTAATACGCAACACAAAGGTCGTGGTAGGCCGCCCTTTCGAGGCCGCCTTCTCCTCGTTCGACTCTTTTTAGGGCCTCCTTGTCACCGCAGCTTTGGCTCTCCCAAATCTGCGATCAACTCTCTCCTTTCTACCTCAAACTGCTTTCAACAGTTCTCCTCTGCTCCAAAGACCCTAGCGCCATCCCCACCTCTTTTGCAGAGCCTCAACCTTCGCATCCGCGTCATCCTTCTACATTCGACGAGCTTTTCGTTGTCGCTCATGGCCTCTCCTCATGCCGCCGACGGCAAATGCACACGCCTGTGGGCCTCCTCCACTTTCTTTGCTCTCCGACATTTGGAATTCCAGCGACACCACCCGACGGCGTGTGTCTTCCAGATCCACTTTGACTGATTGCAGCTCGGCGTTGGCAATTTTCCACTCTGTTTTCTCCATCTTCAATTTAGCCAGCTCTGCCTTGGCCTGATCGGTCTTCACCTTAGCATGACCTTCCTCAAGAGAGCCCTGCTAGGGTAGTTACCTCCATTTGGTAGACATAACCCCTGAACAAGTCGGCCACGTTGAACATACAGGTGGCCTTGAGCCGTTTCGTCTACAATCTTGACTAAGCGGTGCCTCGACCTCATTGGCCTCCATCTCCCTCGGTTCCAGCTCTTGACGAGCATGGTAAGTCGTGGCCCCCAGACTAGCCCCCCTTTCCTGCGGTGTAGAGCCCCTTTGAGTCTGCTCCTTCTCCTGGGCTCAACCCCAACCAACCTAACCATTGGCGGCGAGGTCTTCCCCTCCTCACACTTGGGTCACCCTAGCCAACCCAGCTTCTACTTGTTCTGTGGGGCCTTCTCCCACGCCCATCTTGTCGGATGGTTATCGCCATTCGGGGTATCCTTTGTCACAAGGACTTCTCCCCAGTGAGACGACCGCCCCTTCGGGGCTGTTCCACCTCCCCACCTCCACTCGCTTGGCCAGTGGCCTCTTCTACCCTTACCTCCTTCCTCTTTTTCTGGTGGCTCCTCCCACCTCGCCTCAACCTCTTTTTCTTCTTCCCCCAGTGCCTCCATCTCCTTCATGACCTCTCCTTCAGAGGGTCTTTTGGAAGCATCGTGGGCAGACTTCAATCCTTTCTCTCCTAACGCTTTTGGCCGAGGGCGAATCCTCTCCCTCACCACTGCCGAGGAGGGTCGGCTTGAGCCTCCGTGAATTCTCGAGCCCTAAGTAGCATAGCCGATCCTCCTCCTCCTGTGCCTTTCTCTTGGCCTCCAACTCCGCTCGGTCGAGATCCCCGACGGTTGTGGTCCCAACCCGCCTCAAGCAGGCGGATGGTGCACCACTCGTCCCACCTAACCTTCTCTCCTCTCCTCCACTCCTTCACCTTTTTACCCTCTCCTCCATCACCGCCTCCCTTCGACTCCACAAACTTGGTGGCACCTTCCACGTCTTGCGTGCCCAGCCCCCTCGAGTTAGACACATAGAACCACCTATGCCTCCAACCCTTAATCGAGGTTGGCAACCCCGCCACCAAGCCCTTCCTGCCCACGGCACTGTAGGGTTACCCAAGTCTCCTGCCTGACGCTTTGTAGCGACAAAAATTCATTGTCATGGCCCTCCATTGCCTTCGACGGCGCTTACACGACAACAAAATCTTCCATGAATTGGGCATCAATCGCCTGGTGCCATGTCTAAACGGTTAAGCACATCCACCACAATCGCGGCAAGCAATCGCAGCCACCCTTCGCCTCCTCGTAGAGAACTCCCGACCACGTCCGATGGTGGCTCAGGACTTTGGCACCACCAACTCCACTTCCGCCGAATCTGGTACCTCGCGGATAGCCTCCAACTCCGCCGCCGTTACAATGGACCTATCGGCCCTCGAGTGCGGTGATCTGGTTCCACTGGTGGTCGCTCGCAGCCGATGGCACCTCCACCTCATCGATCTATCTTTTTGCGCCGGCTCCACAAAGATCGTCCTCTCTAGCGGATCCATCCTCACATTCCGGTCCTTCTGCGCCATTGCTAAACCAGTATTTGCGAATAGCTTCGGATGCAGTTCGAAATCGCGAAGTATTTTAATGGGGTATCGTGAGCGAAGGAATTGATACTTTGGATATTTTGAGTTTTTGTAAACAAGTAGGTGAATCGTATGACACCAAAAGCCCACGGTTTGCCGTATTCCAAGGATCCCAATTAATTTTCGCCAGGTTTGAAAACTTTTCAAATCTTCCGCCAAACGTCCATCAATGCCCATAATAATACCCACGACGTTTCACTCGATCCAACGCTGACGTTCCACATCCCCACGTACGGTCCAGATGCTGAACTCTCTCACCCTGTCTTTTCCACTTCAAGTCATCACGCGTGACACGCCGCCTCTTGAGCCCCGCCCTTCCATTCCGGCCACCTCCTCGTCACTCCTTCATTTCGGCCACCCTCACGGTCGGCTTCTCGCTCGGCCACCACCACGGTCGGCTTCTTCGACCACCTCACGGGCTTCTCCCACTCGGTCACCCTCGGTCGGCTTCTCCACTCACGGTCACCCTCGGCTCGGTTTCTTCCACCACGGTCGGCCACCACGGTCGGCTCACGGCCGCCACCCACTCAGTCGGCCCCACTCGGCCACCCTCACGGTCGGCCTCTTCACGGTCAACCACCCTCACGGTTACCACCTCATTACTATTATTATTCCCTTCGTTGGACTAAAATTTTTCGGGAATGGGGACTACTTGAGGATAGGCCCATAGAGCCCACTACCACCATTCAAACCCCATTATACAACGGTTGGCCAAACCCAACACATTTGAGTCCAACTAGACAGAAAGACCAATGATGCTCGGACAAGTGGCGGCGCGAGCAGACTACGTCGGCAGACAAAGATCTGCAAAGTTATTGCCCACAAAGACATCACCATTAATGCAAATTTCATCAAGATTTATTGCGACAACACCTCTCACCGGAATCACACCCTCGCCATACAACAAGGCGAACCACGCCTCAAGCTTTGGCGGGGACAATCGAACGACGAGACAAATGAAATGATTACAGTTGGATATAAGCTAAACTCAAGGAAAAGAAGAAGGTTAAGTTTTCTATCTCCTATCTCTCTCTCTACATTTCTTCTACGTTATCACCTCCTCTAATTCCTACACCGGAGGGTTCGCCGGGGGACTACCCCGTTCCCCGATTGAACTTGTTTGCAGGTTATCCAGTGGGCTCGAGGAGCTTGGATCGGTCCAGTCCATCCACGAGGACTCATTGTATTATCAATTATAATTCTTTTTTATGATTTTATAATAATTTTTTGGTACTCCCATTGACAAGTAGTATCCCCTTACTTTAATATATATATTAACCCAAGAAACAATGAATAGAATATAAACTTACTTGAGTAAGGCATAACCCAACAAGTCCAAGGTTTTGGACCTTGATTGTAGTAATCCTATTATTGTATTTAACTAGGAGAGGCTAGATAGAGCATTAATCTACTCACAATTTGGCAATAGCAATAGGGTCAAAATGAAAATTGAAACCTTAGCAAACCACCTGCATGACAATTAATAATAGAACATGCCCCTGACACCTTGAGGTTTGGAATTGTTCAAGGGCACTATAGGTAATTTATCTTTACTATTTTTTTTTATATTTTAATTATTTTTTTTATAAAAGGATTTTTCAATTTAGTAAGATCGAGAAGTGAAATTTTTTTACTAAAAAAAAAAAATGCAGAACCAGAACTTTCTCTCCGCACAATTAATTATAATCCTTAGTGAATGATTTTAAATATCTATTTCTACATTAATACTTGGCTTAATTATATCAGGACCCCCACACAATGAATTTTACAATATACTGCGTATAGTATATAATAAAGCCATATATTTTAACCTCGCTACTTACAAAATCCTACAAACGCTCAATTTTGGAGGAATAAATAGGTCAAAATGATGCACTTTTATAATTGAGAAATTAAAATGTATAAATTCATAGATGATGGGATAAAAATATATTCGCTAATAAATATATTTATTTTAAATTAGTATAATTAACCCTTGTTATTTCAAATTCATCCAATTCCATTGCCATAAAACTCTCAAATTCAAATTTAAAATACATATGTTTGAAAACAGACTATATTAGTCAAAAAATTAAAAATCCAACTCATTCTCGCTATTTATTTTACACATTTTTTATAAAAAATTAAAAAATTCTTTACAAAACTCAATTTTCAAACAATCCCTCAAATTTAAATGGCATTGAGATTTTCTTACAGATTAATGCATATGATTCTAGAAATGACATTCCACTCCCTTATAATCACATAACAAATGATCATGTTGTTAATGAAAAATGTTCGGTAACTTAAAATTTTGTGGCTCAAATGGCTTAAATCTGTAAAAACGACGTCATTTTTCACTCATTTATACTAAAAACGACATCGTTTTGAGTGATTTGAGCCATTTAAACTACAAAATTTTGAATTACCTAGCATTGTTGTTTTATTGTTATATAGGAGAGTAATTATAAATTTTATTTTTTTCTATTAAATTTGTTAAATAAAAAATTCTAACAAAAAAATATTTATAATTTCTAAAATCACATGAACGATTTATATTTTAAACAAGTCATATTTTTGTAATTTACTCAATTTAACAGAACTGCTGCAGACCCTCAGTGGGGGTCGCATCCCCAGTGAGGTGGCGCGCCCCTATTGACCGAAACTCAAAAAAAAAAAAAAAAAAATTAAAATAGTTTTTTTTACCCAATCACAGCATGCCACCTCACTGGGGGTCGACCCCAGTGGGGGTCCGAAGCATTTTTGCTCCATTTAAATACAACCTAATAGGATTTTATTGACCTCAAAATGAAATTTATTTGGCAACACCCACACGGTCCCAACTGTCTCAGCCATTTTCCACTAATTTCGTCCAATTTAATAAAAATTTGACCCGTTTGCAGTTGAAAGTTGAATTAGATCAGCTAATTAAAATTTTTAATTGGTAAAAATTATTAAACTTAAAACCCTTACTTATAAGAGTTTAAGAAAATATGACTCAATTAAAATTTTTTAAAAATTTTTATTAGTAAAAATATTTCATTTAATAACTCTTATCATTTAAAATTTTTCATTTAATAATTCTCATCTATTAAAGACAGTAACTATTGGGAGATTTATTGAAAACTTATTTTTCAAGTATTTGTATCTTAGGATAATAGACATTTCTATCTTTATAAATATTATTATATTCTAATAAGTCTTATTATTTAATATTATTGTATTCTAAGATATTATTATATTCTAATCGGAAGTGATTGAGACCCCCTCTCCCCACCATCCCCACCACCCTCACACACACGTGCGGGTTGGTGATTGGAGAGAAAAAAAAAAAAAAAAAGGTTAGCCAATCATAGGCCAGAGGGGGTTGTGGGGGTCATCCCATGGGGTCCGAATCATTTTTCTATTCTAATAAGTCCATAAGATATTGTAGTCATTATTGTAATCATTAGTCTATAAAATATTATTGCATTCTAATAAGTCCTATTATTTAGACATTTGATCTACTAAATCATAATTCTCATATTTAAAATATTTGATGAACATTTATACCCTTACAAATATTTTTTGAACAGTTAACAATTTGGTGATGTAAACATTCATATTTTACAATGTAAATATTCATATTGACGTGTGAATACTCACATTGACAGTGTGAACATTTACATTGGCATGTTAACATTCACATTGATAGAATAGTCACACTGTAAATATGAATATTATTAAGGGTATTTTGATAATTATGTCACTCATAAGACTTATAAAATATAAAAAAATAATATAAATAAAATAAAATAAAATATAAATAGGTGAAAAGAGATTTATAAAAAGAAAAATGTTTGGGATTCCTTTTTGGGAAGACCCCCCGTCATCCCAAGTGATGTGAATCAATGATGTGATTGTATTATTATTATTATTATTTTCGCTTTTTTACTTGAATAAATCACAAATAAAAATTGTAGAGATGATATTTTGTGAAATCTGAATGATTACTGTTATGAAAAAATTGTCTCTTTTAACTATTTAATGCAAACGCTCTTGAGCAGTGAAACCCAGATGGCCCTCTTGTCACATGCTTGGTTTATCAATTTCCCCCCCTTTTTTTTTTTTTTTTAAATTATAGCATAATGGGAATAAAAAAAATATACAAAAACAAGGGATGTGTAAGTGATTTTGTAATAGGATGTAAGTGAAATATTATGAAAATGCAAGTAAAACTTGTACCTCTTCCTATTTGTGTAAAAAAAAAATCCTCTTCAATCTAGATTTTGGATTGAATGGCATTGTTTAGGTTTGTGGGACTTACCATGGCCTTTGTTTTAATAATTTGAACAGTTTATTTTGTTATGCACTTCGTGTATTTTGTGTACCAAAAAAAAATTAGGTTGATTTGATAAATATAATTTATTTAATTTATTATGTTTGTTCTTAAAAAATATATGATTTTTCTTTAAAACATAATTATTATTTATTTTTCTAGTGAAAAATTAAACAAGTTATAATTATCAACTATATCTATTTTTTTATAAATAAAATACACAAAATATTTAATAAAATAAATAATTCAAATCATCAATAAATTCAATAAACCCAAATAGCATCCTCCAATTCAAAATCTGGGAGGAAGGGAATCTCAAAAAAAAAAAATAAAAATAAAAATCTGTCCCACTCACTGGATGTTATCCCCTCCTTTTGCTTTCCGCCTTTTTATTTTTATTTTTTTTATTTTTTATGTTTTCCTTCCTCCTTTCACGATTGCTTCCTCTGTTCTCATCTCCAATTTTCCCAGACCAATATACTCTCTCTCTGGTCCTTTCCAGTCTTATTTATTTCCCTGCTTGAATCTTCTTCTTTCTGGGTTTTGCTTTTCATAACCCTTTTGTGGGTTGGGTTGTGCGTTGGCATGGGTTGATTTCAATTTCCCTTTCCAGAGTTTTCTTGTTCATTCTTGGTTGTCATGATTGTGAGGGGTCAATTGAGTTGTGTTTGGTTTCTGGGAATTTGCTTTGTCTTGATTCCTTTCCATTCATGATCGGATCGCCCATCACTTTTTAAAACTTTTCTCATCTGGGTTTCCTCTGAATTCTGATTCCTTTATCAAATCTTTTTTACAACTTTGGATTCAAATCACTCTCTTGATCGGATTTAGTGCTGGATTTCTGCGATTGAGATTGCCATCTGGGTTCTCTATCAATCACTTACAATTCAATTAAGGTGAGAAATCAATGATTATTATTGTTTTTTTGAGTTCTTGTAGTATTTTCAATATTGGGTCATGTAGACTGTGTTTGGATCTTTGATTTATGAATGGATTTGTGAGAGGACAAGAGAAGAGAAAGAATTTGTGAAGAAAATTTAGCTTACATATTTCATTCTCTTTTCCTTCCTTTTCTTTTCTCTCCATAGTTTACTCCACAGATCCAATATCCAAGCACTGAATATTGTGTGGACGATTTTGGAGTAAACTGGGTTTGTTTGAAAATTTTCAGCAAAATGTTGAGATCAGAGTTCTGTGATGTATCAATGTCTTCCCCAACAGTGGCTGATGATCTGCACATGAAGCTGCTATACTTAGAAAACAGAGGTGATATTCTCCAGATGACAATCTTATGATTTGATGATTTGATGAACGAGGAAAATGAGTTCAATTAAAAAATTATTGGTAGTTATTTATTGACGCAGTTAACAACACAAACATTCTTGGGGGAAAAAAGTGACAATTTCCAAAATATTCTAAATTTTTGTATTTTAATTTAGAAATATATATACGTAAAGCTTTTTTTTCACACCTCATGTTTATCAACTTTATTCCAATATAAAAATTGGTTTGAGTGGACAAGGGTATCAAAGAATAAGAAATTTTCTTTTGTGTTGCACAAAGCTTCACCATGGAACAAAGGGGCTTCCATTTAGTACTTGGTTTAACTTTCCCAATATTTAAAGAGGCCTACTAAAATAATAGAAGATCTAACATGGTGCAATGACAAGTGCTATCCACCTCCAGCTTTGTAGGGCGAGTAGGGCTCTGCAAAATTATGCTAAATTCGTTAAAATTGTATTTGTTAGGTTTTTTTATTTATTTTTTATTTTTTATTGGCAATGCCGTTTGACAAGGATTTTTATAAGAGGTTGATTTTCTACCAAAACTAGAATTACTTTTGGATTTCTATAAGTAATTGGATTTCTTTTAAAACTAGGATTACTTTTGGATTTTCTATGAATAGTTGATTTTCTCCCAAAACTATTTAATTCCTCAAGATCTTCTTTTTGGTTCTTAAGGTTTATATTTGGAGATATTTTGTTAGTTTTCTTTGATATTTTATTGAGTATTCAACTCATGGTTTAAAGAGAGTACATCAAAGGTTTTGTTTGTTATACACAAGAGAGAGAAAGTTGTTCTTCGGTTGATTTTGAAAAATTCGAGCCTGAAGTTTCGGTGAATTCTGGAGTGGCTCATCGTAAAAACAATTCCGAGGTGAAAACGGGGTTGGAAGAGGCACATAGAGGTTGGTTCAATTAGGCGTGGATTCGTTAGGTAATTAAGAGTATACCTGTGTAATTCTTTTAAATCTTCTTAGTGGATTGTTTTGTGGCTGTTGCCGGTGGTTTTTTAATCACAGTTGGAGGTGTCCAATTGTGATTTTTCTACGTAAAATCGTTGTGTCGATTTGTCTTTGATTATTTGATTGTGATTGTTATATTCTGCTTAAAATTGGTACATAATCACAAATCAACATCTAGGGTTTCTAGATTTTTCAGTATTGATCCGTATCAATCCATTAATTGCGGTTTAAATTTTCAATTTTATAATTTGTATTCGAAACCATTCCATTCCGCTATAATTAGTACATATACCGCAATGAAAAGTGCTATCCACCTCCAGCTTTGTAGGGTGAGTAGGGCTGTGCAAAATATCGCTAAATTCGTTAAAATTGTATCAATCCGTATCAATCTATTAATTGCGGTTTAAATTTTAAAATTTATAATTTGTCTTCAAAACCGTTCCATTCTGCTATAATTAGTACATATATATTTTTCAACCTATAATGAAATATTAAAGTGAAAAATGAGTGTAAAAGAGATTTAGTATATGATATTTATTACAAATTAGTAGTTATATATATGAAAATTATTATGTAAAATTAGTTTGCATTATATATATATATAAAATATTATGTAAATTAGTGTTATATATTATGTAAAGACTTAATAATTGGTTAAAATATTCTTCAATTCGCTCAAAACCACTCAAATTGCAATTTGTCAATCCGTCAATCCGTTAATCTGTCATTTGGTTTATAATTTTACGTACCGCGCACTCCCCTATGTGTTCAAATCATGAGAATCAACTTCTCCACTGTCCCATCTCAGCTTCACTTCGTACTTCTCGTGATGCTTTTGAATGAATTTGATGTGTGTTTCAGGAATTCTACGATTTTGCGCTAAGTACTAATTTTTCATATTTGTATGTCACAGTTGCATTTGCAAAATTATTCTTCCCTACCGAAGCTAAGCTAGCCATGGATATTGCACATGCTGAGACATCCGAGTTTGCCGGTCATTTGAACGAAACACCCCTAATGCAGGAGAAAAGGCTCCTCTCAAGAATGCAGACACTTTCAAAAGCAGGTACGTTGAAGCTTTATTATTATTATTATTATTATTTTTTCCGTTTATATACTTCTAGTTATTGCCGTCCCTTTGTTCAACTGTTTGATTTTTATATACTAATCTTTTCTCATGTATTCCTACCCTATTTTCTAGTTGAGAGAACTTCTATGTGTTATCTAGTGGTTTTCGAGTGACTCTTTATTGTACGCTTGAAAATTTTGTTAGAATTTGTATTACCAGACAGTTAGCAACAATGGTGCAAAGCATTGAACATTCTGGAAACGGGTACATAAATAGAAAAAAAAAAAAAAACCTATACACTGCCTAAGCTGCATCAAACAACCTATATTAAATTGGACATGGCCATATGCTATTGGCAATACTGAGACTATGGTATGCTGTGGATCGTAAGGGAAGTTATTCACAATCCCCGTAGTTAAATTCATTTTCACCGTTACTCTCCTAAACGTTTGTGGTTGTCACGGTGCAGTGGAGATGGGTCGACGTTACTTCCCACATTGCTCAGAGGTGTTGGACAAGTTCATGGAGGACGACCTACCTGATTTGTTTTACCTAGAGAAGGGGACTCCAGAGGAACAGTTAATCAAGAGGAAGCGCTTTGTAGAGCTCAAGGAAGACGTTCAGAAGGCATTTAACAAGGACAAGGCTGAGCTTCACCGTTCTGGCTTGTCTTCCTCGTAATCCTCATCTTCTCTGAGAAACGGTGTGATTTCCAAATTTAGAAAATTGTGTTGATATGACAAATGTCTCTAATAAGTTTGACAACATATATATGTTCCTGATTTTGATGATAGTTATAGTGAGAGCTTGTTAAGTACGGGCTCTATTTGTGTAATATCTTTAGAAGAGCAAAGTTAGCTCCATAAAACACCCCTTGTGTAATTGAGCTTGGAAATTCACTTACAATTACTATTTATAGGGAAATTGTTTGCTTTTATCAGCTAAGTCTGGTTGCCAGACCTACTAATGGATTTGTGTATTATGCATCTTTTTAATTTCAATATTCAACAGGCAAACATTGGTACAAAATAGTTCTTTCAAGAACCCACAGCCTTGTGTTTGTGTAGCTAGAAAAATACTTGGATGGAACTAATTACTATTTTTCTTTGCCTTGTGAAATGAAAATAATCATTTTTGGTTTATTTACTGAAGAGCCATTTGCGGGATGTTCTAAAGTATATGCATATGCCATGTTTCTTGACACAACTAAAACACTCATCTTAGTTTTGATCAACCAAAGGGAGGTCAGGAAAAGATTCACCACGGCGGCCGCTCCACCGTCATCGCTGTCATATTGAGAATTAAATCGATAAAGTTGTTAGATTGATTTATTTTGATGATTTATTTAATTATAGTTTAATTTATTTGAAAGAGAAAAATATAATCAAAATTTATTTTGATGATTTATTTAAAAGAGAAAAATAGAATTGACATTTATTTTGATGATTTTATGTTTTAATCAAAATTTATTTTGTTCCATTATTTCTCACCTAAACTTTTATCCTAAATGTTGTTAGAATGTATTTAATATTTGATTAAATCAGGAGTTCAAACAGCCCAAAACAAAGGTTCAAATAGCCTAACACAGCAGCAGGTCAAAAAGTTTAAAAGGTTCAAGTAAAAGATATTCAAATTGGTAATGATGTAGTGAAAGATATTTAAATTGGTAATGATGGAAGTACAATGACTATAAACGGCTATAAATTCAAATAAATATAACGGCTATAATTTTTATTAAATATACCAAAGCGTCTAATGTAAACAAGTTACAAAAACCTGAAAATATTCTTTGATCTATAATCACTTACATTTATTTTTAGAAATTATACACTGAGCCTCATAGCTTTAAGCCCATCTTTTCTGTGTGAGATTTACAGAAAAATTAAAATTTCATTTTATATATCTATCTTTGAGGGATATTTATTGTAAGTTTTCTTTGAAAGGAAAAATACCATTTCATCTTGTAAAAGTGTTGCAAACACTGTATTTTTTAAATCTTGAGAGTGATTGTGAATCACCTAAGATTTGCAAGGGTTTGGGCTTAGGAAGTCTATGTAAAATCCGTGGAGGATTGTTCCATTTGTAAAGATGTTGCTAGCACCCCTGTAAAGTTAAAAGATAGTGAAAAATCTCAAGTGAAGCTTGAGGAGTAGATGTAGGTTTGGTTGAACCTCAACCACTATAAATCTGTTTGTCTTCTTTTCCCTAATCTCTTTACTTTCCTACTACTGCTATAACTATCTAATATTCATATGTTAATCATTTGATTTACCTTGTATTTTAGTTATACTTTATTGTTATTTTGCTTGATCCTTTATTGCTAAGTTCATCATTGTGTTTTTTAATAATTTGTTGTACTAGTTGTTAATTTTATTAGGGTATTATTAATTTTAATTTGTAGAAACCTAATTCACCCTCCCTCTTAAGTTGTTTTTTGGGTAACAATTGGTATTAGAGCTTAGGGCTCTTATTTAGATTTAACAATCTTGAGTTTTTGATCCATAACAACCATGTATTCTACTTACTCTGCTGTAGGACAAGCTAGCAATAGGCCACCTCTCTTTGATGGTAGTAATTACATTCATTGGAAAGAAAAAATGACTTTGTATCTTCAAGCTACAAATTATGCTTTGTGGCTCATTATCACTAAAGGTCTTAAAATTTCTACCAAGGTAGTAGACCATATCAGTGTGCCTAAACTTGAGGATGAATTTGATGAGCGTGATTATAAACTCCTTCAAGCTAATGCTAAGGCCAAGCTTATTCTTGTGTGTGGACTGGATGCAAATGAGTACAATAGAATTTCTGAGTGTATTACTGCTAAAGAGATTTGGGATAAATTTGAAATCACCTATGAAGGAACTAGCCAAATAAAAGAGTCTCGAATTGACATGCTTATTCATGATTATGAGCTCTTTAATATGGAATTATTTGAATCTATTTCTGAGATGTTTTATAAATTTACCACTATTATTAATGCTCTAAAATTTCTTGGTAAATCTTATACTAATAGTGAGCTTGTGAGAAAAATACTTAGGTCTTTGCCAAATAAATGGGAAGCTAAGGTTACAGCTATCCAAGAAGTAAAAGACCTAACAAAATTAGACATTAAAGAACTCCTAGGCTTACTCATGGCTCATGAACTTTCAATGATAGCAAAAATGAAGCCATTTGGGGAGAAAATGATGGAGTAGCCAACTTGTATCTCATGGCTCTTGGAGAAGAAGAATTAATTTAAGATGAGATAATTTCTAATTATGGAGAACTTGAAAATACTTTCAATGAATTACATGACATATTTAGAAATGTTTGTGTTGAAAATTCTAAATTAAAAAAATTAGTTACTTCTCTTTTAAAAGATGTGGATGTTTTAAAAATGAAAAATGCTACTTTGAAAAATGACTTTACGTCTATTGCCAATAAAAAAAACATTTGAAAAAACAATGTTGAGGATTTAAACAAAACTCTTGAAAATTTTGCAAAAGGAAAAGAAAACCTCAACAAGCTTCTTGAAAATAAAAGATGTGTTTTTGAAAAAGTAAGCATTGGTTTTGATTCTCCTAAATCTTTTATGAGATTAAATGTTCTTGAAATTAATCCCTATGGACCCAAGAAAGTATGGGTACCAAGAAAGAGATCAAGATATTTTGTAGGTGGAATCTCAAAGAACATCAAGGACTTCGAGAGGAAATACACAACAAGAGTGTTCAATTTAAAGAGCAAAATCAACTCCTACAAGAAGAAGAATGATGAAATGAAAATCACCAAGATGAACAATAGAGGTAATGTATGGGCGAAGATTCTAAAGAGATAAATGAAGGTATAACTCCTAACACACCTTTAAGCTTAAAGTTCTATATTCTTGAAGGTGTGATTTGTGTATAATAGGTTGTATCTAATCATTGCTTCCATGTAACCTAATTGTACTAAGTTTGCTAAGTCATGTTCTACTAGTTTCTTTCAAACATTCATTGAACTCAAAAATGAGAATTATATTATTTTGATGAATGCCTATTAGAATATGGATGATTCATGTATTCATTAACATTTTATATCATGTCATCCATTGCTATGAAAAAGAGATAAGAAGTGATAAATTTTTTTGTGAACATACTTTTCACATCTTATATATGACTTCATACTAATATATTAATTCCTTTTTGAGTCATATTTTTGTAGAATCAATTTTGATGTCATAGCATGTTTTTGAGATGTATATTATCTATATTTTGAATTGTACATTTATGATCTCAAGAATATGCTCAATATGAAAATTTCATACTTATATGCTTTACATTGGAATATTTGAATGAGTTATGAAATTCATTGATTATGATCCATCAACAATGTCTAAATAAAAAGAAGTATTATACGTTTGTAGAGATATTGTATCTATCCTATTGAATATGTTTTGAATATGGATTATATTGACATATATCTCATGAAATGCTTTTGAGTGATAAATTGTTGAATTAATTGTTATAGCATTCATGTTGTGTTCCACATTGAGTAAAATGTTTTCTCACACTTGAGCATGTGAAATGAATTTATAGAAATGCCTCTTGATGATTTTATATGTCACATCAATTCTTAATAGAACAAAGAGCATAAAATAATATTTTCTCATGCATATTATGCTATGTGCTACAATTTAAAAATTTTGAAGAATAACATCTCAAGCTCTTGATTGATCATGGTTCATACTGAAATATTTCCTATTTTTTGAGTTTGCTTACCATTTCATGAGTTTAAATGTGATTGTGCTATACAATTGCCATATCTTTACAAGATCACAGTAGAAAACAAAAGCACCAATTTAGGGGGAAAAATCATCTTTACTAACATACTTGTTAAACCTCTTTGAGATGAACTCCTCATGAAAGAAAATTGAAGATTGAAAACCATCCAACTCTTGAATCAAAGGTATGCTTCCTCACTCTCTTAAGCTTTTGAGATAAAAATTCTATGTTATATCTTTTGAGCTAATACTGTTATTTCTTTGATATGAAAAAGATTGATTATGATTCTTATAATTTGCAATGTATACAATTTGATGATGCTATTGCTTAAAAATCATGCCTATGCTTAAAATGTGTGCTATATATTGAAATTTATGATTTTTCTTGACATATGAATTGCTATACCTTGAATATGCTTCGTTTTTTAGATTTACATTAGCTCCATGAGATTATATTGAGTTTAACCTATTAAGAGCAATATTTGGTATTCTACATAATACTTGAGCTATGATTGTTAAATCTTATAGATTGCATATTGGTATATTTGGTAGATTGCATGTTGGTATCATTTTGGCATCCTTATTGGTAACATTTGGCATCCTATTTGATATCATTGAGGAGAACATTTTAATTATGAGCTTTCATTATTCATATCTCCTATTGATTTTGCCAAATGAAACAAGGGGAATAATTTAAACTTGATTAGTTTAAAAAATAAATAAATAAATAAAAATCCCCTCAAATTCTATTATATTTTTGATGTCACACTCATGAGCTTACACCTCACATATTCTTTTTTTTTTAATTATCTTGTATAAAATCTGTATGCTCTTGCCAGAAATTGATTGTTAGATTATGCTCAAAAGTGATTTTTTGATTTTTAATTAAATTTTTGATTTTTTTAGACAAATGATTTGAGAAGTTGGTAAAAAGTTACTTTTGACTTTTTTGATTAATATTTGTTTATGATGTCAAATCATAATAAAATGACCAAACTATCCCTCATTTATTTAAAATATTTACAACCTCACTCATGTAACACATTTTGACCCATGAAAGGTAAAATTGTAATTTCATCATTGGTTAAAAACCAACTTTCCAAATGAAAAAAAAGACAAAAAAATCAACTTTTAACTTTTGCTACTAACCTAAAAAAATGACTACGGGCAAGTTTGGGATCTTTAAAAAAAGATAAAAAGACAAAAAGTTACTCAAAAAGTTAAAAAGTTAACACTATTCACCAAAAGTCAACAATTACAGTTGCACAACTCCCAATTCGAATTTTTCCCTACAAATCAATTTTTACAATTTTTTATTACACATTTTTCTATAAAAAGTCAAAAAGTTAACCCAAACATCCATATTTTCAACCTCAATTTTTTAGTTCAAAAAGACAAAAAATACACTTATTTAGGACACCCTAAACAACCCCTAAAAGCCATGTTGCCAAAACACTCATGAGAGTTATAGGGAGCTTCTATTTACACATCCAACTTCCCCTCTTTGCACATACTTCATAAAAAATATTTTTATTAGAAATTTTTTTTAAGTGAAATTACTATTATAGACATCAAATAAACACATTCGGAAATCTACTTCCGAACCAATTGTTTATTTTCGGAAGTCTACTTCCAAACGAATTGTTTATTTTCAGAAATCTATTTCCGAACCAATTATTTATTTTCAAAAATCTACTTCCGAACTAATTATTTATTAAAAAAAATGTGTAAAAAGGGAAATGAGTGTGTGTAAATAGAAACTCCCCAGAGTTATACCATGGCAGTGTTTGGAAAGAGGCTAAAAGGCTATTTTAGCCTCATTTTAAACAAATAGTCCAAAAGTTGTACTATATAGCTGAGTTTGTTTTTTTAATCAGAAACTGACGATTCTGCTGTGCAGTGTATATTTGAAATTATGATTTTGCCCTTTTACTTTTTGACTAACCCAAGTTAGCATTCCAACCCATGGGGACACTTTAGTCATTTCATATCCTAACATAATCATAATCCAAGACAGTCACAGCTTCATCATCTCGTCATGCACGACTTTTGGGAAATAATTTAATTATTTTTTATCTAAATATCATTTCAAACACATTTTTTAATACAATAACTCAAATAAAAATCTAACCTAACTTTCCAAACACAAAAACTAAAATAACCAATTAAAATAGCTAAAAAATCAAAAAATCTCTAAAATAGTCACTTTTTAAACACCCACTATATCTCAAGACTATGGGGTGTGACCCAATAATTTAGTAGTCATATTTTAGAATGCAATGAGTAGAAGGTTAGAGATTCGAGTTAATAGAGCAGTGACAAATTCTCCTCTTATAATCTAATTATACTAACATATTAAGATCATCCTTGGCAAACAAATAATAATAATAACATATCTTAAGTTAAAAGTGTACTACCAAACAATCATAAAAGAACGAGGGAAACACAAATTAAACATGTGGGCTCACTTTTCGTTGTTGTTATTGCAAATGTAATGAATATGGTTAAGAGCATCATGATACGGGAAATTAATTAAGGAGAGTCTACAAGATTGAACTAAGCCTGAGGCTGAAGGAGAACTAAGCCTGAGACTCAAGAGAGACGACTAGGTTTTAAGCATACGACTCAAGGAGAATTAAGCTTAGAAGTCAACGAAACTCAAGGTACGTTTGGAAGGGGGGTTAGTTTTGGGTTTTGATTTGTGGTACTAAATTGGAAGTATTAATGTTCCTAATTTTCATATAAGACAAAAAAAAAAAACAAAACAAAACAAAACAAAACAAAATAGTTACCTGAAATGGAAATTAGGGACATTAGTGTCCCCAATTTAGTGCCACAAAACATTTTCAGTTAGTTTTTTAATTTTTTGACTTTTTTAGTTATTTTAGTCTGAGGTTAAAAGTCTCATTTGAAAAAGATTTTTGATTTTTGACTTTTTTGTAAAAGAAAGAATGTAATGATTATGAGTTGGATGTGATATTTTGGCTTACAATAATGGTAGATGGCCCTAATTTTTGTGACTCAAATGACTCGAATTTGTTAAAACGACGTCGTTTTGAGTACAAAACAACATCAAAATTGTCAAAACGACGTCATTTTGGTAATTTTGAACCATTTGAGCCACAAAAATTAAGGTCCCCAAACATTTTTCTTTGGCATATTAGGCTAAAAAGTCTATTTTATTTTTTGTAACTAAAATAGTCAAAAAAAAGCCCCAAACTTAACTTCCCAAAAGAAGCCTAAGTGGCCAAACACAAAATCCATGAAAACCTAATACATTAAAACCTAAATACATTTTCTAAGGCTTGGTTTGTGAACATGTTTTTTTAGTAACTTTTTGGCTAATTGGCTAAAATATGATGTAAAAAAACTAGTATGTTTGGAATGACTTTTTGATTTTTTATAAAAAGATGTACAAAAAATAGAGAAAAAAGAGAATTTTTAATTTTTTTATATAAATTGTTGGCTTTTTGATTTTTTTAATTTGACTAAAAAAACCACTTGACTTAAAAAAACCACATGAGGCTTAATTAAGGCCTCATTTGGGAACATACTAATTTAGTAATTTTTTGACTATTTGGCTAAAATATGAGCTAAAAAAAATTAGTATGTTTGGGATGACTTTTTACGAAAAGATGTGCAAAAAGTAGAGAGAAAAGAGAATTTTTGACTTTTTAGTATGAGTTGTTGACTTTTTGACTTTTTTAGTAACTTTTTAGCTTTTCGGCTAAACGGGTTGGTTCCCAAACAAGGCCTAAATAATAAGTTTTGAAGTTAAAGTTTCAAAAATCTACAACAAAACAAATTAATTTTTTAAAAACTATAATCCAAGAAAGCTCCACTTTTAAGTTTTGCCAAACAGCCCTCTTGACAATAGTAATAGCAATTACTTTAATATTGTGTTTGGTTGAGAGATTTGAGGAGAAATTTAGAAAGAAAAATAGAAAAAATAGGTAAAATGTGAATAAAACATACCTAAATTTTACATAGTTTCACACTTTTTTTTCTTTTTCCTTTTCAAATCTCTCTCTAAATCTCTCAATCAAACACAACGTAATGCGAAACTTCAATCTAGTTACAAATAAATAGTAAACTTGATACACATTAATAATTATAATTATAATTCTTTTTTATGATTTTATAATAATTTTTTGGTACTCCCATTGACAAGTAGTATCCCCTTGCTTTAATATATATATTAACCCAAGAAACAATGAATAGAATATAAACTTACTTGAGTAAGGCATAACCCAACAAGTCCAAGGTTTTGGACCTTGATTGTAGTAATCCTATTATTGTATTTAACTAGGAGAGGCTAGATAGAGCATTAATCTACTCACAATTTGGCAATGGCAATAGCAATAGGGTCAAAATGAAAATTGAAACCTTAGCAAACCACCTGCATGACAATTAATAATAGAACATGCCCCTGACACCTTGATGTTTGGAATTGTTCAAGGGCACTATAGGTAATTTGTCTTTACTATTTTTTTTTATATTTTAATTATTTTTTTTTATAAAAGGATTTTTCAATTTAGTAAGATTGAGAAGTGAAATTTTTTTACTAAAAAAAAAAATGCAGAACCAGAACTTTCTCTCCGCACAATTAATTATAATCCTTAGTGAATGATTTTAAATATCTATTTCTACATTAATATTTGGCTTAATTATATCAAGACCCCCACACAATGAATTTTACAATATACTGCGTGTAGTATATAATAAAGCCATACATTTTAACCTCGCTACTTGTAAAATACTACAAATGCTCAATTTTGGAGGAATAAATAGGTCAAAATGAAGCACTTTTATAATTGAGGAATTAAAATGTATAAATTCATAGATGATGGGATAAAAATATATTCACTAATAATTATATTTATTTTAAATTAGTATAATTAACCCTTGTTATTTCAAATTCATCCAATTCCATTACCATAAAACTCTCAAATTCAAATTTAAAATACATAAGTTTGAAAACAGACTATATCAGTCAAAAAATTAAAAATCCAACTCATTCTCGCTATTTATTTTACACATTTTTTATAAAAAATTAAAAAATTCTCTACAAAACTCAATTTTCAAACAATCCCTCAAATTTAAATGGTAAAGTACAAACACACCCATTGAGATTTGCTTACGGATTAATGCATATGATTCTAGAAATGACATTCCGCTCCCTTATAATCACATAACAAATGATCATTTTTTTAATAAATGATCAAATAAATTAATAATTTTTAAGATATTATAAATATATTTTAATTAACAATTTAAGTAATTTTATTGTTATATAGGAGAGTAATTATAAATTTTATTTTTTTCTATTAAATTGTTAAATAAAAAACTCTAACAAAAAAATATTTATAATTTCTAAAATCACATGAACGATTTATATTTTAAACAAATCATATTTTTGTAATTTACTCCATTTAAATACAACCTAATAGGATTTTATTGACCTCAAAATGAAATTTATTTGGCAACACCCACACCGGTCCCAACTGTCTCAGCCATTTTCCACTAATTTTGTCCAATTTAATAAAAATTTGCCCCGTCTGCGGTTGAGAGTTGAATTAGATCAGCTAATTAAAATTTTTAATTGATAAAAATTATTAAGCGTAAGACTCTTACGGATAAGAGTTTAAGAAAATACGACTCAACTAAATTTTTTTAAAAACTTTTATTAGTAAAACTACTTCATTTAATAACTCTTATCATTTAAAACTTTTCGTTTAATGATTATCATCTATTAAAGACAGTAACTATTGGGAGATTATTGAAAAATCATTTTTCAAGTGTTTGTATCTTAAGATATTATTTGAACGTTATTTGATGGACATTTCTACCTTTACAAATATTATTATATTTTAATAAGTCTTATTATTTAATATTATTGTATTCTAATCGGAAGTGATTGAGGCCCCCTTTCCCCACCACTCCTACACACACGTGGGAGTTGGTGATTAGAAGAGAAGATAAAAAAAAGAAAAAAAAAAAAAAATTGGCCAATCATAGGCCGGAGGGGGTTGTGGGGGTTAACCCTGTGGGGGGTCCGGATCATTTTCCTGTTCTAATAAGTCCATAAGATATTGTAATCAATATTGTAATCATTAGTCCATAAGATATTATTGTATTCTAATAAATCCTATTATTTGAACATTTAATCTACTAAATCATAATTCTCATATTTAAAATATTTGATGAACATTTTTATCCTTACAAATATTTTTTGAACAGTTAACAATTTGGTGATATAAACATTCATATTTTACAATGCGAATATTCACATTGACGTGTGAATGCTCACATTGACAGTGTGAACATTTGCATTGGCATGTTAACATTCACATTGATGGTATGAACATTCATATTAACAATATGAACATTCACATTGATGGAATAGTCATACTGTAAATATGAATATTATTAAGAGTATTTTGATAATTATATCACTCATAAGACTTATAAAATATAAAAAAATAATATAAATAAAATTAAATAAGTGAAAAGAGATTTATGAAAAAGAAAATATTTGGGGATCCCTTTTTGGGAGACTCCCACCACCCCCAGTGATGTGAACCAATAATGTATTTGTATTATTATTTTTTTTGTCTTTCTTACTTGAATCAATCACAAATAAAAATTGTGAAGATGATATTTTGTGAGGTCTGAATCATTACTGTTATGAGAAAATGTCTCTTTTAACTATTTGATGCAAACGCTCTTGAGCAGTGAAACCCAGATGGCCCTCTTGTCACATGCTTGGTTTATCAATTTCCTTTTTTTTTAAATTTTTTTTTTAAATTTTTTTTTAAGGAATTATAGCATAATGGGAATAAAAAAAATATACAAAAACAAGGGATGTGTAAGTGATTTTGTAATAGGATGTAAGTGAAATATTGTGAAAATGCAAGTAAAACTTGTACCTCTTCCTATTTGTGTAAAAAAAAAATCCTCTTCAATCTAGATTTTGGATTGAATGGCATTGTTTGGGTTTGTGGGGCTTACCATGGCCTTCGTTTTAATGATTCGAACAGTTTATTTTATTATGCATTTTGTTTATTTTGTGTACAAAAAAAAAATTAAGTTGACCTGATAAATATAATTTGTTTAATTTACTATGTTTGTTACTAAAAAATGTATGATTTTTTTTAAAAACACAATTAGACCATCTCCAACGGTAAATCAAACCCAGTATCAGATTTAAATTTTGATGAAAAACTCACTTTTTCATGTTCCAACGGTTGCACCAGATTGATATCAAAATGAGATTTCAGCATAAAAAATATCAAACTGAGAATGAGACACAGATTTCACCAAATTATCATATCGATCGTTGATAGAAGTACACACCCAATCAATTGTTTGCTTGATTGACCAACCGGGCGACCACTTTCCTTTACAATTGGTGGGTTTAAATCGGTCAAAAAAAGTTTAAACAGTTCAAAAAAAAAAAAAAAAAATTTCCCTTTACCGGTCGACCAGCCGGTCAACCAACCGGGCAACCGTCTCTCCATTGATGAACTGAACAACGTGTACAACCAACCATACAACCATATAGACCCCAATGCTACTTTACAACAATCTGATGCAACATGTACAACCATTAATCTTTGGACTACTTTTAATGGGGGTACAACCATCAACGTGTACAACCCCAATGCTGGTTGTACACGTTTACAGCATACACTTCGTTTGGGTGCAATTTAAAGCTGTGGAAAAAAAAAAAAAAAAATTACTCTTACCGGTTGACTGGTTGGTCAACCAAACGGTCGATCAACCGGTCGACCTACGGGATTTAATACGAGATTTGATGTACCGTTGGAGCAAGTGGTATCAAATTTGGTAAAATGGGTCATTTTTTACTCAGATTTGGTGAAAAATCTAAGTTACCGTTGGAGATGCTCTTATTATTTATTTTTCTAGTGAAAATTAAACAAGTTATAATTATCAACTATATCTATTTTTTTATGAATAAAATATATAAAATATTTAATAAAATAAATAATTTAAATCATCAATAAATTTCATAAACCCAAATAGCATCCTTCAATTCAAAATCTGGAATATGGAATGGAGGGAATCTCAAAATAAAAAAAATAAAAAATAATAATAATAATAATAATTCTGTCCCACTCACTGGATGTTATTCCCCCCTTTTCCCTTCTTCCTTTATTTTTTATTTTTTATTCCTCCTTTCACGATTGCTTCCTCTGTTCTCATCTCCAATTTCCCCAGACCAATATACTCTCTCTCTGTTCCTTTCCAGTATTATTTATTTCCCTTTTTGAATCTTCTTCTTTCTGGGTTTTGCTTTTCATAACCCTTTTGTGGGGTGGGTTGGGTTGTGCGTTGGCATGGGTTGATTTCAATTTCCCTTTCCAGAGTTTTCTTGTTCATTCTTGGTTGTCATGATTGTGAGGGGTTAATTGAGTTGTGTTTGGTTTCTGGGAATTTGCTTTGTCTTGATTCCTTTCCATTCATGATCGGATCGCCCATCACTTTTTAAAACTTTTCTCATCTGGGTTTCCTCTGAATTCTGATTCCTTTTATCAAATCTTTTTTACGACTTTGGATTCAAATCACTCTCTTGAAAGGATTTAGTGCCGGATTTCTGCGATTGAAATTGCCATCTGGGTTCTCTACCAGTCACTTACAATTCAATTAAGGTGAGAAATCAATGATTATTATTGTTTTTTTGAGTTCTTGTAGTATTTTTAATATTGGGTCATGTAGACTGTGTTTGGATCTTTGATTTATGAATGGATTTGTGAGAGGACAAGAGAAGAGAAAGAATTTGTGAGGAAGATTTAGCTTACATATTTCATTCTCTTTTCCTTCCTTTTCTTTTCTTTTCATTTCTCTCCATAGTTTACTCCACAGATCCAATACCCAAACACTGAATATTGTGTGGACGATTTTGGAGTAAATTGGGTTTGTTTGAAAATTTTCAGCAAAATGTTGAGATCAGAGTTCTGTGATGTATCAATGTCTTCCCCAACAGTGGCTGATGATCTGCACATGAAGCTGCTATACTTAGAAAACAGAGGTGATATTCTCCAGATGACAATCTTATGATTTGATGATTTGATGAACGAGGAAAATGAGTTCAATTAAAAAATTATTAGTAGTTAGTTATTGACGCAGTTAACAATACAAACATTCTTGGGGAAAAGAAGTGACAATTTCCAAAATAATCTAAATTTTTGTATTTTAATTTAGAAATATATATACATAAAGCTTTTATTTCACACCTCATGTTTATCAACTTTATTCCAATATAAAGATTGGTTTGAGTGGACAAGGGTATCAAAGAATAAGAATTTTTCTTTTGTGTTGCACAAAGGTCCACCATGGAACAAAGGGGCTTCCATTTAGTACCTGTTTAACTTTCCCAATATTTAAAGAGGCCTACTAAAATAATAGAGGATCTAACATGGCGCAATGACAAGTGCTATCCACCTCCAGCTTTGTAGGGCGAGTAGGACTGTGCAAAATACCGTCAAATTCGTCATAATTGTATCGATTCGTATCAATCCATCAATTGTGGTTTAAATTTTAAAATTTGTCTTCGAAACCGTTCTGCTCTGCTATAATTAGTATATATATATTTTTCAACCTATAATGAAATATCAAAGTGAAAAATGAGTGTAAAAGAGATTTAATATGTTAAATTTATTACAAATTAATAGTTATATATATGAAAATTATTATGTAAAATTAGTTTGCATTATATATATATATATATAAAATATTATGTAAATTAGTGTTATATATTATGTAAAGACTGGTTAAAATATTCTTCAGTTTGCTCAAAACCACTCAAACCGCAATTGTCAATCCGCCAATCCGTTAATCTGCCATTTGGCTTATAATTTTACTCTCAAACAGTCTAAACCACACCACGCACACCCCTACATGCAAGTTGAAATCATGAGAATCAACTTCTCCACTGTCCCAGCTCAGCTTCACTTCGTACTTCTTATGATGTTTTTGATTGAATTTGATGTGTGTTTCATGAATTCTACGATTCTGCGCTAAGTACTAATTTTTCATATTTGTATGTCACAGTTGCATTTGCAAAATTATTCTTCCCTACTGAAGCTAAGCTAGCCATGGATATTGCACATGCTGAGACATCCGAGTTTGCCAGTCATTTGAACGAAACACCCCTAATGCAGAAGAAAAGGCTCCTCCCAAGAATGCAGACTCTTTCAAAAGCAGGTACTTTGAAGCTTTATTATTATTGTTATTATTTCCTTTTATATACTTCTAGTTATTGCCGTCCCTTTGTTCAACTGTTTGATTTTTATATACTAATCTTTTCTCATGTATTCCTACCCTGTTTTCTAGTTGAGAGAACTTCTATGTGTTATCTAGTGGTTTTCGAGTGACTCTTTATTGTACGCTTGAAAATTTTCTTAGAATTTGTATTACCAGACAGTTAGCAACAATGGTGCAAAGCATTGAACATTCTGGAAACGGGTACATAAATAGAAAAAAAAAAACCTATAACACTGCTTAAGCTGCACCAAACAACCTATATTAATTGGACATGACCATATGCTATTGGCAATACTGAGACTATGGTATGCTGTGGATCGTAAGGGAAGTTATTCACAATCCTTGTGGTTGAATTCATTTTCACCGTTACTCTCCTAAACGTTTGTGGTTGTCACGGTGCAGTGGAGATGGGTCGACGTTACTTCCCACATTGCTCAGAGGTGTTGGACAAGTTCATGGAGGACGACCTACCTGATTCGTTTTACCTAGAGAAGGGGACTCCAGAGGAACAGTTAATTAAGAGGAAGCGCTTTGTAGAGCTCAAGGAAGACGTTCAGAAGGCATTTAACAAGGACAAGGCCGAGCTTCACCGTTCTGGCTTGTCTTCCTTGTAATCCTCTTCTTCTCTGAGAAACGGTGTGATTTCCAAATTTAGAAAATTGTGTTGATATGACAAATGTCTCTAAAAAGTTTGACAACATATATATGTTCCTGATTTTGATGATAGTTATAGTGAGAGCCAGTTAAGTACGGGCTCTATTTGTGTAATATCTTTAGAAGAGCAAAGTTAGCTCCATAAAACACCCCTTGTGTAATTGAGCTTGGAAATTCACTTACAGTTACTATTTATAGGGAAATGATTTGCTTTTATCAGCTAAGTCTGGTTGCCAGACCGACTAATGGATTTGTGTATTATGAATTTTCAGGCAAACATTGGTACAAAATAGTTCTTTCAAGAACCCACAGCCTTGTGTTTGTGTAGCTAGAAAAATACTTGGATGGAAATAATTACTATTTTTCTTTGCCTTGTGAAATGAAAATAACCATTTTTGGTTTATTCACTGAAGAGCCATTTGCGGGATGTTCTAAAGTATACGCATAAGCCATGTTCACTTATCTTGACACAACTAAAACACTCATCTTAGTTTTGATCAACCAAAGGGAGGTCAGGAAAAGATTCACCATGGCGGCCGCTCCGCCGTCATCGCTGTCATATTGGGAATTAAATCGATGAAGTAAACAGGTTAGCCAGGTTCATTTGTCCAATCTGATTAAATTATTATGAATGCGTAACTTATTTTGATTTGTCTAAATCTATTCATTTATCATCTCTAATTGCAAATATGGATGTCGTTGAAACCACGTTTATAAATGCAATTGGCAAGTACACAAGTTACGTAGTGCCACGTGCCACTCTAAATGTGTAATAAGGCTCGGTTTACACATTTACAATGAAATATGAAATACGTCATGCATGGTTGCTAACTCATAACTTTGCCAATTTTTCAAAAACAAAAAAAAATCAGTGGAGTAACAACTTTGGGAGAATCTTATTTGGATTTTTGACATTAATAATGAAATTGTTTTTGCGCAATTCTTCATTGATTTTTATGAAAAATGCCCTAAGTTACAATTTTGGTTGCAAATCAAATGTTGTGAAATGAACTACAAAACTTGACAGTCTGGCTTAATACTATAATCTATAAGACTGTAATTATCCCACAAAAGTATGTAAAAATTGAATTTATTTATTTTTTAAAATTCACTAAATATAAAAACACAAAATTTTGGTATACTTTTATATTTTTAAGTGCATTTAAAAAATAAAATTATTTGACTAAAATATTTATAAAAAAATCACTAAAGGCAGCAACAAAATATGAAAAATAAAAAAATTGAAAAACTCAATTATTTTCAGAAACTTGTTTTTGAAAAATTAAAATCAAAATCAAACAGAATGTGCTTTTCACCTGTGTATATGTTTGCACAAACAATTAGATCAAACATATGGAAATTCAACTGTTATACTGTGCCAATCTGATAATAATAAAAAAAATAAAAATAAAAACTCCAAAATCCAAACAAAGGACATAAATTATAATCAATCTTCAAACAAAGCTAAAGCCAAATATTCAATCAGTTCACATACAGACCCATGAAATACAAAAGACACATTAACCTTCAAACATAATACAACCATGGTAAACCCACAGCAAAAACAAAAACAAAAACAAAAACAGAAAACCCGTTAGATTTAGGCACAACCTTATTAACTAGTATAAAACCGTGCTATGTATGGGAAGTTTAAAATTTTATTTTAAAATTAAAAAATAACAAAATTCCTAGAGATTTATTAAAAATTATTTTATACCATCATAATACATATTTTTAATATTTAATATTTTGTTAAAAATATTTGGATTTGTGAAAAAATTAAAATTAGACAGAGAGAGAATTATGTGATTTTGATTGAGGTGCAAATTTGATATACTAATGTTCGTAAATTTTTATTATAGTAAGAATTTAACATGGTAAGCGAATTTAATGTGAAATAGGCATGTTAATTCTAACAACTTTGATTGGTAGCTCGAATTTCACTCCCCCTAATCCCCCTAATTTCTATTTTCAGTAAACTGTTTTTTTTTTTTTTTTTTAACTTGCCTTGCATTTTTTTTTTTTTGCCAAAAATGGCAATTCGGGGGAGTTTCGGGGGAAGCCCCTCGAGCTCCCACTCTTTTCTCTAATTCTAAATAGGTAAGGAATCGTTTTGTGTGTATCTTTATACCTTGTCTTACTCTAACTTTGCTACTGTATATGTGGCTTTCTAGTACAAGGATTATTTTTTAAGGTGAGGATGCTAATAGTATGGCGGAAAAAGCCTCATACACCCAGTAAACTTGACACCCAGTGACACCCAGTGTCACGTGTCACTGGGTGATTGGCCTGAAATAAAAAAAATAAAAAAAAGGAAAATTGACCAGTGAGGGTGCCTCACGTCACTGGGGATGAACCCCCACTGGGTGTACAAAGCGCGGTTGATGTATGGCTATGTTGCTAAAAAGGAAAGATTCTTGTAGATGATTTTTTGAGTATTAATCGTTTTGCTTGCAAATCTTATCATGCTAACAGTATGATGTATTAAACAACTTGCAAAAAAGAAAAAAAAAAAGGAGAAAATTTTGCATCTTAAAATAAAATATGAAAATTAATTTTAATTAAAAAAATTATAATTAAAATTTGTGTTTTTTATTTTCTAGTTTGACAAAGTTGATTTGAAAGTGATTTTGTTTTTTGCTTGATTCATCGTGTTCATGATTATCCTTTCAGTCATTTTAATGTCTTAAGAAAATTCTTGAGCTTAGCTAATTGAAGTCAATCTCGCCCCATGACTTAAATCAATAAAATCTTAAAATTAATTTAAAAAATCATATTTATTTATAAATTAGATAATTCAAAAAACATTAGCATTGATTATATTTCTCTATCTCTATCTTATAGGATTAGGTATAAAAAAATAAAAAATAAAAAATTACAATATTTAGTTTGAGTGAGTCATTCGATCTGTCTCTATAATTCTATGGTACTCGAGGTTGCATGCCATTAATGAATCGTTAAAATTAGTTAGAAATTTGAAGAAATTATGTGCGAATGTTATCAACATCAAATTTATATATGCCAAAAACAAAACAAAAAAAAAATTAATAAGCAAAGATCATAATGATCATGGTCATGCACCTATAATATTACTCATATGAATGATGACTAAATAATCAATACACATGTCAACCAATTTGCAAGACAAATGTTCAAAGATTGCAAGCAATTTCAAAAAGGGCAAAAAAAAAATAAAAATAAAATAAAATAATGGGTATGTGCCAAAACCAAAACTGTAACGTGATTAGATATTCATATTTCATAATAATATTATGATAAATAATCATACATAAGTAATAGTTGTCGACAGATTGTTTTGAGTTGCCTTTTCATTCAAGGACTTTTTAAAAAAAATTCAGATGATTTGAAACTCTATATTGAAAGCACAATAAAAATTAAAATAATAAATAGATAAATTTAAATCATCATTTTTGAAAAAAATCATATATATAGATGACATCTATGTTTCAAAAAATTTAAAAATAAAACAAAATAAAAATAAAGCTTACATGTTGTCAACTTGAGTGATCATCATCGTAAGTTTTGCTTAGAGTAGTGAAATTAAAAAATATTCAAAACAAACCATTTAAAATCGAAATTGAAGCAATTAAAATTAAAACATGCATTTTTTATTTATTTTTGTTAATCATGTTGTTTAATTTTGATGATGTCTAAAATATTAATTGAAAATTTGTAAATGATATACATATTTTATATTATTTGACACAAAATATTATTTGTTTAAAATATATATTTATTAAATATTATTTAAATAAAAATATTTTTGAAAACTCTACTATTCACTTTTTGAAAAATTAGACTGATCACTATTCATATTTTGACAAATTTGATATTGATTGGTCATATTATTTTGATAAATTTGATATTAATGAGTTATCTTTTTTTGACAAAAATAATATATTCACATGGAGTCGTAGGTTATATTTATTTTAAAATCTCTACAACATATATAGAAATTTAAAAATAGTATATATGTTCAGATCTATCAGGGCCGGCCCTGAGATTTATAAGGCCTAAGGTAGGCTTTGAAAGTGGGGTCCTCCTACATATATTTTTTTATAAAAAAATTACAAATAAAATAAACAATACCAATAATTTTATTATTATTATATAGTAGTTACAAAAAGTTTCCTTATATATGTAATCATTAAAATTTATTTTCATATATTAAGATACAAAAATATCATTAAAAAGACTAAAAGAAGATAAAATAGGGTCTTCTTGTTTTATAGTTTAGCAATAATCAACACAAACAACATAATTCATTGATATCTGATAACGAAATGATTATGTTATTGTAATATGATATCTGATATGAAAATCATAATCCACACAAATCACAATCCACTAATTATTTGATAAGAAAACACAAATTATTGGAAAAAGTTGTGAGAAGAAACCAAGACAAAATTATTCAATTAAATTATGATAAAGAGAGAGAGAGCAAAAAAATTAAGGCAAACAAATATAAGGAAAAGAAATTAGGGTAAAATTATTCAATTAAAATATGATAAAAAGAGATGGCAAAAAAATTAAAATAAAGTCATTTATTCTATTAAATTCTCGACATTAGACTCTATTTGGACTCATTATATCATATATATTTGTTTGGACTAATTATATAAATTTTTAATTAGGCCTAACAATGATTATATACACACACATATATTTTGATTTGGCCCAATAGATTTTTTTGACGGACCTTTTAGACTGGATCTCAAACAATAAAAAAATATTGTGCTTTGAATTTTTACTATAATATAAAACTAATAAATTTGGGCCTTATTTTAGGCCAAAATTTGGGAGCCCTAGGCACAGGT
This sequence comes from Camellia lanceoleosa, assembly GCA_025200525.1. Classification (NCBI taxonomy): domain Eukaryota; kingdom Viridiplantae; phylum Streptophyta; class Magnoliopsida; order Ericales; family Theaceae; genus Camellia; species Camellia lanceoleosa. The sequence continues at coordinate 170,115,760 of CM045765.1, forward strand.
CTTAATGGCCTTAGCCAAGAGCCGGCCCTGAGATCTATCATAAATATTACTTAAAAAGATTTGACTGTATATGCAAATATTTGATTAGAATGTTATATATACTGCATATAATATAAATAAAATACATCACGTGAGCAATTAGATTTGTTTTACACTACATTGATTATATCATGTCACACACACACACATATATATTATAATAAAACAAGAAGAAAAAGATGGAGCAAAATCATTTGCTTGTTTGAATTCAAAGATGTGATAATTATTTTATATTATTTATAATGTTTAATTTGCCTTCAAATGGTGGCTCCATGTTTGAAAAAAAAGGAAAAAATGGTTTTACTTTTATTATTTTTTCAAACATTATCATTTGCTGTCTATTTGAAATCAAGGAGCATGCTCATGTAATACATGACGTCAACATGGAGCATCCTACTTCCAACGGGTATATTTTTGGGTATAAATAAAAGTGTTGTGTATGGAGAAAAATTAAGAACTTGAAGATAAAAAAAAATTTGTGTGCTCCAAAATTTTGAGTATATTGTATTCTGTTCTTTCACTTTCAGATCTAAGTGTAACATTTGTTCTTATATTTTCATATCTACTCTTTGTGAGAGAATTATTGTAAACGAGGTTCAAGTACCACTTATTTTTATTCATTATTCTTGTGAAAGATTTTTGTAATGATGAGATATTTATTGTTGAGTGAGACTCAATAGATAAGAGTAAGTCCTGTGCAAAATTCACAAGCTTGGTGAAGAGTTGGTGGTCTATTAATTCATTTTGATAGTAAAGAAATTCTCAATGAGGTTCCTTGGGGAATGGATGTAGGCCTGACGTGCCGAACTATTATAAATCTCAGTGTTTAATTTTCTCTCCCTATCTCTCTTACTTTTATATTAATAATTATTATTCTGTTTTTATTTATTAAAATTCTGAATATTGTATTTATAAATTTTAATATTGTAAATTTTTTTAAATAACTCAATTCACCCCCCTCTTAAGTTCCCTACTTGGGATGACAATTTTTTTTGTAAATCCATCATTCTATCATCAACTTTCTTTGACTACTGTGGGGGTGTTTGGTAGAGATTGTGGAAGCAGCTTATAACTTATTTTAATATAGAAGTTTGTGTCAGATTATTTGGTATAACTTCTGTTTATAACTTATTAGGCAGAAATAATTTAAATAAACTAAAAAAAATTAATTTTTCAAAAGTTGGGTGAGAGATATTTTTAATTTCTGCTTTCTAATTATCAACTTTTAATTTAAAATAATCTCCACTAAACACCTCTATATATCTAGCAAAAGAGTAAGCATACAAATCTAAACTAAAACTCTCAAATGCCACAATCTTAAAAAGAAAAAGAAAAAAAAAGGAAAAGAAATCTCCATAAAAATATTATAATATCACATGGGTTAACATCCACAATAAAATAATGAATACTATTTAAAACATGTATAGAAAAAATTGACAAAAAGATTGAAACAGATGTTGATATTATGGTGCAGAAAAGATTGAAATATCTAGGTAATATAGTTGCTATGATTCTTTATAATTTTTGTGTTGACAGTGTATGCTTTAGGTTTTTCTATTTTTTTTAAATGACTACATTGTTATATATATATACACTAGTTGGACTCCCACGCGCTCCGTGCGTGGGAGTTGCGCTATTGTTAACTAAGAATAAGATACACCACAACATATAGTATTATTAAGGTGTTTTTAGATAATTTTAAAATCGTAATATCAATCTACAAATAGACTTGATTAGATACAAAAAATTGAGTTTGGAAGTGTTAAATTCAAATTAAGTATCATCTCTATATAGGAAGAAAAAAAAAAAGGATACTTACCAATCAGACTTATTAATTGAACAAATTTATCTTTGTAAATTTATTCATAAAAATAAAAGAGATTGATAAATTTATCAATATGACTTAATAAATAATAAGTCCCAAAAATAGAACTTATAGGTAATTTATCCTAAAAAAAATTGTAAATCAGAAAATCACATATTAGATTGTCTTATTTGACATATGGTTTAACCATAAAAATATGTAATCTTGTTTGAGCGTTGTTGTTCATTGGTTGCTTGTTTGAGTGATTAGGTTGAATGGATATAATCAAAGCAATTACTAATTTCTTCATTGTGTTAACCACTCAAAACAATATTAGAACCAAATAAATCCAGTCAATGCATATTCAATTTGCTCATGTTTGATTTGATTTTTAAAAGCTTGTTTCAATTTTTTTAAAAATATTTTTTTTGATATTTATTTTTATCAAATTAATTTGAAAATTTTCAATAATTTTTTTCCCCCTAAAAACAAGCCAAACCACCCCTTGTTTTTTACAAAATATATCAATTAAAAACCAAGTATCTAGACATATGTGTACCAAATAATGGTAACTTTAGTAGAAAAACATTGTGGTTTTTAGTGGCTGAGCCAATATGTATACCCAACACAAGTGGCTAAGGCACCGTTTGGGAAGAAGAATATGGGACTTTTTTGGCTATTTTAGCCACAAAAGACAAAATAGGCTATTTTAGCTACAAAAAATAAAAATCACATCCAACTCATAATCATTACACTTTTCTCTCACAAAAAAAATTAAAAAAAGTCAAAAAGTCAAAAAGTCCTTCCCAAACCAAGCTTTTTAGCCCAGGCTAAAATAGCCAAAAAAATCAAAAATCCAAAAAGTCAACCCACTTTCCAAACCAACCCTAAGTTTCAAAGAAGATATTATTTCAAAAATAATTTTTTTGGAGAGAGTTTAGAAAATTTGAAAATTTGTTTGGTTATATATTTTGAAAATAGTTTTGGAATTTTAGAATTTTGGATGATTTGGTATTTTTTTATAGTTGAATAAATCGATATGAGATAATAAGTGATTGAGAATGAGAGAGGAGAGAGAAAAAGTGATTGATTGATATGTGGTAAAGAGAAAAGTGATTTTGAAATTTTTTTTCTCTAAAATTTTCAACTAAATATGTTAATTTTTTTTTCTCCAAAAACATATTTTGAGAGATAAACTAAACATGCTTATAATTTCTCGTATAAATATATTTACAAACACAAGCATATTCAATTGCTATAAATCTATAACCCATATATAAATCACAACAAAAACACTATGAAGAAAACAAACGAAAGACATGCAATCTTAGACACAAAAAAGACATATAAGTTAGTGTTTAATTGTTAACTACTTTACTTCTCTCCTCTTGTAGGAGTTTTCCCCTGCTGTGTGCACGGTTTTTCCTCCTCGTGTAGGAGTCCTTAGGGCTTTCTTGGATCTTATTAAGTTTTGTTCTTGTGGAGTGTTGGTCTGTTGCATGATGGCAGACCCACTGGCGGATCTTTCTAGACGTCTTGTTCTCACTGAGGAGGAAGATGTGGCAGTGACTATTGGTGAAAATCATACTCGTCCAACGATGGATAAATCGTGGCTGTGCTTGGTGGGTAAAGTGTTGTCTCATCGACCTTTCAACACTGATGCATTACGGAGTACGCTCTCATCGGTGTGGAGGCTATCCAAAGGTATGACTTTCAAGGTTCTTGGGGACAATTTATTTTTGTTCCAATTTAACCACATTGTTGATAAGCGCCGAGTTCTTTGTAATGGTCCCTGGAATTTTGATAAACACTTGGTTATGCTTAAGGATTTCGATGGATCAAAACAACCATCTGAAACAACCATTGACTGGTTGACTGGCCAGAAGTCCGATTACACTCAAATCGCGTATTGTAGCGATGAATAGTTGCTCGTTTCATCAAAGGAGTTACTGTAACAAATTTAACAAAAAGTTAATTTAAAAAAAAATTGTTGAAACTGCTGAAGAGAGAATTTGATGATTTATTAACTATATTTTAATCTTTTGTTATTTTAAAGAAACTGATACTAATACTCTAATGTTAGAAGTCTTAAATTTTTTACTAAAAAATTTATCAAATATTTCATATGATTATAAGAGCTACACCATATAAGTTTTAAATAAGTCTTAAACGGTTCCACATTTATATAAAATATTTGGGATAAGCTATGGCAGAAAATTTGGCAGCTTCATCTACCAAATAAAATTAAGGTATTTGCATGGAAGGCGTGTAATGATATTCTTCCAGTAAAGACTTTGTTGCGAAGCCGACGAATTCTTATTGATGTAATGTGCTCTAGTTGTGGGGTTGACAGAGAATCCTTGATGCATTGCCTTTGCTATTGTGATGTTGCGGGCCAGGTGTGGTGTCTAAGTCCACTGAAAAATCTGGTACACTGGGCTCATAATCAGGATTTTAAGGAGTGGTTTTGGCAGGTCATGCTCCAAGAGAATGAGTCTACTCTAGCATTGTTTGTTGCTCTGTGTTGGGGTCTTTGGATGCGGCGCAACCAAGTAATCTTTTGTGATATCCATGCTTCGGCTGAGGCAACGGTGGCCATGGTTTGCAATTTGGTTACTGATTTTGTTCAAGCACAACAACGAATTCATGGTCCTTTGCTGAGGAATAGAAATGTTCGTTGGTGTGCTCCGGCGGAGGGTTGGTTCAAGGTTAATTTTGATGGGGCTCGGTTCCAAGATTTGCAAAGCTTGGGGTTGGTGTTGTTATTCGAAACTCGATGGGTGAAGTAATGGCTGCAATGACGGAACAATTACCATTCTGGGTGGATGCCGACTGCGTTGAAGCTTTTGCAGCTGCTAAAGCCATTGATCTAGCAAGAGATTTGGGCTTTTCGGATATTATTTTAGAGGGGGATTCTTTAAATATTGTCAAAGCTTTGCAGAAGGGTGTCGACCTTTTATCGGCATATGATCATCTGGTGTCACAAGCGGTGGCTGCTAGTAGTTTGTTTCGGCACTTTAAAGTTTGCCATGTGGGGCGAATGGGCAATATGTTGGCGCATGGTTTAGCTCGGATGGCTCGAGGTGAGGACCACCAGCTCGTGTGGATGGAGGAAGTGCCGCAGGCTCTGTTTGATGTTGTAGCAGCTGATGCTGCTTGTTAGTATGCTTTGTTGTTTGTATGTTTCTGTTTACCATCTAAAAAAAAAAATTGTTAACTAACATTGTCTAAGGCTCTTCTTCAACTTCATAGGCATTAGAAATGGAGCTAATCACAAAATAAAATTTTTTACTCACGTGAACAAGACTATTTTGATAGTGAACACTGTTTGAAAGAGGAAATTAAAAACCAACATTGTCATCCAAACTTTGATCGACAATGATGTGATATAATAGGTGTCAACTTTTAATTTATTACACATCCAATGATAAAAGATTCAACTCTTATTATATCATTATACCAAATTATAGATCTCTTAACATTTTTGAAAAATTTATCATATATTATAAGAATAAAATCCAAACTTATGAATCCATAATTTATCCTTCAAATTTTTTTATGGGTAAATTCTTGGTTTATAAATATCTTGTTATATGAAATATTTTATAGAAAAATTGAAGTGACCACCTCTATACCGAGGCTATGTGGCTTGATATGTAGCAAAGTTATACGTCATCATATCTATACCAAATGGCCCATCACAATGATAAGTTGTAATATTATTTGTAGAAATGACATTTTTTCTAATTGGAGCTTGAGACTCAACTTAATATTTTGCCACTTTTTATACATGTTAGTTGGAAATGTATGGGGGGTCTTGTCACCAAAGGCAGAATTAAAATTTTATTGGTGGAATGAAAGTATGTGTATAAAAATATTGAGTTAATTTGAGTACATTAATAATTAAACATAATTCTTCAAAATATATATAACATTTAATTTTTAATTTTTTTTAAATGACACATACCTCTTGTATTAATAAAATACTCAATAAAATTGATATATTGAGAGTAGTTTTTTAATGGGTATGTTATTATTATTTTTAAAATTTATAATAAGTTAATTTTTTTTTGAAAATGTTAAATGATTTTTTTTTATGAATAGATTATGTGAAACCGTGGTTTCAAATTAAACCAGACTGTATTTAAATAGTTTGGTATAGATCAATTTCATAATTTTAATGAGTTAATTATATTTTAATTTTTTTAGAATTGTAGTATTAACCCCTCGTTGTGAGCTTCGTCAGCCTTCTTCCACCAGCAAAGACAAATTATTCAAAAGTCATGATGAGTAATCAACCAGTTAAAGATAAATAAAGGGTGAATTACACTAACAGTTCTTATAGTTTGAGACTTGTGTCACTTTGATCCCTGACTTTGCGATTGTGGCACATTTGACCCCAAATTTTGAATCTTGTTCCAAATAAGGACAACTGAAGATGTCATTACTCAATTTCAACGGCAAAGTCGTCAATTTGATAAAATATAAACTAATTGACAAATCAAAAAAATATTTTTGAATTTTTAAAAATAATTTTTACCCACCAAAGATAAAATTACGTAAAATTGATAAATCTTTTAGATATTTATGTTATTTTTTTTTACCAAATGAGTCTTTATTATGTGTTTAGATGATAATCATGTAATGAATAGTTGTTAGGTTTTTAATGTGTAATCCATATATTTAATATGTGAAATGTTTTTAGTTTTGAATTTTTTAATTTAATGAATTGGTTTAATAATGATATCAAAGTTGCCGTCATATTTAACTTTAGAAAAATAGAAAGTAATTTAATGAAAATAAAAACAACTACCCATTACATAATCATCATCCAAACACATACTAAACATTAATTTGGTAAAATAAATAAATAAATGAATGTCTAAAAAATTTATCAATTTTAAATAATTTTATCTTTAGTGGGTAGAAATAATTTTTAAAAATTCAAAAATATTTTTTAACATTTATTTTTATCAAATTAGTTTATATTTTATTACATTGACGACTTTGCCCTTGAAATTGAGCAATAGTATCTTCAATTGTCCTTATTTGGAAAATGTTTTTAGTTGTGAATTTTTTAATTTAATGGATTGGTTTAATAATGATATCAAAGTTGTCGCCATATTTGACTTTTGGAAAAATAGAAACTAATTTAATGAAAATAAAAACAACTACCCATTACATGATTATCATCCAAACACATAATAAACATTAATTTGGTAAAATAAATAAATTTATCAATTTTACATAATTTTAATTTAGTATGTAGAAATAATTTTTAAAAATTTAAAAATATTTTTTGACATTTATTTTTATCAAATTAGTTTATATTTTATTATATTAACGACTTTACCTTTGAAATTGAGTAATGATATCTTCAATTGTTTTTATTTAAAACAATTCAAACTTTAAAATCAAATGTGTCATAATTAAAAATTTAAGAATCAAAGTGACATAAGAATTAAACTATAAATACCGTTAGAATAATTTGTCTATAAGTAAATATTAAATAATGAGCAACTAACAAAATGGCAAGAAGGGTAATAAACCACAATATGGAGGCAATTGGACTTTAGGCAATTGGACTTTAGAGACGTTTGTCATCTTGTGTTAGATTCATGCTGGTTTCCTCCTTTTATATATGTTATAAATTATAGATATATAGGTCCATAATGTATGGTGTAGATAAATATGGAATAATATCATAGCAAATCAAAATCATAAATCATGGGATTTATCATAGAAGTGTTTCCTTTTTAATTGAATTTTAAAATAGATTAATATATTGCCTTCTTGAAAGTTATAAATCATGAAATGATTAGCTAATAGAATTTTTTTAGGAAGTTTTTTTTGATAAATTCTCTTTTTAAGAGTTTTATTCTATTCAACTCATATTCTTTTTGACTATTTCATTAGATCTTATTTAAGGTAAGAAGACCAAAACACCCTTACCCCCAATTAATGTTAATTTTTAATGTTAATTGTCATTATATTTTGGTAATTCTTATATATCAAGATGTTGACTGTTATTGTATTTATATTAATTTGAAATGAATTTTTGTCATTGTGTTGTCAATTACATAATATGAATATTGATATCACGTAATTGAAATGAATATTCACATAATTATATTCATATTAATTTGAAATGAATTTTTGTCATTGTGTTGTCAATTATATGATGTGAATATTCATATTATAACATACGAATGTGAACTACATTAGATGAGAAAGAATGTTCACTTGTTACGAACGTTCACCTCACTACATGTTGTGAATAAGAATGTGTTGTCAATTAAAAATATAATGAACGTTATTTTTAATATGTTGTCAATTAAAAATAAAGTTCACATGTTGTGAACGTTCACATCACTACATTAGATGAGAGATAATTTTTCGGAAAGGTGTTATGAACGTTCACATCAAATAAGAGAGAATGTTCACATTATTTTTAATATGTTGTCAATTAAAAATATATTCACATTAGATGAGAGAGAATATTCGTATTATTTTTAATGTGTTGTCAATTAAAAATATATTCATATTATATAATAATATAAAATAATAACATCAATATTATTTAATTTGTGTATGAAATTTCTTATGCCTTGGTCCTTTTCCTTCTCTCTCATTCCCCCAATATTAAATATAAGGGCATAAGAGTCTAAGAAAATAGTGTAAATCAAGAAAAAAATACTTAATGGACTAAATGTATAAATACATGGGATTAGTGGGTTAAAAATTCATTCATGGACTTTTTTGATTAGAACACTTCTTAATGAGATTTATCAATAAAAATCCCAATTTTTTTAAGGGTGAAACATTAATAAATATCAAAATATGATTTTGTGAGCTGTTTAATCTCTCTCTCTTTTTTTATGTGTTAGGGAAAATCGATGATTCCTCACAAGTAAATCAATCAATAGGAATAAAAACTAATGCGGAAAAATTAAATCAAAGGCAACACAAGAATTTTTACGTGGTTCCCTCAATGTGAGATACATCTACAGGATCGAAATCCGATTCCACTATCAACCAAATAAGTTCCAAACGATTACAAACGAGACACTAATGGTCTCACAAAACCATCCTTAGGTGAATTCCAATAATCACAAATAAACAAGAGAAAAGATCTCACCAAAATCTTCAAAACCTGAGTTGAAGAAGACCCAAATTAACAAACCCAAATCAAAACCGAATCACCCGCTTCAAAGTAGAGCAACACACCAAGACACTAATTTTTTTGGTTGACCAAGTCAAGACTCAAAGCAACAATTAATCCCAATTGAAACCCAAAGGCACTGTTGCTAAAAAGAATTGTTGCTGTGTAGCCGCCGCCCCTTTTTATGTGTGTATATAACAAAAATAATATATATATATTATTAAATTTTGGATTTTGTAATCAAACCCTAATTGTATCCAGATTGAATTGGGCCTCCACAAATATAATATATAAAAATATATTATACCTAAATCAAACCAAACCAAATTAAAACTCTTTTTCCAAAACCCATTGGGTCCCACACTCCAATAAGGAGGTATACCCAACAATTCTCCCCCTACCAACTTAGGTGGAGACATCAACCATACCCGCCAAAGTTCGATACTTTAAATGTTTATCTCTTGACAAAGTCTTTGTCAACATATCTGAAATATTATCATCTGTGTGAACCTTTTCGAGTTGTAACAATTTTGAATCTAGCACATCATGAATCCAATGGTATCTCACATCAATGTGTTTCGATCTCGAATGAAAAGTAGAATTTTTACTCAAGTGAATAGCACTTTGACTATCACAATAAAGCACATACTTTTCTTGCTTCAAACCCAACTCTTACAAAAATTTCTTCAACCATAACTCTTCTTTGCAAGCTTCTGTAATGGCAATAAATTCAGCTTCGGTAGTTGAGAGAGCAACACATTTTTGTAATTTAGATTGCCATGCCACAGCTCCCCCTACAAAAGTCATCAAATACCCCGAAGTAAATTTCTTAGAATCAACATCACCAGCCATGTCAGAATTTGTAAACCCATCAAGCATCGGCTTACCATCCCCAAAACACAAACACACCTTCGAAGTCCCTCGAAGATATCTTATAATCCATTTTACCGCTGCCCAATGTTCTTTACCCGGATTAGAGAGAAACTGACTCACCATACCAACGGCGTGAGCAATATCCGTCCTTGTACAAACCATGGCGTACATCAAAGAACCAACTGCTGAAGCATAAGGAACTTTTAACATCTCTTCTTTGTCTTTCTCACTTGTAGGACATTGATTCGAACTAAGCTTGAAGTGACCTGCAAGTGGACAACCAACCAGCTTTGCTTATTCATGTTGAACCTCTCAAGAACTTTCTCAATGTAGCTTTCTTGAGATAACCAAATCAGCCCCTCTTTGCGATCACGAACAATTTTCATACCAAGTATTTGCTTTGCCGATCCCAAATCTTTCATAGCAAAGGACTTGCTCAACTCCAACTTAAACTTGTTAATTATGGTAGAATCTTGACCCACAATTAATATATCATCAACATAAAGCAAAAGAATAATAAATTTGCTATCCGGAAAATTTTTCACAAACACACAATGGTCCGAAGTGGTTTTAGAAAAACCATTATTCATCACGAAAGAGTCAAATTTTTTGTACCATTGCCGTGGAGCTTGCTTGAGGCCATATAAACTTTTCTTCAATTTGCAAACAAATTTCTCTTTCCCTTTTTCTACAAAACCTTCCGGTTGCTCTATGTAAATTTCTTCTTCAAGATCACCATGAAGAATTGCAGTCTTCACATCAAGTTGTTCAGCTTCAAGGTTCATACTTGCAGCCATGTCAAGTACAACCCGAATAGAAGACATCTTCACAACTGGCGAGAAAATCTCATCAAAGTCAATACCTTTTTTTTGCCCAAAGCCTTTCACAACAAGACGTGCTTTGTACCTCAGATTTTTCCTATCATTCTTCAATTTGAAAACCCACTTATTTTTCAGAATTTTCCTCCCCTTAGGAAACTTCATTAAGTCATAGGTGTGATTTTCAAGTAAGGAGTTCATCTCCTCTTCCATGGCCTTTTTCCAATCACCTTTCTTTGCATGCTCAATTGCTTCTTGGTAGCTCTCCGGCTCTCCTTGATCAGAAATCAACATAAATTCATTGGGAGGATACTTTCTTGAAGGTTGTCGGTCCCATGTAGATTTCCTCAACTCAAGTTGTGGTGGCGGTTCTTGAGTTGGATGCTCTTCCTCAATTTCTGGCTCAACTTCATTAGGATTAGCATCATCCTCTACTTCTTCAATAGGTGGCTGCACATCTCCCCCATTTTCATCATCAACTGAAGATGAAGGAAATGGATCCATGTCAATGAGATCACTAGTTTTTGGCTCCGGTTGATCACCTTTGCCAAAGTCTTCAATTATTTGGTCTTCAAGAAACACAACATCACGGCTTCGAATGGCTTTCTTGTCGACCGGATCCCATAATCTATACCAGAATTCATCATGCCTATTGCCAAGAAAAATATATTGTCTTGACTTACTATCAAGCTTGGACCTCTCATCCTTTGAAATGTGAACAAAAGCTCGGCAGCCAAACACTCTCAAGTACTCATAAGACACATCTTTTCCAGTCCAAACTCTTTCAGAAACATCACTATTCAAAGGATAGCAAGGAGACAAATTGATCACGTCAACCGCTGTACTCATTGCCTCACCCCAAAAAGATCTTGGTAATTTAGCTTGTGAGAGCAAACACCTTGTTCTTTCCACAATGGTGCGGTTCATCCTCTCGGCAACGCCATTTTGTTGATGAGTCTTCTTAACTGTCTTTTGGTGCCGAATACCTTGGCTGCGACAATACTCATCAAATGGCCCAATGTATTCACCATCATTGTCTGATCGGATGCACTTCAATTTCTGCCCTGTTTCTCTTTCAACCATGGCCTGAAAATGCTTAAATACTTCTAGAACTTGATCTTTAGTTTTTAGTAGATAATTCCAAACTTTCCATGAATAATCATCAATGAAAGTAACAAAATAAAATGCACCACTATGTGTTCTAACTTTTAAAGGACCACAAACATCCGAATGAATCAACTCCAAAACCTTTTCTTTTCTAAAAGCAACATTTTTATGAAAAGAAACTCTATGTTGTTTACCTGCCAAACAATGAACACAAGTTTTAAGATGTGTACCTTTCAAACCGGGTAGAAGCTCTTTCTTGAACAAAACTTACAGCCCCTTTTCACTCATGTGCCCAAATCGCTTATGCAATAATTCAGTAGAAGTATCATCTTCAAGTGCATTGATAACACATTTACAAATTTTTCCTTGCATCGAATAAAGTGTATGAGTCTTCTTACACTTAGTCACCACCAAAGAACCCTTTGTGAGCTTCCATATTCCATCACCAAATTTGTTGTTGAAGCCTTCATCATCTAGCTTCCCAGTAGAGATCAAATTGAGGCGAATGTCGGGAACATGCCTCACATCTTTAAGCAACAATTTGCAGCACAAATTTGTTTCTAAACAAACATCACCCATGTCGATAATCTTGGACAAACCTTCATTACCCATTCGAACAGAACCATAATCTCCTGCAGTGTAGGTATCTCCTGCAGTGTAGGTAGTGAAGAAATCAACTCGAGAAGTCACATGAAAAGAAGCACCAGAATCAATCACCCAACTGCTCTCTTGGCCTACAAAATTGATACAATCATCTTCACAAACGACCATGAGATCATCGGTAGTAACTGCCGTTGTGTCTTCTTGCTTCTTATCCACACTTTTGTCACACATTTTCTCCTTATTCTTGAGCTTTCGGCATTCCCGCTTCATGTGTCCTTTCTCATGGCAATAATAACACTCAACGTCTTTCTTTGAAAGAGAACCATCTCTTGACTTGTCATGGCTTCACGACCATGAAGAGTCTTACTCCTCCCCTTTATTTTGCTTCGGCCTCTCACAACAAATGCTTCTGAATGAGAGGAACCGACTGATTTTCTTCTAGTTTCTTCATTCAATAAGCTACTAGTGACTTGGCCCATTGTGACAACTCCATCGAGTGCCGAATTACTAACTGTCACAACCAAAGTCTCCCAACTTTCGAGTAAGGAACTAAGTAGCATCAAAGCCTGCAACTCATCATCAAAAATAATTTTCATAGAAGCAAGTTGGTTAACAATACTCTTTATTTCATTCAGATGTTCTGGAATAGGGCTGCCCTCTTTTGGAATGGTTTGAAGAATCTCACATCATTTTGGAATGGTTTGAAGAATCTCACGTCCTTTTTTGGAGTGTTACATTAGAGTATTTAGTTTGGAAAAAATACACTAATGAACTTTTGTGTGTGTTATATTGGAGTGTTAAATTGAAGTGTTAAGGGTGTGTTTGTTTGGATGGACTGGATAAAGGAGGATTGTAATCCATTGGACTGATAGTCCCGGGATACATTGTCCCCGAACTATTTGGTTGGATTGGATTTGTATCCTATGTTTGTTTAGTCATGGGATTAGATGTCTGGATTGGACTATTTTTAGTGAATCTAATATTTGGTTAGACGGACTGGATAAGGATAAATGTCCAAAAGACTATTTTACCCTTGTAATTTATAATTTTTATTTAATATATAATTTAACAACACTAAAAAAATTTAATTTATAGGGCCATAATTTATAGTTTATTATTTTCAATTAAATTAAATTTATAATTTATATTTTTATTTAATATATAATTTTAAATTAACCACAATAAAAAATAATTTTATTTAATATATAAATTAAATTTTCAACAACACTAAAAAAATTTAATTTATAGGGCCATAATTTATAATTATTATTTTTAATTAAATTTAATTTATAATTTATAATTTTCATTTAATATATAATTTTAAATTAACAACACTAAAAAAATAATTTATAAATGTTCAAAAGACTATTTTACCATTTTCTAATTATTTGCTAAGTAATAGCATTGGGATAAAATGGATATTTTAGAGTCTGATCCAATGTGATACCAATCCCATTGAAATAATCCCCCCCTCCCCCATGGGATAGGATAGTCCCACAAATATGGGACTAATAGTCCGGGGGGACTATTAGTTCGGAGCAAAAAAATTGAAACAAACAATGGACTATTAGTCCGGTGGGATTAATGATCCAATCCCACACCCTAATCCTTCAAAACAACCACACCCTAAGGCCACGTTTGTTTGGCGGATTATGTTGGATGGGATTGGTAGTGAAATGATTGTTAATGTGGGGATTCTTAGTGAGGGGATTAAGTAAAAGTGTGTTTGTTTTGATGATGGTGTGAGAGATAATTAGTGATGAGATTGTTAAATTATTTTTATATAAAATAAATAAATAAATTATTTCTATATTAAAAAAAATTAAAACAAATATTAAAGTAAACAAGTGCACTTGGTAAAAAAAAACTGAAATTGAAAAAATAATTTTTTTATATAAAATAGACTCAATCCCCTTACTATTTTCCTAATCCCATCCAAAATCTACCCAAGCTATCCCTCTGTCTGAGGGTATTCATAGTCCCATGGGACTACTAGCCCCCTCCTATTTTTGTCAACCAAACATGGGCTATGTAGGGCTTACGGGATTGGTAGTCCAATCCCCCCATCTATAGAGCCAAACAAACATGGCAAGGAGTTTTTTTAGAGTGTCATATTGGAGTGTTTTTGGAAAAAATACATTAAAGAATTTTTTTAAAATATTACATTGGAGTGTTACGCTTGAGTATTACATTAGGGTGTTATCATTTGAAATTATACATTAACCCAAAGCATACTAAAGAATTTTTGTGCTCATTTTGAAATGTGTGAAAAATTCCATATTCTTTTGAGATGTTTGAAGAATCTCATATTTCAAGTAATTTTTGTACTCCTTTTGAAATGTTTGTCAAATAAAAAAGATTTCCATGTAAAAATTTATCATACATTTGATTTTCATAAATTGTGTATCTTACATTTCTAGCACAAAAGAAAAAAAAAAAAAAAAAAAAAAACATAATAGAAATAAGAGTATAACCGCAAATTTAATTTTCTAAATAATATATTAAATCTACCTTTTCAAATCAATGAGACTAACTGGTCTTAAAAAAAAATTATTGGGAGTAAACGGATCATCATTTTCTTTTATTAATTATTTAAAACAAAAACAAAAACAAAAATTAAAAAAATCAAGAAATTAAGTAAGAAAAATGTTTGGGGGCCCTAATTTTGTGGCTCAAAAGTGGCTCAAATGGTCAAAACGATGTCGTTTTGGCCATTTGAATGTTATTTTGTACTCAAAACGACATTGTTTTAACCATTTGAGCCACTTTTGAACCACAAAATTTGAACCTCTACCATTATTGATAGTGTTTTGGAGCTATCAAAAGGCTTACCAATAACATGTCTTTGGTATGAGATTTTAGAAGTCTGTAAGGCTTTTTGTTATAGATAGATATAAAAGTGGATGAAATTCATTATAATTTTTTAAAAATAATTTATTATTTTTACTTTTGTAATTATGTGTGTAGCACAAGATTTTTGTATTTTGTATTTTGTAATTTTTTTTTTTTTGTGTGCGCGCGTGAATAAGAGATTTAAAATTTTATTCTAAAGAAAAATCATGTGTATTTTTTTTAGATTTGAGAAAAATCATGTGCATGAAAAGATAAAAATATATGTGCACACAAAAGTCAATTTTTGAATATTTAAAATTTGATATCTTTATTTTTCTATTGTGGTAAATTGCTTCATATATTTAACAGCAACATAAATATGCATTTTGAAAAGAATTAGTATATTATTCTTCTAAAAGCTATAAATCATGAAGTAATTAGAATTTTATTTTTTATATGATTAAATGAAAGTTAGCCAATAGAGATTTTTTTAATTATTTAAAATTAAGAAAATTAAGAAATTTAGCATGATATATTGGAGCTCTCACGTCCATTCTTCTTAGAAACTCTTTTTTTTCTTAATACATAATATAGAAACATAGATACAATGAGATTGGATAAGGGGATTATTAGTGTGTTGATATTATGTTAGATGTATAAGATCAATTATATTTGTTTTTGTAGTAATATGATGATATTAATTGGTTAAAATTAAATATTGAAATCACGCAAAAGTTTTTTATTATATAGAAGGTGACTTTATTGTTTTTTTTATTTTATTTTATAAATGAGGGACAAAATACTCATTTTACCTATAATTCTATGAAATTGGATTTAAGTACCACGTTTCCTACAGGATTATTAATTCCCTTTTTAAACGGTATTTCTAATCCATTACATGGCTATTTCTCCAAACGAGTATAATTCTTGTAAGACTTACAAAATTGATAATCAAATCCTACGACTATGGAGAAAAACAAACAGGGCTTAGGATTCAAGGAGACTCAACAAGCATCCAAACAGAAAATTCATATTAAAGTTCAGATACATGGTATAACAAGAGATTTAACTAAATAATAAATTTTGAAGTTAGAGTTGTAAAAAATTACACCAAACACTCAATTAATTTTTTTAAAACAATAATTCAAGAAAGCTCAATTTCCAAGCTTTGCCAAACAGTTCTTCTCACAATGGTAATAGCAATTACTTTAATATATAAACCCAAGAAACAATTAATAGAACATAAACTTACTTGGGTGAGGTATGACCCAACAAGTCCAAGGTTTTGAACCTTGATTGTAGTAATCCTATTATTGTATTGTATTGTATTTAATTAGGAGAGACTAGATAGCATTAATCAAATCACAACTTGCCAATAAATAACAATGGGGTTCAAAAAAGAAAAGGACTTTTCTTAAGTGTACTTACACAAAAAGTATAAGTGGAAGGTGAAAACAAAGCAGGACTGCAAACAGAAAAGACGTAAGTGTAAGGCGTAAGTTGCACACCATAACAGTACCCAAAAGAAAATTGAAACCTTAGCAAACAAGTTGCAGGACAATTAAATATGTAGAAAGAACATGCCCCTTGACACCTTGATATTTGGAGAGCACACCAATCAAATGTACAAATGCACTATATGTATCCCATAAAAATAAAATTTTAAAAAAGTGGGCACTGTAGGTAGTTTGTTTTTAGTAATTGAATTATTATTATTAAAAAATATGAGAACACTAAACTATTAAAAAAAAGAGATCATATTTTCATTTTTTGGGATCTTATTTTATCAAGAAAATATTCTTAGTAAGAATCATTCACTAATTATGTAAAAATCTGTATTATAATTGGGTCTGCAATATGTTTTGTTATTTTTTATATAAGATTTTTAATGAAGCCAAACACTTAATAATATTTAAACAAAAAATTTTATAATTAGTTACGAAATTCTTAATAATAAGATTAGCATTTCAATGTTAGTAATAATAATAGTCTCAGCAATATATAAAAGAGTCAACTATTATACATCAGAAAAATAAAAGAATAGGGGAAGAAGATAAATATTTTATTATGATTCTGTTTGGCATAGGCTACAAATTTACATTTTTTTGTTTGCCTTTAGTTAATTTTTAAACAAATTATGATAATTTTTTTCCCCTTTCAAGGTACTTGTAGTCTTGAAGGATCTAAAAAATAAAAATATATTATACATATAAAAAATTATTTTTTCCTTTTGATCTTGGTGGATTTTTTCATTTTTTGTATATAAAAAAATTTAGGGTCTTCTACTTAATTAAGACTTAAAAATGCTTTTTTTTAAAAAAAAATAAATAAATAAATTCTTTTGTTAAAACAAAAAAGTAATTGCCAAACCAGGTCTTTTTCTCCACACAATTAATTATAATTCCTACCGAAGGATTTCAAATATCTATTTCTACATTGTTATTTGAGTTAATTATATCAAGATCGCATAATTATAGTAAATTTTACATTATCTGTAATTTAAAAACTCATACATTTTAACCTTTTCAATTATAAAAATTGTACAAATGCTCCATTTTGGAAGCACAAAGGGGTAAAATGATATTCATAATAATCATATTGATTTTGAAGAGGGTTCCGTTTGGCAAGGGCTCATTAGGCTCATGAGCCACAAAAGACAAAATAGGCTCATGAGCCACAACAGACAAAACATCACATCCAACCCCATAATCATTACACTTTTCTCTCACAAAAAAAAGTCAAAAAAGTCAAAAAGCCAAGAGCCCTTCCCAAACCAAACTTTTGAGCCCAGGCTCATATAGCCAAAAAAGTAAAAAAGTCAAAGAGCCAGCCCACTTCCCAAACGGAGGCTTAACCGTCCTTATTTCAAATTCATCCTAATTTATTACCATAATACTCTCAAATTCAAATTCAAATTTAGGAATAATTACAACAAAAAAAAAATGTCAAGATTTTAATCTTGTAACAAAATAAACTATGAATTTTTAATTTTATCAATTTAAATTCTAAACTTTTGACTTATTGTTAATCTAAATCTTTTGCTTATAATAATACTCATATTTTTATCAATTTTACTTAACATAAATAGGCAAATATGTTAGATTAAAATACATCAAAAATTTAAAGTTTAAATTGATGTATTTTAATCTAACATATTTGCCTATTTATGTTAAGTAAAATTAATAAAAATATGAGTATATATTATGAGTTTTTAAAATTGATAATATTAAAAACTCATAATATATTAGAAAACTCAAATCTTAAATTTTTTTTATTTTTAATTTCTCCTTTAATTTAAAGAAAAAAAAATTATTTGCCTGACATATCTTTCAAAATTAATTACAAATTTATGAAAAAATATGTGATTTTATTTTTTAATATTTATAATATTTAGCACTAATTTAAAAATAATTTTCTCAACATTCATTGATATGAAATTATGCCAAATTTAAGTACAACCTAAAAGGAATTTTATGTACTTCAAAATGAAATTTGATAAAGAAAAATGTTTTGGACCTCGAATCCCCAAGGCCCAGAATCCCCCTAAGCCCAAAACGACGTCGTTTTGGGCTTAGGCCTTTTTTTTTTTCTTTTTTTCTTTTTTTCTTCCTTTCCGCCATTTTCGACCTCCAGACCTCTGAGTTGCAGAGGGAGAGGGAGAGGGAGAGGGAGAGAAAGAGAAAGAGAAGAGAGGGATCGTGCCTCCGGCCATTTTCGACTTCCCGCCCTCTCTTGCGCCTCCGCCGTCATGACTCATGACTCGTCCTTGCCACCGCCTCTGCCATCGCCGACTCTGCCATCGCCGATTTCCGCCTCCAACCCATTATTTAGGCCCCCTCCAGTCCCCCTCACCCTCCCCCTCCTCCTCCTCCTCCCCCTCCTCTGCTTCGTCTTCTTCGTTCTTCTGTCTGAAAAAAAAAAAAAAAAAAAAAAAAAGAAAGACAAAAACGACGTCGTTTTCGTTTCGGGGGAGATTCGGGGGAGCCGATTCGAGGTGCGAATCACAACTGTTTAATAAATTTCATAATTATGTGTGACAGCTATGTTTCAACAAAAACATGAGGAGCTCTCTTGAGCAGTGAAACCCAGGTGGCCCTTTTTGTCACATGCTCTGTTTATCAATTTATTTTTTTTCTTTTTTCCTCCCCTTTCTTGTGCTGTGCGCAACTGTACTCTCTCCCCTGACAAATCCTTTTTCCTGCCCTTTTCTTGTCTTTTCCCAGTTGCCTCCTCTGCTCTGATCTCCAAATTTCCCAGACCAATATACTCTCTCTATTGTCCATCTAAAAAAAAAAAAAAAATATACTCTCTCTATTCCTCTCCTCGTTTATTTCCTTCTTGAATCTTCTTTCTTTCTGGGTTTTGCTTTTCATAACCCTTTTGTGGGTTGGGTTGGGTGGGGTTGGGTTGATTTCAATTTCCCTTTCCAGAGTTTTCTTGTTCATTCTTGGTTGTCATGATTGTGATGGGGTTGTGTTTGGTTTTCAGGAATTTGCTTTCTCTACTTTAAATTTTTCTTCTTTCATAATCTTTTTGTGGGTTGGGTTGATTTCAATTTCCCTATCCAGAGCTTTCTTGTTCATTCTTGGTTGTCATGATTGTGATGGGTTAATTGCGTTGTGTTTGGTTCCCGGGAATTTGCCTTGTCTTGATTTCTTTCCATTCATGATCGGATCGCCCATCCCCTTTTTAAAACTTTTCTCATCTGGGTTTCCTCTGAATTCTGATTCCTTTATCAAATCTTTTTTTTTCCTTTTTGGATTTGAATCACTCTCTTGATCGTTTCAGTGCCGGATTTCTGCGATTGAAATTGCCATCTGGGTTTTCACTCAATCACATAATGCAATTTAATTAAGGTGAGAAATCAATGATTTTTTTTTTTTTTTTGTTTGAGTTCCTGGAGTATTTTCAATGTTGGGTCATTGTAGACTGTGTTTGGATCTTTGATTTATGAATGGATTAGTGAGACAAAGAAGAGAAGGAATTTGTGGAAAAAATTCAGCTTATATATTTTATTCACTTTTCCTTTCCTTTTCTTTTCTCTCCACAGTTTACTCCACAAATCCAAGATCCAAACACTAATGTTGTGTTGATTTTGGAGTGAAATTGAGTTTGTTTGAATTTTTCAGCAAAATGTTGAGATCAGAGTTGTGTGATTATCCACTTATCGAAATGACTGTGTTGCTGGGTATATATTCAAGAATATCTTGAGACACCGAGATGGGTTTCTTATGAATTTATTGAACAACTATGTTGGTTCAAAGTGAGATTTGAATTTGTTTAGTTGAAATGATTGAATTATTGGGTTTTCAAGATTGAATATCTATGGACTTGTGGAATTGTAAGCATTTGAGATTCTTCGGTACCCATTTGAATTCTATTCCTTGCAAATGTGTTGCTTTGCTTGTCATTGCTTTGGTTCTTAGATCTGTTTTGATCCCTACATTCTCTGGACTTGGTGGGATTGAACATGACAACAGCGTTAAAATGTTGATCCCAAATGATTCCTTCTTGTTAAATTCACAATTTGGAATTCGAAAACTCAAGTTCTTGGAGGTTCCTCAAATCATATGGGGTTTAAACAATCAGAAGATTGCTTTTGCTAGAGCTTGCCTGACTGCAAGAATGTTAAACCGAACCCTTTTGATGCCGAGCCTAAGTGCTTCGTTGTTTTACAAAGAAATTGATCTCCTGCAACCCATTTCCTTTGACAAGGTCTTCCAATTTGAAAGGTTCAATTCGCTTTGCAACGGGTTTGTCCAATTAGGCCAATACACAGATCTTTCAAACCGGTCTAATGTTGTTGAGCTTCAAAAGGGAAGTGGAAGGAAGTGGACGGTTGAGAGAGATCTAGATCAACTGAGACAGTTTAGCAACGATCCATATGACAGGTATGAAACAATTCGGATAGTTGGGAAAAACCCATTTCTGTGGCACGATCACTGGCCCGTTAAAGATTACGCCATGGTCTTCGAGTGCTTAGGTTTGGTAGATGAAATATCCAAAGAAGTTGATAAAGTTGTCTCCAAGATTAGAGACATAGGAAGAAATATTGTTTCGGGGAATTCTGTGTTGGAGCCAGTTCCTTATATAGCAGTTCACATGCGGATAGAGAAGGATTGGATGATTCACTGTAAGAAAATGGAGCAAAGATCGAACATTAGTGAAATTTGTAGCAGCAAGGAGGAGATTATGGAGCGAGTTGGGAATATCGTGGGCCTGAAAAGCCCGATTGTTGTTTACCTTGCTGTGGCCGATAGTCTTCTTGAAGATAACTCTATCTTGGATGGTTGGAAGGAAGGTTTGCTTCCCTTTGAGAAGAAGAAATTGGGCATAGCGGGAATTTACAAGAGGTACCCTTACCTCATTCAATCAGCTATTGATTACGAAGTTTGCTTGAGAGCCAATGTGTTTGTAGGAAACAGCTTTTCCACATTTTCCAATCTTTTAGTTCTTGAGAGAACACAAAAGATTATTAGAACAGGCGTCACAAGCTCGTGTGCTACGGATGTAAGGTGGCCTTCCTATGCCTATAATATCTTAGGTGAATCGAATGGCCCTCGTAGATGGATGACAAATATGTCTGCCTCAAGTCTACGCGCAATTAGCTATGGTTCAAATGAAATCTCTTGTTAAAGGTTGGACACATTTTGATCAATTAGTGTAGATAACAGGGCTTTTGATTTTTGAAAATTTTGTTGATCCTTCCGGCAGAGATTGGTTGGTGCATATTTCAAGGATGATTCTTTGTGTAAAGAAAATTGATGATAGAGATCACAAAAATAGCATTTTGAGGTATGGTTGTTTGTTTGTTATATCTTATACTATGAACATTTATTTTATTGTCATATTCTTTGCAAACATTTTAAAGAACATGTGTTGTATCTTTAGTACACTTGTCATTGAAGAAACAATGAATTTTGAATTGATAGAAAGTTTTATGACCCTTAAACTCTTAGAATCGAATTCTAAATCAATATGGCATTGTTGGATGCTTCTGATCAATAAAATAGGAAGACAAGAACCACCAAGACAAGTATAGTGATTCGATCTTTTGATTATCCGTTTTCTTGGAAAACCACTTTTGGGTTGTGCAATTTGATCCCATTTTTACTTTTCTTTCGAATGTTTTGCACTGCCGAAGAAACTGAAAATTTTTGAAACCTTGAATATCATGGAAACTGGAGAACTAAAAACAAAACAATGTTTCTTCACTTCATTCTGTGTCTTTATAATTGATGTACTGAGAAACATAAGAAAACTCGTGATCATGAAGCTGATTCAATTGAATGGTAGTAATGATTTTTGTCTTTTTACTTATTTTTCCTCCGTGATTTAAGTGTGGAGCATAAATATTCTAATGTAAAAAAAAATGAAAAATAAAAGAACTACCAATTTTCTTTGCTAACGTTCATTCCTTAGAGTAACTCCCATTGTTCATTTAAAATATGGCAATGCCTAAATTATAATTTGACATATTTACAGTATCAAAATGTTAAATTTTGACAATGTTACTCTACTGGTGCAAATATCATTGTGATACATTTAGATCATTTATTTATGTTTATTGAATGTCTTACATTAGATCAGTCACTTTGAGAAATGTAGCAAAATGAGTTCAATTTTTGTAGTTGTGTATATAAGGAAGTGTCTTAACTTTTTTCCTCAAGTGTGTTAGTTAAAAGAGATGGAAATTCTACTATACACCCCTCCTACTTTATACATATTTAAATTATGTCATTTTTTCTTTAGTTATGATTAATTTTTTTTTTTAATTGTAAACTTATTTTAGTTATAACTCATGAGATCTTTAGTTATGCCTTATGTGTTGTTTGGTTATGATTTTTTCTTTTTTAGTTATGACTTGAAAAGTATGAAATTATGTCATTTTTTTCTTTACTTTTAATGTGCATATGTACAGTGTGCATCATAATCTTTCCCAAGTAACCTTTGCTCATTGGATTAAATTCTTTATTAGGTGAGTTGCGCTGGCACAAATTGGTTAGACAAATCACTAATGTTGTGTTTGAATTATAAAATTGGATAAGAATTTAAAAAGAAAAAGGGTAATAAAGAAAAAGTTTGTCGTATTTAAAAATTATAACCAAATAATTGAAAAAAATCAAATCAAATCAAACCATACAATTTGATTTGGATCGAATTGATTTGTGATTTTTTTTATTTTTTCCTCTACTCAACTTTGTTGCCTCCAAAGCAATCAAGGTACCAAGTTGGTGGATTTAGAAAAGGGATTTCTTGCTTAACTATTCCTAAATTATGGTTTTTTTTTTTTTAAAATATTTTATTTCTAAACAATCAATTGAATTGATGTAATTTTTAGTGTTTCTCATTTCATTTCATATAGCATATTTAAATTTTAAAATGACTCTTTTGCTCATCAAATTAAGTTTTAATGGTTACTAATTTAGACAACTGTCTCTAACAACATTAACTCAAATTAGAAAATTTGAAAACTAAATAAATAAAATTGATAGTTTAAAAATAAAATAAATAATAATAATAATTTAAGAGAAAAGTGAAATTAACTGATGTTATTAGCAACTTTAGATGATTATGAATTTATGCATAAAGTAGATGACCTTTTGTTTTTAGCTAATTTATGAAAAATGATGCTCTAAGTTCACTCCTACCTCGAAAACATCCAAGGCGGTAAGTTGTGATTTGTTGCAAATTTTTAGAGCAAGGCTATGTTTGGCATTTAATTTTAAGACTATTATAGTTATAAAAACATAAAATAGACTAAAAAATTAATAAGACAAAATATCATATCTAAATCATAATTATTTTATTTTTTCTCTCACAAAAGTCAAAAAACTCATCCCAAATAAGGCTTTTTAACCCCAAACTAAAAAAATCAAAATATCAACTCACATCTCAAACGAAGGCTAAATAGCACAACTCTTAAGCAATATTTGGTTTACGAATTGAAAGTCATTTTTATCAAAAGTCAGAATATCCAATCCCATGTTTAGTTTGATAAAAAAAAAAATAAAAAAAAACATGAAAAGAAAATGCACACTAAATGAAATCTTAATTTACAAATTTAGAAGAATTAACATGAATACAATTCATCATTTATATTCTATCATTTTTGTCTAGTTAATTTTATTTACATTAATTTTACTCTCTTTTTTAATTTCAAAGTCACGATTTTTTAATGTTTATTTACACTAAAATTTATAAAATTTTAAAAAATTAAAAATCTGCAAGCCCACAAACCCAGGCCTTAGGCCTGGCTTAGGAATGAGCCTAGACCTAAGGTATTGTATTTGTGCCTGAGCCTGAGCCGGACCAATTTTACACCCATTTCAAAACATTGGATAACACATCTCAATTATTTGGAAATTTAAGGGAGAGAACCACAAGAAATGAACATGCTTGTTTCATTGATTTTTAATCTGTAATTCAACATATATTTTTCAATTTTCTTTTCTATCCTCTTTGAAGAAGAAAGCAAATCATGATGCAACAATTCCTCACCCTCAAAGCAAGGAAATTCAAGGTCACAAAAAGGTCATCCAACATAGAAATCACTATCCCATTTAAAAAAAAGAAAAAAGAAAAAGAAATCACTAATGAAAACTACATATCAAAGTACAAGTGCCCATTCTGTGTAGTCACTAAAAATAAAAATGGAGTAAAAGAGTGAGAGACTCTCTACCTCCTCGCAACATTTTCCACGAAGCAAAGCGGCTTATTTCCAGTTTCTGGAACGTTCCAGCGCTACATTCGCTTCATTGAATGTATTCATCATAGTAGTTGTCGCTAATTACCGATACAAACCTTTCGAGCCAAGGAAGCTGATGAAGATCCTTCATTGCATCGACATAAGAGTCTGTACAGCGAGGTGGCGATTGATAAGGGTGATGATCGCTCAAACTGAATCCACCTGCGAGGAACCTCTGGATCAGTGCCAGCTGTGATCTCTCTTGATCAGTGTAAGCATCCATAATCATGGGGAGTGAGTCAAACGAATCCCATGCCCATTGTTCGGATTCTTGGGTTGGGTGAGCGACCAAGTCCTCGGAGTTGTCTTCATCCCAGAATGCACACTGACATGTCTGTTGGCCGTCTCGATAACCAGCACCGCATGAGTAACAGAACTCGTGCCCACACCTGCAGACACAAATCACATAATCAGTACTTTAAAAAGTGAAAAAAAAAACACACACAGACACACACACACACAAAAAAGAGAGGAAAAGGGGGGTGGGGGAAGTGGAAAGAATCACAATCACTTTTTTATGTCTATCCGTATTTCTTAGATTAATGTGTTGAGAGAATTGTTGAACATAGTTTAAGGTCAATATTTTAGGGAATATTGTCTCTCTCAAATGATATACCATAATAAATTTCAATCTGAACATATAGTCCATAACAAACCACTCTTGTTTTACAGCCGTGCATGGGCAAACACAAAAAGAAAGCACATCCGCACGTCTGGGCACATGGACATAAAACATAAATACAAATGAGAGAAAAGGTAATAGCAGAACACAAGCATTCTCTAACCGAAAATTGAATTACATTAAATTCCCCTTCTATGCACCATGGCTTTGACCACCTCTCCTTGTTGGTCGGCATCTCTCCACCCAAGATTGGCTAATAAACACCAGAAAAAATCCAGTCAAAAAGCCATCTTCCATCAATGTAAAGAGATGAGACATTGAGTAATCTCCAAGCAAAGGAGAGGAAGGAAACTTTGGTGGGAACTGGAAAATCTAGTCCACTTTGGTGGATATCTCTACAGTTTTTTCACCTTTTTATTAGGTCTTTTTTTTTCTCCTAATAGCTGATACTCCAGACTAGTCATCTATGTTACATGGGCTTGGGTACAGCTAATAAGGACGGATCTAGGGTTTTTGTCTAGTAGGGGCATAAAAATAATTATAAGTAAAATATTAAAAAAAAATTCAGACTTCTTACATGCATCTTGGGTACGGTCAGATGCGAGTATGTGTCCAAGTGTGAAGTTCATCTAATTCTCATGCACAATGACACCAAGGCATGGGTAAATTTCATATTTCTTTCATTCATTTAGGGTAAAAATTAATGCTATTCGCAGACTAGCATAGAGCATTTTATGCATAATTTCATAGTAAAATGTTGGGTGCATGTGCAATAGCATGATGGATGCATCTCACACCCTAACCCAAGGATCAAGTTTGACACAGATACTTCACAAATTTAGAAGAGTCCATATTACATAACTTTTCATAAGGTTTTTTACCCTCAAACAAAAATAAGGTGTGAACAGTACTGCCAGAATATTGTCATCACATACTACTTTGAAGGGTTGGTTTGAAAGAAAATTAAAAAATCCCACCATAAATGGATTTATTAAATGAGATTATTTTCATGTCGTGCAGGTATGTAACGCCTTTCTTTCCATCACTGCTCTAAAGATACATTTATGATTTTACTTCAGAGCCAAACTGCTAACTTGTCTAATATGCACGCATGTAGAAGGGCGACCCAGTGCACAACACGTGTAGAAGAGGGAAGAAAATTTCTATTTAAACTTACTTATCCAACTTTAATAGTACATTTAAAATAATACCGTTTAGTTTCCTTTTTATAGTAGTTTTTTTTTTTTTTTGTTTCGATTTTAAGATTATTATTATTTTTAAATAAAAAAGAAAAACAGCAGCGTCTATATATCCAAAGAAAGTGATCTTACCAACAAGTCATGTGGTAGCAACCATGGATTAGCTCAATCATCCGCCGGCACTGTTGGCAGCGCCTCCACCTATTGCTTTCTGCCAGACGATGCAGAGTAATGTCAGCAGCATCCCTCTCATCCAGAGGGAGGTTTTGATACTCGTCACAGCTCATCGAAGAATGCCAAGGGACCCCACATTCCACACAGATAAATCTCTGACAGACCGGACACTCCACACAGCTGTTATCTGACTGACTCGATGAACTCGCCCTTGTCGATAAGCATTCATGAGGATCGAGGAGAACTGAACAATTTGGAAAGGGGCAATAAATTTTGTCCAAATTGAGAACGTTTGATTCTGCAAGGGCTCTCTCTAACATTTCATATGAGGCAACTGGAAGAAAAGATCTGCATTCAGGGATGGAGATACAATATTTGCATCGTAACTGAGGACATCGAATGGGGACTTGAGAAGATTGCACTTTCCCATCGACATAGGTTTTCATACAATGGGAACAAAACTTGTGGGAGCATTTCAATGTGATAGTCATCTGCAATGGCTTCTCCTCGCAACATATCGAACAATTTTCAAATGATTCATCTCCCTCAGCAGGAAAAGAGACAACCCCGATCGCCACTTGGGCCAAGCATGATGGCCTTTCTAGGTCTATGTGGGGAACCAACTTAAGAACAAAGGCTTCCAGATCTGCTGCATGTTCTAGGATCCTTTGCCTCAATGCTAGGAGAAGTGGATTATCGAGTTTCTCCCCATTAATAATCTGTCAAAAAGTCATATCACTTTGAGACGTATGAAACAATACACAGAAAATATGTTAAAATTAGAAAAGAAAAA
Source organism: Camellia lanceoleosa (assembly GCA_025200525.1). Classification (NCBI taxonomy): domain Eukaryota; kingdom Viridiplantae; phylum Streptophyta; class Magnoliopsida; order Ericales; family Theaceae; genus Camellia; species Camellia lanceoleosa. The sequence goes on from CM045765.1 coordinate 170,143,534, forward strand.
AGATACCAATTACTGCTCAAATTTTTTTCTTTATTGTTTAACTTATGAAAGGTAATTTCAAGAATGTTTTCAAGCCAACCAATCAAATGGATTACACAAACAACCAATCTTTATAAATTTTGTATCTCAATCATAGAGAGTATAAGGGCATAATAAACGGGATAAGTGATCCAATTTTTTTTTTTTTTTAAATGGAACTTAAGCATTCATTAAATGCTGGTTTTGCATTTCATTTAAACCAAAAACTACAAAATATTGCCTGCTCAAAAAGCCATATATCTCAAAATAACAAAGAAAATAAAAACCATATCAACAACTGGGTAACAGACACAAACAGGAGAAAAAAAAAAGACCTCTGGTTGACACAAAGAAGGATATATGTTCATATGTTTATATTCAGTTGGAAACAAAATTTTACCAACATTTAGATCATAAAGAAACTACATTAGCAGCAGAATTAATTGCATCACAGACTCTAATTGAAGAATGTATGGTAAAAAACCGTAAGTATATATTGAAAGCTGGATTAGATGGCTCACCTGATCATATAAAATCTCAGAGTCGGTACAAGCAAACACCCGCACAATCTTATTTCGTGCAGCCTCTAACAGACCATCCATCAAAGCTAAATAGTCAGCAACCGATTCATCTACATAGAAATCAAGCTTTTTCTGTACTTCAATCAAAGGAACATTAGCTGATCTTTCCATAACCACCCCAATCCCAGAAAGCCCAGTGCCACATTCTCCAGCCTTAGCTATCGATATACCCTTGAAGAACATATTCACTGAACCTTCATCAAGAATGTCCTTTGAACTTTCCTTCGCTGATTCTTCCCTCTCCATCAATTCATCTTCATCTTCGCAACAACTCCGGAAATCTTCTTCATCTTCTTCTAATTTCATTTCTCTACCCGAATTCACGATAGACCCACAAGCAAAATTTGTTTGCTTCTCCATTTTCACAAACTTTAAATAAATGAAGCTGTGATTAACATCAAAATCTACTGAAAACCCATCAACAAACCAATCTGGAACTCTCAAAATTCAGCATCTTTTTCACCAAACCCACAACAAAAAAGATTACCATCAAATATAGCTCTTCCCATATATGTGAATCAAACCCAATAGAAACCCATCAAAAATTCAATCTGAAACTGAAACATCAAATTTTACTGGTTATATCTACAGAAAAAGAGGCCCCCCCAAAAAATTACAGAATCAGAGACCAATATAAAAAGTAAAAATGTTTCATTTCTTGATCTAAAGAAAAAAAAAAACCCATCAAAATTGGATCTAAATCTACAGATTATGTTCACCTAAAAATCATCAAGCAAGAAACCCAAAAAAACACAGGAATTCAAGGGTCTAAAGATACAAAATGATTCTATGATGTTCTATTAGGAAACTTCAACAAATCTAGGAGACATATATATAATTATTGAATAAAGCCAAAAAAATAAAAGACAGATACAAGAAGAAGGAATCAAAGGAAAGAACAGAAGTGAAGCTTCCACACCTTATCTGGAGGAATTTGATCTGGTTTTCTTTCTTTTAGTGGTCTCTGAAACTCTGTCTCCAAAATGCTATATAAACCCTAACCTGACAACTGACTCTTTTGAGTCTCTACCAAGATTTGTTTTTCTAGAGAGAGAAAAACGGAGGATAGTGAGAGAGAGAGAGAGAGAATGATCATTCATCATCAGTCACTGTTGGCGTTAATGGCGTAAGAAGAGAGTGTTTTTAGCTGCTGTGCTGGCATTTCTTTATTTTTTTATTATTATTTTTTTTTCAATTCAATTTTCAAGAATGTATATATGGCTTTATTTTTTTTTATTTTTTTTGGGTAAATTACACTGACACCCTGAGGTTTAGGTTTATTATAATTCCCCTCTCATCTTTTGGAAATTACATCTTCCCCTGAGATTTAAAGTTTCATTACAGATTCTCCCTTTCAACAATTTATTTTTTTTAAATACCAATTTTGCCCGCATTAGGTAAATTACATTGACACCCCTCACATTTTAAAAATTACAATCTCCTCCCTAAAGTTTAAAGTACCATTACCAATTGCTCCCTTGGTTAATATTAGTTGGAAAAAAATTCGTTGAAAAAAAAATTCATTGGAAAAAACTATTTGAAAAAAAATTTTAATTGGAAAAAAAATTTATTAGTAAAATTTTTAAATTTCTGTTTAAAAACTAATGTAAGCTCATTTTTTGAATTTATATTTTTTTTCTCAAATTTACAAACTGAGACAACCATTTATAAACCAAAAAAATTATCAAACAAGTTTTTATGATATTTTTTAAAATTTTTGTAAATATAAATTGAAAATTGAAAACGAAATGGTTACCAAACAGGTTTCAGATGGTAAAAATATCGTAAAATTTACAAATAATTAAATAAGTTACCAACGTAAGAAATTACTTATAAAAAAGATTCTTAGACTATGTATGGTTTGATTTTTAGAATTTTTTTTAAAAAAATTAAAAATTATTTTGGTTAAGAAATAAAAAATAGAAAATAATTATCATTTTTATATAATTTTTATCTTTCGAGTGGTTAGAAATAATTTTTTACAAATTAAATTGAAACAACCATACGTATGTATATAACCTACCAAAAAGTTAAAATGATAGTTATTTTTTACCCTTAAATGATAATTATTTTTTATTTTTTATTTCTTAACCAAAATAATTTTTAATTTTTTTTTAAAAAATTCTAAAAATCAAACCATACGTAACCTAAGAATATTTTAATAAGTCATTTCTTACGTTAGTAACTTATTTAATTATTTGTTAATTTTACCACATTTTTACCATCTAAGGCCTGTGTGGTAACTATTTCGTTTTCAATTTTTAATTTATATTTTACAAAAATTTGAAAAAATGTTATAAAAACTTGTTTAATAATTTTTTTACTTTATAAATGATTGTCTCAGTTTGTAAATTTGAGAAAAAAACATAAATTCAAAAAATGAGTTTATGCAAAAAAAAAATTCAATTAAAAATTTTTTTCAATTAATTTTGTTTTCCAATTAATTTTTTTTTAATGAATTTTTTTTCCAACTAATACTAACCAAGGGGGCAATTGGGAATACTGCTTTAAACCTTAGAGAGGGGATTATAATTTCTAAAATGTGAGGGGTGTCAATGTAATTTACCTAATAAGGGCAAATTTGGTATTTAAAAAAAATAAATTGCTGAAGGGGGGAATCTATATAAAACTTTAAACCTCAGGAAGAAAATGTAATTTCCAAAAGGTGAGGGGGAAATTGTAATAAACCTAAACCTCAGGGGGTGTCAGTGTAATTTACCCTTTTTTTTTATAAATTACCAATACACCTATTAAGATTTGTTTAAAATACAAATTATCCTTTGTGATTTGAAAAATGACAAATATCTCTTTATTAATATTTTTTATTTAACAGAATTAACTAAAAAAATGAAATTTATAGTTGAAAAAATTACCAATAAATCCTATATGGTAGAAAGTTAAACCATTTAGTCCTACAAGTTTTCTTATGCACCATTTAGTCCCATTATCTACATCAGCAACATCAATAACATCATTAACATCATCAAAATATTAACTACATTAGCAACATTAACAAGATTCAACATTAACAAAAACATCATTAAAAAAAAAATGTCAGAATGATGAGTGGTTACTAGTAGGCCAGCCTTCAAGGGTTATGTCAGAATGATGAGTGGTTACTATTTAGTAAGATCTTCAGCCTAATCTATCATAATCGTGAAGTGCGGTTCTCATGGTTACTATTTAGTAACATCATCAACATCAACATCGTGAGCGAGGCATGACCGAAGAACCCAAGACCGACCATGATAGAGGCGACCGTAGCTACGGCGCAAGTGGGGGTTTCGGCCAAAGATCAACCCCCTCTTTCGCCATTTTCGGTTCAGAAGAACCCTTGAAGAAGAAGAAGTTGTGATCTTGATTGTGGGAACTTGAATGCACAATGGTTGTTGTTGTTGTGCTTCGATCGTTGAGGTGTTAATGGGGTTTATGATGCACAGAGAGAGAGAGAGAGAGAGAGCAAATAGAGAAATTGACAAATCATAAAATCCTTAATTCTAGGTTTTTGTATGTTCATAACAGTAAAATTGTTCAACAATACAAACCCATTTGCCGAAACATGAAATTGAGAATCGCAGAGATCGAAATTAGAAGAATCGATTCGGTGGAAATGAAGACGCATCAAGTGGTCCTTTGTCTCGATCTTGAACAAATATTTCAAGATCTTGTGAAAACCCTAGCCGTGTGGTAGATTGGGGAAGAAGCGGGTGATGGGTTCGAAGTCTGTCTTAGATCGCTCGAGTTGAAGACAAAAATTGTGATCTTAACTCGGACGAATCGCCGGAATCGTCGCATCGATGTTGCGGTGGTGGGTTTAATGTTTAATGTTTGATGATGATGTTTAATGTTTGATGATGATGAATAATGTTTAATGTTGAATAAAAATGTTTTATGTCGATGTTTGATGTTGATGATGAATAATGTTTAATGTTTGATGATGTTTAATGTTTAATGTTTGATGATAATGAATAATTTTTAATGTTGAAGAATAATGTTTTATGTCTGATGTTTAATGTTTAATGTTGACGATGAATATTGTTTAATGTTTGATGATGTTTAATGTTCAATGTTGATGATAATGTTTAATGTTTAATGTTTGATGATGATGAATAATGTTTAATGTGATGTTTGTGTTATTTTGATGATGGCGATGTTGTTTTCATGATGATGTGTTTGATGTTTAATGGTCATTAACATTGTGATAGGACCTAATAGTTCATAAGAAAATTCTTAGGACCAAATGGATTACAAGATACAAATTTAGGATTTATTGGTGCATCACCCTTTATAGTTACCTAAATTATTAATTGAAACAAATTTCTAGCATGACTAAACACTATTAATTAAATTGATGATTTATTAATAAAATTAGCGATTTGTTATGAAATTAAAAATCTCAAGAGGTGGAATGTAATTTCCAACACTACAGGGCGCGATTCGTATTTTAATCAGACCTTAGGGGATGTATTTGCAATTCACCCCTTTTTTTATTGCATAAATTACAAAATAAATATAAGAAAAAAAAATTAAGACTTAACTTGTGCAACAAATTAAAATTTTTAAGATTTAACTTGAGTATTAATATTCAGACTTAAAAGTTCAATTTACTTTCTAAATCTAATAATGTGTCAAGAAGATAATTGATTGATATTTACAATTTTTCTTGATATATCAGTGACTCTAAAAAATAGATCTAAAAATAAATTTATATATCATTTTCTTTTTGTAAAATTTAAATATTCATCATCTAAATTGATTCCAACCGCTTTCCGTCAAATTTCAATAATAAGACTAGTAAATTTTTATTTATTTTTAAACCCGTGATGTTTTTTTATTTATTTTTTAGCATGATGTCAAATTAAAAATTATTTTAATTATATTAACTACCATTATGTCAATTGTATACCTATTGGATCGACCCTTCACCACATCTTGGATACATTGGTTTCCCCTTCACCTCCACCAGCTACCACCATCACCCTCTTCTCTACATACCCATTGTCACCATCATTTTTTTAATTTTTTTTTCTCATATGTCCATCATTACTCACATCCTCCACTATCTACTTCTACCGTATTGCCACCCCCAATGCAACTCTCTTTCCTCTTTCTCTCTTATTACTCAGCAAAGATCACAATATTAGCTATTTTAGTGGTCACAATCCTCTACCACCCAAGGGCCACAAAGACATCCATTTTTGCAAAGATCAAACAAATGTTGGACCATGATTCTTCGCCACCTAATGGATACAATTTTCCCCAAACTGATGGCCATGAAGATCTCCATCACCACTGCTACAAAAATCAAACAGTGGTTGGGTCACGGCGGAGACACAGCAAGGCCAGGGAATCACGTTCCTCCTTTAGTTTTGAATTATTTTTTGGTTATTATCATATATAAAATGTTTTTTTTTTTTTTTCTTAACATGTTCTTTGACTAAAGATTTATTGTATTGTTCACAGCAAGTAGTTATTTGATATTTTGGAAACACTATATGGTATTGTTTATGTAATAATTTAAATCATTAGTGTAGCGAAAAATATTATAAATCGGATATAATAAACTTATTATTTTCAAGTAGTTGGCATATCACTTAATATGATTTGTGATTTTCTATATTTTGAGTATCACGTAGGCAATGCCATATGGTACTGTAAGACTGTTCAATAATTTTCATTCAAAACACATCAATTAGCCTTCGTTTGGTAGACACATTGAGACTATATAAGCACATAAGGATAAAAAAAAAAAAGGACAAAAAATCACAAAATCACAAAACACTCAAGGGTTCGTTTGGTTTGATTTTCGGAAAAAAATTTCCCAAATTTTTTTTACAAATAAGTTTTCAAAAGTAATCAAACCAAAAAAATTTTCCCAAAACACACCAACCAAACAAGTTTTCCAAATAAATCTCTCTCACACACACATCAAATCAATCACTTTTTCCAAAACTCTCTCTCAAAACAATTTTCCAAAACAATTTTTCAAAAAAACCAAACCAAACATGTTTTCGTACTTTTTATCTCTAAAACACATCTCTCAAACACAAACCAAACGTACCCTTGATTTTTGACGCAAATTTACCAAATTGACCCATATACAAACAAAAAGTAAAAAAAGCATCATTTCCAAGTTAAGGGCATATTTGTCATTCCAATACAAAAAAGTCAAACAAAAAAACTAAACGAACAAAAAAGTCTTAAAAAAGTCAAAAAAATTAAAAAGTCAAGTTTACCAAACGACACCTTATAAGCAATGTCATCTATTTAATATTTTTCTGTCAAATAAAAATTAAATAGATTTTATAATAATTTGTGCTATAAATGATGTGTTTTTATTTTTTAAAATTATGAATTTTGATCCATAATTTTTTGTACTAAAATTACAAACTTATACCATCATCACACACCGAGCTATTCCACACTATTATAGAATTTTGATTTGTTTTTGTTAATAATGAATATGTAATTTTTTATCTTTAAATTTCTCTCATAAAATTATTATTATCTTATTGTTGCTCATGATTTTTTTAAAATAAAAAATTATAATTAAGAAGTATCCCTTCTAACTTAATTTTCTGGCTCTGCTATTGGTAGGGTTGTGCAAAATAGCGCCCAATCTGCTAAAATCGTATCGATTCGTATCAATTCACACTGCTAATTGCGATTTAAACTTTAAATTTATAATCCGCCAACCAAACTGCTCAACTCCATTATAGTTGAAACATATATATTTTTTAACTTTCAATAAAATATCAATGTAAAAATGAGTGTGAGAGATATTTAAAATATGAAATTTATTACAAATTAGTGATTATATATATGAAATATATTATGTAAAATTATTTTATGTTATATATCTAAAAAATATTATACAAATTAGTGTATATATTATGTAAATGTATGATAATTAGTTAGAATATTCTTTAATTCGTCAATCTGTCAAAAATTATCTAAGGCCTCGTTTAGGAACAAGTTAATTTAATAACTTTTTGACTATTTGACTAAAATATGAGTTAAAAAAAATTAGTATGTTTGGGATGATTTTTTGACTTTTTACGAAAAGATGTACAAAAAGTAGAGAGAAAAGAGAATCTTTGACTTTTTGGTATGGGTTGACTTTTTGACTAATTTAATAACTTTTTGACTTTTTAACTAAAATAAAAATTTCCAAATGAGGCCTAAATCACAATTTATCAATTTACTAATCCGTTATTCGATTTATAATTTCACTTTCCAATCGTCTAAAGTGCAACCGGCACACCCAAGCCACTGGTCACGCCACTATGAAAGTCCTTTGCTTTACCATTTTTATGCCATTGTGCAACTTTTTAGTGTAATTTTTGTTCGGTTGTGCAATTCTTATTATTAGTTTTTTTTTTTTTTGTTTGATTGTTTGTGAATGGAGTAAAAGGAAGGCATGGCGGTGGAAAGAGGACTGGGGCGTGGCATGACAGTGGAGAACCGGGTTTGGGTACGAGTAATATCATACAAACAAATTCGTTTGTTTGTTTGTTTGTTTGTTTGATCAGACCGAATAAGTAAAATTCGTTTTGACTTTTCAACGATTTATCTATTCTTTTCCTATCTAATCTTCGGAAAATTCTAATATACGACCTTTTGGATGTGTGTCTCTTTAATTATGTTGTTTTTTTTAGTTATCATTATTATTTTTTAATTATAATATTATTTTAGTTATATTTTATATTATGTTTTATTAGGATATTTTTTTAAAAATTAAAATTATATTATTTTTTTTTAATTATAAGGTGTATAATCTTCAACCACTTCAAATAATAATAATTAATATTGTTAATGCACAATTTTTTTTAGGTAAATTACACCGACTTTTCTTTAAGTTTGAAAAAAAAAATACAATAAATTTTATAATTTGACATAATTACATTAAACTCTTTTCAAATTTTAAATCATATAAAAAACTCTATTTTGATAAATAATTTGTTAGTTATATGGATGAAAAAAATTATATTGCTGTCTCTTTCACATGAAACTATATAGTTTATGTTATTTATTTTTGTATTTATGCACCATTTACATTAGTTTCAGTTTATTTAACCTTACTAAAAAATAGGGGTGCAACTCATGCGAGTTTAGACAGATTGAGAGGTTGTTCAATCCTAGTCCAAGTTGTATTAAGAGTTACCCAAGCCTAAATTTTAACCGGAGGTAGTCTGCCCAAGCCCAATCCAAATTAATCTCGAATTGGCCAAATTGCACATAAATATCAAAAAAAAAAATTCTTTTTTTTAATGCAACTAAGTTAATTAATTTGTTAAAATTAGACTCCATTTATATTTTTTTTTTTTATAAAATCATTGATAACATTCAAACAAATAATTTAAATAATGTAAAAGAGATGTCATTATGGTGGTCTTTACAATTTGTGAGTGAGAAAAAAAATTAACATTTTGTATTGTGTTACTTGTGCATATAATATATATTCAATATGATCTAACGATCTAAATTACTTTAATACTATCTAACGGTTAATAATTTATATATATATATGTTCCATATTTTTATATATTTATATAGATATAATTCGGGTTTCGGATTGTTTGATCTGTTTACCCAAGCCCGCCTAAATTTAATTTAAGTTTCTAAATTTTTATCTAAACCCATACTGAATTCAAAAATATTTTGCTTAAGCCTTAAAAAAATTTGGGCTAGGCTCAAGTTAAGCCCACCTGAATTGCACCCCTACTAAAAAAGGAAATAAATATAATTATATCAAAATTATAGAACTTATTGTATTTTTTTTAAAAGAGAGATCAGTGTAATTTATATTTTTTTTTAGTCCTACTTTACTAACATATTTCGTTAGTCTAAAATAGAAGGATCTAGGAATCTAGTTAGGGCAATACATACTTTTAATAGAGAGTTCACTCTTTCAAATCAAAACTGTTTTTAAAAAAAAAAAAATTTTAAAAATTCAAGAATTTAGTTAGCAAAAGTCATTGCTTTCAAATCTGTTTTGTGTGGTAGGGTTTGAATTTGGGGTTTCCCTAAGATGGAGACGGTTTGTTTTGTTGTTCAAATTTGAAATTGACCCATAGTTATAGTTTGTAGACTTTTTTTATTTTTTTTGTAGATTAACTTAAAAAAATGTTCAAATGTAAAAAAAGCTAATAATAATATGATGTTATCATATTTATCTTTAAAAAAATAAATCATATTTATAATTTTAAATTTAATCAAATTATGATGTCAGTTGATACCTTATTTCAATTTTAATCTTGAAAGCGCTAACGGACAAATTCTAGTATTACATATTTTTATATGATGATTTTGTTTTAAAAATGATAAGTCTCAAATCAGATCATTATATATATACATACATACATATACTTTTTATATAAAAAATTTTAATGACATTAATTGCTTAGAATATAATTCTATCTACACTAATTTATTTATGGATGCTTCAATGTGTCTACCCTGCATTATTGAACCCTTTTGTCCTTATCAGCAGAAAGTCACTGGAGCTTTCAAATTTTAATTTTTTTGGTTAGGAGTTGGTGTAGTTGGTAGTGTTGTTTAAAGCTTAAGAAAGAGAAAATAATAGGGCACGGAGACAGCCTCTATCATTGGCTCACATCATCAATTGCTTAACCTTTGATTTTGGATTTCAACAATGATTCATCTCACTAATTTAGGAACATTAATTGACTATTAATAATATGAAATTTAAAAAAAAAAAAAAAAATTTAAGACCAAAACATCACATCAATAAATGAGACCCATCAATTAGTGCTCTCCTAGTGCTCTTAAATTAGTGGTCTTAAATATTTTTCTTTAGATTTTTGACTAAAAAAATATACAAAAGATAAAATTAGTTACATTAATTAATAAGATAAAATATTACATTCAAATTATAATCATTACACTTTTTCTTTTACAAAAATCAAAAAAACCAAAAAAGTGAAACTAAACGAGGTTAAAAAGGTCTCAACACAAAAAAGTCAGTTAAAAAAGCCAATGCCAAACGAAGACTTAGTAGACAAATAATTTTAAAATATATATATATATAAGAAGCTCTTCCTTGCTATGGCTTGTTATTTTTTTTGGGGTCTATTTTGTCATTTTATTTTGAATAATGTATTAACGGTAGCCTATATATTAAGTAAAGGTTTTTTTTGTAATTATGTAAACATTCTTGGTTAATTATGAAATAGGTTTTTTTTCGTAATTATACATATATTATTGGTCAATTATAAAACATAAATATTTTATTCTTTAACAAATCACAAATACACCCATAAAATTTGTTTAAAATATGAATCGGTCCTATAATACTAGAAATTACAACTATCGTTTGTTACCAATTTTAATTTAACACCATTCCAAGGAAAAACAAAGCAACTATTCTCCTATGCATTAATAAATTATTAAAATTTTTTATTGAAAAATATTCTTCATATAATGAAAAATTGTTAATGGACTTAATGATTTGTTTATTAACAAAATAGTTAACTGAAAAATATTTTTTATATCATTAAAAATTATTAATTTACTTAATGATTTACTTATGAATAAAATTGATAATTTGTTTTGCGAGTATGATTCATGTATTAATAAAATTAGTCATTTATGTATATATGTATTTTGTTCTACTTTTTTATTAGTGCAGCAACTTATCTTAGTAATTTTTTTTAGATGGGAGAATTATCCTAATATTTGTTTTATATTTATTTGTTGAGAAAACTTATACACCATAATTTTTTATATATAGAAATTCGGAAGAAAGGTTAAATATTCATAAATTCACCCAAAATGATATGGTAATAGAATTGGAGACGACATCATCAGGTGTATAACAAATCAAAAAGTGATACATATCATATCACATAATTCTATCGTATATCTAATGATTTATTCTATTCAATTTCATAAAATAATATTTAAATTTTAAAAAAATTATTAAAATATAAAACTTAAATATACTGTAATAATAATTCGTGATTTGCACGAGTCTGAATAAACTAGTATATATATACGAGAGAAAATCCATCAAATAATTAATAGAAAAAATAGGCAAAGAGGTTATGTGAAAGTCCTCTTTGGATTCCAAACCAAATCATACTAAATTAAAAATGGGTAAATTACACTTACACCCCTGAGGTTTGGGTTTAAGATATATCACTCTCTGACGTTTGAAAAATTATACTAACCCCCTTTGTCATTGTAATTATTTAGACGGAATGAAAACATTAAACTCATGCACTATATTTTTTTTTTTTACTTTGCTTTACTTTTTCTTTATTTTCCCCTATTTCCTTTACTTTTTTTTTAATGTAATTTCTTCTATTTTTCTACTAAGAGTTGTTATCTTTTATATAAGTAGGGGGTTTGTGAAATGAGACTATTAACTACAGGGATGGAAATGTAATTTTCAAAACGTCAGGGAATGGGTAGTAATTGGATCAAATCTCAAGAGGTGTCAATGTAATTTACCCAATAAAAATTGGTGAAGAAAAAAATAAAATAAAATAGGTTTAAATATATATATATATATAGAGAGAGAGAGAGAGAGTCAATTAAATCCTGTTTTATTGTTACGAAATTTAAAATTTCGGTAGTACTATATGTACCAATTAGTATCCTAACTAATGTACCAACATTAGCTATGATATTATTATTGACTCCACTTATTATACAAATTACAAATACCAAAAACCTCTTAAATTATACCACATCAATTGGTACATAAAACATTATTTCAAAAAATTTCATTTTTCTCGATTTTGTAAGGAGCAAAAAGGAGTTGGTGAGAAATAAAAGAAATTATTTGATAATAAATGAATTTTTCATAAATCAAGAATTTATTTGCTCACTTTATTTTATTTTATTTTATTTTAACCAAAATACTCAAATTTGTTATTTTGAATTTTATGATTCAAACCAAATTTTAACTTCATTATCAAAGTTTATTTAATTTTATAAGGTTCTTTCATTTTATCTTAAGGTTTTGAATTCCCTAAATTAGCTTATTAGGTAAAATTCACAAGAATGAAATTCATTTGATTTCGAAATATGTATTCAAAATCTATTCTTAAAAAAGAAAATGCCACTAGGCCATTGATTCTTGCCTCTGTCTACTACAAAAAAAACATAATCCGTGTGTTTGGTTTGAGTTTTCTGGATTAAGTTTTTTGAAAATTGAGTTTTTTGGATTTCGTATTATTTTGTTTTAGTGAATATTTTTTAAATTTTAAACATTTGTTTTACTTTTTTAGATGCACCTTAGTTAGAGGTATCTAAAAAGTAAAAAAATTGTGAAAAAATATTTTAAAAAATTAATAAATACATAGAAATACAAAAAATGTACTGAATTCTTGTATTTTTTTTGTATTTTTGGTATTTAGTGAATTTTTAAAAGTTTTTTTTACAATTTTTTTACTTTTTAAGTGTATTTATGTTAGGTGTGTTTAAAAAGTAAAAAAATTGCTTAAAATATTAAAAAAATTCAGTAAAAACAAAAAAATACAGAAAATAAGAAAGTACAATTTTCTGAAAAGTGTTTTGAAAAACTGGTAACCAAGCGCAGTATGGCACTACATACTAAATTGGAACACCTTAAGCAAAAATGAAATTTGTTTGAATTCTTGATTTTCTACAATAAAAATGATCACTAAACTAAAATAATTTTTGTTTCTTTATTTTATTTATTTTTTGGATGTTATCATCTCTAGTAAAAGAAATGAATTTAATCGGAGCTGATATCACGTGACGGTATCATCTTACACTATTGGGAGTGGATAAATGAGCCCACTATTAGTGCCTTATTTTGTTTTCTTATTGAAGGGTCTTCTTTGGGGGGGGCTATAATCGAACGGGCTGAAAGTGTTCAACTTGGGCAAGTTAGCGTAGCCCATTGCTCTATGCCCAACCCAATCTAACCCATGCTTGGGTTGGACTTCTTTCAGTATCGAATGGTGTAGAAAATGCCAATCTCACAGTGGGCTTGATTGGGCTTCGATTGTACGTTTTTTTAGGAACCCAATTCATGAAACATAATCTAAAATTTTTTATTTAAAAAAAGAAAAATGTTTGAAGGCCACAATGGCTCAAAACTGTCAAAATAACATCGTTTTGAGTGCAAATCATGCCAAAACGACGTCGTTTTGACAATTTTGAGCCATTGTGGCCCCAAAAATTGTGGCCCTCTAGCATTGTTGTTAAAAAAAATATATTAACACATAATATGAATAGAGAAATAGTTTAGTGTGTAAATTAAAATGATGGTTATTTTTTGACCTCTCAACGGAATAGTCATTTTTCTAACTTGTAATAAATGATAATTTCATTTGTAATGTTCATTTCTTTTATTTTTATTGAACTAAACAAAAAATGAGTATTTTGATAGAATAATCATTTTACTTCAACTTTCATTTTGCAACAATTGCACACATTGGCTAAAAGAATCCTTTCATATGTTTGAATTTCAATGTAATGACCCATATTAAACTCCTATTATGTGGTTGTTAAATTTATTCAACTCGAAGCGTTATGTGTGATGTTTCAAACCACTTCATATGAACAATGAAAAGTTCACATAATTTGATCATATAATCAGGCATACTTTTTGTTTTTTACATGAGGTGAAACTCATTAAATGCAAGAAAATTGTATTTGATTTTAGGGAGATGTTACAATGTGTACCTTAAAAAAAGTACATATGGTATACCTTTTATTATTATTATTTTTTTATAAAATTTCATAACTTAAACATCAAATGTTGTAACTTTTTACTACAAAAGTCATAATTTTTTTTTTTTCACTAAAAAATGTCATAACAAAAATTATAAAGTGTTGTAATATTATCATCCCTAATTTTATGGTGCACATCTTAAATTCATTATTCATAACTTTACTACAAATATCATAACACACACAACAAATAATCATAACGTTCATCATAAAACATTATAATTTTTTATTTTTATTTTTACGATGTGCACTATTTTAAAGGATGCACATTGTAGATTTCTCCTTGATTTTATGATTAACTTCATGTAGAAGAAATAATTTTATATTCATCAACTCTAATGTAGTAGTTAGGCCGACATCAACATAATAATTAAGATTATTCAAAATCGAAATCATGATAGTAACCCATTGTCACACTCATGGAAAAATCATCATTATCATTATCATCTTCAAATTAAAATAAAATAAAAACATTGTTCATACCTTAATTAAAGGAAACCTACTCGGAATATGACATAATTTTCCTTACACATAATCCGACAAAGTATTAATCATTTTTGACTTGACATACCAATTGTGTTTCTTCAATCTTGTTCACACGCAATGACTTGAAATGTAAACTTTTTTGTCTGTATTTTTATTTATTTTTTGGAAAAGTTGAAAATATTGTTTAGAGAACCCTTTGAAAAAATAAAATAAAAACTCCCTAGAACAATCCGACTTTTAAAAAATATCAATAGTTATTTGTTGAGTTTTCAAAGACTATTAAAAGATATGAGAATGCTGAATGTTTTTGAAACTTTCATTATTTTTGTTTTTGAATCATGACAATTAAACAATATAAATAAATAAATAAAATACAACCAAACATGTTGTTACTAAGGTGTAAATTCTAGAGCAGTTATTCCATGTCCCAAGAGCATGCTCAGATGGTGCCTCAAAGCAATTATATTTGATGAAAATAATAGAATATGTAATTTTGTGTTAGTAATAGGATGTACGGCGTGAAAATATTTTATTTTGTTATTTGTTTGTGACATAACTATGTGATACCCATAGGCCTATGGGTACCAACTAATTTCCAAAAATTCTTTACAATTCTATATATTAGGCTTGTTTGATCCAATTTCTTGGAGCTGCCCCCCAAAAAAAAAGAAAAAAAGAAAAAAAGAAAGAAAGAAGAGCAAGTCCAACTAGAATTCTTTAAACTTTAAAGCAAGGATGTCTAACTTGTTTGGCCCTTAAAAGGGTAATGGGCCACTCACATAGCTCCAACACCTTTCGGTTTTGGTGGTGGGTTGTACTCAAAATTTCTTGTACTCAAAATTTCTTCAATATGTTCAACTTCGGCTTAATTAGGTCACTTTCAAGGGCATATCACTTTCACTTTTTTACATGTAAATATGCTTCTTTTCTCAAAGAAAAAAAGAGAGGCTAATTTAGACAAATATTAACAACTATCCTTCGAGCATTATTCAGTATTGGAATCGAATTGAAAAGTGTTTCAAAAATAAATAAAAAAAAAGTTAAACATTAGTTAACAATTCAACATAATGTCAAAGTTGGTAATACTTACTGGTATTTGATCCACTTTTGAAAAAGAGTCTTATCCCTCTCATAAATAATTTAAAATTTTTGATGAATAAGTATAACAATTTAACAAAAAAAATGTCTAGAATTATTTTAATTTTGTATTTATTTATATTTTAGTCCAATGGCACTTGTTAGCTAACAAGACCCAATCTAGAATAAAGGACAAGATCTAATTCACTACTAATCCAAAATATATCAACAATGTTACCTTTTTTCTGCTTTTACGTTGAAAAGTAGACCATTTCAATATCTTTTATTCCTATCCTCCACATAGAAAAGTCACTTCTACAAGATGTCATTGGTGCCCACTATACCCAATTTAAATGGCATTACATACATGCATACTCTCTCCACTAAAAGAAAAACCACCCACAAAAAGCATCAATGTTACTAACGATAGCTGCGTTATTGTTGGTTCACAAAGACTTTTTAAGGTTTTTAACTTCAAAAAGCAAGACACAATCATAATAACCAAGATGGGAAGTTGGTTATGCACTAAATGGGCTTTTGGTGGTGCAATCTCCAAAACCCCGTAAATGGGATGAGGAAATCTTGTAGGCTTAGCACATGGAACTATATAGTTAGTGGGAGAAAATGATGTGTACACCCATCTCTCAATAACCCTAGAAATGAATAGTTTGAAATTGAATTGTTCTCCCCCCTCTCTCTCTCTTTTTGTTTGTTTTGTTTTTGCTTTCCAATGCTTTTTATCTTTATTGGCTTAATGATTCAACCATGAAATAAGTAATGACTTTGCTTTTGCTCTACTCCACTATGTGTCTTAATATCTTATCCCTTCCACCAAATCCAGCAAAAGTTGTGCCATGGCACAGGGTCATCAAAATACCCACATAAAGAAAGAAAAAATGCATTGTGGGAGGTCATGATTCTAGTGCTTTTTTTTTTTCTTTTTCTTTTTTTTTTTTCTTCTCTCTCTCTCTCTCAAAAGTGTGAACTTATGCAATTAGTAATTTGAGGGTTTGTTTTACATGGGACATTTTAGATTTGACTTGCATAATTTTTATGCATAATTTTTAATTGATACATGTTATTTGCGACTGACTGCATATATTTAGAATTTACTTTATAAGAATGATATGGATTTAATGTGACCCTATCTTAAAAGTTTTTTTGTACAAAAAAATAAAAGTACAAGAAAATATAAATTAATGAAAAATAGAAAGAATAATTTTAAAATCATAAAAATGCAAGTGAAAGTGAAAGTTGTGTTCTAGGTAATAATTTTCTTATACCGTAATATAGATTTACATGTACATAACAGTTATGTTTTAAGTCACCATGTTACTTACGTCAAAGTAAATATCTATTTATACTTTCATAATTTTATAATTTTTTATTGCATTTCACTAATTTACAAATTCTTTAAAACAAGAAAAAGAAAAGAAAGAGTACACCCATCATGTAAGGGGAGGATGTGTTGTAAGAGAACAAAGGAAGCAACATCAAATCAAAAGGTAATGTACTAGATGTGTGCCCCAACCACTATGACACAAACAAGAGAGAGTTAGGGTTCACATCTTTAGGGGTCCACCAAAGTTCTTCCATATCTTTATAGTGCTTGGCTTTGTCCACTCCATCATCTTTTTATGAACGGACCACTCCATCATCATCCTCTTCAAAGTTTCAAACCCCCAACTCCTTATAATAAGTCCATGGAATATGGATATCAAAATAAATCTCCAAAGTGGGGCAACTTTAATGACACACCTTTCCATATTTTTTCACCAAAAATCCTATTGTCTTAAATTTTTTTTTTTTTTTGAGTAATATGTTTGTATAATAAAGATTAAAACGAAATAATATAGTCTAAATATAAATAAATACTAAATAAAAAAAATATATTTTTTTTTTGGGTGAATAAAAAATTTTAATTTATAATATTACTGTTCTTCACCCCAGTGGGGACCATAGACTCTCATGGGCCAAGATACTGAGACGAGGGGATCCCTTCTTTTGGGTCAGGGTAGGACTCACTTTGGAATTGATTTTTTTATTTTATTTTATTATTATTATAAAAAAAAAAAAAGCAATAAATGGGTGTCATTGTAATGTGGTAGAATATTTGGCATCACATGTGGGATGAGGTAATGGATTGATTGCCTTTGCTAAGGCCCCCACTTGGTAGGTTAACATCTTCCAATTTCATGATATGGCCATGTTGGACGTGAACTTTGCATGTGATAAGGATTTTTATTTTATTTTGAACTCAAGATAGAATCTGATTTCTCATTGTTGGTTAGCACTTTGTCTTTGAAGCTTAAAACGTTTAAAACTTCAAGAGTTGATCTGTTTGAATATAAAATTATGATACTTAACACCTTTTGTTAGGGTTTCAAAACGTTCCCTAGTAAACACCTTCTATGGGATTATATGCTTCAATACAACTTGCAAGTTTCAATGTGTATTGAATCAGCTAATTAAGAGAGAATATAGAGATTTTAAAATTTCATGGAAGCTAATCAAAATGGATAAGTGGAATTAGGGCTAGTCACCAAACCACTTGTCATTGTACAATCTTAAGGATGAAAGGAAAAATTTATGCCATTTGAAAGGTAATTAATCTTTTCATACATGTCTATTATATTATTGCTGGAAAATGGCTTTTGCATAGTCTTATTTTTTTGCTAATTTTGAGTATTAATTAAGGTGGGACCTAAGCGTTATTTTTAACGTTTCTAATTGGGTTCATGTTTAATGTCACATACTAAATAAATTCATATATTTGGTTGCTCAAAACTATTTCTGGATGAATGAGAATTCAACGCACATTTTTTAGTTCGTAAAAATGTATTTTGGTGGGTTTACTACACATTTGTGAAATGTGCTTGTTCCACATTGGAAAGGCTTGAGGAATTCTTTGAATTTATAAACCTTAGCATTGGATACTTGGGATGGGCCCCAAAGGGTACCCAAGTTTGTGGAAGGATGAGGTTAGCCCAGTACTTATCTTTTTAAGCCAAAAACATTTAAACTTTATTTATTTCAAAAATCAAAATAAATTGGTCCGAATTTTTTCCCTTCCAAACAGTTCCTAACACACCCGAACGGGTTTGAACTTTTTGAATCTTTCCCGGACAGTTCTGGAACTGTCCAAACAATTCAAATAGATTTTCTATCTGTTGAAATATGTTCAAACAGTTGCCTATCTGTTGGCACCTGTTCAAACAACCACCAACCTGCCTATATAAAGTCTACTCCAGCAATTCATTTTGCATCTGAAAATTTTCAGACTTCTTCTCTTTTTTCTTATGTTCGTCCTCTGTTGCACTGGCATCTGTTTCTGCATTTATTTTTAGGAAAAGAAAGAGAAAGAGTTACAGCATTGTTTGATTTGTCAGACTTGATTTTATAGTGCTATAAAATCAAGTGTTAGTCATTGCATCCTGAGAAGTAGACACCTATTATATCTCGAAGCACCGGAGCGAGGGCGAAATCTACTCTAAGGAGATTGTGTCCAACACAAGCCTTGACATTAATTTCTATAAGCATTTAATTCGGGGAATAATTTATATAATTATTTTCTGAATTATTTTATTTTATTGTTTATGTAATTTATACATTTAATTTACACACATACACCTTTGTGGGTTCTAACAATCTTAAAGTATATTTTTTATTTTTATTTATTTCTGTGATAAACAGACAAATATTTTGTTTCGGGAAATTAAATAGTAATAATATACTGTTTAATGATTTCTTTGATAATATAGTACTAATATATTGTTTATCATTAGAATTTTGTTACAAAATATTATTCTGTTTATTTTGTGTGTGAATTCGTTTTTTGTATAAATTTGTGATTGGTATATTATTTTTATTTCGTCAGAATTATGACAACTGAAATAAACAGTACTAAGACTATTATTACTCAAACTCCCACACATGTTATGCTAGTGATGACTCCGGTAGTACCGGTAAATCATGGAGAGAAGCCAAAAAAATTCAATGGTAATGATTTTAAAAGATGGCAACAAAAGATGATGTTTTATTTACCACATTGAATTTGGCTCACTTCACTCATGAAAAGGCACCGGCACTAAACGAAGAAGAAACTGACCGGCAAGTGATTACCGCAGTCGATGCATGGAAACATGGTGATTTTTTGTGTCGAAACTATATTCTCAATGGGTTGGACAATACACTGTACAATGTGTATAGTGTAAAAAACACAGCTAAAGAACTGTGGAAATTTCTAGATCATAAGTATAAAACAGAGGATGCTGGTACAAAGAAATTTGTTATCAGTCGTTTTCTGGATTTTAAAATGATGGATTCCAAAACGGTTATTAGCCAAGTTCAAGATCTCCAATTAATTCTCCATAACATACATGTGGAAAGGATGGTTCTCAGCGAATCTTTCCAAGTAGCGGCAATCATTAAAAAATTACCACCATCTTGGAAAGAATTCAAGAACTATCTGAAACATAAACGCAAGGAGATGAAATTTGAGGAACTGATAGTGCGGCTCCGAATTGAGGAGGACAACCATGGTTCCGACAAGAAGTTAGGAAACCATGTCATGCAAGCTAAAACAAATGTTGTGGAACATGAACAAGGGTCAAAGTTCAACATCAAGAAGCGGAAGCATAATAGCAATGGTCCCAAACAAAGATCCACTAGTAAGATCAACAAAGGGATCAACAATGGGTTCAACAAGAGGTTCAAAGGCAAGTGTTTTGTGTGTGGCAAAGATGGGCATCGCACTAAAGATTGTCACATTCGAAAGGACGGAGGGAGTTTGAGCAAAAAGCCAGCACAAGCCGACATAACTGAGGATTTTTATCCTTCCGATGAAGTGGCTGACATCAATCTTGATGCAATAGTCTCTGAAGCAAATTTGGTAGGCAATCCCAAGGAATGGTGGGTAGATACTGGAGCAACCTGCCATATCTGTGCAGATAAGAAAATGTTCACAACCTACAAAGTTGTGGAAAGTGGGGAACAACTTTTTATGAGAAACTCCTCCACTTCAACTGTAGAAGAACAAGGAAAGATTGTGCTGAAAATGACATCGGGAAAAGAACTCACTCTTAACAATGTACTCCATGTGCCAGAGATTCGCAAGAATTTGATTTCTGGGTCATTGTTTATCAAGAATGGGTTTAAATTAGTCTTTGAATCTCATAAAGTTGTACTCTTCAAAAGTGGATTACATGAGTGATGGGCTTTTTAAGCTCAATGTAATGACTGTTGTACCTAATTTGGCTTTTAATAATAAAAACACATATTCTGTTTATATTGCTGAGTCTTCTTTTTTATGGTATGGTAGATTAGGACATGTTAATTTTAATCCTTTGCGTAGACTTGTTGCTTTAAAATGTTTACCAAACTTAAAATTTGATCATAATCATAAAAGTGAGATTTGTGTTGAGGCAAAACTCACTAAGGCATCATTTAATAAAGTTGAAAGAAGTACTGAACCTCTAAGTTTAATTTACACAGATATCTGTGATTTAAAATTTGTTCAAACTAGAGGAGGTAAGAAGTACTTTATTACTTTTATTGATGATTGCACTCGATATTGCTATGTTTACTTATTGAGAAGTAAAGATGAAGCCGTAGAAGCTTTTAGGCAATATAAACTTGAGGTTGAAAATCAACTTGGCAAAACTATTAATATAGTGAAGAGTGACAGAGTTGGTGAGTATGATGCACCATTTGAAAAATTTTGTTCTGAATATGATATCATTCATTAAACCACTGCACCCTATTCTCCTCAGTCAAATGGTGTTGCTGAGAGAAAGAATCGAACTCTTAAAGAAATGATGAATGCCATGTTGATTAGTTCAGGATTACCTCAAAACTTATGGGAGAAGGCGATTTTGTCTACTAACTTTATCCTTAACAGGGTACCCCACAAGAAACTCAATCAAACACCTTATGAATTATGGAAAGGTTAATGACCTACCTATAATTACCTCAAAGTGTGGGGGTGTTTGGCCAATGTGGCAGTCCCTAGTCCCAAAACGACTAAGATAGGACCAAAGACCGTTGATTTTGTGTTCATTGGATATGCCAATAATAGTAGTGCATATAGATTTTTAGTTCATAGATCTGAAAATTCAGATATGCATATAAACACTATTATTGAGTCAAGAAATGCATCGTTTTTTTAACACATTTTTCCTAGCAAGGAAATTGAAGAGAAAAATTCAAATAAAAGAACTTTTGATACTGCTATGGATAACAGTGAAGACCAAAATGATAACGAAGTAGATGAACCTAGGCGTAGCAAGAGGGCTAGGATCTCTAAATCATTTGGTCCAGATTTTCTGACATACTTGTTAGAAAATGAGCCTCAAAACTTCAAGGAAGCTATATCAAGTCCTAAAGCTCCATTGTGGAGAAAGGCTGTGAATAGTGAAATTGAATCAATACTACAAAATCATACTTGGGAACTGGTGGATCTTCCACCAGGATGTAAACCTTTTGGATATAAGTGGACATTCAAAGGAAAAATTAAAGAAGATAGTTCAATAGATAAATACAAGGCTAGGCTTGTTATTAAGAGATACAAACAGAAAGAAAGCCTTGATTATTTTGACACATATTCACCAGTGACAAGAATAACATCCATTCGCATGTTGATTGCGATTGTAGCTTTGTATAATTTGGAAATACATCAAATGGATGTTAAAATAGCTTTTTTGAATGGCGAGGTAGATGAGAAAATCTATATGAAACAACCGGAAGGGTTTCAAGTTCCCGGCCAAGAGAAAAAAGTTTGTAAACTTGTCAAATCCCTTTATGGATTAAAACAAGTTCCGAAACAATGGCATGAAAAATTTGATCATGTTATGCTTTCGGATGGTTTTAAGATAAACGAGTGTAACAAATGCGTCTATTATAAAAACACAGACAAAGGCTATGTCATAGTTTTTCTTTATGTGGATGACATGCTCATTATTGGAAGCGATAATGACATGATCAAATCCACAAAAGAAAATGTTGAACAAAAAGTTTGACATGAAAGATCTGAGAGTAGCAGATGTAATTCTAGGAATAAAAATTACTAAAACATCTGAAGGATATGCTTTATCTTAGTCTTACTATGTTGAGAAGATTCTGGAGAAATTTGAAAAGCACGACAACAGTCCTGATAAAACACCTGTTGATATTAGTCTTCATTTGTCAAAAAATACAAGTGTTGGCATATCACAATTAGAGTACTATCGAATAATCGGAAGCTTGATGTACTTAATGAATTGCACTAGGCCAGATTTAACTACGCTGTAAGCAAATTGAGTAAGTACAAGTACACAAGTAATCTAAGGTCCGATCATTGAAAAGCGATAATTATGGTACTTAGGTATCTAAGACATACCCAGAATTATGGCTTACATTATATCAAATATCCAGCAGTACTCAAGGGGTACATCGATACAAATTGGATATCGGATACTAAAGACTCAAAATCTACTAGTGGATATGTCTTTACTCTGGGAGGTGCTGCAGTCTCTTGGAAATCTTCCAAGCAGACATGCATAGTTAGGTCGACAATGGAATCTAAGTTTATCGCATTAGATAAAACAGGAGAAGAAGCAGAATGGCTTTGTAATTTCTTAGAAGATATTCCAATGTGGCTTAAACCTATGCCAGCTATATGTATTCACTGTGATAGTGAAGTAGCAATAGAATGAGCACAGAATCATATGTATAACGGTAAGTCTCGACACATTCGTCGAAGACATAATACCGTTAGGCATTTGCTCTCACATAGAATAATTTCCATAGAATATGTAAAGTCAAAAGAGAATATCATGGATCCATTGACTAAAGGGCTAGCCAGAGAGCAAGTGTACCATTTATCGAGGGGAATGGGATTAAATCCTATTACTTAAAAGTCGCCATAATGGAAACTCAATCTAGTTGACTGGAGATCCTAAGATCTAGGTTCAAAGGGATAACCGAATTATGGATGACTTCACGTATCACTAAGGAGGTTTACTCCTACCCATTTCTATGATAAGAAAAGTGATACCTACAGCGTTAGTAGAATAAGCTTTGCTTTCAATGATTCTTATAGCTTGGACATCCAAATGGGGTATAGTAGGATACTCTTAATAAGAAATCATCTATATGAGTGTGAACTGGGTCGGTTCTGTAAGAATTGAAAAGGCTAAATTCTCTAGAGCACTTATGAATTGCCATGCATTGTTCAGGGCCAAAACAAACATAACCGTAAGAACCAAACTGTGTCTGAGGATACATTATGTGTAGTCTATTGTCTTGGCTTACACAAACAGCTGAACAGTTCAAGGCATCGCGTCCACTGGTTAGCCAGTAAATCAGATAGGGTTTCACTAAAGGAGGTTCAAAGCCAAAAGCTACCTATCTCGATGTGGTGTATCTTCTTAATCTACTCCTTCTTTGTCTGCATCTTGTTGCATGTCTGTTATCGTAAATTTTATTCATATGGGGGATTGTTGAAAAATGGCTTTTGTATAGTCTTATTTTTTGCTAACTTTGAGCATTAATTAAGGTAGGACCCAAGCGTTATTTTTAACGTTTCTAATTGTGTTTATGTTTAATGCCGCTTAGTGAATAAATGCATGTATTTGGTTGCTCAAAACCATTTCCGGATAAATGAGAATTCAACGCGTATTTTCGGGTTCGTGGAAATGTATTTTGGTGGGTTTACTACACATTTGTGAAATGTGCTAGTCCCATATTGGAAAGGCTTGAAGAATTGTTTGGATTTATAAACTTTAGCATTGGATACTTAGGATGGGCCCCAGGGGGTACCCAAGTTTGTGGAAATGTGAGGTTATGGGTGTAGTGGGCTAGACCGATTAGACCCAAAATTAAAACCACACGCGTGAGCCGCCGCCGTTCGTCCGGTCAGTCGGGCTAGGTTGGGCTTAGGCGCGGGTACGTGGTGTGAAGTTGGATTGGGTTTATCCGGCCCAATACTTATCTTTTTGGGCCAAAATCATTTGAACTTTATTTATTTATTTATGTTTTTGGTTTCAAAAATCAAAATAAATTAGTCCAAATTTTTTCCCTTCACCCAAACAGTTCCTAACACACTCGAACGGGTTTGAACCTTTTGAATCTTTCCCAGACAGATCTGGAACAGTCCAAACAGTCCAAACAGTCCAAACAGTTCAAACAGATTTTTCTATCTATTGAAATCTATCCGAACAGTTGCCTATCTGTTGCCACCTGTTCGAACAGCCACCAACTTGCCTATATAAAGTCTGGTCCAACAATTCATTTTGCATCTGAAAATTTTCAAACTTTTTCCATTTCTTCTTCTATTCGTCTTCTGTTGCTTCTGCATCTGTTTTTGCATTTATTTTTAGAAAAAGAAAGAGAAAGAGTTACAGCATTGTTTGGTTCGCCAGACTTGATTTTATAGTGCTGTAAAATCAAGTGTTAGTTGTTGCATCCTGAGAAGTACACACCGGTTGTATCTCGAAACACCGAAACGAGGGCGAAATCTGCTCTAAGGAGATTGTGTCCAACACAAGCCTCAACATTAATTTCTGTCAGCATTTAATTCGGAGAATAATTTATACAATTATTTTCTGAATTATTTTATTTTATTGTTTATTTAATTTATACATTTAATTTACACACATACACCTTTGTGGGTTCTAACAATTATCATATTATTGAAAGTATTTACAATTTATGTGAAAGAAAAATTGTCATTTTATAATTGCTGGTATTGCCTGATATTTACCATCGTATAAACATGGTGTCAAGTGTTGATTTTTAAACTTGAGGTTGTTAAAGTGCAAATAACTTATAATTTATGGGGGTATACAATAATTTTCCCATTTGCTTTTTCCTTCATGACCTGGTGAGTTCCTTTCTGAACGGGGCATACCAGTGGACGATGTTGGAAGGATAGTTGTAAATTGGAGTTCCTTTGAAAGTTAAATTCCCAACTTTTCCTTCATGGCATTCTTATTTCTTTCTATCAACATCTTTTTCGAAAATTATAAAATGTTCTTGAAATATCACCTGTTCGTACTTCTTAATCAATTATTATTCAATATGTTTCTTTATGTTTCCTAATTATTCAACACAATGCCCACCTACCCACCTTTTTAACTAATTATAATATTATGGAATACTACGTACAATGGCGGAACCAGGAAATTAAAACCGATGGGGCACTTATTAATTACAATATTAAATTTTTTTATAAAAATATTTAACATAAATTTTTATCATTAACTTCAAGAAAGTTAAAAAAAAATTAATCAGTGTGTTTGGTTTTAATTTTTTGAATTTAGTTTTTTGAAAACTAAGTTTTTTTATTTTTCGTATTTTTTTGATTTTGAGTGAATTTTTTTAAATTTTAAACAATTTTTTTACTTTTTTAGATGCACATTACTTAGATATGTATTCAAATAGTAAAATATTTGTGAAAAAATATTTTTAAAAAAAATTAATAAATACACAAAAATACGAAAAATATACTGAATTTTCATATTATTTTTAATTTTTTGGTATTTAGTGTATTTTTTAAAGATTTTTTTCACAAATATTATACTTTTTAGGTATATTTATGCTAGGTGTGTCTAAAAATTTTAAAAAATTGCTTAAAATATTAAAAAAATTATTGAAAACATTAAAATACGGAAAATAAAAATATAGAATTTTTTGAAAACTGTTTTCTGAAAACTAGAACTAAATAAGCAAAATATTATTTGTAATTAGTGTATCGTGGACAATATTAAAAAAAGTCATGGATATAAAGTTTTAAAATAAATAATATAATGATAAAGTAATTTTTTTTATACAAAATGATTGGGTAATTTATATGAAAATTGGGCCGAGCTGGGTAAATTGGGCCGAGCTGGATAAATTGGGCCAATTTGGGCCGCACTGCGAAGGGCTGAGTAAAAAGGCCGTCTGGGGTACTCCGGTCTGAAGAAATAGCCTTGGAGTTGGACCGGTCACACAACCGTGATGGTTAGCACGGTCGCATAAGGCCTTTTTCTTACTTCGGTTGAGAAATGTATTGTGGGTAGTTCGGTCTTCAGCAATTAGTTCGGTCGTGGCGTATGAGAACCGAGGTGTGCTAAGTCTTTAAGAGGACTTGGTTCTGAAGATAGTTCGGTTCAACTCTCTTATGGTTAGCTCAGTCTTAGCATGGGAAAGCCGAGGTAAGAGAAAGGAAAGTAAGGGCCGAACTAACTGTTACTTCGGTCATATTGGAATCCGGCCATGGTAAAACCATCTCACTTGGTTCAAGCAGTGAGGGAGATGTTGAAAGAAGCATAATCTTTTAGGAGTATGAATCCTAGGAGGACTCTACATGGAGGAATAAAAGTCCTACTAGGATTGTGCCACACGGAACCTATAAAAGCTCACCAATATTACCTTTGGAGAGGTAACACAACTTTGCTTTTCTGAATACGCAGAGCTTTTGTCTATTTGTCAAGTTCACTGACTTAGGCATCGGAGAGATTTCCAGCACCCACCCGCCCGCTAGCTCACGTTTCTGTTTCTAGGTAATAAAGTGACGTCGTACGGAGAAGTGCAGACTTGATCAACAGGATTATACGAGAAGACGTATTTCTTTCCCGTACAATTGGCGCCGTCTGTGGGAATATAGACAAGAACAACCTCTTGATCAAGCTTTTTCTCTCAAACATCAATGGTGAACAACGAAGAGTTACCTCAGTCTGCCATCGACGGACAAACTCCAGATGGGGGTGCAAGGCGCGAAGGCCTACCCTTGGTCACTCCCATGGCGGACCTGGAGCCACAGAGACAGAATTCCAAGAGGGATGCGAGGGGACGAAGGTGGAATAACAGCCCTCATCCCTCTCGTTCGCAAAGCCCAGAAAGACAAAGGCACAGGATTGATCCTCAAACTCTGGAGGATCGCGTCAGACAACAAGACGAATTGATTCGTAAGATGACGGCGGATATGGACTCTCTAAAGCGCCAGGTGAAAGGAAAAGAAGTGGCGACAGGAGAGGGGCGCAATAACAAGACGCCCCCTCACCACTCAGAGGGTCGTACTAGGAATTCTACACCCTCTTAAGCAGAAAACAGAAGCCTCAGGACAGGCGACACGCAATCCAAATCTTCCAAGACTCGTCACTCCAGGTCTGAGAGAATGAGGTCTGAGAGGTCATACACTGAGGGAAACACATATTGGCCCTCACATACGCACCAGACAAGGTCTAGACAGACGAAATTACCCAGATCGTTCGACCTACAATTCGTGCTAGAAGAAAAGGCACGATGGAAAGAGGACGCCAAGGCGCGCGATCCACACAGGGTTCCTGCCTTACAGCGGTTGGCTTCTCGAACGCATAGAAGCGTCGAGGTTGGAATGCCAATACCGCGCCCGGCATACGAACCAACGGACAAGGCATTGGCGAGGCTGCAGACCTCACCATTCGTCCCAGCAATAGAAAACGCGCCCCTTCCGTCAGGCTTCCTACAGCCCAAATTCACAACGTATGAGGGGAAGATGGACCCCTACTCGCACTTGAGCCACTTTCGCAAGGTCATGGCTGTATACCGGCGAAACGAGGCCTTGATGTGCATCCTATTCCCTTCAAGCCTTGGCGACCTAGGCTTGACTTGGTTTGAAAAGCTTCCAGAGGGCAGCATAGCCTCCTGGGCACAATTGGCGGAGGCGTTTGTAGCGCGATTCAGAACAAACACGAAAACTCCAGTAGAGATCGACCAGTTACTCTCCATCGACATGGGCGATAAGGAGACCCTGAGGTCATACAACAGTCACTACTGGGAGACATTCAACCAGATTGGGGACTGCCCAACCAATCTCGCCATTGCGCAATATAAAAGAGGCCTTCCAGTCGAGAACAGACTGAAGGACTCTATTACCATGACACCGCCCCTCACCATGGAGGCCCTGATGGAGAGAGTGCATCAGCACATCATGGTGGAAGAGGATGGTGCTCATGCCAAAGCAAAATCTGGCACGACCACAGCACCAGAGAAAAAGACCTCAGCAAAGGTCAATACGGTAGATCGCCAAAACCAAAACGGACGAGGCAGGCGAGACAACGGCGAGGACCAAGACAAGAGATGGTTGAGAGTCCGCACTGCCATAACCACGATATTCAAGAAACCGATCTACCGAATACTTAGTGAGATTTGAGACGAGCCTTTCGTCAAGTGGCCAACCAAGCTAGGCGAGGCCCAGAAGGACTATGATGACAGATCCAGGTGCACCTTTCACAAAAAAAAGGGGCACCGTACTGAGAATTGCACACCGTTAAGGCAGCATCTGGAAAAGTTGGTGGTAGCAGGTCACCTGGACAAATACATAGAGGGAGGCACGAATTCCCCGAGACCATAACAACCCCAACGGGATGCCAATCGACGCTCCGCCTCAAGGCATCATCAACGTAATACATGGAGTCTTTGAACCTGAGCGTGTATGCGAGCTCAGAGATTTAATCAAAAAGGCTGAACACTTAAGAAAGGTGCTAAGTACCCAACCAGTCGTCAAGAAGGGGAAGTCAGAGGCCACAAATGTCATGTCTTTTTCGGATAAAGACTTGGCAAGGATCTATTGCCCTCACAACGATGCCTTGGTCGTCACTCTCCGAGTCAAGGATTTTGACATTAAGCGGATTCTGATTGACCAGGGTAGTTCATGTGAAATCATGTACTATGAAACCTTTAAACAACTAAAGTTGTAAGATAAAGACTTAGCGTCTGCAGTATCTCCCCTTATCGGGTTCAACTCCATGCCAGAATGGCCCGTCGGCAAAATTATCTTCCCAGTCAGAGCAGGCAGTGTGACAAAACAAGTGGAGTTTTGGGTGTTGAAGGTCCCCTCCACTTACAACATTATCTTGGGCAGAACATGGCTGCATGCCATGCGCTCGGTGGCGTCCTCTTACCACCAAGTGATGCGGTTTCCAAACGACACCGGAGTAATAGAAGAAGTTTATGGAGATCAGATCATGTCAAAGCAGTGCTTTGTCATAGTGAACGGCAGCCGCGCTGCCAAAGGATACGTTCATTCGGTTGAAGAACCTGAGAGTAATGAACTATTCGCGGATGTCGACTCATGGCTAGTCGAAGCGGTAGAGGACTTGGTGGAGGTCAGAATAGATGAAAAGAACCCGGATAAGTTCTTTCTGCTTGGTTTGTCGTTGTCCAGCACTGAGAGATTGGAGGTCTTGGAATTTCTGACCTCCAACATCGAAGTATTCGCCTGGACCCCATACGACATGCCAGGCATTGATCCCAACTTCATCTGTCACCAACTCAACGTCTACCCTTCTGCCAGACCAATCATTCAACGCACTCGCAGATCGGCACTCCACCACGCCGAAATAGTGGCGGAAGAAGTAGGAAACTTGCTAGAAGCAGGGGCAATCAGAGAAGTGCACTACCCAAGATGGATCTCCATCACCGTCGTAGTGCCAAAGAAGAATGGCAAGTGGTGTGTCTGCGTCGACTACAAAACGGTCAATAAGGCGTGCCCAAAAGATAGCTTTTCTCTACCAAGGATAGATCAACTGGTAGACTTAACGGTAGGGCACAACCGACTTAGCTTTCTGGATGCATACAGAGGCTACCACCAAATCGCTTTGCATGAACCAGACCAGGAGGTCACATCCTTCACAACTCCAAGAGGATTGTACTGCTACAAGGTCATGCCCTTCGGCTTGAAGAACGCAGGGGCGACATTTCAAAGAATGGTCACCAAGATGTTTGAGCCATTGTTAGGCAGAACAATGGAGGCTTACATCGACGATATGGTGGTCAAGAGCAAAGATGAGAATGACCATCTCAAGGACCTAGGTGAGATGTTCGAGATCCTGAAGAAACATAAGTTACGCCTCAACGCGTCGAAGCGTGCGTTCGAAGTAGGATCTGGCAAATTCCTAGGCTTCTTGGTGACCAACCGAGGTATAGAAGCGGACCCTTCCCAGATCAAAGCAATACAGGATCTGGAGAGGCCAAACTCAGTGAAGGAAGTGCAGCATCTCACTGGCATGGCGGCGGCCAACTTAGGTTCATAAGCCGGTCATCAGACAGGCTACGACCATTCTTCCATGCACTGAAGGCTAAGTTTGAATGGGACGAAGAATGCGACCACGCTCTGGAAAGCCTAAAAGAATACATGTCTTCTCCACCACTACTTGTAACCCCAATCCCTGGAGAAGAACTCTTCTTATACCTGGCAGTCTCGCAGCATGCAATTAGCGCAGTATTGGTCCGCGCAGAAGGAATCCAACATCTTCCTATCTACTATGTCAGCAAGACATTACTGGGTGCCGAAATAAGGTACTTGCCACTGGAGAAACTGGCATTGGCCTTGATGATGGCCTCAAGGAAGTTATCACATTACTTTCACGCCCACACCATAGTTGTTCTCACAGCCTTCCCATTAAAGGCTTTATTTGAAAGAGCGAACTTCTCTGGGCGAATTCTGAAGTGGGTAGTGGAGTTGGGACAATACGACATCAAGTTCCAACCTAAGACCACAATAAAAGCACAAGCATTGGCAGATTTTGTCGCAGAATTCATACCAGGAAGTCATCACATCTGCCCAGTCGACCTAACTGAGACAACCGAACTAGGGATGAAAGTTGACGTCGGAATAACGCAACCCCTAGTACTGGTTACTCAGTCACGCCCCAAGGTAGACCAAAGTAAAGAAAGGAAGGAAGAAACAAACCATGCTACAACAAGTCAGGACTCACCGACAAATAAAGACTTGGTGCAAACAGAAAGCAAGGGGTAGACAGCGAGCATGGACTCTGAAGAAGCCACCAGCAACATGGAAGATCCCAAGGCATCATCTGATCCCTCCACCTGCTGGAAGTTGTTCGTTGGAGAGATGTGGAAGCTCTTCGTGGATGGAGCATCCAACCGGCATGGAGCAGGATTTGGCATAGTTCTCATCTCTCCAGACGGCCTAGTAGTAGAGCAGGCAATCAACCTTGGCTTCCCAGCGTCAAACAACGAAGCGGAGTATGAAGCGCTTCTAGCAGGTCTCAAGTCAACACTCTACATGAAGGCCACCAAGCTAATGGTCTACAGCGACTCGTAGCTGGTGGTAAACCCAATATTTGGCGACTACGAGGCAAAGGATGATAGAATGGCCAAGTACCAAGAACTAGTCAGAACGGAGATAAAGAAGTTTGAAGTGGTGAGAATAGAACAGATCGGCAGGGAGGAAAACAGCAGAGCAGATGAACTCGCAGGCTTCGCCTCAATGACAGATACCTCCATACCTCACCCACTACTAATCGACTATCTACCCAGACCAAGCATTGAAGACCCAGAAGCAGAAGAGGTATGTTGTGCAGAGTTAGGCTCTTCTTGGATGGATCCCATCATACTGTTCCTGAAAGACGGCACCTTACCAGAAGAGAAGAAAGAAGCCAACAGAATAAGAGCAAAGTCACAGCGATTTTGGCTCTCCCCATCCTTGGCATTGTACAAGAAGTCGTTTTCAAGACCTTACTTTAAGTGTGTTCACTCCAGCAAAGTGGAAGCATTCCTATTCGAAATACATGAGGATGTTTGTGGCAGCCATCAAGGAGGAAGATCATTGGCATACAGAGCGATCTCGCAAGGATATTTGTGGTCATACATGCAAGCGGATTCGGAGAAGTATGTTAAAAAGTGCGAAAAGTGTCAAAAGTTCGCACACCAAATACACCAACCTACCAGATAACTTTTACGTCTAACTAGCCCATGGCCCTTCGCAATGTGGGGATTGGATATAGTAGGCCCACTTCCAACAGCACCAGGCCACAAGAAGTTCTTTCTTGTCGTAATCGACTACTACACAAAGTGGGTGGAAGCAGAAGCCTTGGCGTCAATCAAGGAGAAAGATGTAAAGAAGTTCGTCTGGCAGAATATCATCACTCGATTCAGCATACCAAAGGCATTAATCTCAGACAACGGCACTCAGTTCGACAGCAGAATTTGCAGAGGCTTTTGTGAAGAATACAAGATAGAGTTCTACAACTCTACGCCGGCATATCCCCAAGCAAATGGTCAGGCAGAGGCATCAAACAAGGTAGTCTTGGATGGATTAAAGAAGAGGTTAGAGCAAGCAAAAGGCAAGTGGGCAGAAGAGCTCCCCCATGTTTTATGGGCTTACTGCACCACGCCTCGACGATCAACAGGAGAAACACCATTCTCCTTAGCTTATGGCATGGAAGCAGTCATCCCATTGGAAGTTGGCCTCCCCACAATCCGAAGCGAAAACTTTGATCCAAACTTAAATGGCGAAGCCATAACATTTGAGCTTGACCTTGCAGAAGAAAGAAGAGACAGAGCATTGGTTTACATCGCCTCCTACCAAGTGCATCCAAGACAATTCAAGATCGGAGATTGGGTACTGCGCAAAGTAATGAGAAACACCTTAGTTCCAGGAGATGGCAAGTTGGGACCTAATTGGGAAGGACCTTACAAAGTGGTCGGATTAGCAGGCAAAGGAGCATACCACTTGGAAGATAAGGACGACAAAGCAATTCCCAGGCCATGGAACACTGCAAATCTCAAGTTGTTTTATTTCTAGCTTTTTTTTCTTTTTAAGTACGTGTAAATTTTTACTTTCTCAAATAAAACAAATCGATTCTTTTTTAGCATAATTGTTTTCAGTAGAAAGTAGCTTTAGTAAGTTAGTAGCATTGTAAACATAGTTGGCCGGAATAACCAACTATGATCCTTCCTAAGCCTAGGATCAGGATCCAGGCTGCAGGACGTTTGGTCGGTATAACCAAAACACTTTATTCTAAGTTGGTTGGAAAAACCAACTTAGAGGTTGCCTAGATTAAACCAACTCTTTATACTCTTCAGCCGAAGTAAGTGTATGGCTGAAGAGTGGTTGGCTGGATTAAACCAAATGTTTATACTCCTTAGCCGAAGTAAGTGTATGGCTGAAGAGTGGTTGGCTAGATTAAACCAACTGTTTATACTCTTCAGCCGAGGTAAGTGTATGGCTGATGAGTGGTTGGCTGGATTAAACCAACTATTTATACTCTTCAGCCGAAGTAAGTGTATGGCTGAAGAGTGGTTGGCTGGATTAAACCAACTGTTTGTACTCTTCAGCCGAAGTAAGTCTATAGCTGAAGAGTGGTTGGCTGGATTAAACCAACTGTTTGTACTCTTCAGCCGAAGTAAGTCTATAGCTGAAGAGTGGTTGGCTGGATTAAACCAACTCTTTATACTCTTCAGCCGAAGAAAGTTATATCGGCTGAAGAGTGGTTGGCTGGATTAAACCAACACTGGATACTCTTCAGCCAAAGTAGCTATATCGGCTGAAGAGTGGTTGGCTAGTAAGTTAGCTAAAACCAAGATCACAGTTGAGCAAATGAGCACATGGAAAAATCATTACAAGTGCAAACATACATATACAAAACCGAAATAAAAGTTGAAGAAGATTTTTTCATTAAAAGTGCAAAGCAAGTACAATTGAGGGGCCGCAACCCGGCTACAAAGTTCAAATACAAAAGAAAAGAAAGGAAACTAAATCAACGGAAGAGTTCATCTATTTCGGCATCGAAATCATCAACGGTATTTGTCTGGAGTCCGGTGTCGGCTGGAAGTCCGGTTTGAGGAGGGAGCTCGGTTTGGACCGTGGTGTCAATCGGCAGCACGGTATCAGCCAGTAGCTCATTAGTCAAGTCTTCAACTACTGGCTCTAACCGAGCTGTCTGATTGTTGGGTTGTTCATTGACGGCCGGGGTAAGAGTCGGCTCCTCATTCTCATCATCATCATCATCATCTTCTTCATCATCAGATCCTTCAAGGAATTGTCTCTGGAGATCGGCAGCATACTGCGACAGTGAAGCCGGAATGGAGTACGGTGGAGCATTGTAGACCTCGGTGTCGGGCGTACAACCGAGCTGCTCCACCGCAGTCCTCCAGCCACATTTGAAAAATAGATCTTTGGCTGCGTCACATTGTAGGGTGTATGCTTCTTCGGCCTTCTTAAAGCCTCGTTTTTCGACTTTCTTTATTCCGGCCTTCAGTTCGTTTATTTCAATGTCTTTTTTCTTCTCAATGTTTGCCAAGTGACGCAGGTACTTGTCCTTTGTCTCAATGGCGATCTTTTGCTTCTCGGCCTCGGTATTTGGCCACCAACCGTTCTCAAAGACGAAGCTTGGCGATTGTTTTTTGCTTCCTCTAGCTCGCCGACTTTGCTTTACCGCCATTGCCTCTCTTGTATTGCGCCTAAGTTCCATGACCCTCCTGTGTGTAACTTGGTTTTTCTGGATGGCCTGCAAAAGAGAAGTAACGTTAGCCGGACTGAAAGTTGGACAAAATTACATAGAAAGAAGAAAGCTGTTTACCAGGATCATGGACTTGGTTGAAGACCGGATGGACTTCAATTCGGTGTTGAGCTGTTTGTAATGATGCTCCATGTCCTTGATGGCACACACTTTTGGCCAGGTTGAAAGCCAACAAGTGGTCCTTCTCAGCAATCACCGAATTTGAAGTAGTGATATCTCGGTTGTTGAAAGTGAGATTAAGAGCCCATTTGGAGGAGGAGGCAGTTCGGTCGGACTGCTTCGGTTGGAGGCTTTGCTGAGGGCTTGGAGGAGGGCTTTGTGGCAGAACGGTCTCGTCCTCGTCAGCAAGTCGTGGCTCAGTTTGGCTAGTCCGGGCACGCTTGTTTCGGCGAGAAGAATATGGCTGCTGGGATGGAAGGGCCACCACAGTTTCAGTGGTTTGGCCAATTGGTCGCACGTCGGCTGGAGTTGTTGCGGTTAGAAGGGCTTTTAGCCTGTTCTTCTTTGCCATCTTTTGTTCGGCAGTAAGAGGCACAAGGTTGATCTGGGGCAATGATGGGTCCTGTTCTGGTGCTTCTTCGAGAAGAAAGTCGGTCACCTTCGCTTTTCGGCGACCGCTGTATCGGTATGTTGGTTCGAAGTTTAGCAATTTAGCCCAACTTCTCTCCTTAACCCGTAGTGCGGCACGCAGAATACCTAGGTTGGGGTAGCCGTAATTCGATAGTAGATGAGCTTTATCTGCAAAAGAAGATAAACTGTTAGTTCGGTTCAGAGGAGAAAGCCGAAATAGAGAAAAGTGTGAAATACAACCGAAGTATGTATACCGGGTTCTCCTTTTTTCCAATTTATTCTTCGGTCAGGAATTTGGGCTCGATGGTCTTCAAAATTGCCAGACACCCAGAAGAAGTCATCATCATTTAGGTCTTTGTCCGGTGTGTGTTTTATTATTTTCTCTCAGCCACGGCGTATTCTTAAATAATAACACCAGCCTTCATCTTTGGATCCCAAGGAGTATTGATGGAATATTTTGGCTAAACCGAGGTTGAGGCCGACTTGGCGGTTTAGCGCATCTATGCCCATTATTATACGGTATGTGTTGGTTGATAGCTGGGTTGGGCATAGTCTGGTTTGTCTAAGGAATTCGCATATTAAAGGTTGGACTAGGAATCTAAGTCCGGTTTCTATTATTGATTGAATGGTAAAGGGGACAAAGCCTTCGTTGTCCCTTGGGTCAACGTCTTGTTCGGCTAAGGTAAGGTTTACATCGGCTGGAATGTTGTAATCCTTTCGGAATTCGGCTAGGCCTCCTGGGGTTTTTACTAGGAACCTATATTTCCCCATTTATTGTATAAGTTATAAATAAGTTACTTCGGTTTGAGAAGTTGTGCTCAGAAGCTCGGTTGAGCGCGCAGAGGGAGTGCCTGGGCAACCTAAGTCTGCAAAGTGGAAAAACAAGGTGTTAAGCACAGATCATTGACCATGATACAAAAACAAAGCAAGAAAATGAAGCCTTACTTCGGCTAAATAGGGTGCTACACGATCTACTTCGATTTTAACAAGTTGCTTGTTATCTCGTCTCGGCAGTATGATTGGTTATCTCGGTTCCACCTATGGGTTTTGTTACTCCGGTTGGGCTTCAAGGGGCAGCTTTCTGAGTCCAGTTTAGAAAATAAGAAAGCTGGCTTAGCCCCAAAAGCTTAGCCCGGTTGAGGGCCTAGATTTCTAGTTCGGTGCGTTTTTATTTCGGCTAGTGTGAATCAGATGGTGACCTATTGAAGCTACTATGATATGTACAAGTTCTAGTTCGGTTCCAATCTACCTAAATCTTTATATAAGCAAAAACGGTTTCCTAGTTCGGTTGGATGTGTTTTATGAATCAAATGAGTGTTCTACTAGCTATTACTTGATATTCAAGAGGTTCTTACGAAGTTCTTTCCAAAAACAAAGCTAAGCATGAAAAGTGTTTTGCAAAAACACCAAACAAACTACAATGGATTAAACGAAAGCAGAAAAAAGAAAAACAAGTACAGAGTCATAAAACTTACCAGATGAAAGGGAAGGTAGAGATGGGAGCAACAGCAACAGTAACAGTGAAGAAAACGAAATCAGAAAGCTCAGTGGTTAGAATAGCAGAGCACAGAGAGAAGATGAATAGGATAGAGTGATTCAAAGTGAAACGATCCGTTTTGTGTAAAAGGCAAAAAAAGCGGGAACTGTTCAAAAAGTGTGGAGTACGAGGGCGGCGTTGACAGCTGCCTTCAGCCAATGGTAGCATGCCACGTGTCACTGGAAAGGGAAGCGTTTCAGTTACTGCAATTGAAGAGACGTTTTGACTGGACGTGAATAGCTCGGCTGAAAAGGGTTTTAGCTCGGCTGGAAAGGCTAATGGGTGTTTTTAGCACGGCTGGAGAGGTTAAAACTCTAGCTCTGCTGATAGACAGGTAATCCCTATCATGCTTTGCAGATGGAATTAAGGGGCAATTGAGAGGGTAATTTATATGAAAATTGGGCCGAAATTTGGATAAATTGGGCGATTTAAAATGCATTGCGAAGAAATTTGAGTAAAAAGGCCGTCTGGGGTACTCCGGTCTGAAGAAATAGCCTTGGAGTTGGACCGGTCACACAACCGTGATGGTTAGCACGGTCGCATAAGGCCTTTTTCTTACTTCGGTTGAGAAATGTATTGTGGGTAGTTCGGTCTTCAGCAATTAGTTCGGTCGTGGCGTATGAGAACCGAGGTGTGCTAAGTCTTTAAGAGGACTTAGTTCTGAAGATAGTTCGATTCAACTCTCTTATGGTTAGCTCGGTCTTAGCGTGGGAAAGCCGAGGTAAGAGAAAGGAAAGTAAAGGCCGAACTAACGGTTACTTCGGTCATATTGGAATCTGGCCATGGTAAAACCATCTCACTTGGTTCAAGCAGTGAGGGGGATGTTGAAAGAAGCATAATCTTTCAGGAGTATGAATCCTAGGAGGACTCTACATGGAGGAATAAGAGTCCTACTAGGATTGTGCCACACGGAACCTATAAAAGATCACCAATATCACCTTTGGAGAGGTAACACAACTTTGCTTTTCTGAATACACAGAGCTTTTGTCTATTTGTCAAGTTCACTGACTTAGGCATCAGAGAGGTTTCCGGCACTCACCCGCCGGCTAGCTCACGTTTGTGTTTCCAGGTAATAAAGTGACGTCGTACGGAGAAATGCAGACTTGATTAACATGATTATACGAGAAGGCGTATTTCTTTCCCGTACACAAAATATGCATAAAAATTCAATATAATAGTTATACTACGTCATCATTAACATGTGATATCACCAATCAATAATAAAAAAACACATAGAGAATGAACGTTACATGTCAAATGTAACTAATAATTCAATAAATTCTATATTTTCATTAAGATTAATTATGTTTAAATGTCAATAGTGATAGACATCACCATTACATTGAAATTTCTGTAGATAATAATATCGTGATCACTTTATTTTTAATCAAATGTCAAATGTAACTAATAATTCAATAAATTTTATATTTTCATTAAGATTAATTATGTTTACATGTCAATAGTGATAGACATCACCATTACATTGAAATTTCTATAGATAATAATATCGTAATCACTTTATTTTTAATCAAAATAACTATTATTATTATTATTATTTTAAAAATGTCATTGACATTTAAAATAATATTTTTATAATTTTTTTATTTAAAATATTTTCTTTATGTTTGCTTGAAAAAAAAAAAAAAATTGCAAAACCTAGGGGGGGCACGTGACCCCCCTGGCCCCATAGTAGCTCCGCCCCTGACTACTTATCTATACTTCGGAATTACTAAATAATTTCTCCATGTTTTTATAATAACTATTTTTCAATTATAATTCTTGGAATATGTGATTACCAGAAAAAAAAAAAAAAAAGATTTTATTACAAGTTAATTATTCAATCTATTTTCAAAACTCAACTAGTTACATACAAAAAAACTTTCAATCTGTACATATATTTCCCATTATTCAGTATTAATCTCATCAAGGCATATGGTGCATTGTGCCAAGAGAATTAATTGCGCCTTACCCACCAAAAATAAATAAATAAATAAATGAAATTAATTGAACAAACCTTGTGCAGTGCATTTGGACCCCAGTGATTGACATCATAGGTTGTGAGTGAGGAACACTTCATATGTTCTCAACAAAAAAACATGACAAGTGGTCAGTGGGATCATCAAATATTTTCCATTTCATATATTCTTCAAACAAAAATTCCTCAGACTCCAGTGGGGGTCACTGGGGGTCATGTTTGTGGCCCTTCCATTGGCTCAAAAAAAAAAATTTTTTTTTTTTAGGTTATTAGCGAATCATGGCCTGCCACCTCACTGGGGGTCGACCCCCAGTGGGGTCTCCAGCATTTTCGTTCTTCAAATTGAGGAGCCAACAAAAGTTTTGAAAAAAAATAAAAAATAAAAAATGAGCCCAACATGGCAATCTGAACACAAAATTGTGATTCAATATAGATGATGGGATAAATTACTAATAGGACTTACTTTTAGAACTTATTATTCATTAAGTTTTATTGATAAACTCACTTATTTTTATGAATAAATTTATAG
Source organism: Camellia lanceoleosa (assembly GCA_025200525.1). NCBI lineage: Eukaryota > Viridiplantae > Streptophyta > Magnoliopsida > Ericales > Theaceae > Camellia > Camellia lanceoleosa. The sequence goes on from CM045765.1 coordinate 170,183,306, forward strand.
TGATAAATTTTTTAGTTAGGACTCATAAGTAAATAAATTTAATTAATAAGATTGATCGGTAAGTATTTCTATATAATAAGAAATCAAAGGAATGAAGTTATTTTCCAATCAAATTTTTTAGTGAGACATAAGATTTAGTGGCAATCTTTTTATATGTTTATTGAGAAATTTAGTTTATTGAACACGATCGAAAAAAAAAAAAAAAGTTACAATTCTAATAATAAGATGTGAATTCAGGCGTCACACATTTGATAAATAATATCTTATTCACAAGGCATGTTGGGGGTTCAAGTTAAGTTATCACTATGTGCAATAATATTAAAATTGGATGTGCTTTATTATTATTAGTATTTGCTTATTTTCATTTTTTAAAAAATATTTTTCAAAAAATTTTACTTTCTAATTTTTCTTATTTTTTTGTTTTTACTGAATTTTTTTAATATTTTAAGCAATTTTTTTACTTTTTAGACACACCTAACATAAATACACCTAAAAAGTAGAAAAATTGTAAAAAAAATCTATTAAAAATTCACTAAATACCAAAAATATAAAAAAAATATATAAGAATTCAGTATATTTTTTGTATTTTTATGTATTTATTAATTTTTTAAAATATTTTTCACAAATTTTTTACTTTTTAGATGTATCTAACTAAAGTGCATCTAAAAAAGTAAAAAAATGTTTAAAATTTAAAAAATATTCACTAAATACAAAAGAATACGAAAAACAAAAAACTCAATTTTCAAAAAACTTAATCTAGAAAACTCAAACCAAACACACTGATTAGTATTAATATTATTATAGGCAAATTATATTAAACTTTCTCAAACTATCAACCATTTACACTTTATTTCCCTAATATTTTAAATCCAATATTACACTTTACAAAAGATAAAATAAGATAATTTGATTATAAAATTTAATATAATCAGCATGTGCACAGTACTTGATAATTTTTTAATCTAAATATCTAGCAGATGACTAATAGAAAGACTTAATACTCAAACTCAAATAATTTGAGGGGGTAATTGTTGGTTTAAAATATTAAGGAAATAATTGTTAGGTAAGTGTAAGGGCTGGTTTGGGGTGTCCTAAAAAAGTGTATTTTTTTTTGTCTTTTTGGACTAAAAAAGTTAGGAAAAAAATATGGGGGTTTGGGTTAATTTTTTGACTTTTTATTGGAAAAATGTGTATTAAAAAATTGTATAAAAAAAGTGTGTAAGAGAATATTAGAGAGAGGTGGGCCCCAGCCGTACAATCTGCGTGTGTGAATTGGAGTAGGAAATTATTGGCTAATTTTTGGGCATTGTACTGGACGGTTTTGTTTGGCCCGTTGGAGTCATCACGGGTCCCATTTTAATAATCTGAAACGTTTAATGCGTATAACTCCTCGAATACTATGTGCCTATAAAAAATCACATTGATCGGATATTGATAGCTATCTGATCAAATTTATTTATTTTTCAATAATTAATTATAACACCATCCATTTGTTGTATATAATTGATTTGATCATACAGTTATTGATATCCGATCAATGTGATTTTTTACAGACATATAGTACTCGACGAGTTCTACATATGTAACGGTTCAGATTATTAAAATGGGACCCGTGATAGCCCCACAGGCCGAACAGCGGTGTGTGTGCAAATCACACCCAATCATTTCATTTATGTTCACTGCCGCAGTACACATCACTTCAGTGTGTGTACTTTTTGTAGAAAATTGGTATTTAATTTTTTTTTTTAGTGAATAGTGATATTTTTTTAGATTTTGGTGTAACTTTTTGATTTTTTAACTTATTTAGGCTAAGCCAAACCAGCCCTAAATAGTTGCTAGTTTGAGAAAGTTTAATATAATTTGTCCTATTATTATTATTATTATTAAGGAATTTAAAATGATACTGTATAGGGTTTGTTTAGAATGTGGGTTGGTTGTTTAGTTTTTTGACTATTTTAGTCTGCGGTTAAAAAGTCTTATTTGGAATATATTTTTTAATTTTTTTTTTTATACTTTTGTGAGAGAAAAAATAAAATAATTATAATTTGAATGTAATGTTTTATCTTATTATATTGAAAATTTTATTTAATTTTTTTAATCAAAATCTTGACATGCCAAATGAAGGCATACTAAGGGATTATTTGGGATGACCTAAATAGGTATACTTTTTGTCTTTTTATAAAAAGATGTAAAAAAAATAGAATAATAATGTAATAAAAAAATAAAAAAATAAATTATTTTAGTATTGTCAAACTTGACCTAAATTGTGGATTACACGTCATCATGCATCTTCTCTACATTAATGACAAAAACTTTTTCTACAAGGAAAAATGGGCACCATCTTAGGTGCCATAATTGAGTTGACTTAGAGAATGGTGCCATTGCACAACATTACTGACCATGACTTAGTCAATTTCTTACTCTACCATCTCAACAATAAAAAACTTGCAAGAATTTATTGAACTCAAGAACAAAGATGACATGCCTACTTCCATTAGGTATTTCCTTATGTAATGCAACTTTGTTATGCATCTTCTTCTCCTAAATCTTATAAAAAGAACTTGGTAATGTGCAATTGAAGCATACTACCAAAATTTTCTTAATAAAGAATATCTGTCAGTGGATCTCACTTTAGAAGTAATTATTCAATCTTTTCAAAATAGCAATAATAAGAGGTATTTAAAAATAATATGGACAAATTAAGAAATATTATTGATTGATCACACAGTCACATTGTGTTCTCAATCCATGTAATAATTTCTGTAGTCTTGAACAACATGTGGTGGTAGATCTCAGTGGCTTATTTGTCATTTGATAATTGGTGTGGTGGTGTTTCTATAGTATTAAATATTTTTTTTAATCCAAATAATAAGTTGATTTAGATAGGATTCTAAAGAGAAACACCTTATTCTTTTTTTAATCCAAAAGGAACTATTATGTAAGGCACAGCTTGGCCATTATTGATATGTTGTTTCATGAATAAATTATTCTCAACCCCAAAGGAGGCTCTATTAGATAGAATCATTCCTTTCACTTATAAAATAAGAAAATATTGAAAAGACATTAATGAAGGGAAGAAACTTGAGCTGGTTATAAAATAAGAAAATATTTTTCTTTGGTTTCAATTTCATGCATTCACATATATTTTTCAAGTCTTGTGCTGGTTATGGAGGGACATAAATGTCCCCAATTCACGGGGTCCCACTTGCCAGGATTTGCATCCCATATATGTTGCTTTTCGTTGCATCACCATATAGTAATTCATTTGCCATCATCCTATCATTCTCTTATCTAATTTTTTTGAGATATTTAGATCAATTTGTACATATCTCGACTAATTTTAAGATTATAAAGTTAATTATCAAGCAAATCTCTCGTAACTCATTAGAGTGACTTGAACTGAAAATTTTGAATTTTATCCTTAAATGTTACCATTCAACTAACTCTATACATATTTAGATATATACGAATATGTGAAACAGTTAGATCAATTATGACATTTACTAAGTTATCATTTGTCAATTATATATTCTAGTAAAAAAGTCAAAAAATTATTATAAATTGTCACATCACTGTCTCTATTTTTTTGCACATATATTCGTAAAAAATTAAAAAATTATTAAAATATTTTGTTCCAAAACGAAGCAGTTAGATCAATCATGATATATATTAAGGTTATACATATATATATATATATATTTTTAATTCTATCTTTCTTTGTAGTTATGAGAGTCGAAGTGCATTGCTGTTGAAAATTGGGGCCATCTTTCTTCTATTTTTCTTTGTAGTTATGATAGTTGAAGTACATTGCCGTTGAAAATCAAGGCCCTCTTAGATTACTGAGGTCAAGTATGGCATCTCCCTCAAAAATTAAAAAGTCAAAAAATTATTTAAAAAGTTAAAAAATTATCATTATTCATCAAAATAAAATATTAAAAAATTAATTTTTTACACAATTATCACAATTCAGCAATCACGAGCCTGACTGCACTGTGCAGCGTTTGTTAACTTTTGTAGCATAATTTGGATGCAATTTCTACACACTGCTATTTGACTGGTGGGGCCCATCATGGGTCCCTATTCGATAATCTGAATCGTTTGATGTGTAGAACTCGTCGACTACTATATGCCTGTAAACAATCACGTTGATCGGATATCGATAACTACATGATCAAATCAATTTTGTATAAAAAAAATAGATGGTGTTATAATTAACGATTGAAAAAAAACAAATCTGATCAGATAGCTATCGATATCCGATCAAAGTGATTTTTTATAATCATATAATACTCGACGATTTCTACACATTAAACGGTTCAAATTATCAAAATGGGGGTACGGGCCGAACAAAACCGTTCAGTGCAATACCCAAAAAGTAACCAATAATTTCTTACCATTAATTCAACCCCTCAGATTGTACGGCTGCCAACACACATTTCTAATATTTTCCTACACACTTCGTCATACAATTTTTTAATACACATTTTTTCATAAAAAGTCAAAAAATTAACCTAAACATCCATATTTTTTTTTCAACTTTTTAGTCTAAAAAGACAAAAAATACACTTATTTAGGACATCCCAAACAATCCTGAATATATATATAGATGGATAGATAGGTGGATAGATAGGTGGATCTTAAAAATTGAATATCAAGGTTATATTTAGTTTAAATTTTAAAAATTTGTTTTAGAATTTTTTTTAAAATTAAAAATTAATTTGGTGAAAGAATAAAAAAATTAAAAATACTTATCATTTTTATATAATTTTATTTTTTGAGAGATCAGAAATAATTTTTAAAAATTTAAAAATATCTTTTTTATATTTATTTTTATCAAATTGGTTTATATTTTTTCAAAATTTTTTTTTTTGAAAAGGCTGAAAATAATTCCTGAAAAATAATGCATAGCCAAATAAATACTGAAAATATTTCCTTTTTTTTTTCTTTTTTTTTTTTTTTTGCATTTTCACATGTGAATTAATAATTGATTAATTGAAAAAGCTGGGGAAAAAAAAAATTAGATAGGAGGATTCTAGGAAGAGATGTGTGGGAGATAAACCCATCATGTCAATGTAGTCCCTAAAGAATAAGTTGAGAAACATGACCAAAAAAGCCATGTGAAAAAGAGAAAATTTTTAAAGATTGTTTGATTGCAAGAAGGATTAGACAAGGGAGAGGGATCAGTTCTAGGAAGAGAGAGGGCTTTGGATTTTAGCCATAGCCACCATGTCAAGACAAACTCTCATTTGGCCACCATAATTGAAGACATCACAAGAAAAAGATGTGAAAGTGCACATTTTGTGTTATCAAATCAACTTTTTTTTTTTATTTTTTATTTTTATAAACTAAAACAAGAAATAGAAAATAAAACCTTACCAAACAAAGCCTTAGCTTTTATATTTATTTATTTTATTACTTCTATCTTTATCTGTAGTAGTAATGTGAGTTGAAGTGGATTGCTGTTGAAAATTTATATCTCCTATTAAAATTGTAAATGGTTAATTTTATAATAGGAATCGCCATATTTCTGTAATGAATTAGTGAACTAAATAATACGAAAATGTAACGTGAACAATTAAAATCCTCTTTAATTATAGAAAAAAAAAATAATGAAATAAAGAAGTATATGTCTTAACAATTGAATATCAATTTTTTTAAATTATGGCAATTATAATGTCAAACAATATATATATATATAATAATTCATTTTTTTTACACCATTTTTATCTATGGGATCAATTGTTGATTAATTGAAATGGGTGAAGAAAAAAATTAGATAGGAGGGTTTTAGAGAGAGCTAAACCATATAATAATTGAGACACATGATCAAAAAGGGCATGTGAAAAAAGAGAAAATTTTAAAGATTGTTTGATCCTAAAGAAGATTGAGACAAGGAGGGACCAATTCTAGGGAGATAGAGGGCTTTGGATTTTAGCCATCTTGTGAAGACAAACTCTCATTTAGGTACCATAATTGAAGACACCACAACAGAGAAAGAGATGTGGTTTCACATTTTGTGATAGCCATTTTTGTCTTTATGTACACACATTATTGGAAGACTGTTAGAAATTAGTGGAATTGAAACCAAGGTACATACAATTCCATGCTCTAGAAGAGGAAAAACTAGATGAACAACAGAGAAAGAGATGTGAAATTTCACATTTTGTGATGTCCATTTTTGTCTTTATGTACACACATTATTGGAAGATTGTTAGAAATTAATGGAATTTAAACCAAGGTACATACAATTCCAGGCTCTAGAAGAGGAAAAACTAGATGAATAACTTCATAATTGGTGGTGGTTGCGACAGTAATAGTATGACAATATAATGGATTAAATTATTTGATCTTAATTTTGTTTGACTTATTAAAAATTAATTTGTATAAGCTTTTATATAAGTAAACTAAGTTTCAATATATTTTAAATCTTATTAAGTTTTCAAATTAAGTTCGAATAATTATTAGTTGATATGAATTAATTATATACATTATAAAAAAATAAAATTACTTAAATTTCACTAGTGATAAGTTTGACTAAAAGTCTTTTGAGATTGATTTGATAGATAAACAAGCAAAATTTGAATACATTTTCAAATTAAACGACGACTATTTGCATTCAATTAGACTTTGTTCATTTATAGCCCTGGTCCGTAACAGGTAGAGTTCATTAGTTTGGTTTGGGGCATTGATTTTCAGCCATTCATAAGTTCAGGAGAATTCAAAAGATTTGACTCGTTTACGGCCTTGAACCAATTTAAGTTATTATAAATTAAAGGTGTAACTTGGGCAGATTTGGTCGAATTGAAAGGTTGTTCAAGTTCAATTCAAGTTGTGCTAAGAACTATCTAGATCTACTCATGCCCAAATTGTAACATGAGATTGCCTATTCAAGCCCAACCCAAGTTAAATCCGAATTACCCGAGTTGCAAAAATTATAAATGAATTTTAGGTTTTTTTTTTTTTTTGGGGCAGTTATATTATTAAATTATTAAAATTTGACTTTATTTACATTTTTTTATTATAGAAAATTATTAATACCATCAAAACAAATAATTTATATAATGTAAGAGAGATGCTGCTATAGTAGTGCTTACAATTTATTAGTGAAAATAAAAAAAAGTAATATTTTATATTATTTGTATATATAATAATATATATTCAATATGATTTAATAATCTAAATTACTTTAATATCATATAATAGCTAATAATTTATATGTATATTTAATATTTTTACATATCTATATATGTGTAATTCGGGTTTCACGTTTGTGTTGCTCGGGTTGTCTGACATCTTTACCTAAAGCCGTCCAAATTTTATTCAAGCTTTTGAATTTTTGTCCAAACTCGTACCGAATTTGAAAATATCTTGTTCAATTTTTAAAAAAATTCGGGTTGAGTTTGGATTCCTCAATTTAAGCCCGTCCAAATTACACTCCTATTACAAACAACATAATTCATATAATTTTTTTGCAAAAGGTTCAATTTTTTAAAAATTTAAATATAAATTTAAGAGAGTTTGATAGACTGGTACAACTTGTTCCGGGTCCATCACTCATGAGAGCATTCAAAGAGTTGGTGAAAGCAATGAATGCTTGCTCCTAAAATCAAAAGTACCACCACCAAGCTAAATGAGTCCAAAAAAGATTTGAAAGGTTGGATTCTCTAACTGAGGGTAAAGAAAAAAAGGTTTGGGCATATCAATGAGCCTTGTTTATAACTTTCAATGGCTTGAAAATGAGAATGAGGAAAGAGAAAGAGTGTTGCACAAAAGCTAAAGCAAAAACTTGATGGTGAACCTTTTGGAGCAATTTCTTCAACATAAACCACACTCCACACCTGGCTCTTTTTACAAGAAGATGAAATCATCATTGCTAAGAAATCAAAAATAATAATAATAATTAAATATTAAAAAAAAACTTTGAATTTACAAATAAACTTTATTTTTGTCACATTTTAACTTTTTATTTTTATTTTTATTTTATAAACACCATAACTTCTTTTAACTCACTCATATCAAGGGGTTGAGCAGCATTTCAATTCCTTATTCTCTTTCTATCAATTATTAAAGAAAGATAAATAAATAAATAAACCCTTTATAATTTGACTTATGTGCACATAACTCATTATTATTTATAGATAAGTATATCTCTTTTTGTAATTAATGAACTAAAATGCACCATCTGACCAGTTAATAACTTAAGTACAAAGACTAAAATAATTTTGTACATAAATAATTTTATTACGCAAATTACATACATCTTCATTTTTTTTTTAAGAGATAAAATTTACGTTAAACCCTTGTGTTTTACTAAAATAACAACATAACTATCATATGTCTTGACACATATTTCGTACTTCTTGTTACTAAATTATCTAAATGTGTACTTTAGTTCATAAAACACAAAAGAAGATTATTTTAAAATAATAAAAAATAATTTATACATGAATCCAATCACAAAAGAATAAAATGAAAATAAGAGCTTGTTTGACGTATTCTATATTAATAATTTTTTATCTTTTTATTTTTTAAATTATATTATCTCTTTATTTTTTACACATTTTTTTATAAAAAAAATAGGCTTATTTAAATTATCTCAAATAATTCTTAATTTTTTTTTAATATTCCATAAAATTACATATAGTTCTTCTTGATATTTTTAGGATTGTTTTGGAAAGCTGGTAAAAAGCTGACTTTTGACTTTTACCAAGTTTTTTGACTTTTTAGAAGTGATTTGGGAAATTAATAAAAAGTTAACTTTTTACTTTTTAGTTTAATATTTATTTATGGTGTTAAATCAAATTAAAATGACCAAAATACCCTTATCCAATATAAGAGATTTATTTTTTAATTTTTTTTCATAGGCCCTAATTTATAATTTTACGGCTACGTTTTTGACACTTGCCAAGTGACTTTTCTGACATTTTTGGTAGCCACGTTTTTAGACAAATGTCTAAAAACGTGACTTTTTACCATATTTCCAAAATAGCAAGTACGTCATTGACATCTTGACCAAAAAAAAAAACACTATATTAGCAAATGTCAAAGATTCTCTGACATGTATTGAAAATATTAGGAGTGTTGTATGTTTTTTTCAAAGGTTAAAACTGAATTCACAATTTTTATCAAAAATAAAATTTTAGCTGTAGAAGAAAAAAGAAAAAAGAAATGAACAATTGACATGACTAAAATTAAACTAATTACACTAATCCAATATATCTTTCTATCTCAACATATACATAAACATATATTTTGTCTTTCTCCAAATTCTCCAAACAAAAAAAAAAAAAATTAAGACAAGTTAACATGGACAGTAGCATCCATGTAAGAATTGCATACAGGACAAGTATGTATCAAAGTGGACCCACAACCACTGCATAGACAGAGATGCCTGCATGGCAACAACACCACCCTTGATTCTCTCTCTCCACACTTTCTACACATCCCTCCACCACCTCCGCCGCCAACAACCACCACCTCCCTCCTCTCTCCTCCTTCCTCCTCCTTCTCATTGCTGCCACAACATGACTCGGCATCGTCGGTCTCCGCCACTGCTGCTCGGCCACCGTCACCGACATGGGCCAAGACTTGGTGAAGATTGGTGCGGAGAGAGTTGGCGGTGGCTTCATTGGACTGAGCTAAGTCTTTCCATAATTGGCTCTCTAAGTAGAGATTATTCACTCTTTCTTGAAGAACCCAATTGAGTTTTCCCATTCTCTGAATCTGCTCATCTTTTTCTATTAATTTCTTCTTGATTCCTTCTCCGATTGCTGATACCAACATTCTTGCTTGTTGCTTTTGCCTCTCTTCAAGCTCTAATCTGATTTTCTTTGCCTATCCATACCAAAATCAACAAAATAAATAAATAAAATCAGTAAAAAACACTAACCACTCACATTTAAATAAGGATTTTAAATATCGGCCCATTCAATCCTGCATGATTATAGTTAGAATTGTGATTTTAAATATTGACCATAATATAAGCACTATGATAGAAATGAAAATTACATGTTTATCAACCATTCATAAATAACTTTTAAAAACAAATTATCAACCCATTCTTTACCATATATATCAATTTATTATAATATTATAATATGGGTATTATGATAGAATTATGGTTTTGATATCTCCCAATATCTTAAAATGACATAGATGAGTGAACCCGATTCACAACACATATTGCTCCTCCTAATACTGATTGATATTGGCCTTGTTGGACCTGCTCTAAAAAAAAGTTAAAAAATTACCATCTTATTTAAATCACATCATTTTATTTAAGTTACATCACCTCTCTAACACATCACTTCAAACTCAATTCATATTTCATAAAAAAATAAAAAATACACTTATTTAAATTATCCCAAACCATGCCTTAGTATTTTAAATATCTCACTCCGTAATATAATTTTGGATTTTCAATATCAGTTAATCACTAATAGATTACTTGATGATACTGTCCAATATCAAACGATATGTAATCATAAATACCGAGAAATATCCCGATCTAATATATTACTCGATACTGTTCGAAATCAACTGATATATAATTATATAGATATTCCAATACCGTTATTTTGTTGGTGCCGATATCTTAAAACCTTGCACGTAACATAGATGAGAAGAAAGAATGAAACTTACATGTTGCGCAACCACAAAATCAATGTCCAATTGTTGTTGTTGATGGATCTGCAATGGAATGTCTTCACGACCAAGAAAAGATGACAATTCAGACTGAGGAATTCTGAAATTACTCATCATCTGGTTCATCGAATTCGATCTACAACGCTTTCTCGAAAGAGCAGGTACATTGTAAGTCACACCGCTCTCTGCTTTCACCGGAACAGAGTCCCAAACCAGAGATTGATGAAAGGGAAAGAGAGTCTCCGGGCATGCTCCGGCGAAATCAACGCCGGAACCCATCTGGGTTTCGTATGTTCCGGCGATTCCTCCATTGTTGTTGACAAGATCTCTGCAAAATTATGTTCATAATTGAATTTCAGATCAGACCCATATCAGAAAAAGCTAAATACAGAGAGAAACAGAGTTGTACCTGTTTGTGATGAGTTGTGGAGGGAAGAAATTGAGATGTCTTGCTTCAACTGCCATGAAGGGCTGTGAATTTTGTTTTTTTGGTGTTTGTGTGATGGGTTTCTTCAAAGAAGATATATAGAGAGAGAGAGAGAGAGAGAGAGAGAGCAGAGCATGCAACAGATGTGGGGGACTGGATCTAGTGTTTGGTTAGAGAGAAAATAAAAGAAGTCAAAGATTGCTTTCTCTAGGGGGAGAGTATTGTGTTTAATCACTAATCTTAGAGTCAAGAAATCTATATATATACTTTCTTTGTTATGAAAGAGTCCTATCCAAAGAACTATTTAGTAAAACATAAAGAGTGGCAAGATTTGTGTTGATTTGACAAGTATAGAAAATTTGAAAATTTTAATATTTTTTTATCTAACAAAAATAACAATAAAAATAACAAAATACATAATGGTGACGTGTGATAGTATTTTTGAAAAATAAAGATTGGGACTCTCTTTTTCCATCCTCTTTAATTCTTTTTTTTTTCTTTTTTTTCTTCTTCTCCAATCATCACCCGCCACGTGTGTGTGGAGTGGTGGAGGTTGAAGTTTGAGAGGGTCTAAATCACTGCTGATTTTTGAAACCAACAATGACTTGGACCTTCTTTTTTTCTCACCCCCTTGACCCTCTCTTTTCATGGTTGGTTACTTTTTTTTTTGCTTTTTTTTTTCTTTCTCTTCTAATTACCACCCGTACATGTGTATAAAAATAATGGAGGTAATGATTAAAAAGAGTCTCAATCGTCACCCATTTGAAACGAAGACTATTTTAATGGGTAATTTGTTATCATATAATTCACTCCAAAATAAATAAATAAATAAAAAATTGAATACTTTTTAATAGAGACTGAGCCTACATCCAGGTCAAAGTTGAATTGAGGGATTGTCGCCCACTCCGGATATATCTTGATTATTCGAAATCTTATTATTTTAATGTTTTTTTGGGAGTAAATTAGACAAAAAAAATTATGTCGATTAAATATTAGTAATTTTATAATTAGATTATATTTATTTTTTTTAAAATAGATGATTTTGAGGAGAAAAAAAATTACACTTACTGTATATTTTTTTAGATAAATGTGATATAATTATATATAATTTTTTTAAATAAATATAATTTACTTATATGACTATCAATATCCGATCATTTTAATTTTTGTATATCGATAATCTACTTAATAGGCACTAAAAAATGACCAATTTAAGTCACCATTATGAACACAGCAAGCCCATACTCCGCCTAATTGAGGCCCTCCATTCGACTCTAACTATTTTTCATATTGTTCAGTGATTGATCTCAACTAATTTCATGTAATATATAGCATTTTCGTCATACATAGTGATCTCAAGAGAATGTGAAAACTTTTGAGATCAAGTGTACTCCCAACTCATAGACAAGATTTTTTCGATTTCAAAATTTTCATTCTATCAAATTGAATAATTAAGATTGCATCAAGTACAAAAAAAAATACTATAAATATATCACTCTTTCCGTTCTAAAATTTTAGTCTTTTTTGAGAAATCGAGCTTTTTTTATAATATAATTATTACACTTTAAAAATATTAATTTTTTAAAACTATCATTTGATAGTACAATTGTTACATTTCAAATAATGTTACTAGAATGTTTTGAAAAATTGGTAAAAAACTGACTCTTTGATTTTCTGACTTTTTGGTGACTTTTTTTTTTGGCAAAAGGCTGGTTTCTTTTGGCTAAAAAGGTTGGCTTTTTTGGCTAAAAGGGAACCTTCATTTTTAGCCAAAAAGTCAAAAATTACTAAATTAGTAAAAAAGCCCAAAACCCATACTAAAAAGTCAAAGATTCTCTTTTCTCTCTACTTTTTGCACATCTTTTCATAAAAAGTCAAAAAGTCATTCCAAACATACTAATTTTTTTTAGCTCATATTTTAGCCAAATAGCCAAAAAGTTACTAAATTAGCCTGTTCCCAAACGGGGCCTAAAAAGTCAAAAAACTGACTTTTTTAGCTTGTTGCCAAAATGAGCCAATGAATTTAAAAGAATGACAAAATAAAAAATTATATTATTTTAGTCTTTATATTTTAAAATAATAAAAAATTAAAATAAAATGCTAATATTATGAGGCAACAAGAATTTGATGTAAGAGTGGTGATTTAGAGCACTAAATTTGAAGCTCTAAAAACATCACTAATGAGGTGGCAATGTAAAGAAAAAAAAAATAAAACAAAACAAAGGCTAAACTATCACATCAGTGGTGGGGTCCACATGATGCCACATCATTAGTGGTGCATTAGTGGTGCTAAATTAGTGGTATGAAGCATTTTTCTTTGATGTAATTGAGAACGCCCAAGAATTTGATGTAATAAAATACAAAATACATATTTCACTCAGTAAGAAAAAATTAAAAGGATAAAATACACTAATACTTTTTGAGATTTTTATTTAATATAATTTTTTTTTCATGTTTAAAAAATTATATTTATCTCCCTGTTAGATTAAAATGATATATTTATCTTTTAACTTTTATACACATAAAATAATAAAATAACACTGATATTTTGTTCATGTCATTTCAAGAGAAATAACAATTATCTTCTTTGGTTTAACTTAGACAAAAAATTAATTTTTTTTTAATTGTTTGGTATTTTTTATTTTTATTGAATTTTATTTACTATTTTAAGTAATTTTTTTAAATTTTTTAAATACATCTAATCTAAATATATTTAACTAGTATAATATTTTGTGATTTATTTTTAAATTTACCACCAAAAAAAATACAAAAATTCAATAATACTGTAATAAATGTGAATGATGATATTTGGTAATACTGTAATAAATATGGGTGAATAGACCAAAAAAGAAAAATGATGGTGGAAATAAAAAAAAAAAAATTCTATTCATATATAATAATTTATACAAAAAATACCATAAAAATATTGTAATAATGATGTTATTGTAAATATAAATCATATTCATGGATGTTTTGTTTTAAAATGAAACGTCACCATTTAACTATATTATTGTATTTGAAAATTTTATATAAAATTCACATTTGTATATCATCACTCAATAAAAATATGTTTAGATAAATTTAATTATGAAAGATTGTAGAATGTAGTTATTATGATAGGAAGAAAAAATAATAGAAAAATAACAAAATAGTCATTTAGAAAATTTTAGAGCCTAATATCAGCAATTTAGGGGATAATTTATAATAAGATTATAAATTTCAATAAAGGAAATATAACTTTTCAAACGTAAGATTGTATTAAATAAAAATCTCAGAGGATGCCAGTATAATTTACCTAAATTAAAATTTATTACATGAGTTAAAAAGGATGACGTAACTATGTACCTATCCAATAAAATTATATTATCTTTTTATTATTTTTTTTATTTTTAACATCATGTAATTTTTAGCCTCCGTTTTGGAAGTGGGTTGACTTTTTGGCTTTTTTGACTATTTTAACCTAGGCTAAAAAGTTTGATTTGGGAAGGACTTTTTGACTTTTTGGCTTTTTTAACTTTTTTTGTGAGAGAAAAATGTAATGATTATGGGTTGAATGTGATGCTTTATTTTTTGTGGCTAAAATAACTTATTTTGTCTTTTATGACTAAAATAGCCAAAAAAGTCTCGTTTAGAGCTTGCCAAACGGAGCCTAATAGATCACTAATGCAAAAATTTTAAAAGTGTAAGAGCATATGCATCAGACTCTTTAAATTTTTAATTAAATTAAAATTGAAAATTATATTTTGCTATTTTAGCTAGCCACTCACTGCATCAAACTCTCTATTAACTCAATCCTATTAAAATATTTGTTATTCTTTTTTTTTTATAATTAAATTGATGAGTTATCAACCAAACAATTCTTATGTTTTACAAAAGGTAAAACTGAAGAAAATGTTAAAAAAAAAAATATGCCATTGACTGGTTGACTGGCCAGAAGTCCGATTACACTCAAATCGCGTATTGTAGCGATGAATAGTTGCTCGTTTCATCAAAGGAGTTACTGTAACAAATTTAACAAAAAGTTAATTTAAAAAAAATTGTTGAAACTGCTGAAGAGAGAATTTGATGATTTATTAACTATATTTTAATCTTTTGTTATTTTAAAGAAACTGATACTAATACTCTAATATTAGAGGTCTTAAATTTTTTACTAAAAAATTTATCAAATATTTCATATGATTATAAGAGCTACACCATATAAGTTTTAAATAAGTCTTAAACGGATTCCACATTTATATAAAATATTTAATAAAATATTTGAGTTACTTAATATTAATAGTCTTAAAAAAGAGATAATTACACGAAGAAGAGGGAGTTGGTGTGACAGCGAACTTCAAGGGGCTCTGTTCCTGAAATTTAGGTTTAAAACTCAGTGATTGGCATTGGTTGCGTGGGGTGCTACGTGGGGGGCTGTCATTTTGGTTCTAAGTAACCGACAAACTCAGCATTCGCCACGTGTCTACCTTTTCTCTCCTTATGCCACGTAACTTTTTCTTTTTCTTTGAGAAACGTGACAAATATGGGACCCACATTGTCGTACGTATGAGGGGTCCAAGATTACGACACGACAAATCCTTATGATTCCTGTTTGCCACGTTCGAAGTGGGCCTCTTTTTCAGGTACTGTGGACCCCACTCACTCATGTTCTTCTGATATGCGGTTTTTTGCCTTTTTTTGCAACCTTCGTCCGATTCCATAACTGTCCGGGCACGCAGTAATTGTTCAGTACTTCCAGGTACATCATAAAAGCTGTATACATACTCCCAATAAATAGCTAGGAATAAATATTCATAAAAATGTTATAGGTCTCAAAATTTCTACAAAATAAATGATCAAATATGTCACATGAATGTGAGAACTCATATAAGATATTTGATCATTTATTTGATAAAAAATTTGATATACCTAACATTACTCTAAATATTCATTAATTGTGATCTTGTTTGGCAAAGATTTTTTTTTTTTTTAAACTTTTTAGGTTAAAATTTATTGAAAAAAATAAAATAAATTAAAATAGTCAATTACGTAAAATGTCATATCAAATTTATAATCATTTCATTTTTTCTCTTACAAATATCATATCTAATTATAAAAAATTCAATAATCTTTCCAAACACATATGTTTTAATCTATTAAAATAACTAAAAATTAAAAGGAGAATCTCTTCCTATTGGCCAAAAAAAAATTTTATTTTTATTTTCAGCCAATGGCAGCACGCCACGTCACTGGAGGTGCCACTGGGGGTCGGAAGCATCACCAAAATTAAAATAGCCTACAAAAATAATCAATTTCTCAAATGAGACCATTTAAATTTATCTGATAACTTTGAGTTGTATTTTAAAATTATTTTGGGTTTATTTTTTTTAGACATTGAAAAATATATATTTTTATTTTTTTAGGGTAAATATTTATTTATTTTTTTAATGTGCATTATATGTACTACATTTGTGTGTTGTATTTTTTTAAATATTTAATATTTACAAAATTTTATCTTTTTATTTTATATATATAAATTTTATTTTGTAAATATTTTAATTTTTTAAATATTTTCAGTATTTTTTTAAATATTAAAAACTTTTGAATCGTCATATATATCTAAATCGTAATAAATTATTTGGTTAATACTTAAAAAAATAACAAAATATTTTTTCTTGAAATAATAAAAAAATATTTTTCTTCAAAAAAATATTTTTGAAATTTTTTTAAAAATAAAATATAATTTTAAAGAACAAAATAAAATAAAATAAAAAATTGATTTTTTTTTTAATAGAGTTTTTAAAGGAGTTTTTGAATTGAGTTTTACAAGTTTTGTTTGCTTATAAGTTTTGAAATTTGTTTATTGGAATTGTGATTCTAAAAGAAACTCAAACGCTACTTAAGTCTTCGTTTGACATTGACTTTTTTAGTTGGCTTTTTTGTATTGGGACTTTTTAACTTGACTTTTTTAGTCTCGTTTGGTTTGATTTTTTTTGACTTTTATAAGAGAAAAAGTGTAATGATTATAGTTTAGATGCAATATTTTATCTTATTAACTTATGTAACCAATTTTGTTTTTTTTTTATTTTTTTAGCCAAAAATCAAATGTCAAACGAAACTTAAGATTTTGCCTAATGGTCAAGTAATCACAATTTAGAGAGTGGTGAGAGAGAGATTTAGGTGTTTGAATTGATGGAATGAGGAAACCCTTTTAATTGTATTTTAACTATATTAATATACTAACGTTATCATATCATAATGTGATAAAATTACGTAATAAGAAAATATGATTAATTTAATATTATTTTGTTTTAATCACAAAATAGTTTTAAGTGTTTCTCAACTATTATTTATTAGATACTGGAATTGTTGTAACAAAAATGATTGTTTTGTTAGTTCGAATTTGAGTTTGTCTAAATCACTCGAATTTTTAATAAGCCAAAACTCGAGTGATTCAAACAAATTCAAATTCGAACTACGTAGTATTGCTCTTGTTGTAAAATATAGTTTAATATTTAAAATATTATTTTTTTCATTAGTTTTATTTTAAAAAAATAGATGAACATTGAAAATAAATTAATAAATTTAAATTTAAATTAACAAAATTAAAAGCTAAAATCAAATACTGAAGAGGGTTTTGTAATTGCTTCAAAATAATTATTATTTAAATTTATTTTAGATGTAACTTTTTCTCAGAAAAGAGTTGTATGTGAACTACCCATCATGTTTTTCTGACTAGATTTTGGAGTCTGAATTTAGTCGACATCGGCAGGATATAACATGTTAAATTCGATATCCTTAATTAACGGTTGGAAATTCTCAACTACAGGTTTGAAAACCATTACAATGCTAATGGACGGCCGTGGATCTAGTTCCCACTTGCCACCTTAATTACAAAGTAGTATAATTTATAGGGTAAATAATAACTCAGTCTAAGTTAAAAAATAAATAAATGGTAAATTTTATAAATTTTAATAATTGGAAATTTTAATTTTTTTTTTATAAATTTATAATCATTATTTTAAGAAGATATCACTTAATTATAATTTTTTTTTTAATTTATATTTGAATAAACTATCAATAAGTCCTAATAGTTTGACTTAATTCTCATCAAGTCCTATTGAAAATAAATCCTAGAACAATCGTCGATAAAAAATAATAAAAAAAATTTGACGATTTTTTACATATATGGCTAAAAATTGACAATTATTTTGTCACGGTTTTACAAATTGTTACTAAACCTTACAATTAGTGATTTTTTATGATGACGAATTTTTGTCACCAAAACTTATAATTAGTGACTTTTTTGTAACAATTTTTAAACTATCGCTAAAAATTAACAATTAATGACTTTTTTTAATAATATATGATGAAAAATGTCATTATAATTCTTGGATATCAAATTATTATGCCCACGTAATTCACTACTTTGATGGTATTCAAAATTCAATATGATAGTATTGTTTTTGATGAAGTCAATTCATAAAAATTGTCAAAGTGATTATGATTTTGGAAACGATTCCAATAAAAAAGAAAGAAAGAAATTTTATTATAAAAGACTCCAGAATTGGTATAAACCTATCAAACTATGCAGCATTGTAGAAAATGGTTTTATTCACACGGACTAATAAGAGTAAGAGTGCAAATAAAACACAATTTATGATTAATTTATAATAGTAGATCCTTATTTAAAAAGTGTATTAACTATCCCTTAATATATGGAACCCATAAAATCAGACTCAATATTGAATGTGAATGATGTTCAAGATAAATTTATAAGACGACGCAAGACATTCATTTTAGTGATGATTTTTTATCTTAAAACCTGAATTTGACAAACATATGTGACTGACTATTGAGTTCGATTATAACAAACAACAATTTTAAATGGGGGTTAAGTTGCATGTCTTACATTATATTAAAACCAAAATCATATATGTCCCAACTTAAGGTGGAAGTTGGATTGCACGTCATATCCAGTATCCTCCAAAGTATGGGTGGAAGTTAGGTCATATGTCTTACATAGTATTAGAATTAAGATTGTATATATTCCAAATCTTAAAAATAATTTTTAACTTAATCAAACCAACAAACACATGAGGCAAACACATCAGACAAGTTATTAAGCTGACATCGCATTTTTTATTTTATTATATTTTCTTATTTTTGTACCTATATAGTAGTTTATTACATGACACAAAGCTCTCTGATTCAATTGTAATTAACATCTTCTATTTAATGAAATCCTAGGTCTGGCTTTGGCAAATCATGTCCTTTAGTTTCACAATTATAACTAAAGCTTTACCTACCCAACTAATGTAAAACTCCAAAAGTTGTCCTACTTTGACATTATATTAGACATATATGAACATAGAGATAAGCCAACATGCCAACAACCGGTCGAATTCACCATCCAAAATGTTGCCACTAAACCCACTCTATGTTTAATTTTGGAGAAATTATAATTCAATATAAGTTTAATATATAAAAAAATTAGATCAATGATAAATTTTACAAATATTAATAATTAAAATTTTAATTTTTTTATAAACCTGTAATTATTTTATAAAAATATCACTGAATCGTAATTTTTCTTTTAATTTTCTTGCATGCCCAACAAAATTATAAATATTAGTCTATATATACCTATCAAAATTTCGAACTTCTCAAACTAATATTTATGAGGGTAAATTTTGAACTTCTAGATATATTAGTCGACATTCTAATATATGTTTATATTGTTGATTATAATAGATATCCTTATTTATTTAAAACTACCATGCACAAATTCAAAAAATCACAAGTATAGATTCTTGACTAGACTTAGTCAACTAAAACAGTCATCCCACCATGTCCCCTAGTGGCTACCATTTTCCCACACTTTCTTGGCATGCACACACAACCTAGAAAGTGTGAAAAAAAAAAAAAAAAAAAAAGAAGAAGAAGAAGAAGAAAAGAAAAGAAAAGAGAGAGAGAGTTACCCACCAAGAAAAGTATGTAGATGAGGCATGGCATACAGATGGATTTCCTCATCCAACCTAGCTCTCTCATCTTTCTCCTTTTCAAATCCTCCATTATTGATTGCTTCCATCATCCCAACTATATATATATATATATATATTTTATTGTTTTTACAATGAATAATTAACAATAACCCAAAATATGTATTATATATTATTGTTAATTGCATGTCTAGCCAATCTCACAATTTTTATTTTGTTTAAGTGGATAGGAATCCAAATATTCATAGGTGTATTATTTAAATGAAAATACTTTGTAAAATTAAATTAAATAACAAATGATGAATTTATCGACATTTCGGCAATAAAGTGAAACTCACTCTAATAATGTTTTCCATTGTGGAAAAGCATTATAAGATTGAGGGCGGCCTAAGGAATATTCTGAAATTTTGATGGTTGAGCAAATAGAAAATGAATTGGATTACGCGTCATTAGTCAGTTCAAATCAAAGGTCATAATTATTTTGTAAATATTATAACAATTATATTGGTGTGTGCTTGTCGTAAATGATAATTTTTTAGAAGGATAAAATCGTAGTTAAGAAAATAAAAATATAGTATGTACTGAAATAATTTATAATGTATAAATAAAATTACTCAATTTAAAATAATTCATTCCTTTTTGTATTGACTTGTTTTTTGTTAATTTTTTTAATTTCTTAATGAATATTATTAATTAAACTAAGTTAACACAAATTATAAAAAATTAAATGACAAATCTAATTCAATTGAAACTACAATGACAATGACAGTGCAGCTATGAAATTCACATTTTAGTAAAACAACAATACTATAAGTTTATTTTTATCATTTCAGAATTTATCCAAAAAAGAAATTAAAATTTATTTCATATGGACTTCATGATTCATCAATTTAGGGGTGTTTTGTGAAAATAGTTAAAAGTTGACTTTTTAAAATTTTTTTGACTTTTTAAACTTTTTTTTTTATGAAAGGTGATGTAACCAAAAATGAATTAAAAATTAACTTTTGACTTTTCATTGATATTCCTAAATGGCCCCTTAATTTTCACCACACAAATATATTTAAAATAAATTCAGAATCTATGGTCTATGAAGCACGGATACTCCGAAATAGGCCACGTACGCGTATCGGATACGGATACGCGCCCGATACGCGAGGATACGTATCAGATACGGGAAATGAAGTATCCGAATTTTTTTTTGATTTTTGAATTTCGGATACGTCTCGGATACGCAAGGATACGGTCATGATACGGTATGGATACGGCGGGGACAAAAAAATAATTTAAAAAACTTAAAATGGGGCCAAAATGTAAAATATGAAAATAAGATCAAATAAAAAAAAAAATTTAATAACCAAACTTTACCTTCACGTAGGTCGAACTCGAACAGCAGCCGCGAAGGAGGAGGAGGAGGAGTTCCACGGTCTGCCTCTCAATCGATCTCGAACAACAGCTCGACGGTCGTCCCTCTCTCTCGATCAGGTTCGTCGATCTCTCTCTCCCTTTCGCTCCCTCTGTTTGTTTGCTTGCATATTTATTTCGTCGATCTCTCTCGATCTGTTTCGTCGATCTCTCTTGATCTGTTCTCGATCTATTTCGTCCTCTCTCTCGATCGATCTGTTTCGTCCTCTCTCGATCTGTTTCGTCGATCTCTCTCGATCTGTATGTCGTCGTCTCTGTTTGTTTGGATATTTATTTTTATTATTATTTATTTTTTAATTTTTCATATGTGTACTTACTCTGTAAATAAAATCAAATAAATGAAATAAATAAATAAATAAACTTATGAATTACTATTACTACTTGAATCCTGATTAAATAAATAAATAAACTTATTAAATTTTTTGTATTTACTATTACTTGAATCCTGATAAAACAAATAAATAAATAAACTTATTAAAAATTATTCAAATTATTGTTAATAAACACCTAAAGACAGGATTGAATTGCATCAAGACATGTTAATAAACTTAATAAACACCTAAAGACATGTTAATTTAAATTACTCAAATTATGGGATTGAATTGCATTATTGTTGTTATGTTATGGGTGATGCTATATTGTTGAAATTGTTGAAATTTAATTGAATTGATGAATTTTTTGTTATGGGTGATGTATTATGGTTGTTATGGGTGATGTTGCATTACTAAAAATTATTGAAGTTTTATTTTTGTGTATGCTACATTACTAAAAATTGTGAAAAAAAATATTTTTTATGAACGTATCCCCACCGTATCCGTATCCTACATTTTTGAATTTTGCCGTATCACCGTATCCGTATCATATCGTATCCATATCCCGTATCCCGTATCCGTATCCGTGCTTCCTAGATATAAAGATAAATTGGTAGCATTTTTCTTAGTAAAATTCATGGATGCTCTTTTATATATATATATATATATGTACTTTTAAACCTTATCCAAAGGTAGTGGGAGGACCTACCATGGAGCCTTGGGATTATCATGGAGG
This sequence comes from Camellia lanceoleosa, assembly GCA_025200525.1. Classification (NCBI taxonomy): domain Eukaryota; kingdom Viridiplantae; phylum Streptophyta; class Magnoliopsida; order Ericales; family Theaceae; genus Camellia; species Camellia lanceoleosa. The sequence goes on from CM045765.1 coordinate 170,205,824, forward strand.
TCAATCTCAAGTCAAAAAATGAATTTAATATTGTAGAACATTAAAAAAAACACTAATCATGTTGGCAGTGACTAATCTTTTCATTGCGTGATTACAATTTTGCAGCCATTAAAATCTTGGAGTGAGATAATTCTCATGCTCCATGTGATACACAAATAGAATAGTGATTTGAGTTTGCCTCATGTTGGACTATTTAAAAATATATTTGAGATTGGTTTTTATTTTATTTTATTTTTTTGGTGGTAAATATATATTTGAAATCAGTTTGTTTTATAAGTTAAATTTATATATATTTTAAAATTTGTTAAATTTTTTTTTTATATTTACTCAAACTCAGTTCAACAAATTTATATTTATTATAAAAAAAATTAAGTTATTCAAGTTCAATTTGTGATTGGCTCAAATAAAGTTTGTTTCATATAAATTTGAATAATAAATAATCCAAGTCTGTTAAAGTTTTAAATTAAATTTAAATAATTTACTACTCGATTCATTTATACTACTAAATACTAATACTAAGAGTACTGATGTACATATATATATATATATAATTTTTGGAGATAGTAGAATCCAGAATTAATGAATATATATATGACATCTTTATGTCTAGTTTTTTTGGGTTAATTAATAAATATATACATATATATTATATATTATATTTTCCTAACATGAAATACACAAGATTGATAGCTTTTTGAAGTGGGTAGCCAGAGTAATAGACAAAAGCGATAAATAAAGTGCTCATACTTTCCATTAAAAGCACACAAAAAACACGTTTAAAACCAAAATGTACCTTATTATGTGTTGAAGATTTGATTATTGACCGAACTAAAAAACAAAAACAGAGATATAAAGAAATAAAATTAGGTCTCCGATTGAGATGGAACGATGTGACCCCACCACGTTAATTCCATTCTTGAATCAGACAATTTAACGACGGGATGGTGGCCTAGTGGAGAAGGCATTCTTCTTCATAGGCGTGATTCAAGTCCGACTCTTGAGAGAGTGAAATGTTGGGTAATTCTAGTAGTTCTCTGCGAAAATCTTACTCTGTACTCTGATCGAATTCTGAGCTCGTATGTAGCATGTGGTTAAGCTCCGTTGGTGCCTCGGTAGTGGGTCCCTTCCTATGGGTTGAGTTAAATCAGGCTAGCAACCAGTTATCTCGGAGCCTGAGCCTACGGATGCAGTGATGACACCTCAAAATATTTTTTTTTTACGTTCAAAAAAAAAAAAATTAGACAACTTAGTTCATGTGTTATGTAATGTTGTGTTTACCCTTAATAATTAAAATCATTAGTCCTACTAGTTTTAGGATTAAAACTCAGTCTCTTACCTTTGGGGAGGTTGTCTTTAATTTAACTCTCTCAATCTCTAATTAAAATTAAATTAGATGTACTTTTTTTTTTTAAAAAAGCCGATCCACATGAATGTACTAAATAAATCCATATCTTAGTCGTTGATAATGCCATTTCTTGTAGATCGAGATAAGAAAAAAATAAAACAAATGAATTTATATCTTTCTTATTGATTGAATATCATGATGTTGAAGTTGCTTTCTAATTTTCAAAATCATTTCGTGTGGTTTAAGTTGGAATATTTCTTAAGCAATGACTGTTAAATATTGATATATGGATGATGAGCCCCCACAATTTTGAGGTTCATTGATTGCTTAAAATGTCCAAATTGAGAATGCTAAGGAGCGAGATGATATTATTGAACAAGCCTAACGAAAAGAGCCTTCAAACAATTTCTCGCTCAAAAGTAATTTGAAAAGTCGGTTAAAAATTGACTTTTTTTGACTAGCTTTTAACTAGTTAAAATTAGCTTTTAACTAACTTTCTAAATTGCCCCTAAGCGATCTGATTTAGTTGTTTTCTAATAAAAAATTTGGAACAACTTTTGGAGCACAGTATAGTTTTCTCTTTGTTTTTATTTTTATTTTTTCTTTTTGACAAGCGGAGCATTGTAAAATTACCCTTTTAAAATATTGAGTTATTTATCAAATTTGCTCACAATAATTAATTATGAAACAGAGATCTTGATTCCTTGGATGTAACTGAGAAAATTAGGTTTCAAAAGGGCCCAACTTGTCCCAATAAATTAGATTACATCTTTTTCCTTTTCCTTGCAAAAACAAAACACAACATATATAAAGATAAGGTGTTCAAGAATTATTTTATACTTTTCTTTAATTTGATTATTTCCCTATCAATCAATTGATGTTAGGTTTTGAAGTGTAGCAACATACAAAAAAAGCCAAAATGTTATGCTCAAAACTTGCATCATCTCTCTATTTTTGTAGAATTGACAAACAACATTTCAAGCGATTGCAATTTGACCTGTCATTTCTTTGGAACTTTTCTCTTTTGGAGGCTGTTGGACCAACACAATTGCCAAAAAATTGTGTATAATATGGGTTGTGTGTTGTCTTTTGTCAAGTAGGGACCAAATTTTTTGGCATTGAGTTTCATAATGATGTGGACGTATACTGGTTTTTTTTTTTTTTTTTTTTTTTTGGGCTTAGTATAGGTCGATTTATGTAAAAAAAATTCAACAATACGGTATTACAAACATATATCATCGCTAGGGACGAAGCCAACACTATGAAAATGGAGGGGGCAAATTAAGCATGGATATGCATTATGATTATTGCATGTTCGCGATATGCATGACCCAATTAATAGACGAATGGTAGGTCGACCCAGTACTTGTATTTTGGTCTATTTTGATTAGATTTTTGTACTTTTGTGTCCTTAGATATATTGAGTTATTTCACCATTCTAAGGTTAAGGTTTATTATGATCTTGTCGACTAGGATTTGTTAATGAGAGTTGACAAAGTAAAACTCAATCGTCGTACTTTGAATATCCTAATGAGATACAATTCCAAACTTAAAAGATGAGTATTTTGGCTTTATTATAATAGAAAGGACATTCTAACTAGATAAAGTTAATGTAGGCACTAGAAGTATTCCTTGAAAATGAAAGACCCTTTCTTTGGGAAAAAAAAATTAATATAAGCACACAAGACTTGTTCATTAGCCTAATTTTCTTAACTATGTTCAATTCCAAAACGTAGGCTTAAAGTCCATGACATTCAACTTCCTTTGAAATTGAAATGTAATTTTCTCATTTTCATATTGACCCATGAAGGCCAAGAAGCCCTATCATATTATTATAACCTTGTTCATTCATCATTTTGCAAAGAATGAGCTCATGGTGTCGTCACACTATGGTTCAAAGAACAATCGATCTATGAACATAGAAATTGGACATAGAATTCATATGAATGAACATGATTTTATTATATTTGTTGGAGGCCCACTTTTCAAGGAGGCAAATTAGACCAATCTTTTGATGATAATTGCCAAAATTACAACTGACCTTATTAGTATGAAAAAATTGTACCAATGACATTATACTCATGTTGATTAGTCAATTGGATGAAATTTGATAATATTATCAAAAGAGTTACCATCAAAGAGCCAAATGCATCACATCCATAACCTAAAACTCTCTAACAAATCAGAAAGTGATATGAATGGTCACAACTATTTGAATAGTAGTATTGCATGTCATTGATGATAAATGCATGCGTAGGGTTTTTATTTTTTGTTTTTTTGACAAAGCAAAATTAGAAACGTATTTGTTTGTCTAATCATATCTCTAAAATAGTGAACCACTTAACCAGTTGAAGAGGCGAAATCATAGAAGGCTAACTAAACATAACTAAAAGCATCAATTCAACTAGATTATCAAAGATATACTTTAAACTCAACTAATAACAAGTTAACTTGAGTTGGAATAAAATCTTGGTAGAGTAGTACCAATATTTTTACTTTGATTTTTTCAAAATGAAACCATAATGCGATTAAACTTTAGTACAACCAAGACAAGTGAACTTGGGACATTAACTCTTCCCAATAACCATTATTTATGTAACTAAAACTTCATCCCAAATGTGCCAAATTGTTCTCACGTATTTCCAGTTAAAAAATGTATATCACACTGTTTCTTTTTTAGCTAAACTTGGTAAATTGCATTTGATTATTAACCCAGTGCAATACCTTGTGGTTTCTTCGTCGAACAAATTCAGAGGTCCATTGGCTCGAAATGGAATAATATTTTTGTCCGTACCTATTTAACTTCAACTCATGAACTACTCCTTTATCAACATCAAAGACAACAATTTTCAATTTTTTGGATCGATTTAGGATTTGTCGTTGCTCATCAGTCATTTGCGGGAGAATTTCCTTGTTGAACACAATTGAACCAATATGAAGACTGCCCCCTTGTATATCACTAATTGTGAGTTTTTTCATTATATCCCACTGGTCTCGGTTATAAGTAACATCAACTTCTAGTTTGTTATTATTTTCACCACTTCCATTCACATTCACAATACTATGAAATTCAAGCAACCTAGTCTTTTTGGATGTACCATAGAGGATATTTGAGGCAAATTCATAATTACGTCCTCTGAAGGGGCAAAAAATGAAACGGGTCGAATCCAAGCCTTGGGCCGGCCCAATCCGCTACGCCCAAACCCAAGTGGATCAGGCGAATGTGTGGGCCAGTCAATTGAGCCCATCTCCATGAAACACAGTCTTCCCAAGTCCTTAAGCACTTGGGCCCAACTCGCGGTAGAAAGGCCAGTCCAGCTACGATGCTAGGCTAGGCCAAGCTGCTAAACTTAATCTGTGGTCCGAACTGATGGCCCGAACCCATCATCAGAATCAAAGTGGGCTAAGCCCACACAAAAACATCTAAATGGGCCAGCCCATCTCTACAAGCAGTCTTACGAAAGGCCGAGCCGAGGCACAACGGTACTAAGCTGAGAGAACCTATTAGAGAAACGTGGAAGCTATGAACACATACATGTGCAGGCTGCCATCTCAACAGGTCCCTTCTAAATAAAATTGAGGTTGAAAATATGGATGTTTGGGTTAACACTTTTATGGAAAAATGTGTAATAAAAAATTGTAAAATTGATTTGTAGGAAAAATTCGATTGGGAGTTGTGCAATTAAAATTGTGACTTTTTTGATGAATAGTTAACTTTTTTTTTTTTTTTTTTTTTTTTTTTTTTTTTTTTTTCTTTGTTCCCCAAACTTGGCTAAAAAATCAATCAGGTAAGCAAGGATAAAAGATCAGTTATATGCATGGCTACAATGAACTCATGCATCCATTGTCAACTACCTTAAGGGCCCCCACCTTGAACAATGTTAAGGGAAGTCTTGAAACACCAAAGCTCTATGAAACCATCTTGGACAACAAACAAAGTCTTCTATATAAAACCTCACTCTCTATACATTAAAGGTATCTAATCCAATCTCATCTGATAACAACTCTACTCACCTAAACATAACTAAATTCACTCTTTCCTTTCCTCTCTCTACACCTAGAGAGAGTTCTTTATCTTCTCCGATCACTCATTCCCACACCGAAGGGGTTTTCCAGCCAACCCCAGCCGGGCAGCTCTGAAGGTGTTCTGTGTTACAGGTCCTCAATTCCTGAATAGTCCATTCAGTCGCGGAGCTCCAATCCACTTTCATCTAGTGCAAGTTTCGATACGCACACGTCCTATTAGATTTGTAGATGCTCATAGGCCTTTTCAAACGAGCGTACCTTGCTATGAACTCACTATCTGAACCACTTTGGTCAACATGAACACTCATAGGCCTTCTCAACAAAGCGTATTTTGCTATGAACTCACTATGGGAACCACTTTGGTCAGCATGAACGACAATTACAAATAACATTGTCAACACTGCCACTATTACCATATTTCTCACACTATTTTGTGCCATCTTTGTGTGTGAAAGATGAAACACACCCTTAATCCTCAAAAAATTTATACCCCTTCAATCTTCATTCAAGCAAGAATAGACATTAATTGGATGTTGATCTCTCGACCATAGGATTGAAGATGTATGCATTTAGTGTCATGTAAAAATAAATTATGTAAAATCAATTTTTCTATCATTAATTTTTGTTTATCCCCTTTGTCCTTGTGGGATCTAAACTTCAATCAAGTTAGAATGGACATTAATTGAATTCACATCTCTTAGGTAATGGTAGAATATGGCAATAATTGAATAGTCTTTTTGAAAGAGATTGCCTTTGTTAGTGTGATTGCCATAATCTAGAGTTTTTTTTTTACAATTTTAACCTTAATATTTTCTTTTTTCTTATTCCAAAAATGTTAACTTCACACTTATACCGACACTTGTTCCCGTTACATGTCTTATTTTCTATTAAATTAATTATATTTTCAGTCCTCAAAATATGAGCCTTTTTTGTCATTTAGTTTTCAAATTTTAAATTGTATCAATTTAATCTCCAATATATAAAAGTGTTGCAATTTGGTCGCCTGCTATGTGATGTACATAAAATATAGCCGATCAAAAGAAATGTAACATAAAATATCCATGGTATAAAACTAATGATCTATCTAATCTTTTGTTTTTTTAATGCATATTCCATACATTAGCCAAGAAATGAGCACTCAATTTATGTCCATTGTTTAACAGAAATTCTGGGACTAATAAGGAAAAGGGGATAAGAACTCAATCAAAGACTTGCTTTTGCATAAATGCATTTGCACCTTCCATTCAATATCCAATTATTGAATGTTTCAACTTTCAAACAAGATTATTTTTTTTTTTTTTTTTTTTGTTGAGAGAGAGAGAGAGAGATGGGTAAAAACAGAGTGAGAGTTATGTCAACAATGGTGGTGTTTGCTACCGTAGCTATAAACACCATCTCCATTACTTTCAGAAAGACACGTTGATCGATATAAAAGGGGGGCAGTCTCTGTACCATTGACGCAAAATTCATGTCCATTTATGATAAAAATGAGTAAGGATTGAGAACAAAATCCTAGACCCCAAAAAAAAATGAACGTCAAAGTGTATTATACACAATCTGTTAACGATGGCATGAAGGTGACCAGGTATTGAAAACAATATGCCCTCGGAGGCCAGTGGAACACTCACTTTGTTTGACAGAGACGCGACGCCCAAGGGTAAATGACACAATCGGGTTGCGATACAGCGTCAGTCAATTCCTCTTGTTCACAAAGGTTTAAAAATCGGACTTCACCCTTTCAAACACATGATACAATAAAAAAATATTTATCATAGGCTGTTTTACAGCAAAATTAGTTTTCTTTGGTTCAATATAATGGTGTAATTGATGGATTGGTAAACTACATACACAAATCACAACCACATTTCTTTTCAGATATATTATATATAACAAAAAAGGCCAGGGTAGACGAGCACAAAACATCTCTCTTCCAAATGTGTAGTGTTCGGAGTAAGGCGATGATCACTTACCGCAGTTGAACCCGTGGCAAACCGAAAGGACTATAATGAGGATCAAGGCTATCAGAATTCCAAGCACAATCAGCTTGATCTTCATGTTTTGCAGCCACATCTTCCTCCGCATTTTTGTTCCTGTGCTCCGGAAGTCCTGTGCCTGTCCAAGTACAAAATGAGAAGACGCAAACACTCGTGTGTTTGATTGGGGGAATTAGGAGGGGGGTTTATTCACTATTCAGATTGTTTATCCGAAGGAGTGAGTAGTCCATCGTTTGTTTTTTTTTTAATCCGCTGGACATGGAGTCCGGCCAAACTCTTCATCCCCCATATGAAAGATTATACTATCCTAGGAGGGGGTGTGGGACAGTTTTAGGGAGACAATTTACTGTTAGGATTAGGTGGTAAAATGAACATTTTGACCCTCTACTATTTAATTATGTACTATATTTAGTAAAATTCAATAAAATTTAAATGTCTCGATTTAAAAATAAAATAATTTTATTTAACTTTTTATTGATGTTCTATTTATCTAATTTTTTAAAATAATTTTTTATTGATATTTTATTTTAAAATTTTGTTTATATTTTATTTAATTTCATTATTTAAATGTTAATAGATGTTTTATTTAATTTCATTGTTTAATTATTATTATTTTTAAAAAGAAATTTATTTAAAATTTTAATTAAAAAAATAACATATATTTTTATTGATATTTTATTTATTTTATTTAAAAAAATTAATTTATTTAATTGGGTAAAAAATAAAATAAAATAAATTTTTATTTAATCTAGCTAAAAATAATTAAAATATTAAAGATATGTTTAATATTGCTATTACTTAGAACATCTCCAATGCACTAGGCATATAATACTTGTTAGTTGAAATGCCTAGTGTGATTCATTTTTTTTTATTCCAATACACTAGGCATATGATTAGGCATTTTAGCTCAACTCATATTCACTAGCTACATGTAACTAACTCTTCAACGCTAGGCAAAATGTATTCAATCATTAGGATCATTTCCTTCCATCTTTGTTGTTGACGTGGCATTCTATAAAATTAATAGTATTTGGATAAATAGCTAAAACAAAGAACATGATTGGAGTAAAAACATAAAGCAGTTGATAGGCAAAATAAAATATATACTTTATAGTAATATTTAGATAGGTAAAATGCCTTCTACCGTTGAAAAAGGATAAAATAGTCTTTTGTTCATTTATCCTATCCAGTCCGTTCAACCAAACGTTCGATTCACTAAAAATAATTATTTTCAGACATCTAATCCCATGAAAAAACAAACACAGGATACATATCCAATCCAACCAAATAGTCCAGGGGATTCACAGTCCCAGGACTCAAGTTCGATGGATTCTAATCCTCCTTATCCGGTCCGTCCAATCAAACACAAAGAAGCACAAACACGGACACGTGACACAACATGGATACAAACACGCAAATTTTTAAAAAAATATAGAACACAACAAGTGGAGAAGAAGACAATTGACGTGCTAGGGGTTCGCACAATTGTAACAAAATACTACACTAAACAAACCCACGGAAAGAGGATGACTTACCTGCTGATGAAGGTTCTCAGTCTTATCCACCAAAAGCTCTATCTTTTCCCCACGATCCAGAACCTAAATTATAAAACAAAATAAGCACCAATGCATCAGCACTAATCTGAGGGAATTTCCTTGAAAAAGGGAAGGAAGGGGCATTATGCACAAATATTTTTCCATGTCCCTATATCCTTGGAATGGGAACAGATGAATCGAACACTTGGACACTGATCACCAAGTCCATCTAAGATAGATCACCAATGAGGTTTATGGGCACTTCCAGTAGTAAAAAGATGACGAAACTGAGATAAGATAGAGATTTTTAACTAGGAATCGCAACAGGGAGGGGTGGCCAGGTTAATTTTGACATATTAGGAATTGCAATATTAATAAATAAATAAAGAGACATGATATGGTATATTATAGATAATGTTTTATGAGTGAAAAGATGTAAAATAAGAAATAAAGATGTTGAAATGAATGTCAAGTGTCATATTTTAGTTAATATATTAAGAAAATTAAATTATATATATTACATACCAATAAAATAAATATATTTAATAAATATAATCGGGGCTGGGGCTGGGGCTGGGGCTGGGGCTGGGGCTGGGGCCAGGCCCAGTTAGAACGGGGGATGCAAGTGTAGCCAATCCCTAGTTTTAACCCACTAGAGAAGGAATGATTCATCAATTCCACGATGAAAAGAATAAGAACGGCATAAAAGGAGGAGGGGAAATCAAACAAAACAAATTATTAGCACCAGACATAACCAACCATCACTAACTTGTATTGTCAGTGTTTTACACAGCTGGAGGATTATGCTTTCATCATGCAAGCACTCTTGTAAGTGATTTAAAACCTTGACACATTTTAATGAGCAAATATTTGGTATATCATGTGGTCATATTCAGACCAAAACAGTTCCATTCTGAAAAATCACTGCGCAAGTTTGTGTGCATGACAGTCTGTGGGTAGGTTTGGGAAACATAGGAAAATGCCTAAAGTTTTCATTGAGGCTACTAGAACAAGGAACAACTCCATGCATCACTTTTGTTGACAAAACAAAGCATATTCATCAAACAAGTTATTTGCTTAAGTTCTGCTCAATTTCAAATTTGAAGAACACGACAATATTTTACTTATCAAGCATTGTGCAAGTCAGCTTCACAGAGGTTTTGAAAGAGCAAATAACTCAGGAAATAACTCAGGCTTAGGCCTCAATGCCTATATGTATGCTGATATTAAAGAGTTATGCGCCCCTAGTACATGAAGGATGCCTTCGCTTTTTACAACTTTGTGTATGATTAATTATAAAAAAACAAGTAATCTTTCAGGCACAAATTATTCTCCGTATTAGAATAAAAAATATATTCTAAGACTTGGGACTTCGAATGACGTCAATGCTCATCCAGAAAAGGTCAAACAAAAAAATGCACCAATCTTCATAACCTAAATGTGATTTTACTTAGAGAGAAACTTAGCGTCAAGAGACATGTGTTGCATTTAATGCATGCACCTCTTAGACAAAACAGATCAATTTTCTTTCTTTTCTTCAATATTCAACTTGGTTTTTAATATTATATTGTTAACATACAAAGTGATTCAACCTTTGCTTTGAATTAAATAAAGAAATGGAGTTTCCAATTTGACAACTTCGAATATAATGGTTATAACAATTTATGACCAGCAACAAGTCGTCTGATATTCACTATAAAATATCATGCAAACCTCAAATTCTCAATAAGATGGTTGAATCATATTCACATTATATCTTAGACCAAGAAATACATAATCAAATGAATTACATATTGCACAACTATTGCCAATTATTTATTAATTCCTACATCTTTCAATAATAGATCAATGCCTAAAACACTAAAATATGATGACTCGAGGCCATAAACTCATGTAGTTTGATTGCATGTGTTTCAATATGCAAAAGAGCACGCAAACCAACTTATCACCTCCATACCTTCTCAATATTCTCCATCATAACACCTTTGACTTCTGAGACTTGAGCCTTCACCTTTGAAAGTTTGCTTATCTCTTCAGGATGATCAACACAGTACTGCATATGCTCCTTTAACTTTGATCTGCAAGGAAATCATGACCCGTTAATTATAATGTGACAAGATCTGCCTTCCTTGTTATGGTCTTAATGAAGCTAGAATACCCAAATTCCTTGTTTAGGCTATTTGCAGCAGCCATCGCAGCCTTTCCACCTCCATATCTTGATACAAAGTCATCCTTAACACGTTCTAGAAAAGCCATAGGAATCTGTCTTCCAACTGACTCATCTGCCACTACACAATATGCTGCAACAGCGAAGAATCATTAATTTACAATCAGATAGTGAGTGTCGCCCCTCTAGTTAGCAAATTGATGCAAAAGAAATTAAAGCTTCCAAACTTTAGTGTACACAATTTCTATAGGCTATTAGCGTTTTGTGCATGCAAGTTTCCTCAAATTTGATTGCGACAGTTTAAGAACAGCTGTTTAATTTTCCATGATTTGCTTTACAACCATTATCTTTGAAAACTCCATTACTCCTTACAATTTATCGAATACTTATCGAGTCTCTCCATTTGCATTTGGTCCCCATTTGCATTCTTTCCCTCTCATTTGCAGTCTCTCTTCTCTCTACGTATGGATGCTTGCATCTTCAATTGCAAGACGGGATTGTACACAAAGGCCGGTATTGGATAACTTTATAAATTGTAGGACTCATTTCCTAACAATTTAAGCTTTGGGGAATTTCTAACACATCAAATACATATCCCCAAACAAATAAATAAATAAATATAATTTTTCCCTCTAAAAATCCTTCCATTATAAGGTTGACCTTCCAATCAAAAACATGTTATTGTAACAACAAACACATGACCGATGGTTGAGTGGCAATAGAATTTAAGATATTTCAGTTAGCAGCCCAAACAAACATAAAAATGTATCCAATTCAAGGGAAACACTTTGAAAAGTACCATAATAAAAAAAAATTTCCTATCAAAATTATAAATTGTCCTAAAACAACATCGATTTATTTGAATTCTTGTTGACACGAAAGAAGTTCTATAGTATATTGAGCTGTTCTGGTTTGTAAAGGGTATGGGGGTGGAGAAAGGGGGATTCAACTCAACCAATCCAATATTTAGTGGAATTAGGCCCATTCTAGTGCATACTTCATTTCTTTCACATCCCCAATAATGTGAACTATAAAATTTCATATCTTCAACTTCTTTATGTTTCCCATATGTCATCGACATTGAAATATGGAGCCCATATCAAGTAAAGGCAGTTACTTTTCTGCAAAGAACATCTCTTATGAATGCAAATAAACCAAAGGAAAGGAACTGAATTTAACGACTTCCAGTATTAATTTCCTCAAAAGAAAAATCAAGCATTAAAGAACAGTCTAACAAGTATTGTACAAATTTTTGGCCTGAAACTCTCACTTCCAAAGAAACCAAACATAAGAAAAATGTCAACTTAAAATTTTTCTTCCTTTAAAAAAAAAAAAACCATTAGTTATCCATCAGCAACAAACCCAAATCCACACAAAACCGTCAAGATGTCCAACCATTAAAGGAAATGTCACAGCTCATAGGAATAATTACCCAATGCTACATAATCTTTATATTTGTGTTTTCCTGAAATTTAAATCTAAACTCAATTAGCTCAACTATTTTATTTTAGTCTCTTACACTTTCTCAAAAACCAAACCAAGCCTCAAAGAATTATACCCAATGCCAACCACTACATTCATACCGTACCAAAACAAACAATATCATCAAAATCAAAACACACAAGTGACAAACAATCCCAACTTACAGAGAAACTCAATCCGATGTTCCCTTTGTTTCTGATTCACAAAAATTAATAACAAGATACCTAAAATCAAACTCATTGCAATGGAACAAAATGTTATATAATCTTATTTGTCGTTTCCTGAAATTAAGAACCTTATACAAAATATTTGAGTTTTATCTTCTTGTTTATGGGATCATATATATACTATTCTATTCTATATCCATCTATACTATATAAAAAGTGAAGCATGGAGATATTGTAGATGACACGAATTTTCTATATCGAAAATGCCCATAACAGTTTAAAAACCATCACTGTGAAAAGCTTATTCAAATCTTCAAAATTTCAACTATTCATCGTCTCACATGCATATGCACGGGCATAGCGTGTGTACCAGCCGTTAGTATATACATATACACTGTTATAATGAAATATGATAGGCAGATATTGTCTCCAAACTCATCTAAACAGTAAGGCTAAACATCAAAGCAGAGAAGAGTACTCAATCATCTTAGCCAAGCAGCCTCACTTAATCATTCACTATTTCATTTACTGTAAAGTAAAATATAAAAACATAATCAAACCAATAATTAATTAAAAATCCAGCAAATTAGTTTCCTTTTTATGTTCCTAAAATTTTCTCATTAACCAAACAGATCGAAGATAAAACGAAACGAGAAAAAAACAAGAGGAGAGGACTCACTGAAGCCGTCATCGACGAGGTAGTTGAAGGTGTGGCCATCGCAGTTGTAAGTGAACTTGTTGTTGGTGGTGGGAAGCTTCTGGAGACACTGCAACGCTATGGAATTGAAATTTCCACTGAATTCCGTGAATTCAGACACAACCACCGTCCCTCGGGCTACGAAAGCGTAGATCAGTGATTTCTGACCCATCTTCTTCACTTCACTTTCTCGGGAAAATTTCTACTCTAATTTTCTCACAGATCTGCTTTTTTTTTATTTATATATATATATATACATATACCTTCAACGGTTTATCAATCTCTCTCTCTCTCCTCTTTTGCTTTTCTAGAGAGAGAGAGTAAAGGTATTAGGGGTTGGGGAAGGCTTAAATGAGTTGTTAAAGAGAGTTATTTGGGAGAAGAAAAGTAAAGAAAAAGCAGAAGTTCCATAAGCTTCTAACTTTAATCTTTTATAAATTATATTGGAGTGTTTTGTGAAGATTACTTTAACTTCTTTTTTTTTTTTTAAGTTTATTAAAGTTATTTTTATCTAATACATTATAAGTAGAAATTGTACCAAATAATTTTATATAAACTCCTAAATTAAAATTAATTATAATCATCTCTTAGAATCTGTACCAAAAGCTTAATTCATTTCTCTTAAAATTTAATAAAAATATAATAAATTTCATAATTTTAACGTAATTATATTAAGTTATCTAAATATTTTAATTCATATAACACTTAATCATCTTTTCAACAATCATTTATTAGTTATATGGATGAATCAGTTTTAGTTCACTTAACCTTATTAAAAAAAATTAATTTAATTATGTTAAGATTATAAAATATTTTTTTTCAAATATTGTGAGTGGTGAGTGTAATTTACCCTTAATTTCTTCTTTTTATTTTTTTGGATTTGATAGCTCCATGGTTCTTCTAAAAAAATATCCCCAAAAACAATTGTACTTAAAAAAGTTACAAAATTATATACATATATATATATATATGGGTTATTTAAGTAAATAAACTTGGCACTAAATTTTATTTTTGAGAAAATTACAAAATAATAATAATAATAATAATAATAATAAATTTCGATTTGAGTCTTATAGGTGCCGTTTGGTAACACTTACGTTTTTAATTTTCAGTTTTCAGTTTATATTTACAAAAATTTTAAAAACTCAGATAAAAACTTGTTTGGTAAATTTTTTATTTATAAATCAGTGGTCTCAGTTTATAAATTTGGCCAAAAAATATAAACTCAAAAAATGTGTTTCCGTTTTGAGTTTTGAGTTTTTTTTTTTTTTACCACCCAACACTAGCCACTACCCGCCACCATTTTCCACCATTGTTGTCCGCCACCGCCACCACCACCCGCCACAACCACCTACCCGCTACCGCCACCCACTTGCCACCACCACCTATCTCCCGCCACCACCACCACCACCACCACCACCACCCACCCACCATCCGCCACTATCATCCATCCGCCCGCCACCCACCTGCCACCACCACCACCCACCCGCCCGCCACCACCACCACCCACCGCCACCACCCACTACCCGCCCCTACCATCCATTCGACCGCCGCTACCACCACCCGCCACCACCACCTACCATCCACTACCACCACCCATCACCCACCACCACCCACCACCCACCACCACGCGCCACCATCACCACTCACCGCCACCACCGCCACCGCCCACCACCACCACCGCCATCACCGCCACTACCACCACCACCGCCACCACTCGTCACCACCCGCCACCACTTGCCATTTCTCACTCTTTTTTAAATTTTTAAACATTTTTTCTAAACCAAACGCGTTTGTAGTTTATGTTTTTCTAAAAATAAACAAAAACCAATTTATAAAATTTTTGTAAATATAAACTGAAAACGTAAACATTACCAAACAGGCCCTTGGAATATGGGTTAGTTTTTTTGTCTTTTTGATTATTTTAATTTGGTATTAAAAATTTTTATTTGGAATAAATTTTTTAATTTTTTTAACTTTTATAAAAAAAATAAATTTATTATGATTTAAGGCTTGGTTTGGCATAATCTAAAAAAGTCAAAAAGTCATTATCCTATTTAAGTCACATCATCTTATACATCACTTCAAACCTAACCCATACTCAACCCATATTTCATAAAAAGTCAAAAAATACACTTATTTAGTTTATCCCAAACAACTACTTAAATGTGATATTTTATTAGATTAAAAAAATTATTTTATCTTTTTTGAACCCGAAGGATTAAAAAAAAAGAAGCAAGCGCGAGCAGAGCTCTACGCACCACGCGCATGCTAGCCTATCTCATTAATGGCATCACTCAAAATACGACTACGTCCCACCACTTCAAATCTCCCACCACTTCCTCAGATTTTCGACTCGCTTTCTCTCTCTCTTACACTGGTGCTGCAGGTACTCTCTCTCTCTCTCTCTCTCTCTCTCTCTCACTGCTCTAAGGAAGTCCAACGAAAACCCTAAATGTAATATTAGATTACGAGAACTTGCTTCAAATTTTTTGATTTTCTTTTATTTGTGTTTACCAAATTAATAGATCTATGCTGAAGGAAAGTGATAAATTTGTTTCAATTATTTTTTTTTTTTTTTTTGTTCTTGTGTACCAAATTGGTAGATCTAATGAAATTCTCAGTTGCATTTGAGTTGAGGTCCAACCCGATACTCGAACATATATCGACTGTGAAACCGAATAGCATAAGCAGACGGTTTCAAAAGGGGTTTGTGTCGAATCAGGTTGACATTTTCTCCATCCGAATGTTGACAGCCAATTGACGGTTCAGGGGTAAACCCGAACCGACCCAACCGAACCGTGTGTTGAATGTTCTGGATTACTTAACTGGACTTCCTTAGAGCTGTTGTGTGAATGACAAAAAAGTTTCCACATGATTAAGGTTCTAATTTCTTGATCATGCACTTTTTTAAATTAGTTTACAGATGCCAATACTTGAAAACAAACTATTCATTGGGAGCTTGAAGTGCATTTTGTGATAATATGTTTTCCTAAATATTGCTAGATCCTCCGGAACTCGCAATGTACAAGAACCGTTTGCAAGAGTACACTCAAAAATCATCCATTCCACTCCCAGTTTATAAAACAATTAATGAAGGAGGAGTTCCACATGAGCCAAGGTTTAGGTCCACTGTCCGGGTGGATGGAGCATCATATACATCTCATGATGTATTTTCACAACGAAAGGCTGCAGAGCAAGATGTTGCCAGGGTGGCATTGGATGGTATAACACAAAAGATACTTATTCGTGAGGTTTGTGGCATGCATGATTTCAATTTTCAACTTACTAAGTTAGGTTTTATTTTAATATTATCGCTTAGTGAAAGGGAGTGTTGTGTTACACAATGATTCATCCTCATTTCAACTCACTAGTTCAAGTTTTGCCTTGTTATTTTAAAAGGATTAATTGGCTTGGTAGCTTGAGGCTTTCATATGTTCTTTTTTATGGTTTTTACTTTTAAGTTCTTGCCACTCAAATTTTGACCTTTGGCCGAGTTTTGATTTAGTTTTAGTTATTACCTAATCGAAATTTTTTTAATACATTTCTTCTCTATCCCACTGGTGTTGAATTCACCCATGGGAAGGCAACCAACCAAGTCAAGAATGGCAGCTACCATGGTTGACAATTGGTTGGCAAGAAATGTGGACAAGCCACCATTGTTGACACTTGAGGAGAAGTCATCATAGAGGTAGGTGGTGACCAATCACACCTCTCCTCCAATGTGTATAAATGGAGGTTGAGAGGAGAGGTGAAAATGTAAGAACCAAGAACAACAAAGAGTGAGAGATATGAGGCGAAGAGACCGTCTCTCTCGGTGTGAGCAAGGGAGACGGGAGAGTGGCTGAGTGAGGAGAGTGCGAGCTCCTCCTCTATTGTAATTTTTCTGTAATCTGTCCATTGTTATAGTGATAACCGGTTACTCTCCCGTGGACGTAGGCTTTAATACTGAATCACGTTAAACATGGTGTCTCGATCTGTGTGGGTGTGTTTTTCTACTTGCTATGATTTCTATACAGTTTTTGGAGGGATCCCAGATCCCAACAAGTGGTATCAGAGCCTCGTCGGTGACGTTTCGAAACAAAAACAGTGTTGTTTGAAACTGTCCAGAAATCAAGTTGCTCGAAATCAATTTTTTGAGCATACCAGGAGCAAGGTCTCGACGAGAGGAGCTCAAAAGTGCAAAGAAGAGCCACAGAAGACGTCGGACGCGCCCACACGCGCCTCTGAAGATGGCGCGTGAGGCCCAGTCACAGCACGCACCCCACGCGTTGTGAAGAAAAGCCGGCGCGTCTTCTCACGCGGCAGTACGCACCCCACGCGCGACGGAATGAAGAAGGTCAATGGGAGGCAGCGTGTGTCAAACATGCGTTTGCCACACGCCTCCACGTCATCGCCATGTGGCCATCAACCAGGGCAACGCGGCATCCACGCCAGTGCCACGTGTCCGTCCGGTCGGCTACACGTGGCGTCCACGTCATAGACACGTGGCGCCACGTCAGCAGGAAGTGCCACATGGCTGCCACGACATTGGTCCAGTCATCGCCACGTGGAAGGCCAGTCAGCGCACCCGCCACCACTTGCCATTTCTCACTCTTTTTTATATTTTTAAAAATTTTTAAACATTTTTTCTAAACCAAACACGTTTATAGTTTATGTTTTTCTAAAAATAAACAAAAACCAATTTATAAATTTTTTGTAAATATAAACTGAAAACATAAATATTACCAAACAGGCCCTTGGAATATGGGTTAGTTTTTTTTGTCTTTTTGATTATTTTAATTTGGTATTGAAAATTTTTATTTTTTTAATTTTTTAAACTTTTATAAAAATAATAAATTTATTATGATTTAAGGCTTGGTTTGGCATAATCTAAAAAATTCAAAAAGTCATTATCCTATTTAAGTCACGTCATCTTATACATCACTCCAAACCTAACTCATACTCAACCCATATTTCATAAAATGTCAAAAAATACACTTATTTAGTTTATCCCAAACAACTACTTAAATGTGATGTTTTATTAGATTAAAAAAATTATTTTATCTTTTTTGAACCCAAAGAATTAAAAAAAAAGAAGCAAGCGCGAGTAGAGCTCTACGCACCACGCGCATGCTAGCATATCTCATTAATGGCATCACTCAAAATACCACTACGTCCTACCACTTCAAATCTCCCACCACTTCCTCAGATTTTCGACTCGCTTTCTCTCTCTCTTACACTGGTGCTGCAGGTACTCTCTCTCTCTCTCTCACTGCTCTAAGGAAGTCCAACGAAAACCCTCTCTCTCTTTCTCTCTCTACTCTAAGGAAGTCCAACGAAAACCCTAAATGTAATATTAGATTACGAGATCTTGTTTCAAATTTTTTGATTTTCTTTTATTTGTGTTTATCAAATTAATAGATCTATGCTGAAGGAAAGTGATAAATTTGTTTCAAATTTTTTTTTTTCGTTCTTGTGTACCAAATTGGTAGATCTAATGAGATTCTCAGTTACATTTAAGTTGAGGTCCAACCCGATACTCGAACATATACCAACTGTGAAACCGAATAGCATAAGCAGACGGTTTCAAAAGGGGTTTGTGTCGAATCAGGTTGACATTTTCTCCATCCGAATGTTGGCAGCCAGTTGACGGTTCAGGGGTAAACCCGAACTGACCCAACCGAACCGTGTGCTGAATGTTCTGGGTTACTTAGCTGGACTTCCTTAGAGCTGTTGTGTGAATGACAAAAAAGTTTCTACATGGTTGCTCATTGTTTTACTTGAAAGGTTCTAATTTCTTGATCATGCACTTTTTTAAATTCGTTTACAGATGTCAATACTTGAAAACAAACTATTCATTGGGAGCTTGAAGTGCATTTTGTGATAATATGTTTTCCTTAATATTGCTAGATCCTCCGGAACTCGCAATGTACAAGAACCGTTTGCAAGAGTACACTCAAAAATCATCCATTCCACTCCCAGTTTATAAAACAATTAATGAAGGAGGAGTTCCACATGAGCTAAGGTTTAGGTCCACTGTCTGGGTGGATGGAGCATCATATACATCTAATGATGTATTTTCACAACGAAAGGCTGCAGAGCAAGATGTTGCTAGGGTGGCATTGGATGGTATAACACAAAAGATACTTATTCGTGAGGTTTGTGGCATGCATGATTTCAATTTTCAACTTACTAAGTTAGGTTTTATTTTAATATTATCGCTTAGTGAAAGGGAGCGTTGTGTTACACAATGATTCATCCTCATTTCAACTCACTAGTTCAAGTTTCGCCTTGTTATTTTAAAAGAATTAATTGGCTTGGTAGCTTGAGGCTTTCATATGTTCTTTTTTATGATTTTTACTTTTAAGTTTGATAATACAGTTCGTTCACGAGATGGCCCAGATCATCCCAGCTCTTCCTCGCCCACGCTCGAGTAATAATGAAGCCGAAGACAGAGAAAAAAGTTAAGTTCAACGGGGAGTAGTACCTAGTCAAAACTCCTAAATTAGAAGGATAAGTGGTAGTGATGGAGAGAGAGAGAGGAGAGGAGAGAGGGGGAATGTTTAAAAAAATTCTTTTCTTTTTATCTTTTTTGCTTTCATTCTTATATTCCATTCAATCTTTTCATTTCCTGTTTTTCGCAGTTCTTTTCTCGATGCGCTTGCGATGCAAAACCACCCTTGTTCGGGGTAAGGCAGAGGGTGTTGTGGGATAAATGTGTCGTGTAAAATCTTTGTGAATGGGCATTAATGGTGATCATACTGTGGCGTCTTTCTTTGCGTGTCTTGGTCTCACGCTCTGCCACTCATCATTTCTTCCATTGTATCATTTTTACTACTCGGCTTTGCTACTCGGTTAATTTCGTCTTTCGGGGTTTTTGGGTGGGTGGGTTCAAAGTTCTTGCCACGCAAATTTTGACCTTTGGCCGAGTTTTGATTTAGTTTTAGTTATTACCTAATCGGAATTTTTTTAATACATTTCTTCTCTATCCCACTGGTGTTGAATTCACCCATGGAAAGACAACCAACCAAGTCAAGAATGGCAGCTACCATGGTTGACAATTGGTTGGCAAGAAATGTGGACAAGCCACCATTGTTGACACTTGAGGAGAAGCTATCATAGGGGTAGGTGGTGACCAATCACACCTCTCCTCCAATGTGCATAAATGAAGGTTGAGAGGAGATGTGAAAATGTGAGAACCAAGAACAACAAAAAGTGAGAGATATGAGGCGGAGAGACCGTCTCTCTTGGTATGAGCGAGGGAGACGGGAGAGTGGCTGAGTGAGGAGAGTGTGAGCTCCTCCTCTATTATAATCTTTCTGTAATCTCTCCATTGTTATAGTGCTAACCGGTTACTCTCCCGTGGACGTAGGCTTTAATGCCGAACCACGTTAAATATGGTGTCTCCTTCTGTGTGGGTGTGTTTTTCTGCTTGCTATGATTTCTATAAGGTTTTGGGCAGAATCCCAGATCCCAACAAGTGGTATCAGAGCCTCGTCGGTGGCAGGGCCGGCCCTGTCTTAAGGCAGGTAAGGCTTGTGCCTTAGGCCCCAAATTTTGGCCCAAAAAAAGGGCCCCCAAATTTAAAAAATTGTTATAGGTCCAATCTTTTTCTTTTTCTTTTTTTTTGGTTTTAAGATCAATTTAAAGGGCCCCAAATGTTTTATTGGGCCCACGTATAATTTAGCCCATATTTATTTATAAATGTGTTTGGCCCATATTTATTAAAATGAAAATATATAAATAAATAAACAAAAACTGAAAATGTGTTTGGGCTCAACCCAAAGTTTATGTGGTGTGGGACTGAAAACAACTTCAGAGGATTTAAAGGGCCCCAAAACTGAAAATGTATTTAAAGGGGCCCAAAATGTGTTTGGGCCTAACCCAACCCGAACCATACATACAAATATAATATACAATAGCATAACAGTGATGAAACGAAGTGCTTCAGTTTTCAATCTCTGTTTAACAAAACAAAGTGAATCACTCTCCCTCTTGAAGGCAAGCAGACGAAGAGTATAGCATAGCATAGACACACTCTCCCTCTTTCACACACTCCTTCTCCGGCGATTCACTCTCTCTCATGTAAGTCCTCTCTCTCACTATCAGATTTTATTAAATAAAGTTGCCCTAATTTTTTTTTTTTATATTTTTTCTCTATCAATTAGTGGAATAATAAATTTGTCATAATTTTTTTATTACCTTCTTTATCCATTAGATTTTAGTGGAATAAATAATTTAGCTCTAATTTTTTTACCTAGGTATTTATCAGTTTTAATTGAATAATTTGTTTGCCCTAATTTTGTTTCATTAAATTATTTTTTTATAATTTATTTGCTATCAGATCAGTGGATTGTGATTTGTGGATTGAAGTGTTTGTGATTTGTAGATTGATTTGAAGTGTTTGTGATTTGTGAATTGAAGTGTTTGTGATTATAGTCATGTTTCCTAGGAAGTATAGTTCTGGAAATGAAAAGAGAAAGAAGAGGATAAAAGTAGAACAATTAATTCAATCTCAATCGAGAGCACTTGATAAATATTTTGGTACCAAAAAACAAGTAGATATTTTGGGTTCAAATGACAATGATGATGAAGATTTGGTAATTAAAGAGCCTACTCATTGTGTGAGTAATAATGAGAATGATGATTTGGTGATTGAACAACGTAGTAAACATATGAATGAGAATGAGAATGAGAATGAGGATTTGGGGAATGTAGAATCTAGTGAAAGTGAAGATGTTAATGTTGAATGTGGACCTCTAAACATTTATGACCCTAGTAATTAGGACAAGATTGATCAAAATTTAAGGGATTTACTAGTTAAAAGAGGTCCTATAAGAGGTAATGGTGTGAATTTTCCCCTAGATGACAAAGATAGGCATTTTTCTTCTACATTTTACATGCGACAGTTACAAAATGGAGAGAAGCAGGATAGGAAGTGGCTAGTATATTCAGATGTTTCAAACAAAGTGTTTTGCTTTTGTTGCAAGTTGTTTAAGCAAGATGGGAACAATGTTCATTTGGCTACTGATGGATTGAAAGATTGGAAGAATATGGGCAACAGGCTTAGAAGTCATGAAACTAGTAATGAGCACTTTATTTGTATGAGCAAATGGGTTGAGTTGGAAAGTAGATTGAAGAAGAATGAAACAATTGATAGAAGTGTTCAAGAACAAATCAACAAAGAGAGGGAACGCTAGAGACAAGTGTTACTAAGGATAATTTCTATTGTGATCACTCTTGCTAAAAATAATTTAGCTTTTCGTGGAGACAATGAGAAGATTTATCAAGAAAGAAATGGAATCTTTTTAAGCTTAATTGAAATGCTTGCTAAATTTGATCCAGTAATGCAAGAGCACATTCAACGTATTCAAAAGAGTGAAATTCATCACCATTATCTTGGCCACAAAATCCAAAATGAATTGATACAGATGTTAGCGAGTAAGATCAAGAGTACGATTGTGACAAGAATCAAAGAAGCGAAATATTTTTCAATTATTCTTGATTGTACTCCAGATGTTAGTCATGAAGAACAAATGTCTCTTGTGATAAGATGTGTAGATGTTTCAACTAGTCCGGTAAAGGTAGAAGAATTCTTTTTAGAATTTTTGAAAGTAGATGATACATCGAGGTTGGGACTTTTTAATGTACTTAGAGAGGCATTGCACATACTCCAACTTGATATTGGTGATATAAGAGGGCAAGGATATGATAATGGCTCTAATATGAAAGGGAGACACAAAGGTGTACAAAAAAGAGTACTTGAAATAAATCCAAGAGCATTCTACACGCCATGTGGGTGTCATAGTCTTAATCTTGCCCTTTGTGATATGGCTACCTCTTGTTCCAAAGCTATCTATTTCTTTAGAGTGGTACAACGCATATATGTGTTGTTTTCATCTTCTACAAAGAGGTGGAAAATTTTCAAAGACAATGTGGAAGGTCTCACACTTAAGCCATTATCACAAACTCGTTGGGAAAGTTGCATTGAAAGTGTTAAAGCTATACGGTACCAAGCTCTACAAATTAGAGATGCTTTAATTCAGTTGGAAAAAGAAGCTGATGATCCCAATACAAAGTGTGAAGCTGAATCCTTTGTTACATCTGAAATTGAGAACTTTGAGTTTTAGCTTGGCATGATTATTTGGCACAATCTGTTGTTTGCTGTTAATTCTGTTAGCAAGACATTTCAAGCTGAAGACATGCATATTGATGTTGCTATACATCAATTAAAAGGACTCATTACATTTCTTGAGAAGTATAGAGAAACTAGATTTTTGGAGGCCATGATTGAAGCTAAAGAAGTTACAATTGAAATAGAGATTGAGCCTACATTTCGTGAAAAGCGTATCATTCGTAGAAAGAAACATTTTGATGAGAATGTTAGTGAAGAGGCTGCACAATCAGCTGAAGAATCCTTTAGAGTTAATTATTTCATATATATAATAGATCAAGCTCTTTCTTCACTTAAGAGTAGATTTGAACAATTTCAAATACATGATGAAACTTTTGGATTTTTGTTTGATTTGAATAAGTTAAATTCTACCAATGATGAGTGCTTGAAGACTTATTGCGCTAATCTTGAAGACTTTTTGAAACATGATGGGCTTATGGATATTGATGGGAGAGATTTATTTTCTGAGTTGAAAGTCTTCAAAGAAATTTTGCCAAAAGAAATCAGTAGGCCAATTGAGGTGATGAATTATTTGAAATTGATGGATGGTTGTTTTCCAAATGCCTGGATTGCGTATAGAATATTCTTGACTATTCCAGTTATCGTTGCTTTCGGAGAAAGAAGTTTTTCAAAGTTAAAATTGATCAAATCCTACCTTCGATCAATAATGTCACAAGAAAGATTGAATGAATTAGCTATATTGTCTATTGAAAAGGATTTGGTAGATAAATTAGATTATACAAACTTAATTAGTAATTTTGCAGCTAAAAATGCAAGAAGAGTAGTATTTAAATGATTGTTGGGTTAATTGTAAGCTGGATATTGCTAAACTATAAAGCAACAAAACCAGTTTTTAATGTTTTTAAGTCATTGTACTGATTTCTTCCTATCTTAATATATGAAAGTAAATTTTAGTTTATAATTTTAATAATTATATGTTCAAGTATACTTAAATAAAAAATTTATGAATACTTATCATTTTATGCATAAATTTTTTATTTAAAAAAAATATATTAGAGGGGCCCTATTTTCACAGTGCGCCTTAGGCCCCACAAATTTCAAGGCCGGCCCAGGTCGGTGGCGTTTCGGAACAAAAACAGTGTGTTATTCGAAACTGTCCAGAAATCAAGTTACTCGAAATCAGTTTTTTGAGCATACCAGGAGCAAGGTCTCGATGAGAGGAGCCCAAAAGTGCAAAGAAGACCCACAAAAGACGTCGGACGCGCCCCACGCGCCTCCTGAAGATGGCACGCGTGAGGCCCGATCACAAAGACGCGCCCAGCGCCGTGAAGAAGCCGCTGCGTCTTTCAGCGCCCGCGACCCGCGCCTATGCGGTGCGAAAGAAGGTAAGTGGGAGGCAGCGCGTGTCAAACACATGCCTGCCACGCGCCTCCACGTCATCGCCACGTGGCCATCAACCAGAGCAACGCGGCATCCACGCCAGTGCCATGTGTCCGTCCAGTCAGCGACACGTGGCGTCCACGTCATCAACACGTGGCACCACGTCAGCAGGAAGTGCCACGTGGCTGCCACGGCATTGGTCCAGCCATCGCCACGTGGCAGGCCAGTCAGCGCACCCGCCACCACTTGTCATTTCTCACTCTTTTTTATATTTTTAAAATTTTTTAAATATTTTTTCTAAACCAAACGCGTTTGTAGTTTATGTTTTTCTAAAAATAAACAAAAAAATAAACAAAGCCAATTTATAAAATTTTTGTAAATATAAACTGAAAACATAAACATTACCAAACAGGCCCTTGGAATATGGGTTTGTTTTTTTGTTTTTTTGATTATTTTAATTTGGTATTAAAAATTTTTATTTGGAATAAATTTTTTAATTTTTTTAACTTTTATAAAAAAAAAATAAATTTATTATGATTTAAGGCTTGGTTTGGCATAATCTAACAAAGTCAAAAAGTCATTATTCTATTTAAGTCACACCGTCTTATACATCACTTCAAACCTAACCCATACTCAATCCATATTTCATAAAAAGTCAAAAAATACACTTATTTAGTTTATCCCAAACAACTACTTAAATGTGATATTTTGTTAGATTAAAAAAATTATTTTTTCTTTTTTGAACCCGAAGGATTAAAAAAAAAGAAGCAAGCGCGAGCAGAGCTCTACGCACCACGCGCATACTAGCCTATCTCATTAATGGCATCACTCAAAATACCACTACGTCCCACCACTTCAAATCTCCCACTACTTCCTCAGATTTTTTACTCGCTTTCTCTCTCTCTTACACTAGTGCTGCAGGTACTCTCTCTCTCTCTCTCTCTCTCTCTCTCTCACTGCTCTAAGGAAGTCCAACGAAAACCCTAAATGTAATATTAGATTACGAGATCTTGTTTCAAATTTTTTGATTTTCTTTTATTTGTGTTTACCAAATTAATAGATCTATGCTGAAGGAAAGTGATAAATTTGTTTCAATTTTTTAATTTTTTTTTCGTTCTTGTTTACCAAATTGGTAGATCTAATGAGATTCTCAGTTGCATTTGAGTTGAGGTCCAACCCGATACTCGAACATATACCGACTGTGAAACCGAATAGCATAAGCAGACGGTTTCAAAAGGGGTTTGTGTCGAATCAGGTTGACATTTTCTCCATCCGAATGTTGGCAGCCAGTTGACGGTTCAGGGGTAAACCCGAACTGACCCAACCGAACCGTGTGCTGAATGTTCTGGGTTACTTAGCTGGACTTCCTTAGAGCTGTTGTGTGAATGACAAAAAAGTTTCCACATGGTTGCTCATCGTTGTACTTGAAAGGTTCTAATTTCTTGATCATGCACTTTTTTAAATTAGTTTACAGATGTCAATACTTGAAAACAAACTATTCATTGGGAGCTTGAAGTGCATTTTGTGATAATATGTTTTCCTTAATATTGCTAGATCCTCTAGAACTCGCACTGTGCAAGAACCGTTTGCAAGAGTACACTCAAAAATCATCCATTCCACTCCCAGTTTATAAAACAATTAATGAAGGAGGAGTTCCACATGAGCCAAGGTTTAGGTCCACTGTCCGGGTGGATGGAGCATCATATACATCTCATGATGTATTTTCATAACGAAAGGTTGTAGAGCAAGATGTTGCCAGGGTGGCATTGGATGGTATAACACAAAAGATACTTATTCGTGAGGTTTGTGGCCTGCATGATTTCAATTTTCAACTTACTAAGTTAGGTTTTATTTTAATATTATCACTTAGTGAAAGGGAGTGTTGTGTTACACAATGATTCATCATCATTTCAACTCACTAGTTCAAGTTTTGCCTTGTTATTTTAAAAGGATTAATTGGCTTGGTAGCTTGAGGCTTTCACATGTTCTTTTTTATGGTTTTTACTTTTAAGTTCTTACCACTCAAATTTTGACCTTTGGCCGAGTTTTGATTTAGTTTTAGTTATTACCTAATCGGAATTTTTTTAATACATTTCTTCTTTATCCCACTGGTGTTGAATTCACCCATGGGAAGGCAACCAACCAAGTCAAGAATGGCAGCTACCATGGTTGACAATTGGTTGGCAAGAAATGTGGACAAGCCACCATTGTTGACACTTGAGGAGAAGCCATCATAGGGGTAGGTGGTGACCAATCACACCTCTCCTCCAATGTGTATAAATGGAGGTTGAGAGGAGAGGTGAAAATGTGAGAACCAAGAACAACAAAGAGTGAGAGATGTGAGGCGGAGAGACCGTCTCTCTCGGTGTGAGCGAGGGAGACGGGAGAGTGGCTGAGTGAGGAGAGTGTGAGCTCCTCCTCTATTGTAATCTTTCTGTAATCTCTCCATTGTTATAGTGATAACCGGTTACTCTCCCGTGGACGTAGGCTTTAATGCCGAACCACGTTAAATATGGTGTCTCCTTCTGTGTGGGTGTGTTTTTCTGCTTGCTATGATTTCTATAAGGTCTTGGGCGGGATCCCAGATCCCAACAAGTGGTATCAGAGCCTCGTCGGTGGCGTTTCGGAACAAAAACAGTGTGTTGTTCAAAACTGTCCAGAAATCAAGTTGCTCGAAATCAATTTTTTGAGCATACCAGGAGCAGGGTCTCGACGAGAGGAGCCCAGAAGTGCAAAGAAGAGCCACAGAAGACGTCGGACGCGCCCCCACGCGCCTCCTGAAGATGGCGCGTGAGGCCCAGTCACAGCACGCGCCCCACGCGTCGTAAAGAGAAGCCGGCGCGTCTTCTCACGCGCCAGCACACACCCCACGCGCGGCGGAAGGAAGAAGGTGAGTGGGAGGTAGCACGTGTCAAATACGTACCTGTCACGCGCCTCCACGTCATCGCCACGTGGCCATCAACCAGAGCCACGCGACATCCACGCCAGTGCCACGTGTTCATCCAGTCAGCGACACATGGCATCCACGTCATCGACACGTGGCACCACGTCAGTAGGAAATGCCACATAGCTGCCACGGCATTGGTCCAGCTATCGCCACGTAGCAAGCCAGTCAGCGCACCCACCACCACTTGTCATTTCTCACTCTTTTTTATATTTTTAAAATTTTTTAAATATTTTTTCTAAACCAAACGTATTTGTAGTTTATGTTTTTCTAAAAATAAACAAAAATCAATTTATAAAATTTTTGTAAATATAAACTGAAAACGTAAACATTACCAAACAGGCCCATAACAAACCAAATTTTGAGTTTTTAATTTTATTAATTTAAATTTTAAACTTTTTATTTAATTTCAATTTAAATCATTTATCTATTTTTACTAAATAAAATCAATAGAAAAATAAATTTTTTAGTTATTAAACTCAATAAAAATAATATTTTATATATACTCATATTGAATTTAATAAATAAAATGTGTTTTTTATCAAAATAAATGGGAAAGCTCAAAGTGCAACAACAGAATAATGAGGCCGTTTGGTGTAGCTGTTAAAACAGATTATAGATTATAGCTTAACAGATTATAGATTATGACTTTAATCAGAAGCTGTTAATCTGTTTGGTGTAGCTATTGGATTATAGATTTAAGTTGCTGTGTAGTGTTTGTTAAATAAGTTGTGAAGTAGCTTTTTGCTGTGTAAATGTCTTTTTTACCCTTGTTAGTTGTAAATTGAATTTTTCTAGACTTTTTGCTATTAATTACATATTAAGAGATCATTCCAACACCAAATTAACATAACCCTATCATTTTTAAATAATAATACAATGAAATAAATATTACACAAAAATAAATTTATTATATTTTAATAATTATTTCCTTTAGAAATTGACATTAAAATTTCATATCTTCTTGAATCCATCTCATAATCATCATTATGAACCGGATGCCCGTGTCGGTCTTCCCCTACCACTGCTTCCTCGTCAACAGGGACATAGTCAATATGTTTATCATAAGAGTCAAATGGAATATCCCTTAACTTAGTTCGTCTAATGAAGTTGTGGACCGCCATAGTAGCACAAATAAGTTGTCGTTGACAAACAAAATTATAATTGCATGGAATATCTTTCATAAAAGGCCATCTTGCTTTCCAAACACCAAATGATCTTTCTATTACGCTCCTGAGTAATGAATGTGTTTTGTTGAATTTTTTATGTGCAGTTTGAGGAGGCCGATGGTCAAATTGAGCTAAATGATATCTCTCCCCTTTATACGGCGCAAGATAACCCTTTGTGTTTGGATAACCAGAATCAACCAAATAATACTCATCTACAAAGTAAAATATGAACTCATTACAAATATAACTAATATAGAATAAATGAATAAATCTTAATTTGTGTTACATACATACCTCCTTCTGGATATGGAAAATTATTGTTTGGATTCCTAATTGTATCCCAAAAAATTCACGTGTCATGTGCACTTCCCTCCCAACCAGGCAAGCAAAATGTGAAACACATGTCAAAGTCACACCCTGCCAATATGTTTTGTGTAGCATATCCCTTCCTACCTATGAAACGGGATAAGTATTCTGCTTCCACATGAGCTTTGATATGTGTTCCATCAATTACCCCAATGCAATTCTACATACAAAAAATATCAGAAAATATTTTTTTTAAGAGAGAGAGAGAGTATTTGTAGTTACCTTAAAATGAGGGTAATATTTTCGGCTATTCTTTATGTACGGATGAACCCCATTTCTCTGCCAAGGCTTCACCCAATCCACGGACATTTTCACACACGCTTTTAAAACAGAGTGGAAGTATTTTGAAATAGTTTCACCCGATAATTGAAATCTTTATTGAGCATTTCTATAGTTTGCATGTTAACCAACAATAAATAAAAAAATAGCAACTTGTTGTTGAACCCCAACTTTTTTCCCACTTTGTAGTTCATAGTTAGTCTCTAATAAATTGCACAGTTGATAAAAAACATCCCTGTCCATTCTAAAATTTTCATATATTCTTGTAGCATTACTATGTTGCAATTCTAACATCCATTGATGTCCTGTGAGAGCAGATGTCCTACATGGTTATTTATTTAGGTAATTTTCTTCATAAATTGTTCCTGCCACTGCTGCTGCCATTAAGTAGGGATTCTCATACGAGTGATTTGGTTGTTGTGAAGATCCAGCGACATTGTCATCATTATCATAATCACCATCATCATTGAAATTGTCCATCTTTTTATACTGTATAGAAATTGGGGTAAAAATTCAACACCTACATTATTGTATGAGAGTAAATGTTGTGAATACAATATAAAAATAGGAGTTTCTACCAAACCTAAGTAGTTTCAAAACTTATTTATCATGCAAGTTGCTATGATTTATTTTTAAAAAATTACTTTAGGTAAGAAAATGTATTTTCAATTCAAGACATCACCTAAAGTCCTGTTTTCAAAGTACTATATCACAAAATAACATGAAATTAATTAATAGAAAAAATTCAATTTTACTTAAATTTGAAAAATATGTTTTAAAATAGCATACTTTTTTTTTTTAATCTAAGAAAACTCCTAAAAGTTGGGATGTAACCCATTAATGAGTTTAATTTTATTTCATTTTTAAATTTTATTTTTGTTTCATTGGAAACGACAAATCTACCATAACTCTGAAACCTTTGCAGAAAGAATTGGAATCAGCTGGTAAATAACAATAACATGGTTTATTTTTATTGAATCCCAAGTGAATGATCATATGCTTGCAATTAAAATTAAATAACTTAGGATGCTAATTATAATAATTAGAATAATATAATATGAACTCTTCCATGATTACGTGAACTCTTAAAGAATAATTTTATGCATAATATAATATGATTACATGAACTCTTCCAGAATAATTTTATGCATAATATAATATGATAATTAATTTTATGCATAATATAATATGCTAATTATAAATAACTTAGGATGCTATTTATGCATAATGAACTCTTCCAGAATAATTTTTCCAGATCTCCATACATCATTCTCACTAACCCATGTATAAATATAGCCTATGTAGATCATAATAATCATATGCATAAATTAATTTAATACACAAAATTAGAGAATATAGACACAAAATAAAATTAAACAAACATCAGCTGAATACCTGCAAAGATTGGAATGCCTCTTGCTTGTTTAACAATTCGGAATGGCAAACAAGTTCACCATCACACTATATATAGACAATGTCATTGCAATATTCATCATTTAAAATAATATCTTTTTAAAATTACTTTTCAACTTGCAGGCAAATGGACAAAACACAACTTCCAGACAAATGGACAAAATACAACTTCCAGGCAAATGGACAAAATCACAACTTGCAAAATCACATGGCACACAAGTGGCCAAATACAACTTGCAATAATACTTCCTATTCCATCTGTGAAGGCACAACTTGCAATAATTCTTCCTATTCCATCCGTGATAGCACAAATTAAACATAATTCACTGAAGCAAACATAAATGTAACATCAAACCAAATTAATTAAAAATAGCCCTAATAATGTTTTTAAAAAAAAAAAAAAACATACACACATTCGCACAATGAACTAATCACGAAAACCAGGAATGCGAGCCTTTTCCAAAGCAATTTCGAGATTAATAAACTTCAAACGCAACACATCATTAGGCAAAGCCATGAAAGACTCACGAAGTGAGGGTTTCAAGAACAACCTTGCAGCCCAAATTAAAAGGTCATCGTCTTCACTAACGCTAGAGATTGTGCTAATCTTAGCCAAACACTCAGTTATTGTGTGCGGATTTTGCATAGCAGCATTCTGTGTACCAGTTGAAGATGATGCCTCCACAGCATCGACAATGCAGTTAAGTGTCTTACTCAACTCACCGACAGCCGATTGTTTTTTGTTCCCCTTTTGTTTCTTTGATGGACCCTCTTTTTGGCGACGACATTGGTTGCTCAATTCAGATGGATGAATTTCCGTATCAGTATCATCACCAAGTGGGGTGTGAGATCCCTCAGTGTCAAGAAACACTCCAGAGCTTGGAGTGTATGCCCACTCACCAGTTGCAGAAACATCAGAGAATAGTATGTCCATGTCATCGGCCAATGTCAATGGCTTCTCACGAAATTTGGCCACATCAGGATACCTCTATAACAAAATATGGACAAATATTACAAATATATAAATCATAAAGCTCAAGTACAAGTGAGGAAGAAAAAAAAATTAACATAATTCAATGACCTGTAGCTTCAAATTCCACCAATCATCAGATGCCATGATAGCTCCAGTCAAGGGATCTAACCCCAGCCCCGTCTCACCTCTCAATAGATTTTTTCAAAGACCCCACTCCTTTTTTAGGGTATCCCAACGATTTTTAAGCTGAATGCATACATATGACTTTCCAGTTGCAATTTTGAACTTGCTAATAACTGCTTCCCAACCAACTCTATCTAAGTGCGTACCAGGCTTGTGACTTGCTTTCACTTGCTCCACACAAAGTTTGACAAAAATTTCAGTAGATTTTGTGTCCCAATGTGCCTTTAAACTTTGTGAGGGTTGGGAGTTTTGGGAAGCTTTTCCTTTGCTCTTTGTAGCTGTTGGAGATTGTGATGGTGGTTGGGACCTCATTTTCTATTAAAATAATGATTCACCAAAGACAACTCTTTCAGACATTTGATTTACTTTAAAGGGTCAGTTGAAACAGTCAAAATTAATCCTTATATAAAATCAGGATGATATGACCTATTCTATGTATTTAATATGCTACATAAAATCAAAATTAGTTCTCTTGTTCATATTTCTTTTCTGTTAGTAATCTCTTATATCTAAGATATGAGAAAAGAATATAGTTCGAACTACCTTCTGTACTCATGATCATCATTTACTTTTCAATGATTATATTGTTGTTGTATGTCATATGTAGTATTGAGTGCTCATATCTAATTCATGATGCTCTAGTAAATCTAACATTAGACACAAAACCCAATTTGACATTCTTATTAAAAAAAACCAATGCATGTTTGACACACATGATTATTATTCATATTTATGATATGTGTTGTATTAAACATGAGAGATGTTGTAGTTAGGCATTAAATTCTGAATTTTTAAAAATTATGTTTCATGTGAATATGGAAGTTTACGGTCTTCTAACCGTCTTAAAAATAGAAAGGTTTCTTTGATTTTTTATATAGTAATAGACTAATAGATATCTCACAATTTATAAATATCATGCACATAAACTTGATTACATTAAACTTGATTAGATATCTCACCACTTTAACTAACATTGCATGTTTGATTCTAAGGCCAATGGTCTGTAATGTTTACTAATTGTAGGCCAATGGTCTCTAATGTTTAGTAATTGTAGGATACAACAGGTACATTGCATGTTTGATTCCAAGGTTTATGTATCAAAGTCATATAATATATTACTTAAGCACAAAATTCAAACAAAGACTCAGATAGATTCTCCAAAATCACAAATAATTTCAGATTTTGAATGTGCAGGAAAAATAGGCAAAAATTGGCTGCATTACTATTATGATTTCAGATTTTTTACTTAAGCACAGATTTTTTCCTG
Source organism: Camellia lanceoleosa (assembly GCA_025200525.1). Classification (NCBI taxonomy): domain Eukaryota; kingdom Viridiplantae; phylum Streptophyta; class Magnoliopsida; order Ericales; family Theaceae; genus Camellia; species Camellia lanceoleosa. Next base: position 170,239,328 of record CM045765.1, read on the forward strand.
CATCACTAGCAGGAAAAAAAATAAATAAATAACTTGAACAAACTTTTAACATCAAAGAATGAATAAATTTCCCCAAAATTTTATTATTATGATTTGTTTAATAGAAATATCACAGTAAAATTTTTAACTCCTACACAAATAGAGCATTAATAAACCAACTCCTACACAAATTTTTAACATCAAAATAAATTTCCCCAAAATTTTCCTAAATCCTAACTATTCTCATTTTCTCCAATTTGAACAAATTTGAAATACATATATATATATATATATTTGAAATACATGCTGAACAAATTGCAGAACAAAACCAAACCCCCCATAGCTTTGCACTCGCAAACCCTCCAAACACTGCCTCTGGTCCGTATACAATCATGTACCCACTTCTATATGTGAGTTCTGCATAAATCATTTTGACCTCTTTTCATCTTCTTCACAAGGTTAATCCTTTCTTAGTCAACTCTCACTCACCATTTTCTTGGATTTATCTTTTGTTTCTCAGATCTCTATTTTTTCTTATACTGACCATGATTTTGATTTTTTTATTTTCTTTGTTTTCTTTAAATATAAGGTTATTGTCTGTGTTGAAATGAGTCTTTGAAGAATTTGTGATTTATGCTTTTTATGTTCCTGTTTACTGTTCAGCATAAAAATACATAATCAAAACAATACACACACACACATATATAAACATGCATCCGAGCAAGAAAAAGAAAAATCAAAGATGAAGGAAACGAACCAGAGTCGGAAACGAATCAGAGCCGCACGTCGCTGGAAGCAAACCAACGCCGGAAACAAACCAGAGCTTCACGTCTCGGCCGAATCAACAGATCGCAACTTCTTTGTTCTGTCACTTGATCTCTTGCCAAAGACAAAAGATTAGGGCAAAAAAAAAAGAACATATATAACTGGTATAAGGGTAAATCTTTCAAAACAGATAGGACATTTAAGTCAAATTGCCCTCCGCGTTTTACCCGTGAGAATCTGAAGCTGGTTGAACCAGCTTTTGAATTTCAGCTTTTTTCCCCTTGCCAATAATCTGTAAAAGTTGAAGCTGAAGCAGATTGAAGGCAACCAAACAGCTTGAATTAGCTTTTTTTTAAGCTAAAAGCCAAAAGTTGGGCAAAAAAAGCTTCACCAAACACCACCAATAACAAACCACTTCACAACAATCTCTTCTCTATAAGCATTCTCAATTAAAAAGCACTTTATTAGAAGACACTGCATCAGCAAACAGAGCCTTCATAAAATTAGAAAATGAACATCAATCACTTCCAGCCCCAGGCCACCTAAAAGCTCTTGTAAATTTTCCAAACTGAGTCATTTCTAGTACAATAATCATCAAAGAAGCATGTAAGAAAGCAATAGTGCAATCCAAAAACTTTCTGTCTAAGCAAACCGCACCTTTACAGAGCTGGAAAATGAACATGCGTGCCCTATGGCAGTATCCTCAGACGTGCTCTTGTAAATTTTCCAAACAAACAGTCATTTCTAACACAATAGGAAGTATAATCATGGAAGAAGCATGTAAGAAAGAGATTAACACATGCGAAAAAAAAGTAAAACAGTGTCATTTAATTTTGAGTTTTTTCATTTCCTTAATCAATACACCAAAATAAAATACAAAATGCAGCCTACAAAGAATTGTGAGGGTGTAAAAATCATTCCTTTGTATGTCACAAAAAGAACTAGCAATTCCTCAAGAAAAATAGCACTAATCATCGACTAATACTACCAGTAATCCCCACAAGAACACAACCCATCTCTGAAATGGTGGAACCGATTGATGTCTCTAATAATAATCTCCCTAGAAACGATTTTACAAATGTACTTGAATGCAGTATGGCAATCCACACAGACTCGAAGGTTCTTCTTCACCCTAATGGGAGCTCCCGGCGGAGTGGTAATCAGCCCAAAAGCCACCGCAAGTTTCTCACTGTGGAAGGAAAGAAGAAGCTCTTTCTCGCTTTGCTCGACATCGTGGAGGTCAATCTCCACCATAGGGACATACCCAGCTTTATTCATCAAGTCCCTCAACTCATCAAGCTTTGCGTATACCTCTGCACTTCTAGAATGGTTTCTATCTCCGACTATAAATGTGTATATTTTGTCTTTCACCTCAATCCAACTTATCCCAGGTTCCTTCTTCACATTGCTTTCTTTCATCAGTCTTCTCACCTTCGCCACGTTTTCCCACATGCCAGCCGAGGCATAAATGTTTGCAAGAAGAACATGGGTATCAGATTTCTCTGGTTCAAGAGTGAAAAGCATCTCTCACCCCGTTGGCCAAGCTCAATATTCTTGTGAATTCTTGTCGCCTAGAAGGCCCCAAACAGAGGCATTGGCTTCAATGGCATCTTACTTACAAGATCCATTGCTTCTTCCAGCTTCAGCTCGGCCAAGGAGATCAATCATACAAGCATAATGCTCTTGTGTGAAATTTGAATCCCAAATAACTCTTTCATTGATTCAAGTATCGTTTGCTTGACTACCAATCCAACATGATTGCACGCAGAAAGTACACTAACCAAAGTTACATAATTGGGATATGCCATCTTTAAGCATCTCATTGAATAAATTGAGGGCTTTTTCCCGCCCATGTTGAGCAAGTCCACCAATCATGGCAAACCATGAGACAATACCTCTCTCATTTATCTCCGAGAAAGCACGACCGATCATCTACACTTCCACATTTGGCATACATGTTGACAAGAGAATTCCTGCAAAAACATCGACATGAATCCGAATTTCAAGATGTGAACGTGCATTTGTTTCCCTGCTCATAAGCGATAGATTTGCACAAGCATTTAGGAGAGAACTACGCACAAATGGATCGGCTTGAGTTCCATATCATGCATCTTTAAGTAAAGCTTCGCTTCTTCTCCTTGTCCATATTGAGCATAAGTTGTAATCATAGAAGTAAAAGATGCCAAATCTCCAAATGGGCATTCTTCAAAAACTTTTGCCGCATATTCACCTTGCCACATTTTCCATATGAATCAATGAGGTCATTTTACAATATAAATGTCGATTGATGTCCCGATTTTTACAGAAAGTGCATGAACTTGTCCACAAACATTGACAACTTGCAAGCCAGCCGTGGAGTTGAGTATTGTAAGCAAAGTTGTTTGGTTGAATCCTATTCCATCCTTATACATCTCAGTAAAAAGGGAAAGAGCCTCTACATCATCCCCATTGTGCAAGTGTCCAGAGATCATAGCATTCAATGCAATCAAGTCCTTCTCTGGCATAAAATTATAAACTGTCCTTGCATCCTTCATTAAATCACACTTGCAATACATGTCAATAAGGCCAACACTCACAAATGGATCCAATTTTATATCCATCTTCACAATACAGAGTGTAACTCTCTGCCCAACTTTTGGAGTCCCAATCCAGCACAGGCTTTAAGAGCGCTTGACAAGGTGAACATATTTGGGCTCGCTCCTGACCTCTTCATCTGCCTCAACAACTCCAAAGCCCAATCGTGATATTCATGAAGAACACAACCAGCAATAATAGCATTCCAAGAAACAATATCAGGTTCTGCAATTTCCTCAAAAACTACTGTTGCATCATCAAGACATCCACCTTTTGCATACATGTCAACAAGTGCATTTGCTGAGAATGGATCAGAATCATACCCAAGCTTTATTATATGTCCATGAATTCTTTTCCCTTGATTGACATCCCCAACCAAGTGCGGCATTCAATATACTAGACAAACTATACTCATCCAAGTTTATTCGATTAACACCATTTCTTGAAACAACCCCAAGCTTCAAGAAAAAATCACTCTGCACATAACAAGAAAACAACGCATTCCAAGAAACTACATTCCTTTCTGGAATCTCATCAAACAACCTCCTTGAATCCACAAACTCACCACATTTAGCATACATAACAACCAAAGTATTTGCAACGAAAACATCTGACTCAAACCCAGTAACAACCACAATCCCATGAATTTGCTTCCCTCGAATCAAATCTCTTGTAATTGAGCATGCCTTGAGTACACTCGGGAAAGTAAATTCATTACTCTTGACACCCAACAAGTGCATTTCATAGAAAACCAAAAGGGCTTCATCAGCAAGCCCATTCTGAGCATACCCAGATATCAAAGCAGACCAAGAAATCAAATCTAGTTGTGGACTTTCATCGATCAGTTTATGAGCATAACCAAAAGCTCGACACTTTGAGTACAGATTAATCAGATGGTTCTGAAGCTTCGTGTCTTCATCTAACCCGATTTTGGTTAAGTGGGCATGGATTTGTAGTCCAGGACTAAGAGACCTGGTTTGGCAGCAAAGAGATAATAGCTTTGAATAGGAAATGGAGGTGGGTGCGAAGTAGCTACCTTCATTGAAGCTTAAACTAGCAGTGGCATTTTGGTCCCCACCAAACTTAGCAAAGGTTTGGATACGTTTAAAGTAGACAAAATGGGGGGACGGAATGAAGAGGTTAAGTGGAAGGTAAAGCAATTGGTGAAGAGGTTTTGGGAGGGAATGTAATTGTCGAAGCTTCATTGTCCATTTGATCAATGATCTACTCTTGGGTATTGTAGACTTCCTTGTAAGAACCTGATAGGATGGATCACAACCACCCAACACAAGTTCGTGAAGTTAACTACTCCAATTGCCATGTCAGATGGGACCAATACAAATGCTGCCATGGCAAAATCTAGGCATGATATCAATAAGCCTATCAAACCTCAATTAACTAACAGTATTGCTCTGGGACCAAATTTGGGATACCATTTGACGTTTTACCAACCAATACATATCAAATGATACTAGAGTAGTCCCACCCAAGTGAAAAAGCAGATATGAATGCAATGATTTTAGGATGTGAATTTAGCAGCTACTTTTTAATCAAATTTAGCAACTATCAATCTATGTACTTGAGGTATTGCATGTAGAATGGATTTAAGTAATTGCCCTAAAAATTAAAGAAAGAAAAAAAAGATTCAGAATTTAACATGTATCATTGATAATGATATAACATTATTAACATTTGGAGTGAATTGGAATCTCGCTACAATTGCAAATTAGATGTTGTTATCAAGAAAATGTTAGGATTCAAATCTCAAAGGTACAAACACCTCAAAGACAATAGGCTTTTGCATGCTCTTTGTGTTGTGATCAATTAATTTAAAACTTCAAAACATGGGATGATATTATATCAAAGCATGAATTCCTCCTTTTTCTTTAAACCTCTAGACCACCACAAGTGAAGATTAGGATATGAATAGAACATTTTTAGGATGTAAATTTAGCAACTACAAAAGGAATTTTTATTTCCTACTCCATTTCATTATAAATGCACATCGAAAGGGAGGAGGGAAAACATCCTCTAGAAAGTAAAGGGAACTTGGAAGATTTCAATGTAAAGCGAATTATGATGAACACAAGAGAGGATCTAAAGCAGGGCAAAATCACAAGAAGGATAAGGATGGGTGTTTGATTGGGGATAGTAATTTACATAAGAGACCTGTTAGTGTTTTTTTCTTATAATCAAAATGAAAGAATTCAAGAGGCATCGGAAGGCTTGGGCTTTGGCTCCTCTATCTTTGATGTGGCTCATTTGGCCAGAGAGAAACCGTCATATTTTCCGGGAGGTTGTGCGTTTGGTTTATTGGTTGGAATCAAGGTTTCTCCATGTTTTGTGCGGCTGAGTGTCTGGGCAGGCAGATCCAGATTTGTTTACCTTTTTGGACATTTTAGATGATGTGATTGGTTGATTTGTTTAGTTTTCTTTGTTTTTGTGTGTGGTGCTCCTTTATTGGGAGTGCCGTCTTGTATTCTTTTGCATCTCCTTAATGCTTTAGTTTCTTATAATATTCTTATTTATCAACAAAAAAAAGAAAAAAAGAATTCAAGAGGCAGTTTAATGAGAAGAATCTGGATATCAATTCTGTTGTGGCTATTGGTAAAGCTAGCAGTGCTAAATGGAAATTGATATAAGAAGTTGAGAAAGCAACTTGTAAAATTGGGTGCAATATTGAAGTTTTTTGTAGTTTTGTGAGTGGATATTTTGTTTTATGGACTTGTAAAAGGGGTGCTGGTTTTTCTTTTGTAGTTCTTATTTTTCTCTTTCTTTTGATTGATTGTATTGTATAAGGGTTGTGCCCCCTCAGCATGTTCTCTAATTCAATTTTATTTGTTGCTTATAAAAAACATTTTTAGTGTCTAAAATTACATGCAACATAATTGCCAATGCACACTAGAAGACAAATTTTAGACTACATTTAAAATGAATTGAAGTAGGAATAACAATTCATTAATTATTTTTAGCAATGATCTTTAATTAAACAGATTTGGGTACTAAATTTTGAATACCATCTCACCAATACATTGGTAATTTGATATATGACATGAAAGCTGGTGAAACATCAAATGGTATCCAATATCTAATATTGAAATTTGGTCCCGTAGCATTACTATTAATTAACTGAGATTTTATAGGCTTATTAATATTATACCCAAATGTTGTCATGTCAACATCTGTATGGATCCTAATTGACATGGCAGTTGGAGTTTTCATTAAGTAAATACCTGTGTTTAAAAATTGTGATTCATTCCCATCATGTCCTTCCAAGAGAGTCTACAATACCCAAGAGCAAATTGCTTATCAAATGGACTATGACGCTTCGAGAGTTTTATTCCCTCTAAAAACCTCTTCACTAATCATTCGAGTTTAATGGTAAAATGGGAGCTACTACTCCATTAGTTATAAGTTCAGGAATCACTTTTTAGGGACAAAGCGCATTTTTTATTTTACAAGGGATAAATTCAAATTCTCACAAAACTACAAGGAACAAAGAGTAATTAACCCTTCTTGTTGTTGTTGTTATAATTATTATGCTGGTAAATTTATGAATATTTTGGAGGTTTCTATGGCAAGTGACCCCATGAGCCCAAAAACATATCCCCTTCAAGTTTGTGCATGATACTTTGTATATTCTTCAACTTGTCCCACTGTCAATCTCATTTTATGATTGGTTTGCCAAATGAAAAATAATAATCACTTTTATGTAGAAGAATAAAGTCTACTTTTTTTATTGACATCAAAATAATAAAGGTAAAAAAAAAAACTCCTATTTCATCCTTGTTAGGAACTAAGTACCCCATCCCATCTAAAAACAATACACACACCCCCCCAACATAAAAACTACTCCAAAAATAACTGAAATATATCGTTCAAATTCATTTTGAATGTCACCCACACCAAACCAAATTTGATTCCCCCCCACCCAGACGGTAAGGGGTGTTCGGGCCTGTTTACACGCACCTCGACTAATCCCCTTTCCGATCCGGTCAAAGGCAGGCCATCCATGCCGGGACTAGGGAATTGACAAGAAATTTCTTTCTTGCGGCACAAGAATTGAACCCTGAACAATTGTGTGGGGAGAATACCCACCAACCATTCAGGACAACCCTCAAGGTTCCAAATTTGAATTTATACCATACACTTTGGTACCCAATACTTTTCAGGACAATTAATGGGTGTGTAGCTTTCTAACCCACTAAAAGCTAAAAATTCAAATTTTGTTCACTGTTCTTTTATTTTCTTAGCAACCAAACAAGGCTAACTAGAAGAAAAACAAAACAAAACAAAATAAAAATAAAAATGCAATCTTCAAATTTTATCAAATAAGAGTCTATAATATCTATACTATTATCTATATTACTGTTCTTTCAAATTAAACTGCTTTCCTTTTTTTTAGGTACATCGGAAAAATAAATTAAACTGCTTTCAATTAAGTGTTATGGTTATCAGATTCAATTACTTCAAATAACCTAAATTTCACACACCCAGTGTGTAGTAATAATTAAAGCGAACAAACCAACAAATGAAAACAATAAAACCCTAGGAGATGCATAGATATATATACATATAATGTTGTATAAGCATACCCATTGGGAAGATTTCCGAACCGGATAATCTGTGTGCATTTACATTGGATGAGCCGATTGAGAAGAGATAAAGATTGATGTACGCGCAAAGCTCATCGCACAAATCTGCAAAACCGAAGCACTTTTGCGAAGATGAAAAACGATTTGATCAGAGAAAAGTTCCTGGAGATGGAGTATACTTCCCTTCACTCTCTCTCTTCTTCCATCAGTCCAAATGAACTATTGCACTTCCTAGGTGGGAGAAAATAAATTATTTTGAATTGTACTTTTCATCCCTAGTTTAATATAATTTATATAAAGGAATGGCTTCTATCAGTCCTTAATCGAATTGGACAGTCCTTAATCGAATTGGACTGTATTATTGAATCTATGAGGGTTCATTACGGATTTCGTTTGGATAATCTTACTATTGAATCTATGAGGGTTTATTACGGATTCCGTTTTGATAATCTGAACCGTTCAATATGTACAACTCGTCGAGTACCATATGCTTGCAAAAAATTACGTTGATCGGATATCTATAACTATCTGATCAAAACAGATTTTTGTCATTTGTTAATTTATTTATCGTCTATTTTTTTATACAAAACTGATTTGATCACATAGCTATTGATATCCGATCAATATAATTTTTTATAGGCATATAGTACTCGACGAGTTCTACACATTGAACGGTCCAGATTATCAAAATGAAATGGGAATGGCTTCTGTCTAGTCCTTAATCAGACTAGACCGTGCTGTTGGGCCCGTGGGGGCCCACCACGGATTCCGTTTTGATAATCTGAACCGTTCAATATGTAGAACTCGTCGAGTACTATATCCTTGTAAAAAATTACGTTGATCGGATATTGATAGCTATGTGATCAAAACAGATTTTTGTCAACCGTTAATTTATTTACCGTCTATTTTTTTTATACAAAACTGATTTGATCACATAGCTATCGATATCCGATCAACGTGATTTTTTACAAGCATATAGCACTCGACGATGTGTCCAGTTCTTAATCGAACTGGACCGTGCTTTTGGGCCCGTGGGGGACCACCATGGGTCCCGTTTTGATAATCTGAACCGTTCAATGTGTAGACCCACCACAGGTCCCGTTTTGATAATCTGAACTGTGCAATGTATAAAACTCGTCGAGTACTATATGCCTGTAAAAAATCACGTTGATCGAATATCGATAGCTATGTGATCAAAATAAATTTTTGTCAACCGTTAATTTATTCACCGTCCATTTTTGTTAATACAAAACTGATTTGATCACATATCTATTTATATCCGATCAACGTGATTTTTTACAGACATATGGTACTTGACGAGTTCTACATATTGACGGTTCATATTATCAAAACGGGACCCGTGGTGAGCCTCCATGGGCCCAACAGCACGATCCAGTCCGATTAAGGACTGGACAGAAGCCATGCCCTTTATATAATTTAAGGCTTCGTTTGCTTAGAGTTTTTTAAACTAAAAAAAGTACAAAAGAAAAAATAGATTAACAAGATAATAAAATAAAATATCATATTTAAATCATAATTATTTTATTTTTTTCTTACAAAAATTAAAAAAATTTAAAAAAAAACTCAAAAAACTAATTCAAACGAACTTTTTAGTCCCAAATTAAAAAAATTCCAATTCAAAAAAATCAACTAAAAAATTTTTGCCAAACAACATTTAAGTTCAATGTGAATTTAGTATTTCAATATAAATTATAGTCATTTTTACTAGAAATACTAAATGGTGTAAAAAAAAAAAGACATAACTTTATATTTTTTGAAGTATAACCATAAAAATGTCATAACTAAATATAATATGATGCATAACTAAAGAATTTATGAATCATAATTAAAATAATATCAAAAAAATTAATTAAAGCTAAAGAAAAAAATTATATAATTAAAACTGTATATGGTATATTATTTTGAAATGTGTGTATATTAGAATTTTTTTATTTCTATATGCGCACTTTTTTTGCTTGATTTGCTCTATATGTACACTTTAAGAGATGAACACTTGTGAAAAAATTATTAATTTTAATGTCTAATTTAAATGAAATGACTAAATTGAAATTTAATTTAAAGTGTAACTGATGATACAGTTATGATATAACGGGTTCCAGATGGAATTGGTCAGACTGGTCCACGCTTCTCCAACCGGTATCTATATGGTCAAGTCCACCAGTGAACCTGCACAAGAGTTCAACGAGGAACGGGGAGTTCCCCAGCGAACCTTCCGACGAGCAAGTTAGAGAAAGAAGTGAAGTATATAGATAGAGAAGCTTAACCTTCTTCTTGTCTTCAACGTGTGCTTATATCCTTTGGTAATCATTTCGTTGTCCCTTCCGACCTGTCACCTTGGCCAAAAGTCTATGCTGTAGCTTGCCTTGTTGTTGAGGCGTGAGGCGTCTTTGTCCGACGAGAGGTATTGTCGTAATAAATGCAGTGAGGGGCTGCATTAATGGCGATGTACAGTGGCAATAACTTTGCAGATCTTTGTCTGCTAATGTGGCTTGCTTTTTACCTGCTACGTGTCTGAATATCATTGGTCCTTCATGCCATGTTGACTTCCAGATGGTGCTGGGCCTTGTCAATTGGGTTATGTATTGGGCCCTAAGTGGTACGCTTGGGTTGTTTTATAGTGGGTTATGGCCTTTATGGGCTTACCCATATCAGTAGTCCCTTATTCTCAAGTGCAGCTTTAGCCCAACGAAGGGAATAGTGAGGAAAATGGGGGTGGAAGGGCGAGGGAAAGGAATGAACAACCAAAAGTGGCTGAGTGGGGGGACCGAACATGAGGAGGGCGACCGCGAAGTGTTACCGAGTGGAAAGACCGACCATGAGGAGGGCCGACCGCGAAAGGTAGCCAAGTGGAGGGACCGGCCATAAGGAGAGCCGACCATGAAGGGTAGCCGAGTGGAGGGACCGGCCATGAGGTGGGCCGACCATGAAGGGTTATCGAGTGGAGGGACCGACCATGAGGAGGGCCGACCGCGAAAGGTGAGGTGGTGGAGTGCAGGGCTTGAGAGGCGGTGCGTCACGTGATGACTTGAAGTGGAAAAGACAGGGTAGGGGAAGGGGGTAGTGGATCGTGGTCATATACGTGGCGGTATCTCGTGGTGGGGGAGGTTAGGCGTTGGGCTAGAAGTGAAACGATAGGTCATTATAGGGTGCTGAAAAGATAGTTTTGGCGGTGTTTTGAAAAATTTTCAAACTGGCAAAATTTAATAGGGACCCTTGGAATATGGGTAAACCTTGGGCCTTTGGGATTATTCACTTCACCTATCTTTGTGCAAAACATCAAAACATTCCAAACGTAAACTCCTTCGTTGCTAATGATACGCCCCTACAACACTTCTTGAGTTTTCTTGCGCCGCATCCGAAGCTATTCGAAGATATACGAGAGAGATGGCACAAGAGGAAGCATCTACCGCAAGGGTTGATCCCCTGGGGGATGATGACGCGATTGACCTGGCGGAACAATATAGGAGAGAGAAGTCAGGGGAGCCGGCGGGCTTACCTCGTCCGTTGTCAATGATAGCATCTCCAAAGCCAATTAGCCAGGCTGAGCCAGATCACTGGCATACGAAGGCCGACAAGTCAACCGTTACGGCGGAGGAGTTGGAGGGTATGCGGAAAAAATACAAGGTGCCTGAAGAAATAGAGTTAATGTTACCGACATCAACGGAGAGGCCATCCGACGCCCGGCCGGGGGAGTTTGCCCTTTACGATGAGGCATTGAAGGAGGGGTTGAGGTTGCCGATTCCACAAGTGGTAGTGGATGTCTTCAACCGACTGGAAGTGGCGCCAGGCCAGCTAATGCCCAACACATGGAAGATTGTACTGGCTTGTGCAAGTGCGTGGCCGAAGGCGAACGAGGGAGCGGCCATGACAGTGGATGAGTTTTTTTTTTCTACTATAAAGCCTCGGGCCAGCAAGAAACGTGGGTCACTTTGCAGACGGCAGCAGGAAGGGGTTTGGTGGCAGGGTTGCCGTCATCGATTAAGAAATGGAGGCCGCGGTGGTTCTACATATCCGCGCACGGCGGAGTTGGAGTATGCACGGTGTGGAGGGTACCCGCCAAGTCTATGGAGCTAAAGCTGAGGGCGACAGCAGAGGAGAGGGTGAAGAAAGTAAAGGCATGGAGGGTGAAGGAGGGCGTCAGGTGGGATGACCTTGTTCAGCCATCAGCTTTGTTTGCCGTAGGATTGGGCCCTCAGCCGACCGGTGGGGATCTGGCACCGGCAGAGCTTGAGGCAAAAAGAAAAACGCAAGAGGCGGAGGACCGGACCATTTTTGCCAAAGCCAATAAGTTCAAAGAAGCGCAGTTAGGCCCGCCACCAAAACCGGTCGCGAGGAAAAGGATTCGACTGTGTCCCAAGCCGTTGGGGGAGAAAGACTTGGGCAGTTTTGAGCCACGACCGCCCCCTGTGGATCCAATGAAGGAAAGGGCAAACAAGGAGAGGGAGGTCTTGAAGAAAATGAGGGTTGCCCCTGATGGGGCCTCAGATGTGCCTGGGTCGAAGAAGGCCAGATTGGGTGGTGAGGGCACTCCGATGGCGGAGGAGAGAGGGGAGAAAGGGGTGGAGACTATTCCAGAAATGGTGGTTGCCCCAGAGGTGCAAGGGGAGAAGGGGTCAAGGGGTCCCAAAGGAAGAAGAGCACAGAAGCGCCCTTGACCCCAAGGTGCAGTTGGAGAGTGAGTCAGTTGATCTTAAGGAAGTGATGGAGCAGCAGCCCAAGGGGGGGCCTGCGCCCCAAGGAGAAGGGGCCAGACTAACGACTGCAATCTACCACACTCGCGATGTCTGGTATTTGGAGGAGAAGAAGGCCCAGCCAGTATGAATCGCTTTGGGGATTGTGAACGACGTAGTCGTGTACTCGATGGCTTGAGTTCAATGAAATTTGAAAGCTAAGGAGGTTGTGCTCTGCCCAAATGGAGGTAACCACCTTAGTAGGGGCTCTGCTGAGAAAGACAGCGGCTACAAAAGTCAAGTCAAAAGAGGCTAAGGCCCAACTTGCAAGTTTCAAGAAGGAGAGTGCAGGTTGGAGGAAGGTACCAGACGCGTGTGCGGGGGTCAAGGGGAGGCGAGAAGAAGATGGAAGTATTGGCGATCGTGCAGGGCAATGTTGCCGACCATGCCCATGCTGAGCTGCTTGCGGTCAAGTTGGAGCTAGAGGACGAACATCGCAAGGTGGTGTCGCTCGAGTTCCGGTGCCAGCGAAAAAGAAGAAGGGGATGCTCAAAATGCTCGCACGATCGCCATCGAAGCTTTTGAAGGCTATGATCAATAACGAGGAATTGCGCGCCCAGCAGATCAAAGAGAAGGATGAAGCAGACGTGAAGATTGCTAGGCTGCAGAAGGAGCTGGAGGATGAGCGTGCTAGGGCAATGGAGGAGAATGCAAGATTGCAGAAGGAGTTCTGGGAAGAAGAAAAAGAACCGAAAGCGGCAAAGATACCCGATCTGTGCGTTGCGTAGCTTGAGCAATTCAAAGTCTCAATTTCAGATGGTAATCGATGCTGCGATCGCCAGCAACTTGGCAAAGGAGGTGTCTGGAGGGGCGGGCCCGTCGGGAACGACCGCTGGAGGCAGGACTGAAGCAGAGGTTATTGAGAGCTTCCAGCGGTCAGACTTTTACAAACACGAAATGGCTGAGTTCTGGGACAGTGGCTGGAAGATGTTAAAGCGGAAGGCAGAAGAACTGTTCCTAGACTTGGACTTTAGCGGTGTAAGGATTGATGAAGACGACGTGGCCCAGACCCCCCTGGATGAGGGCGTTGAAGAAGAAGACCTTGTGTCAAGTGAGGAGGAGTGACTAGTGTGAACAAAACCTATACTTAGGGTTTGTTTTGTGTTTTTGTTTGTTTGGTTTTTTTTTTTTTTTTTTGCTTTTGGATGACTGGAAGAAACTTATGTATAAGCTTGTGAATAAATAAAATTTTGAGTCTTGTTTTCATGCTACTGCTTTTGTTTGCGCATCTGAAATGAATGAGAATGGCGACTTGTATAAGGCTTATGCATGAATCATTGTGAAGTGTGAAATGTAAGGAAAACTCAATGTAAAGTGAAGTTTAACTTGTAAGAAAAATTCAATGCAGAGTGAATTTTGACTTGTAAAAATTTAGTGCAGAGTGAATGTGAGAAAAACTCCATGCAGTGAAAATTCAATGCAGAGTGAATGTGAGAAAAACTCAATACGGAGTGAATTTGACTTGTAAAAATTCAATACAGAGTGAATTTTGACTTGTAAAAATTCAATGCAGAGTGAACGTGAGAAAAACTCAATGCAGAGTGAATTTTGACTTGTAAAAATTCAATGCAAAGCGAATTTGACTAATGCAGAGTGAACGTGAGAAAAACTCAATGCAGAGTGGCTGGGGCTTAAAGTAACGCAGTCTGGCGGGGCTTTGCATGCTCAGTCTGGCTGAGGTTTTCGTGCTCAGCCTGGCTGAGGCTTTAAGTGACTCGGTCTAGCCGAGCTCTTCATGTTCAGTCTGGCCGAGGCTTTTTGTGCTTGGTCTGACCGAGGTTTTAGGTGACTCGGTCTAGCCGAGCTCTTCATGCTCAGTCTGGCTGAGGCTTTTTGTGCTTGGTCTGACTGAGGCTTTAGGTGACTCGGTCTGGCCGAGTTCTTCATGCTCAGTCTGGCTGAGGCTTTTTGTACTTGGTATGACTGAGGCTTTAGGTGACTCGGTCTGACCGAGTTCTTCATGCTCACCGGTGAGGTCAGAAGTGACTTCGGTCCGCCGAGCTCTTTATGCTCACCCTCGTTTTGTGCTCGACCGATTGAGGCTTTAGGTGACTCGGTCTGGCCAAGTTCTTCATGCTCAGTCTGGCTGAGGCTTTTTGTGCTCAGTTTGGCTGAGGCTGCAATCAAAGCATTATTGGAATACCACAAATAACTGAGATATAAGTTTGCTGTCATACAAAGTGTAGCCCCTGGGGTCATAAATTTACACTATATGAGGAGAAAATGAGAACATAGATTGTCAAAAAGAGCATACAACATTTTGGACGATACAAAAATACAACTTTTATTGAAAATAGCGCTTCAAATGTTCAGCGTTCCAAGGATAGGGGAGGTCTCGACCTTCTATGTCCTGAAGTCGGTAAGTGCCCGGACGTGGTCTGGCTTTCACAACGTAAGGTCCCTCCCATTTGGCTGCCAGTTTGCCCTCAGTCAGATTTTTGGTGGCAAGAGTTACTTCTCGCAAAACAAGGTCCCCACGGTGAACTCCCTTGGTCGGATTCAAAGGTTGTAATGTGTTCTCATTTTCTGTTGGTATGAAGCCCGTCTGACTGCAGTTGTTTCTCGGAGCTCTTCAATCAGGTCTAGGTCTGCCCGACGCAGCTCTTCAGTTAGTTTTGGATTCGGATGTAGAACTCTTGGGGTAGGAAAACCGATCTCCACTGTGATGATCGCCTCTGCGCTGTATGTTAAGCGAAAAAGGGTCTCCCCAGTGGGAGTTCGAGCGGTAGTGTGGTAAGCCCAGAGTACATTCGGCAACTCCTCAGCCCGGAGTCCTGTAGCAGCTTCCAACTTAGTTTTGATAATCTTGAGAAGAGAACGGTTGGTGACCTCAACTTGGCCATTGGCTTGGGGGTGGCCAAGGGAGAAGAAACATGGCTGGATTTGGAGCTCTGCACAAAATTTCCTGAATTTGGCATTGATAAATTGTTTGCCGTTGTCAGAGACGATGGCTTGAGGGATGCCAAATCTGCAGACGATTGACTGCCAGATGAATCTGGTTGTGTTCCGCTCGGTAATGGTGGTAAGGGGTTCGGCTTCAACCCATTTGGTGAAGTAATCGATGGTGACAATGGCGAATTTGGTTTGGCCTCGTCCGATTAGGCGATGGAGCACCGGTCGATCCCCATTTGGCGCGAAGGATACGATTGCAGAGTGTGATCAATTTCAGAGGAGGCGTGGAGGATGTTGGCAAAACGTTGGCACTTGTCACATTTGAGCACAAAATCTGTCGCATCTTGATTGAGAGTAGGCCAGAAATAGCCAGTGCGAATTATTTTGTGGGTTAGGGACCTACCGCCCGAATGATTGCCACATATACCCTTATGGACTTCTCTCATTACGTAGGTCGCCTGAGCAGGATTGAGGCATCTCAGGTATGGGCGTGAGAAGCCCCTTCTGTACAGGAGTCCGCTGACAAGAGTGTAATTAGCCAACCGGGCCCTGATTTTGGTGACCTGCTGTTTGTCGTCTGGAAGTCCCCCTGTTGTTAGATACAAGAAGATGTCTGCGGCCCAAGGAATGGGTTCATTTTAGAGGAACTGGACTTCTTGTTGGTTGCGGGAAATGACAGGGTAGGCTAAGTAGTCGAGGCGGACACCATGGCTGAGGTCGGACTGGTCTGCAGAAGCCAACTGAGCCATCTCATCCGCCTTAGAGTTTTCCGCTCGAGGGATGTGTTTGATGTAGAAGGTATTGAAGAGGCGAACAAGGAGGAGTGCTATATCCCTGTAAGCTCGCATTGTGTCCTCCTTGGCATCGAATTCCCCCGTAATTTGTCCGACAATGAGTTGGGAGTCGCTGAACACCCGGATGTGGCTGACACCAATATCCCGGGCTAGGCGGAGACCTGCTATCAATGCCTCATATTCGGCCTCATTGTTACTGGCCTCGAACAAGAAACGGAGAGCACATTTGAAATAACCACCCTTAGGGGCGGTGAGGATGAGACCAGCCCCACTGCCTTCCATCCGGGATGATCCGTCGACGTTGAAAGTCCAAGAGTGAGGGTCTTTTGGGTCGGTAGGGGTTGGTGGGGGTGGAGGGGTCGTGGTTGGGATAGGATTGGTGAATTTCAGGATCAAATCGGCGACAGCCTGCCCCTTAATCGTTGTTCGAGGCCGGTAGGAGATGTCGAATTCGCTGAGTTCCACTGACCACTGCATGAGTCTGCCGGAGAGTTCTGGTTGCTGTATTACCTTCTTCAAGGGTTGGTTGGTGAGGACCACTATAGAATGGGCTTGGAAGTAAGGACGGAGTTGTCTGGAGGTGGTAACTAAGGCTAAGGACAATTTTTCTAACAGTGGGTAATTCTGCTCCGTTCCCCTGAGAGCCCGACTGATGTAGTAGACCGGCCGTTTAACAGAGCCGTCTTCCCTGATAAGAGCTGCACTGACTGCGGTGCTTGACATGGCTAAATAGAGGAAGAGGGCTTCGCCCGTGATTGCCTGCGAAAGGAGAGGGGGTTGGCCATGCACTGTTTCAACTGTTGGAAAGCCTCTTCGAATTCGGTCGTCCATTCAAAAGTTTGTCGAAGAACTTTGAAGAAGGAGAGGCACTTATCCGTTGCACGGGAAATGAAGCGGTTGAGGGCGGCAACTTGGCCAGTGAGTCTTTGAACCTCCTTAACCGTTCTGGGTGACTGCATTTCAATCAAGGCCTTGATCTTTTCAGAGTTGGCTTCAATGCCCCGCTAACTGACCATGAAACCCAAAAATTTCCCAGATCCTATGCTGAAGGCGCACTTCTCTAGGTTGAGCTTCATTTGGTACTTTCGCAGGGTGGCGAAGGTCTCTCGCAGGTCGGTCAGAGGGTCAGCGAAGAGTTTGCTCTTGACTAGCATGTCGTCGACATATACTTCCATATTCCGACTTATCTGATGATGAAAAACAGCATTGACCAACCGTTGGTAGGTGGCCCCCGTATTTTCAGTCCAAATGGCATCACACTGTAATGGTAGGTACCACGGTTGGTAATGAAGGAGGTGTGTTCTCGATCAGATGGGTGCATCAGAATTTGGTTGTACCCAGAGAAGGCATCCATGAAGCTGAGCATTCGATAACCGGCCATGGCATCAACCAGCAGATCTATGCGGGGGGAGAGGATAGCTATCTTTGGGGCAAGCTCAGTTGAGGTCGGAGTAGTCGACACAAAGTCGCCACTTATCATTGTTCTTACGGACCAGGATGACATTTGACAACCATCTAGGGTAGTCCACGTTTTGGATGAATTGTGCCTCTAGGAGCTTGTCGAACTCCGCGGCAATGAGAGTCTTGTGCTCCGGATGAAAGATGCGCTGCTTCTGGCGGTAAGGTCGGAAGTGGGGTTCAATGCTGAGGCGGTGGGTTATGAATGAGGGATCAATACCCGGCATGTCTGAGTGGGTCCAGGCAAATACATCGTTGTTCTCGATCAGGAGGGCAGTAAGATCGGCCTTTGCTTGGGGGGATAGTTGGCTGCCGATCTTGGCAGTTTTTGCTGGGTTAGTGGGATCGATGAGGACTTCGATAAGTTCTTCCACTGGTTCCCCCCTAACCAGTTCGTTTTCGTCTCTGACATCGAGTCTTTCGATGATCATAGCCTCTTTCAACTTGACTTCTTTGAGTGAGGCGATAAAACATTCCCTGGTCACGGTCTGCTCCCCCCTCACTGTCCCGACCCCCAGATCGGTGGGGAATGTGATGGCTAGGTGATAAGTTGATGTAATAGCTTAAAAAGCATTTAGGACGGTGCGACCAAAGATGATGTTATAGGCAGAGGGGCAGTCGACAACAAGGAAGGTGAGCAGCTTGGTGGTCTGGCGCAAGTACTCGCCGATTGTGATAGGGAGATCGATGGAGCCAATGGAGGTCACCTGGTCACCAGTGAAACCAACCAAGGGGGTTTGGAGAGAGGACAAACTTTCTTCCCCGATCTTGAGCTGGCAGAAGCAGTTGAGGAAAATGATGTCTGAAGAGCTGCCGTTGTCTATGAGAACCCGTCTGACCTTGTAGTTGGAGATGAGAGCCGAAATGACTAGAGGGTCGTCATAGGGATAACGAATGCTTGTGCAGTCGGCGTCCATGAAGGTAATAGGCTCGGTCCACTACCTGGGCTGTTTGGAAGGTTGGTCCAATGTGGCAACCTCTTTGTCTGAGCCTTGCCTTATTTTCTTGAGTTCTGCCCGCTGAGCCGAGCGGGATGGTCCTCCACAAGCAAGCCCGCCGGAAATAACTCTAATTTCTCCAACAGGTGGAACGGGATTACCTTGTGCCCGAGGTTGCTGTGGAGGGCGATCATGGCCTTGATTTGGTTGGGCTGGCTGCCGGGGAGAAGTGCGCCAGCAAGTGTTTCTGGTGGGCTCTGTCCTTTGTCTCTGCTGGGGACGGGTGTCTGTGAACCGGCTAAGACGTTCCTGACGTATTAAGGTCTCGACCTGATCCTTGAGGTTAACACACTCATCGGTATTATGGCCGTGGTCTTGGTGAAAACGGCAGTATTTGGATTGGTCATTCCGATTGGAAGGGGTTCTTGATGGTTGGGGCCATTTGAGGGGGTAATCCCGCTGGATCTGGTTGAAAACTTATTCCATAGGGGAGTTAAGGGGTGTACACCGCTCGAATCGACTAGGCAGTCGGACTGGTACCGGCCGGTAGGCTCGGGGGGGTCGGTCAGTATAATGTGGTGTTTGGGTATTATACTGGGTGTTTCTGGCTTCTAAGTCTTTTCATTTTTCTCAGGGGGTTGGGTTTTTTGCTGTAGGGTCTTGGCAGGCGGCTAGGGAATCTTCGGCGTTCATGTATTTTTGGACTTTGGAGAGTAGGGCTACCATGGAAGTGGGGGGTTTTTAGAGAGGGAGAAGAGGAAGTCAGACGACCGTAGTCCGGCCATGAAAGCTGTAAGGATGACCTTATCATCGTTTTCCGCCACTTGCAGGGCTTCGGTGTTGAAGCGGGTAACGAAATCGCACTGGGACTCCCCCTCGGTCTGGCAGATGTTGAGGAGTTGGGTTGCTGGACGGCGTTGGCGCTGGGCTCCAATAAAATAACTAAGGAAAAAGTCCGAGATCTTTGGAAAGTAGAGGCGAGTCTCTTGGTAATCGGCTAAACCACGGTAAATGACCCCATCAGTGTCACGGGGAAAGCTCGACACATGATCTCGTCAGGGAATGCGTGGAGGATCATGAGGGTTCTGTAGGTCTCCAGATGGTCGACTGGGTCCGTCGTACTGTCAAAAGAGTCGATAGTGGGCATTTTGAACTTGGGGGGTAGAGGTTAGTCCCGGATGGAAGCAACAAATGGTGAGTTTGCTGTGGTAGAGGGTTTATGCTGCATGTTCTGCATGACCCCTTGGAGTTGGAGCTTCATGGCTCGGAGTTCGGCGTCCTAGAGAGAGATGTTATCGCCACCGGAAGGCAGCAGGGATTGGACACTACTGGCTTCCTGTGACAACCCTCACCACTGTTTACTGATAACACCACTAATTAGTGCTAATCTATGTTTAAGCATGTTAATTGACTGATTGACTGAAATTCTGAACGGATGGATTGAGTGTGTTAGTTTGAATGCAATTCTATCTGTTGACTGTTAAATGATCTGTTCATATTTTACATTTTAAACTGCGAATTGAAGGCCTTGTTGGCGGCCGAACCAGAAACTGATTAGTGTTTTGTGTCAGTTAGGATTTATGTGATTTTATAGTGTGTTGAATTGAAATGTGATTTGGTATGATTAAATTGGTTTAAATAATGTTAAATTACATAAGTTAGCCTTATCTACCATTTTGCCATTAGTAGGCCACTATAGAACCATTCTTTGGAGTGTGATTTATACACTTCTCATATCATTCTTTTAGCCATTTTGAGAGACCAAAACGTGAGAGAGAGCTAAAGTATTGGAGAAATTGATTTCAACAAGTTTTGCTTCTTTCAGCCATTTTGAGAGACCAAAACGTGAGAGAGAGCTAGAGTATTGGAGAAATTGATTTCAACAAGTTTTGCTTGGAGAATTTGAGGAAATGAATAGTAGAGTACAAATTAGGCTTCCATTCTTATAATTGAAGACTTAAGGTAGAGAATTTACCTTCTTGTTGATGAATTTAAGTTAGTTCTTGCATGGTTCATGACATATTGAAGAGTAGAGTCAAGAATTAGCTTAATATGTCGAATTTAGAGCTAAATCGTGCATGCATGTGCACATCTTGAAATTTAAAGTTATTTTCATGGGAATTCTTACATGCATGTCCATATTATTGTTATAGTCCATGAATTCATCTTGATTTTGAAGGAATTGGCTCTTTGGAGTAAGTATTTGAAACCTTGAAGTTGTTTAAATACATGCATGTTACATTTAATTTATGTTCTTGAAGTTTTGTTTGAAATGAGTTTAATTGAACTACCTTTGGGCTTTGATTTTACAAATTGATCTTTGAAACATGTAATATTATGAGTTTACAAGTGTTTTCCAGAAAATTAGCCCAAAAGGATCGAATTTGATGCTTTAGAGATGAGTTTTGAGCTTGAGGTTCAAATCTGGAAATTCCAGATTTTGGACTCACGTTCGAGCAGGGAACTCCATGCTCGAGCGCACACACTGAGTTCATGCAGTTCGCTCGAGCGGGTAAAGTGACGCTCGAGCGTGAAATGCGTGTATCCAGTACTTTCTTGTGTTTTACAGTCTACTGGAGCGAGGGAATGCACGCTCGAGCGAGAACTTGTGTCTCACGCTCGAGCGGGGGTCGAGCGCCCGTCGAGCGTAAATTTCATACATCCAGTACCTTTGCCATGTTTTACAGTCCGCTCGAGCGAAGAAAGTGACGCTCGAGCGGGGAACCTTTGTCTGCATGTCCGCTCGAGGGGGGAAAGCCACGCTCGAGCGTAGACCTTATTTTCTAAAAATTTTGAAAAGTGTTTAAAAGTGCATTTTTGCATCCTTATTCCATCCTGAGCATTCCTAGGCCTAGTTTTAAGCATCTTAATGAGGATATAAATGTAGAACCATACCGAGACAAATTAGGGATTAAGTTATTATTTCCCAACTATGTAGCTTAGTGTGTGTTCACCCTGTAACTGTGTAGGGTTGGCATCCGAGGACGCTCACTAGCCTACCTGTAGCCCAGAACTCTGTGAGTAACAATGTTGTAAAGATACGTTCAATTGAAATTACTTTCTGAACGAATGACTGAACTGCTTTATGAAATATCACCGTTTACTAAATGAATGTTGTCCTATTTGTAAACTGTATTCGTGGCATCCATAGCAACTTACTGTTACTGTACTATATTGCTACTGTCATAGAGATCTCTGTCAGTTTCCATGTTAGAACCACTCATCACATCGATATGATGGCCATCAACCGATCGTTTCGTCTGTTAACACCCTCTTATCTTGTTTTGCTATTGGATGTACCACATATGACTATTATAATTTCTGAATGACTGTTATGGCATGAATTATGAGCCACAAACTGAATAATTGATATACTGATAAATGACTGTTTTCAATACTGAAAGGACATTCATTCTTAACCTCTTTACGCATATGTTATTCACTGGGCTTTAGCTCACTGTTTTTATATATATACGTAGGTGTCCAGGCACCGGATCGGAGTTAGGAGCGTTGGGTTAAACTCCCTTTTTGTCAAGCCAACCACTGTGCCTCACTGAGAGGTTCCAAGCCTGACCGAGCCAAGGCTGTTTGGGGTGTTTTAGTTTCTCATTTTTTGTCTTTGTTTGTAAACACTGTATAGACTGAATGATATGGTACTGTACTGTTCTAATAGGGATTAAGTCCATGTCCTGCATGATTGTAAATGACGTATGTATATACTATTTCTGTTCTTAATGTGAATATGTGATGAAAAGCCTTTTTGGATACGGACGGTCACAGCTCATTGGACACCTTTGCATTACTGTTTTGGCTTCCGCCAACCCCTGTACTCTGTATTACTGTTATTACCGTTAAGCAGGCCTTCGGTAATCATCGGATTACTGGCCGGCTACGGTACTAAACCCATAGGAGCGGGTTTGGGTCGTGACACTTCCCCTTCCGGGGTTGGTGCTAGGACCGATGGATGCGGGGGTCGGGGTGGTGTATTTATATTAGGAGGAGGAGGTTGCAAGCCTTCCAAGTTGGGCGGATAGGGCTGCGAGATAGTGTGGCTTGGGGCTCGCTCTGGATTGGGCGGAATATCGGGAGGCGATGGAGAAGGCGTAGGAAGGTTTCTTTGGAGTAGAGCATTTATTAGGGCTCGGTTTTGCTCGGCCATGTGGTTAATACTGTTGGTAAGCTCGATGAAATACAGTGGTGGGTTTTGGGATTAGGGGGGTTGGTTTGGTGGTCAGCAGCATTTTGGTGAGAAACCATGGATCTAGTTGTGACCATACACTTTGATGGGTAGCAGGGAAGGGTTATTGGAACGGGGTCTCCGGCGACAATGAGCACAACTGGCGCGCGGAGCAAAGACGGCGCCAACCGATGATATAGTTGTGATATAACAGGTTCCAGATGGAATGGGTCGGACTGGTCCACGCTTCTCCAACCAGTATCTATATGGTCAAGCCCACCAGTGAACCTGCACAAGAGTTCAACGGGGAACGGGTAGTCCCCCAGCGAACCCTCCGACGAGCAAGTTAGAGAAAGAAGTGAAGTATGTAGATAGATAAGAGATAGAGAAGCTTAACCTTCTTCTTGTCTTCAATGTTTGCTTATATCCTTTGGTAATCATTTCATTGTCCCGTCCGACCTGTCACCTTGGCCAAAAATCTATGTTGTAGCTTGCCTTGTTCAGTGTGAGGGCGTGCTGTCCCGACGGAGAGGTATTGTCGTAATAAATGCAGTGAGGGGCTGCATTAATGGCGATGTGCAGTGGCAATAACTTTACTAATCTTTGTCTGCTGATGTGGTTTGCCCTTTATCTGCCACGTGTCTGAATATCATTGGTCCTTCATGCCATGTTGACTTCCAGATGATGCTGGGCCTTATCAGTTGGGTTATGTATTGGGCCCTAAATGGTAGGTTTGGTTTGTTTCATAGTGGGTTATGGCCTTTATGAGCCTGCCCACGTCGGTAACGATTAAATTATTTAAATTGATAAATTAGCCTTTTGGATTATAATTTTTTAGATTATTAACTGAATTAAAATAAATTATAAATCTGCTTGGTGCATATTTTGAAGAAAAAAAAATTGAATTTATTTGGTTAAATAAATTGTCACATACTTATCCAAAAATAAATTGTCACATAAATTTTTTATTATATAAATATTCATATTATTCTGAGCCTTTAGTAATTTTGTAAATATAAAAATATCTTTAATTTGTAAATTCTTGTAGTCGAGACAAATCTAAAATTTGTAAAAATATATTTAAAATTGATAAAAAGTTAAAAAAAAAAATTGGTGATAATTATAGAGAAGGGAGGACATGAAGCATTAAAGATGGGGTCAATTTTTTTGAGGTTAAAATGACCATTTTATTTTATTTTTTATTTATTGAGTAAAAATTATATTTATAACAATTTAACCCTTTCTATTTGTAATTTGTCTCTATTCTGAAACATAAGGGTTTTTTTTTTAATATTCTAAAAAAAATAATAATAATTTAGAGAATTGACCCCCTTTTCAAATTATTTGGAAAACTAAAATCGCATTTTCAAAATACAATTTTAAAATTGAAATTGCATTTTCAACATGCAATTTCACATTGAAATCGCATGTTGAAAATATAATTTATAATGAGTCATTATAAATTGTATTTTCAACATGAGAAAAGAACCGTAAGATATTTAAACGATAAGGTAATCCTTGGCCAATCCTATAGAAGGGACGGGCCCCTTTGCTCAACTTCCAGTATAGAAAAGGTGATCCTAGGTCCATCCTAACAAAAACAAAAAGGCCTCCGACTTTGGGATGCCTGCAAGAGAAAGGCGCCTTAGGGATTATCCAGAAAATCACATTTCTTTTAGAGGGAGCTAACTGTACCCGTAAGGGGGCCCTAACAGATACTTGACTTGGGGGTGTCAGCCTCTTTTCTCACCTTTCACTAAAAAAAAAGTGTTCAAC
This sequence comes from Camellia lanceoleosa, assembly GCA_025200525.1. Taxonomy (NCBI): domain Eukaryota; kingdom Viridiplantae; phylum Streptophyta; class Magnoliopsida; order Ericales; family Theaceae; genus Camellia; species Camellia lanceoleosa. Next base: position 170,264,027 of record CM045765.1, read on the forward strand.
ATGTGATTTTAAGGTAAAATTACATGTTAAAAATGCAATTTCAATTTAAAATTACATTTTCAAAATACGATTTTAAAAAGTAGGTTAGTTTCCTAAATAGTTTAAAAAGTGGATCAATTCTTTAAATTATTATTTTTTTAGAATATTTTAAAAAAAAAACTCCAAACATAACGGCCAATTATAATTGAACATTGTTTAGACAGATAAAAGATAAATAGGGTACCATAGTTTTCAAATTATTGTTATCCTAAATATATGTGTATATATATATATTAAAACTCCTAGTTCAAAATTTTAAAATTGGACATTATTTGACCAAATGTCCAAAAAAAATTAGAAAAAATGAAAAAATAATAACAAATATAAGCTCTTTTAAATTTTGCAAAAATGCATCTCCAAAAAAAAAAAAAAGGGTAAATTACATTTACCTCCCCTGAGGTTTCTGACAAATACAGGGACCTCCCCTGTGGTTTGAATAATTACAGTAACCTCCCTTGCTTTACCTGACAATATCAAGATTCCCCCCTGCTGTCAAAAATCACTAAACGGTGTTACTTTTTCCTTAAGAAATTACCTTATTGCCCTTCCCTTGAAAATATTAAAAAATGTTTTTGTGTTGGAGGATAGGTTTGGAGAGTTTAGAACAGTATTGTTGGATTTATTTTTTAAAAATATTAAAAAATGTTTTTAAAAAAATTATTTTTTATTTTAAATATATAATTTTTATTTAAATATTTTATTTTATTTTGTAAATATTTTAATTTTTTAATTTTAATATTTTAAACTCAAAACACAATTTCATACTCAAATTGTAATCAAACACATAACTCAAAATTCAATTCAAAAATTATTTTCAAACCTCATAACCAAATACATAACTCGACACTCCACACTACTTTCAAAACTCTACATTCAAATCGTAATCAAACGCATAAGAAAAAAATTAAAATATTTAAAAATATATTTATAAAATAAAATAAAACTATATATTTAAAATAAAAATAAAACACATAGATGTATGAAATATAATGCACATTAAAATAAATAAATAAATAAATATTTAAAATATAAAATATAAAATATTTACCCTAAAAAAATAAATTCAAGAAATTATTTCTAATTGAATTGTGATTCTATGAGTTTTGAAAAGATTTTTGAAAATTTCTAATTGGAATTGTGTAATTGGTTAACACTCTATGAGTTTTGAAATTTTTTTTGAAAATTTCTAATTGGAATTGTGATTCTAAAAGAGAACCAAACATGTTTCTAAAATTTTTTTTTTTGAACATGTTTTTACTCAAAATCAATTCAAAATTATTCAAAACTCATAACCAAACACAAACTTAAAACTCAATTCAAAACTTTTTTCAAAACTCAAAACTAAACTTTTTCAAAAACTCTATTTTAAAAGAAAAAAAATTTCAAAAAAATTTTATTTTATTTTTTAAAATTATTTTTAGAATCATGATTTGAGTGTAGAGTTGTATTTTGAATTATGAGTTTTAAAAAGAAAAAATTTGTTTGGTTATAAATTTTGAAATTTTTTGAAATTATTTTTTTAGGTTAAATATTTTATATTTTAAATATTTATTTATTTATTTTAATGTGTATTATATTTCATACATCTATGTGTTGTATTTTTTTTAATATTTTAAATATTAAAGAAATTTAAAATTTAAAATTTTTATTTTTATTTTAAATATATAGTTTTTATTTTAAATATTTTATTTTATTTTATAAATATATTTTAAAATATTTTAATTTTTTTTTATGCGTTTGGTTACGATTTGAATGTAGAGTTTTGAAAGTAGTGTGGAGTGTTAAGTTATGTGTTTGGTTATGAGATTTGAAAATAATTTTTAAATTGAGTTTTGAGTTATGTGTTTGGTTATGATTTGAGTGTGAAATTGTGTTTTGAGTTTAAAATATTAAAATTAAAAAATTAAAACATTTACAAAATAAAATAAAATATTTAAATAAAAATTATATATTTAAAATAAAAATATAATTTTTTAAAAACATTTTTTAATATTTTAAAAAAATAAATCCAAAAATACTTTTCCAAACACTCTAAACCTATCCTCTAATCTAAAAACATTTTTTAATATTTTTAAAGGAAGGGGCAATAAAGTAATTTCTGAAGGAAAAAGTAACACCGTTTAGTGATTTTTGACAGCAGGGGGGAATCTTGATATTGTCAGGTAAAGTAGGGGAGGTTACTGTAATTATTCAAACCACAAGGGAGGTCCCTGTATTTGTCAGAAACCTCAGGGGAGGTAAATGTAATTTACCCAAAAAAAAATGAAAATAGCCAATGGAGAGGGGTCTCACCCTAAAAAATGTAAAATTGGCATTCGCTACATTTGAACATGAAGGAGCCGTTGTTGATCGAAGCTATTCTCGCAGCCCTTTCAACACCCCTATGGATTGACCCCTGAGCATTAGGGTTTGATTTGAGAGTTTCAAGCTTCCATGAATTCTCAACAATCAATTTGAATCATTTACCGAAACAAACTGTAGTTTCTGCCGATTCGACCTAATTGAAAAACGAAATCTTGATGGTCAGCTTTTGCTCAATCTTCATGAAACCATTGTCAATCCCAAATTTGCTTTCGGCTTGCAAAAGCATCCGAAACCTCGAACAAGTCCACACTCAAATCATCCACAAAGGCGCAGAGCAAGACCACTTCGTCATTACCCGATTCATCTCTCTCTGTACCTCACTCTTTTCCAACATTTCTTACGCATCCAGCGTATTTGATCGCGTTTTGCAACCCAATATCTATCTATGGAACACTCTCATCAAAGGGTACTGCAAACACTCGTCTCTCGCACAATGTATATCAGTTTTTCTTCGAATGAAACAGAGTGGGAATGTTATTCCTGACTAATATACTTTTCCCTCATTGCTCAAAGCTTGTTCGAGCGAATTGGCGTTGAAGGAAGGTCAGGCGATTCATGGGTTGATCGTGAGGTACGGTACTGAGCACGATGTTTTTGTTGGGTCGAGTTTGGTTGATATGTATGGAAAGTGTGGAGAGATTGAGTTTGCGCGCAAGGTTTTTGATGGAATGTGTGTGAGAAATGAGGTTTCTTGGACTTCTATGATTGTTGGGTATGTGAATGCAGGTGATTTGATTGAAGCAAAGAAGCTATTTGATGTAATGCCTAAGAGAAATATGGTTTCTTGGAATGCCATGATTAGTGGGTTTGTGAGATTTGGTGATTTGAAGAGTGCTAGGAAGTTGTTTGATGAAATGCCTGAGAGGAATGTGGTTTCGTTCACGGCAATGATTGATGGGTTTGCCAAGGCTGGTGACATGGCTTCAGCAAGGTTTTTGTTTGATCAATCTCCGGTGAAGGACATTGTTTCTTGGTCAGCGTTGATATCTGGGTATGTTCAGAATGGTCAGCCTAACGAGGCTGTTGAAATTTTTCTTAAAATGCAGTCGATGAATATTAAACCGGATGAGTTCATAGTGGTTAGCTTGATGTCTGCTTGTTCCCAAATCGGTAGTTTGGAACAGGCTAAATGGGTTGATTCTTATGTGAGCCAAAGCTCACTTGACCTCCATCAAGTTCATGTTCTTGCAGCTCTTATAGACATGAATGCAAAGTGTGGGAATATGGGTAGAGCAACAATGTTATTTGAGAAGATGCCTAAACGGGATTTGATTTGTTTTTGTTCTATGATACAAGGCCTGTCAATTCATGGACACGGTGTTCAGGCAGTTTCCCTCTTTCGTAGGATGATAAATGAAGGCATTACTCCAGATGATGTGGCTTTTACAGTCATTCTGAATGCTTGTAGTCATGCAGGACTTGTTGAAGAGGGTTACCGATTTTTTGATTCTATGATAAATGAATACTCTCTAGTTCCTTCAACTTATCATTATGCTTGTATGGTGGATCTTCTTGGCCGGTCTGGAAAGCTAAGAGCAGCTTATGAGCTATTGAAATCAATGCTTGTGGAACCTCATGCTGGTGCTTGGGGTGCACTTCTTGGGGCTTGTAAGCTACATAATGATATTGAATTAGGGGAGGAGATAGCTGCTCAACTTTTTGAGATTGAGCCTCACAATGCTTGTAGTTATGTGTTGTTGTCAGACATCTATGCAGCAGCAGATCGGTGGTTGGATGTTTCATTTTTAAGGAACCAAATGATTGAAATGGGGGTAAAAAAGAAACCTGGTCGTAGTTTGATATACTCGGCGAAGCCTAGTGTATGGTATCCTTACGAGTCTGTTCAGTGAAGACTCTGATTGGCATGAAGAAGACTTTGGCCTTCTATATTGGGAATCCCATTGGGCAGAGGACTAACTGGGTAATACACAAGTATTGCGCAACCAATAAGGAGCTCAACAACACTAAAGTGCGGCCAGGTTTGACTTTTGATCCCCTTCTCTCTGTCTTCTTTACCCAATTTTACTAATTTCATGTGAGCTTTGTGTATATGTTTGATTCATTGGAATTCAGATTTGTTTACCAATTGAGGTTGATATGTAATTATTTCATATCATGGCTTGTGGATGATAAAGGCCCATGTGCCTCAAATTATGTTTAATTTGTGTACCTATGGGATGCTATGGGTTTTAATTTTGATTTCTTGGAACAAATCACTGATTTTTCTTCCAGAAAGTAGTTTTTTGACTTTTGAGTTGTGAAAGATTTGGGGGTCTCTTTGATGGCTTATGTTATGACCACTCTGCAATTCAGGGAGGACAGTCTATATAAAATTTTCAAGCACTTTTCACCCTAATTACAATATTAAACAATGATCAAGGGGGACTTGCTAGCATTTCAAAAAAATAAAAATAAATAAAAGAATGTTCAAGTTTAATAATATCTTGTTGCTTATTATAAAAAAGATATTCAATGTTGTGATTAATATGTTGTTGAATTTCTGGCTGCGCCACTGCATGTATGTATGTTTTAATGGTTTTCTTCTGATTCTAATTTTGGGAATCTACAGGGGTCGGTTGAGTGAGAGCATAAGAGCAGATTTGATGGGAAAATGCATACATGCAGTCACGAAATGCATACAATAATGCTCTGCTCGGTTGCTCAATGAGCTGAAGGATAATCTTAAAGGTGAGTTTTAAATTGCAACAAACAATATGAATTTCTCAATTCTCAAATTAAGTTCATTTACTGTTGAGTAATTCATATTTTGATGTGCATAAAAAATCAAAACATATATATAATGTCAATCGATAAAAGTTCTGAAATCCAAATTTCTTCGCTTTCTAACTGGAAAAAAGCACACTCCTGGAGTCTGAAGTGATCTGCTAAAGTTTCTCACAGTGGAAATATTAATGGTTTCTTTCCATATATATGATTATGCAGATATAATGTTGCCAAATTACAAGCGAGCAATTATTTTGTCGTACCAGTTGAGGGAGGAAAAATGAGCTGAAGAATAAGCCTCAGGCCCAGGTCAGCCAGGTTGGCAATGCTTCTGCTAGGTCTTACCAACTTGCGCCACATGGCTGGTCAGAGGCCCCAACCTCATAACCTAAGGTACGCAATACACACCCACAAGAACTCTGTACTCTCTTTCCCTTGGAAAAAATCTTTGTTAAGTCTTGGAGCATCCTCCAGCTGGATAGTATTAACAGTGCTTTGTTTTGCAGAAGATAGATCACTTGGCTCATCTTTACATCGCAAAGAAGAACGTTATCAACTTAGTGCGGATCTCGTATGCAAATTGCTCTCAGTAGTCAAGTGGAAAGTGCTAATCGCACAAAGTGGTTGTGTAAATTAAAGAAGAGTCTAATTTATACATTCTTGAGCTCAAATTGTTGTAGTGTGGCTCAAATTTTTTTATGTATTACAATTTAAGTGGTTTAGTTTCACAGTTTGGATCTCTGCCAGGTTATCATGATTTGTGCAAACTACACTACCCTTGAATTTGCAAAAGTGAATTGCATGACCTCTTGAGATTTAAGAAAAATACAATAAACTCCAACATTATCTATGTTATTGGTTTTCCATTGCATTTTGCATCACCTCCCTTAAGGGAGACTTGTGAATTCCTTGCTTTCAATAGAGATTATCGTGGAGAAAATGGAGGACAACATATTTTCCATGTAATAATATAGAACATTGCTCATAGAGATTGCAAACTCAACCTAAAACTGCAATCCATTCAATTATACCCATTTAAAGGTGTCCAAATTAATAAATGAATTGTATATTGCAAACCCAAATAAAATTATGTTTAAATGAGTTAGATATGGGGATACTAGTTTAGACAAGCACCACCTCCTTGACCACACCATAACTCCACTACCACGCCACCTCCACTACCACGCCCCGGCCCTGGCCCCGGCCCCACCTCCATCTATCGCCACCAACATCACCATCTATTTGGGAATAAAATCAATGAAGTACAAGGGTTGGTCAGGTTCATTTATCCAATTTGTATCCAATTCAACTCTAACTTACTTAAATCCGTTATTAATAAGCGGATTTGGATTTGATTGTTTTAAATGCATAATTCTTTTTGAACTGCCTGTTTTCCACTTTTTATTGCTCATGAAAATATCATCAGGCTGTAATATTACATGCTATTATCATCACTATCAACCCATCATGATCAATTTCAGTTGTAGCAACAAGAAGTTTGACATAAAAAGGGGAACCAATCCAAGCCTGCAATAATAATGACTCACAAACTTTGAACTTTGAAAGAGTGTAACCGCAATGCACCGTCTGTATATTGGCCAAAAATATTTGCAATCAATTAGTTTAAAATATCCATCAATAAGAATAAACAAGTTTTGATAACAAAAAACTACTATATACTCCAAAAGATGGAAGAGAAATGTTGGTAGGTGATGTTGCAAGAGGCACCAAGAAGCTGTCTACGTGTAGCTTTGTGGTAGACATGAGAAATCGTTTGCCGAGTAAAGAAAGTTTTCACCGATGTCTGAGGCTGACCAACTCAATATCAAATATAAGAGTCCCCAATGTTGAGCCTTCTCCATTGGCAAGACGTGTTGGATTGAAAATCGTAGTAAACAGCCTTTGCCTATCGAAAAACTGTAGAAGTACACCCTTTCATAAGTGATTATTTATCCTTATTATTTATATAAATTAGATATAACACTAGTACCAAGAACAAATTACTAGAACAAAGTCAATTATATAAATACAAGAGCTTACATTAGGTGGTATGGGCTCTTGAGATGTATTTTGATATCCTTGGGATGGTGGGATGATGATTCGACGTATGCCACCTACTTTCATTGATCTTACTGCTGCTTCAATCCCAGCTATAACCTGCAACATTCAGACATTAAACATTATGTGCTCCTCAATAGGTTCAATAGTTTAGCTTTATGTCTGCTCATTCAAACTCAAGGCTGTGTCAAGAATTTCATATTTTGTGGGTCAAGCCTGTAGTAACCATTATATTATTTTGTCAATAGTTGGACTCAGCTGTCTAGGCTCTTGTTTTGTCCCAAAAACAAGAAATCAGCCCTTTTAGATAACAAAAGACATTAACGAACTTGCAACCACTTTGTTTGGAGGAGAATGGAGAAGCATAATTCATTGTATGGAACCAATACCTTGACTTTTGGGGACATTTTTATCCATTGTATACACCATAAGTGTTTCATGTCTGACAGTTGAATTTGAAGTATTTTTTCTTAACCAAAACAACAATATAAGCCAGAGAATGTAAGATATATATTGTAACTGCCTTTAGGACTTACTTTGCCTGATCCAAGGATGAAGATGAATGGAATTGATTCACCAGTATCATCTTTGTGATCGTATGTTGAATCAAAGCGCCATCCTTGTTTTGCTGCCAACCTTCCGTAGTAATGAATTGCCACCTTTACAATCAAAATTGTAAAGAAACATGAATTAGTTTTTTCAGATTGGTTGAAAACATTTCATGTAGTCACACTGAAATGGTTGCAAATGGCCCATTATAGATCCTAAACAAACACTGTTTAAGCATGTAAAATTTGTGCACCAGGCAAATTACACTTTTGTACCCCAATACTTTACACCTAGTCTCACTTTACCCCTAACCTTTTTTTAATTGTCTCAGCCAATCCCCTAAACTTCAAGTCAAGTTACAATTGAATCCAGTCGTATAATATGTGCACCAGGTGTCGTACAAATGGTCCCAACCCCCCAGTCCTCAATATCTCATTGAATGTCCCAGCCTTTTATGAACGATGTAGCAAAAACCTAAAGCATAGTGTATGTCCTGTTAGAGACAGGGCCGCTCCAAGCAGAGGACTAGGAGGTCAGGCAGTTGTTCAGGCACTGTCGAGAGGAAGGTGATCATCTAGTCTGATAGGCTTTCTCCGACCAACAACAATGGGTGGGTTGTACGGCTTATGGAGAAGGCGCTGGGAAGGATATGGATAGTCCAGTGCAGCAGCTACACACATTTTGTCTAAATAAGATGGCAAAGTTCAATTACACAAGGATAGGGTTGCAAATGAGCCGAGCCGAGCCGAGCCGAGCCGAACTTTAGCATTTTTGGACTTGTTTATTAAAATTGTAACTAACTCGAGCTTGAGCTTAACGAACCGAGCTCGAGCCGAGCTGGCTTAAACTTGACTCGAACCTGTTCACGAGCCTTAACGAGTCAAAAAATTTATAAATTCATATACTGAAGTTATAATTAAAATTTTTATTATACAATTATATATACAATATATATAAACATTCTAAAAAAAAAGCCAATATTTTATTGAAATAATAATATATACTACTACTATTATATAAATATACTATCTATAGTTAACTATTATTTACATTTATATTTTTTAAATATATAAATAACATATTTATTTATTTATTTTACATATTTTTGCATTATTTAATATATAAATAATAAATATTAAACGAGCCAGCTAACGAGCCGAGCTTTAGAATGTTTGGACTTCTTTATTAAAAATTTAATGAGCTCAAGCTTGAACGCAAAAAAAAAAATTAACAAATCGAGTTCGAACGAGTTCTTACTGAGCCGAACTCAAGTCTATTCACGAACGGCTCTATTTATTTGCAGTCCTACGCAAGGACAAGTGAAAATATATGAATTTCCAACACGGCTGAGATTTATCCCACAAGATTCAAACTTGACATTATCACAGAAATAACTTGGATCAAAATTTTGGTAGTTAACACCAAAACTCTTCATATCAACCTTGAACCATCTTGAGTTTTATCTCCGTCTCTTGTGATTTTAGATAACACAGCAAAGTGGTTTTCACTTCTTTCCCTCGGAAAATTAAAACCCATTTCTAAAAACTTCACATGAAAATAAATAAATTACGTCTTGGGTTTTAAGTTGGAAGACCCCAATCATATGGTCAGAGTTGTAAACTCAAAAACCAAGGAACAACATTATAAAAATATCATAAACAAGCACTAAAGCAATAAGATCAAATTAAAAGAGTAAAACCCACTGCCAAATGAAAGAAAAAAATGTGTAATTGAGATTTAAAATGAACAGATTCAATGAGTAAAACCAAAGGATCAAGAGACAATAACTTGTACATAAGTTGAAATGTTTATTGTTGGGAATCACATACATATGCCCGACCAAATTTAAATTTTTTATTTTGAAGCCCAACCACCCATGATCATGTTGGTTTGTAATGTTTGTATATCTATATATATCATAGCATAAAGATAGGCAAAATTTAATTAGGATCTTTGATCATTAATCCAAAAGCCATTCAATCCGACCTCTAAAAATGTATAACTAGAATACCCATTATGTACGCACCTGGTCGCCATCGAAGGGGAGGTCACCATCACCAATGCGAAGATCCAAAGCCTTGACTCCGCCTGAATTTTGGAGCTCCAAGAACTCAGGTTTCGACCAACAACTTGATTTGGAATTGGGTATAATCAAAACAGACAAGGCCGTTGAGATTGCCGACAGAGATATAGCTCTTCTTTTCAGTGATGATGATGATTTTGATTTTGGTGAAGAACTTGAAGTTGCAGAGACCTTCAATGGAGGAGAGAGGAGGATAGACAAAGACGAGACTGTCGAGCAGTACTGACCCTTCATCTTCTTAATCCTTCTTATGCCACGTTTGGCCTGAACTGAAATACTATTAGTTAAAAATAAATTAAAAAACGCCGTCTGTGGGAATCGAACCCACGACCACGTGGTTAAAAGCCACGCGCTCTACCAGCTGAGCTAAGACGGCTATATGTGTTACGGTTATACCAATATCGATTAATATAAAAACAAAATTATACTTTATACATTTTTTTATTTTTTATTTTTTTACAAGTTAATGTGAGGAGGGGTTGGTTTATTTCCTATAATTTTAATGTATGCCATATCTCTTTATAAAAAATATATAAATGGATTTCGCTTGACAATGGACTCTTTTGCTAAATCACTTACTAAAAGGTAAAATAGGTTAAAAAGTTAGTAAGATAAAATATTAGATTCAAACTATAATCATTTCACTTTTTTTTCACAAAAATCAAAAAAACCTAAAAAATCAATCTAAATGAACTTTTTAACCAGAACTAAAATAGCTAAAAAAATCAATTTAAAAAGTCAATTACCAAATGGCAACATAAATTTTTTTGTATTTATTTTCTTAACGTCTTATGCGGCACTAACATTTTTGTTAACAAGTACTACTCAAAATTTGTCTTTTGTCAACTTCTCTTATTACATCTTCCCTTTTAGCTATTCACACTATCACATATTATCACTGTCATCGCTCTTCTCGTCACACCATTACACTCACCATCACCGAGCACAATTACTCATCATCTTCTTTTTCCCGTTTTTCCAACCACCAGCTCCCATGTTGTCACGACCCAAACCCGTCCCTATGGGTTTAGCATCGTAACCGGCCAGTGATCCGCGATTACCAAAGGCCTACTTAACAGTAGTAACAGTAATACAGAGTAAGGGGCTGGCGGAAGCGAAACAGTAATAAAAAGATGTCCAATGAGTTGTGAAAATCTGGATGCAAAAAGACTTTTATGAACAAGCCACATTCATAACCAAAACATATATACATACATCATATACACAAACATCCAGGTTATGGACCAAATCCCTTCACTATAACTGTACAGTCAAGTCCTATTCAGTCAATACAAGACGGAGACAAAAGGGTGAATCTGAAACACCCCAAAACAGCCTTAGCTTAAACGAACTCGGAACCTCGAAGTGAGGCACAATAGTTGGCTCAACAAAACGAGAGCTTAACTTGATGCTCCTAGCTTCGGTCCGATGCCTGGACACCTACATATAAATATAAACAGTGAGCTAAAGCCCAGTGAATAACTGTAACGACCCAGAATCGTGCGTCACAATTATCAGTAATTAATTATGCTTAGGGATGATTTAATTAAAGACTATATGTTTGAATTAGAAAATAGTTGTTGAAATTACAACTTCGGGACTGAAATTGACGACCGTAATGGGTTTAGAAAATGAAATTGAACATGCCTATGTGATATCGGGAATTTTTAGAACTGTCTGAGAAAATAATTTGAGGACTGAATTTCGTCTGATTCGTTAAGCCCCGTTTGGCTCACGTTTTTGGCTTAATTGGATATATATGTTATATAGATAAGGATGTGATGCCTTTTTGCCTCATTTGACTCAAGACCAAAAGAAAAGAAAATATCTAGAGGGAGAGTGAGAGAGAATTCAGGAAAGAGAGAAGCAAAAGGGGAAGAAGAGGAAGAAAAGGGATTAAGCTCAAATCTCTCCAATTAAGTGAGTAAGGTAAGAATCTCCTTCTAATTTCTTGAATTAAGGTTGGACCATCTAGAATCTCATGGCTAGTAAATGGAATTGAAGGGAAGTTATGTTTAATTTGAGAACATATGACCTTAAATAGTATGGTTCTTGTTTATTTGGCATTGTTGAGGGAAAACCTCCATGGATGTCAAGAAATGAAGCTTTAATGTGTACGTTCATGGTTTTTCATCTTACTTTATGGGTTTGATCTTAGCTATGATTTATATGGGCTTTGTGATGAGGTTTGATGATTAAATCATGTTGTTGATCAATAGTTTTGAGCTTTGATTTCAAAATTTGAAGTTAATGTTTCAAAGAAAGGATGAAGTGTAGAAGAACGAATTTCGGACTTTCGCGAGTCCGCCGGCGGAGGAGCCCGCCGGCGTAGAAATCGGCCTCTCAGCAGTTTTGGGGAAAATGTGCAGTCCGCTCGAGCGGACAAGTGGGAGCTCGAGCGGAGGGGCTTATTTTCAGAAATTTTGGAAAGTTGAATTACGTGATTCTAACATGTTAATGGCATTCTTTAGCATCTCATGAGCATGAATTAAAGTAAAGAAGGATTAGATTGAGCATGAAATGAATGTGAAATGGCATGACTTATGTGATATATTGATGATGAATGATAAGAAATGTATTATACTGTTGATGATTTGCAGGTCAAGAAGTGAAGACCGTGCCCTCGGTTTTGGAAACCCACTGTAAGTAACGTTTCTGTAAAGTTATGTTCATATAAAGTATGTTCTGAAAATGTTACGTTGATATGATATGATTGAATGAGAATGTTTTCTGTGAACGAATGTCTTGATTTGCGAATCTAGTATGGCATCCATAGATAGTTCAGTCGTGGGGACGAGAACATGTAGGCCCATGCGCTTTAGTCATGGGGGACGGGATGGAAGGACAAACCCATGACCAGTTTACGAGATCTCGGTATGTGTTTAATCGGTGTCCGGGACCGGTTACTCTAGTCGTTAGTCGACAAATGTTATGCTATGTTATGTTCTATGGAGTATGCCATTATGTATGTTCTATGATGATTATGATTACGCTTCAGTTTATGAATTTATATGAAATGTTTGGAATTCGTTCAACACCCCTTTACGTTAATGTTACTTGCTGAGCTTTAGCTCATTGTTTGTATATATGTATTTATAGGTGATCATTCTGGGAGCCAAGCCTAGGCGGAGTCTCGAGCCGAGCCGCCGTTTTGAAGCCTAACCAGATGTTTTGTGTGCCTCCGAGCTGGGGCTAGGCCTGGAAGGCCGTGGGAGAGTTTTGTTTTGTTTTGTTTGTATATGTGGCGTATGTTGTATATGTTCTTTTGGGGTATATGTTATGTAAAGATAGTGGGTAAAGTAACATCATTTTGGCAGGTAATGTACGTTCATATTTATGCACAGCTCTTTGGACTATTAGTTTCTTATTTCGCTTCCGCGAGCCCCGATTATTTATGTGTTGTATGGGAAGGCCTGTGGTAATCTAAGATTATTGGCCGGTTACGATGCCAACCTTCTCGGGGCGGGTTTGGGTCGTGACAGAATGGTATCAGAGCGCACGAGTTAATTACCCACACACGTGTCCATAAGAGCTGTTAGGTGCATTAGAAAAGAAATAGAGCATGGCATAACATGTGTGCATGTGTGGGTGTGTTTTATGAATATGAGAAATGAGAACTGTGAATGATGAAGCAACAGAAGAACCGTTATGGGAAAATGAAATGTTTTATTTGCTATGGGTTCTATAGACAAATGGAGACCACCAATGCACGGAACGTAGATGAAACAGAATCTTCTGATGCTAGAATGACGCGGTTAGAAAGAATGGTTGAAGCTTTGACTGGGTTGGTTAGACAACAGCTAGAACAAAACCAACAACCATAACAGAGACAGCCCTTTCCGCCTCCTCCACCACCACCTGTGCAAATGGAACCGATTAATAATGATGATGTTATCACTTTGACACAGAAATATAAGAAATTGAAACCACCAGAGTTTGCAGGAGGGATTGACCCCTTAACAGCAGAGACATGGGTACTTGAGACTGAGAAAATTTTTGAGGTGTTTCCGTGTACAGATACTTATAAAGTCCTATTAGCAACATTTACTCTGAAAAAAGAAGCTCGAAGATGGTAGATGCTCGTCCGAGATCAGAATAGGGATTTGACATGGGATCGATTCAAGGCGATGTTTTATGAAAAATACTTCCCACAATGTATGCGAGACAGGAAAATCTCTGAATTCGAACAGTTGAAGCAAGACACTATGTCAGTAGCGAAATATGAGAGTAAATTTACTGAATTAGCTCGTTATGCTCCTCATATGGTTGATACAGAATATAAGAAGGCAAGAAAATTTGAGGGTGGTTTACATGTTGAGGTACTTGACCGAGTGAATGTGCTGAAGTTAGAAAAGTATGTTGATGTCCTTGATAGAGCTTTAATGGCTGAAACAAATATTGCGACTTTGAAAACATCTAAATTACCAACCATGGCAGAAGCGGACAGTAAGAAATTCAAGAAACAGAAAGTGGAAACAGTTAGTGAATCAGTGGGCTCCGTGAATGATAAATCGAATTTAACCATTAATGATAATACAAAGAGAGGTGTGCCTACTTGTAAAGAATGTGGAAAGCAGCATTGGGGTATTTGTCACCGTGGATCTGGAGTTTGCTACAAATGCTGACAGAAAGGACATATAGCTAGAACTTGCCCACAGGTGTATACAAGAAATGAGAGACCCATTGCTAGTGGAGTTAACTCAACAGTGACACCAAAGACAACCACAACAGTTGCCCCTGAGGGGAATACTTTGAGACAAGCCAGAGTTCTGACTTAATTCGGATAAGACCACGAATCTTGGCAAAGCGAAGACAGGTATGATTTTAATTATCTATTATTACCTATGCGATGGAGAATATTGAACATGGGAATATTTGAATGATGTTAGAACAATTGACTATGACTATGATAGAACAAATTCCCTTTGCTATTACCTTTGCTATGGATTATTATGTTATGTTATTATCTTTGCATTGAACGTTATGGAACTAATCCAAGAACTACTTTATGCTGTTGAATAACTGAACAGAACGCCAATACTGATCTCTAATGAACTCTTGAATAGCTGCGGCATGAATAAGAATAAGACTGGGATTTCTGAATTGAATTTTGTCAGGATAAGCAAAGTTTGGAGAACCAAACTTCTTAAGGTGGGGAGAGTGTAACGACCTGAAATCGTGCGTCACAATTATCAGTAATTAATTATGCTTAGGGATGATTTAATTAAAGACTATCTGTTTGAATTAGAAAATAGTTGTTGAAATTACAACTTCGGGACTGAAATTGACGACCGTAATGGGTTTAGAAAATGAAATTGAACACGCCTATGTGATATCAGGAATTTTTAGAACTGTCTGAGAAAATAATTTGAGGACTGAATTTCGTCTGATTCGTTAAGCCCCGTTTGGCTCACTTTTTTGGCTTAATTGGATAGATATGTTATATAGATAAGGATGTGATGCCTTTTTGCCTCATTTGACTCAAGACCAAAAGAAAAGAAAATATCTAGAGAGAGAGTGAGAGAGAATTCAGGAAAGGGAGAAGCAAAAGGGGAAGAAGAGGAAGAAAAGGGATTAAGCTCAAATCTCTCCAATTAAGTGAGTAAGGTAAGAATCTCCTTCTAATTTCTTGAATTAAGGTTGGACCATCTAGAATCTCATGGCTAGTAAATGGAATTGAAGGGAAGTTATGTTTAATTTGAGAACATATGACCTTAAATAGTATGGTTCTTGTTTATTTGGCATTGCTGAGGGAAAACCTCCATGGATGTCAAGAAATGAAGCTTTAATGTGTATGTTCATGGTTTTTCATCTTACTTTATGGGTTTGATTTTAGCTATGATCTATATGGGCTTTGTGATGAGGTTTGATGATTAAATCATGTTGTTGATTAATAGTTTTGAGCTTTGATTTCAAAATTTGAAGTTAATGTTTCAAAGAAAGGATGAAGTGTAGAAGAAGAACCAGAATTTCAGACTTTCGCAGAGTCCGCTCGAGCGGAGGGGAGCCCACTCGAGCGTAGAAATCGGCCTCTCAGCAGTTTTGGGGAAAATGTGCAGTCCGCTCGAGCGGACAAGTGGGAGCTCGAGCGGAGGGGCTTATTTTCAGAAATTTTGGAAAGTTGAATTACGTGATTCTAACATGTTAATGGCATTCTTTAGCATCTCATGAGCATGAATTAAAGTAAAGAAGGATTAGATTGAGCATGAAATGAATGTGAAATGGCATGACTTATGTGATATATTGATGATGAATGATAAGAAATGTATTATACTGTTGATGATTAGCAGGTCAAGAAGTGAAGACCGTGCCCTCGGTTTTGGAAACCCACTGTAAGTAACGTTTCTGTAAAGTTATGTTCATATAAAGTATGTTCTGAAAATGTTACGTTGATATGATATGATTGAATGAGAATGTTTTCTGTGAACGAATATCCTGATTTGCGAATCTAGTATGGCATCCATAGATAGTTCAGTCGTGGGGGCGAGAACATGTAGGCCCATGCGCTTTAGTCATGGGGGACGGCATGGAAGGACAAACCCATGACCAGTTTACGAGATCTCGGTATGTGTTTAATCGGTGTCCGGGACCGATTACTCTAGTCGTTAGTCGACAAATGTTATGCTATGTTATGTTCTATGGAGTATGCCATTATGTATGTTCTATGATGATTATGATTACGCTTCAGTTTATGAATTTATATGAAATGTTTGGAATTCGTTCACCACCCCTTTACGTTAATGTTACTTGCTGAGCTTTAGCTTATTGTTTGTATATATGTATTTATAGGTGATCATTCTGGGAGCCAAGCCTAGGCGGAGTCTCGAGCCGAGCCGCCGTTTTGAAGCCTAACCAGATGTTTTGTGTGCCTCCGAGCTGGGGCTAGGCCTGGAAGGCCGTGGGAGAGTTTTGTTTTGTTTTGTTTGTATATGTGGCGTGTGTTGTATATGTTCTTTTGGGGTATATGTTATGTAAAGATAGTGGGTAAAGTAACATCATTTTGGCAGGTAATGTACGTTCATATTTATGCACAGCTCTTTGGACTATTAGTTTCTTATTTCGCTTCCGCGAGCCCCGATTATTTATGTTTTGTATGAGAAGGCCTGTGGTAATCTAAGATTACTGGCCGGTTACGATGCCAACCTTCTCGGGGCGGGTTTGGATCGTGACAATAACAAATTTGTAAAGAGGTTAAGAATGAATGTCCTTTCATTAAGTAAAACAGTCATTAGCATCAGTAAATCAGTTATTCAATCAGTGGCTCATATTTCATGCTATATCAATCATTTAGAAATCATAACGGTCATACGTGGTATGTCCAATAGCAAAACAATATAGTAGGTCTTAACAGACCGAACAGTCAGTTGATGGCCATTAAAACAGTGAACAGTAGTAGTTCCAACATTGGAACTGGCAGAGATCTCTGTAACAGTAACAGTAACAGTAATAGTAAGTTGTTATAGATGCCACGAGTACAGTTTACAAATAGGATAAACATTCATTCAGTAAACAGTGTTATTTCATAAAACAATACAATCAATCGTTCAGAATAATTATAATTGAACGTATCTTTACAACATTGTTACTCATAGAGTACTGGGCTATAGACAGGCTAGTCAGCGTCCTCGGGTGCCAACCCTACACAGTTGCAGAACGAACACACACACACTAAGTTACACACTTGGGATTAATAACTTAGCCCCTTAACTTGACTTGGTGTGGTTCTATAACATTATCCTCATTAAGATACCTTAAACATGGCCTAGGAATGCCTAGGATGGAATGAGGATGCAAAAATGTACTTTAAAAACACTTTTCAAAATTTGCTGAAAACAGGGATCTCACTCGAGCGTGGCTTTCCCTTTCGGCGGACATCTTGAACAAAGCTCCGCCGGCGTGACTTCCATCGCTCGAGCGGACTGCAAACTCATGAAAAAGTACTGGTTGCACGTTTTTCACGCTCGATGGACGCTTGACCTACGATCGAGCGCGAGACTTAGACCCTCACTCGAGCGCAGATTACCTCGCTCGAGCAGATTGCAAAACACATGAACTTCTGGGCATATGCATTTCACGCTCGAGCGTGACCCTCGACGCTCGAGCGGAAGTGCATGTACTCAGAGTGTATGCTCGAGCGTAAAGTCCTCCGCTCGAGCGTGGATAAAAAATTTGGAATTTTCAGATTGATCCTCAAGTACAAAACTCAACCTCCAAAGCTTCAAATTCGATTTTTCTGGGCTAATTTTCTGGAAAACACTTAGAAACCCATAATACAACATGTTTCAAAGATTATTTTGTAAGATCAAGCCCAAAGGTAAGCCAACTGAACACAATTTAAATGAAACTTTCATGAACAATGTAAGAACATAACATGCATGAGTTCCTATGAACTTTAATGCTCCAAAACATGATCAAATGCAAGATTGAGCTCAAAATCATGGTGAATTCATGGACCACAACTAAAATATGAACATGCATGTGGAAATTCTCATATAAATGATCTCAAAACTCAATGATATGGTCATGCATGCACACATTGCTTCTCAATTCAACTCTTTAGGCTATAACTTGACTCTAATCTCCAATATTTCCATGAACCATGCAAGTAACAACTTAAATTCATAATTAAAAGGATGAATTCCTACCTTAAGTCTTGAATTCCAAGTGTGCTAGCTCAATTTTGCAAATTCTCTTCAATTTCTTCTAAATCTCCAAGCTAATTCTTGTTGAATCAATTTTTTTCCTATCTCTCTCTCTCTCTCTCACGGTTTTGGTCTAGGAAATGAGATGAAGAATGATGCCAAACATGAAATCAAACCAATGGCCTAGAAAATGCCCACTAATGGCAAAAGTGTAATTACCTAGGTTTAATTAGTTTAATATTATTTAATCTAATTTAATCATTCCAAATCAAGTTTTAATTAAACCTATTATAAAATTACATAAATCCTAATTAGCATATTAAACTAATCAATTTCTGATTCGGTCGCCGATAAGGCCTTCAATTTGCAATTCGAAGTCAAAACATGAACAGATCATTAAATGATAAACATATAGAAATGTAATTAAAGCAACACACTCATACAAACAGATTAGGTTTTTATCTTAATCCATTACTTATCATGCTTAATCACAGTTTAACACTAATCAGAGGTGAGGGTTGTTACAGTCTTCCCTTCTTAAAAAGAGTTTGGTCCTCCAAACTCGAATTACCTTCATTTTGGACAAATACTGGATCCAGAGGGAACAATTCAGGGTATCTTTTCATCATATCGTCTTCCCTTTCCCAAGTGGTATAAACGCCACCATGGTTCTGCCAATCCACTTTCACTGACGAGATTTCTTTATTCCTCAACTTCTTGATTCGTCGGTTTACGATCTGGATAGGCCGTTCTTCATAGGTGTAGTTATCACTTAGCACTACACGGGTAGGCTCAATAACATGGAAGGGATCCCGAAGATAATCCCTCAACATTGAAATATGGAAGACATTATGCATATGCTCCCTTTCAGGAGGAAACGTGTCACGACCCAAACTCGCCCCTATGGGTTCAGCACCGTAACCAGCCAGTAACCCGAGATTACCTGTCACGCCCCGAACCCGCCCCTAAAAGTTCGGTGACGAGACCGGCCAGTAATCTTAGATTACCAAAGGCCTTACTGTACTAAACATGAATAAAAGGGGCTCGCGGAAGCGAAAAAGAAACCTAATAGTCCAAGAGCTGTACGTAATATGAACATTTATATACATGCCAAAAATAAGGTTAATTACCCACATTCAGTTACAAAACAAGCGACAAAAGATCATGTAGCACTTAAATACGTGTACAAAAAAACCAAAGGACAAAACTCCGCAAAACGGCCTTCCAGGCCTAGCCCCAGCTCTGAGGCATCCAAAACTCTGGTTGGCTTACAAAACGGCGGCTCAGCTTGAACTCCGCCTAGGCTTGACTTCCCGGCTGCTCACCTATAAATACATATATACGGGGGTGAGCTAAAGCCCAGCAAGTAACAGTAACGTAAAGGGGTTAGTGAATGAAGTCCAACATTTTATATAAAACCGTACTAAAACATTCATAAACATAGTCAGTCATCAGCCATCACATAGAACATACGTAATGGTGTACTCCATAGATCATAACATACGTATCATAACATGTGTCGACAAACGACTAGAGTAACCGGTCCCGGACACCGATTAAACACATACCGAGATCTCAGAATCGGTCATGGGCCTACATATCCGCAAGTCCGCCCCCATGACTCAAACGCATGGGCCTACACGTCTATGTCGTCCCCCACAACTAAAACTATCTATGGACACCATACTAGATTCGCAATCAAGACATTCATTCACGTAAAACATTATCATTTAAACATATCATAACGTTTATCATTGGACATAATTCATAATAACATATCTTTACGAAAATGTTACTTACCGTGGTTTCCTGCTACCGATTACACGGTCTTTCCGTCTTGTCCTGCAATTAACATCATGAAACATTTCTTAACATATATCATCATCCATTCACATAAGTCATGTCATTCTTTTCCTTCTTTACATTCTTTCATATCCATTTCATGTTCAATCTAATCTTCTTTACTTTAATTCATGTTCATAAGATGTTTAAGTGATGCCATTAACATGTTAGAATTAAGTAATTTATGCTGTACAACTTTCAAAATTTCCCTGAAAATAGCCTTCCCGCTCGAGCGCCACTTTGGCGCTCGGCGATGCTTATCCAAAGCTATGGGAGGTGTTTTTCCCGCTCGAGCGGGCTTCCCTACGCCGGCGGACCCTCTGAAAATTCGAAATTTCTGGGTTGTTCTTCAGGCTTCAACTCCCCTTTACAATTTACTTTTCTCATTATGGAATCTACAATCCAAAACACTTGAAACCCATCTTGAATCCACATCAAAACTTCCAAATCAAACCCATATAGAACAATAGAAGATCAAATCTTGGAGTAAAATAGAAAATCATAAACTTGAGCACAAAAGCTTCATTTCGAAACATCCATGGAGATTCCCTTCAAAATGCCCAAGGGTAGACTTGATTCCATGAAATTAGAAATTAACATGCTATCTATTCCATGAAATTAGAGAGAATTTCTTACCTTGATGCTTTAATTTGAACAAGGGTAGACTTGATTCCTCTTTTCCCCCTCTCTTCTTTCCCTTTCTCCTCTTCTTGGTTCTCTCTCTCTCACCCACGAATTCTCTTCTCTCTTTCTCCTTTCCAGATATTTTCTTTTCTTTGAGTCAATGAGGTCAAACTCTCTTATCTCATAGGTTATATACATCACATAAATGATTTGTACCAAAAACATGGAACCAAACAAGGCTTAGCGATTCAGACAGATTCAGTCTTCAATTTATCGTTTCGAATAGTTCTAAACATTCCCAATATCATATAGGCGTGTTCAATTTCATTTTCTGAATCCGTTACGGTCATCGATTTCAGTCCCGAAGTTGTCATTTCAACAGATATTCTTCTAATTCAAACAGATATTCTTCAATTAAATCATATAAACACATAATTAGGTACCGGTAATTACGTCCTACAGTTCCGGGTCATTACATTACCGAAGGCCTGCTTAACAGTAAAACAGTAAAATAGAGTACAGAGGTTGGCGGAAGCCAATACAGTAAATAAACAATGTCCAATGAGCTGTGACAATCTGTATGTAAAAAGACTTTTTGTACATAGATACAGTTAATGACAAAATAGTATACACAATATTAATAGTCGAGCGAGCAGGACCTAATCCCTCTTGAGCGATAAAGATCAGTCTATCGATCTATCTGATTGTTACAAAACATATACAGAGACAGACGGGGGAAATGAAAACACCCCTAAGCCAAAGCTTGACAGGTTCGGAACCTCGCAGTGAGGCACAGTGGCTGGCTTGACAAAAAAGGAAATCTACCCCACGCTCCTAGCTCCGGTCTGGTGCCTATACACCTACATATATATATATATATATATGAGCAGTGAGCTAAAGCCCAGTGAATAACATAATGCGTAAAGAGGTTAAAAATGAATGTCCTTACAGTAATGAAAACAGTTCATTAAATCGGTATATCAGTAATTCAGTCATTCAGTCAAACAATCATATGTGGTACATCCATTAGCATAGCAGTATAGTAAACAGTAGGTCTTAAAAGACCGAACAGTAAATGATGGCCATCAATTAGTAAATAATAGTGGTTCCAACAAGGGAACCGACAGAGATCTCTGTAAAGATAGCGATAAAGATGGTTGCTAAGGATGCCACTGTCTGATTCGAATATAGGACATACATTAATTCAATTACCAGTATTAGTTCAGAAAACAGTTCAGATAATCAGTCAGAAATATTCACAGTTGAACATATCTTTACACAATTGTTACTCACAGAGTTCTGGGCTACAGTAAGCTAAAGCGTCTTCTCGGAAAGCCATACATGATGAACACACACTAAGCTACACAGTTGGGAAAGATAATAATTTAATCCCTAATTTGCCTCGGTGTGGTTCTACATCTATATCCTCTTTAAGATGCCGTAAATATGCCCTAGGAATGCCTATGATGGAAAGATGATGCAAAGATGTACTTTTGAACACTTTACAAAATTTTCAGAAAACAGGGGTCTCGCTCGAGCGTGGATTTCTATGCTCGAGCGGACATGCAGACAAAGGAGCTCGCCGGCGTGACTTCGTCGCTCGGCGGATCAGACTACAAATGAAAATACTGGATGCTCAAAATTCACGCTCGACGGGAGCTCGACCCTTGCTCGAGCGTGAGACACAAGTCCTCGCTCGAGCGTAAACTTTCTTGCTCGAGCGGACTGTAAGCTCATGCAAAGTACTGGATACACGAATTTTATGCTCAAGCGTCATCTTTCTCACTCAAGCAGACTTCATAGTCTAGAGGGTACGCTCAAGCGTGGAATCCCTCGCTCAAGCGTGAGTCCAAATTCTGGAAATTCCATATTTGAACCTCAAGCTCAAAACTTAGTTTTAATGCATAAATTTCGATCCTCTTGGGCTAATTTTCTAGAAAACACTTGTAAATACATAGAATAACATGATTCAAAGCTCAATTTGTAAAATCAAAGCCCAAGGGTAGTTCAATCAAACTCAATTTCAAAACTAAATTTCAAGAACATGATGAATGTATAACATACATGAATTCAGCAACTTCAAAGCTCCAAATGCTAGCTCAATTGAGCCAATTCTTTCCAAAACATGATGAAATCATGGACTATACCAATAATATGAAAATGCATATACCAAATTCCATGAAATCAACATCAAAACTCAAGGATGTAAACATACATGCATGAATTAAGCCCTAATTCAACATAATTTAACTAAACCTTGACTTAGATCACTAGAGGCTCATGAATCATGCAAGAACAAGCTTAAACACAACAATTTTTTTAAAAAAAAATTACAGCTTTAAATCTAGTTTATAATACGTAACAGTTGATATTTCTAATATTGTTACGCGATGACTGATATTGATACATTTCTCATATCACTATTTAAAATTCTAATTTTTAAATGGCATCTTTTCATAAAATTATATGCTCAGTACTCATATTAATAAAAAGTAAAAAAGATTGAGAGTTCTAAAATGTAAGCTCTAGAAGAGCTCACATATATGAGCCCTACTTATGACGTGATGTTTTTACTAATATTTTTGTTTTTTTGTTTTTTTTTAATTTTCTATTGTCACCTAAATAGAGTTCACTTTAAAACTCTATTTTTAAAGTTTTGTATCATTGTCCTAATAAAAATTAGGATAAACTACAAATACACTTTCTGAAGTTTGCTTAAAGTACAGATTGTCCCTGTGATTTGAAAAATTACAAATGCATCCTTGCTAGTATTTTTTATTTAACGGAATTAACTAAAAAAATGAAATTCATAATTGTTTTCCTATAAAATAATAAAATTACCTAAATTTTTAATTGAAACATATTTCTAACATCATTAAAAATTGTTAATTGACTTGATTATTTATTAATAAAATAGACGATTTATTATAAAATTAGAAATCTAAAGAGATAGAATATAATTTTTAAAATCATAAGAGATAATTCATATTTTGATCAAATTTTATAATTTATCCTAAAAATTATTATAGGCACTTTATTGAATGAAGCAAAAGACGCTTTTAGGTTGCCCCTAGATTCTTGAATTAGAGGTGTAGGAGCTTAATTATGAAATCAACCTTCAATTTCTTTAAGATCGCCAAGCAATATCAAGCAAAAGTGAGATGAAATCAACTCTTTTAGTCTCTCTCTCTCTATGGTCGGCAATAACAAGGAGAATGGCTGATGGATTGTGTTATTTCTAATGTAATAAGGCTTCAAAAGATATTAGGTAGTGGTTCACTCAATGGTCTAATGGTAAATAAGTCCAACTCTATTAATTTGGCTTAATTTACTCTAATTTAATCATACCAAATCAGTTTTCAGATAAATATGTCATAAAATCACATAAATTCCAATGATCATAAAACACTAACCAATTTCAGGTTCGGCCGCCGGTAAGGCCTTCAATTAGCAGTTTAAACATAAAAACATGAACAGATAATTAAACAGTCAAACAGATATAATGCAATTTAAACAGATATACTCAATCAATCAGTTTCAGATTTCAGTTGATCAGTTCAGTATTTCGATTACTTCAGTTATCAGTCATAATCAGTCTCAGTTTAGTAGTAATCAGTAGTTTATCGGTAAGCAGTGATGAGGGTCATTACAAAACGCTACTTGGTACGCTACTGGATTGATCTTTTCAATGATTTCATACGGCTTAACATATCTCGGTGCTAGCTTACCCTTAGCCCCAAAACAAGTCTGTCCTTTCATTGGTGTCACTTTAACAAAAACATGATCACTCACTTCATATTCCCTGTCTCGCCTTCGGACATCCGCATAACTTTTCTGTCGACTTTGTGCGGTTTTCAATCTTTGTTGAATCAGTTTCACCTTTTCTGTGGTCTCGTGTACAATCTCGGGCCTAAGTAAAGGCCCGTCTCCAACTTCTGCCCAACAAATAGGAGACCAACATTTTATGCCATATAAAGCCTCGAAAGGCGCCATACCAATGCTCGAGTAAAAACTATTGTTATAGGCGAATTCAGCTAAAGGTAAATGACTTTTCCAATTTCCTTGGAAATCAATAACACACATAGGCAGTAAGTCTTCCAAAGTCTGGATGGTTCTTTCTGATTGGCCATCTGTCTGAGGATAATATGCACTACTCAGTCTCAATTCGGTACCCAATGCTGTTTGCAGACTTTGCCATAATCTCGATGTAAACTTCGAGTTCCTATCAGAAACAATAGATACAGGCACTCCATGCAATCTGACAATCTCATCAATATAAATTGTAAACAATTTATCCGCATTATAAATTGTTTTGACAAGTAAGAAGTGAGCAGATTTAGTCAATCGATCAACAATAACCCAAATTGAGTCCATACCTTTACTGGAGCGAGGTAATC
This sequence comes from Camellia lanceoleosa, assembly GCA_025200525.1. Taxonomy (NCBI): domain Eukaryota; kingdom Viridiplantae; phylum Streptophyta; class Magnoliopsida; order Ericales; family Theaceae; genus Camellia; species Camellia lanceoleosa. The sequence continues at coordinate 170,289,349 of CM045765.1, forward strand.
CTACAATGAAATCAATGGTGATATGTTCTCATTTCCGCTCCGGTATCAGTAAGGGTTGAAGTAAGCCTGCAGGTCATTGGTGTTCAGCTTTAACTTGTTAGCAATGTAGACATTTCGACACAAAGTCAGCAATCTTTTTCTTCATTCCCGGCCACCAGAAATTAAGTTTCAAGTCTTGGTACATTTTTGTATTTCCTGGATGGATGGAAAGTTTTAAATTGTGGCTTTCCTGCAAAATTCGTCTTTTCAGTTCAGAATCATTTGGTACACATAACCTTCCCTGAAATTTCAACACATTATTTTCAAGTTTAAAGTCCGGCCTTGGTTTGGATTCCCGTTTATCAACGACCTTCTTCAAAAAGTCATCTAGGTGTTGTTTCTCTTTAATCTCTTCAATAAGTGTCGGTTGAGCAGAAATAGTAGCCAATGTCCTACCTTGTTCTCGTAAAATAATCTCAACTTCAAATTTCTCAAGATCGCAAAGCAGTTCTTTCTATCTGGTAAGTAAGCAAGCCAAATTCCCAATTGATTTTCGGCTAAGTGTATCAGCAACGGTGTTAGCTTTCCCCGGATGGTACAAAATTTGCAAGTCATAGTCTTTTATCAGTTCTAACCATCTTCGCTGTCTCATATTCAACTCTTTTTGTGTAAAGAAATATTTCAGACTCTTGTGATTTGTGTACACTTCACATGTTGCCCCATATAAATAGTGGCGTCAAATTTTCAATGTAAATACTACTGCGGCAAGTTCCAAGTCATGAGTTAGGTAATTCTTTTCATGTGGCCTCAGTTGTCGAGAAGCATATGCAATAACTTTACCATTCTGCATTAATACACATCCCAAACCCTTATAAGAAGTATCACTAAAAATAGTAAATCCATCCGTGCCTGAGGGTAAGGTAAGAATCGGTGTAGTCAGAAGTCGAGTCTTTAACTCTTGGAAGACTGATTCTCTCTGATCAGTCCAGTCAAATGATATTTCCTTTTGAGTCAATTGAGTCAATGGTAGAGCAATTTTGGAGAAATCTTTCACAAACCTTCTGTAGTACCCGGCTAAGCCCAAGAAACTCCGGACTTCAGTAACATTAGACGGTCTAAGCCAATTCACCACTACTTCGATCTTCTGTGGGTCAATTGAAATGCCATCCTTACTAATCACATGCCCTAAAAACATCACATTATCAAGCCAAAATTCACATTTTGTTAGTTTTGTATACAGTTTCTGTTCTCTTAAGGTTTGTAAAGCAATTCTTAAATGACGTTCATGTTCTTCCTTACTCTTGGAATAAATCAAAATGTCATCTATAAAAACAACCACAAATTCATCGAGGAATGGTTTGAAAATTCTGTTCATAAGGTCCATAAATGCAGCAGGCGCATTAGTAACTCCGAAAGGCATAACAAGGAATTCATAATGTCTGTACATCGTTCGGAAGGCAGTCATTTCAATGTCCCCTGTTTTGACTTTCAACTGGTGATATCCGGATCTAAAGTCAATTTTGGAGAAAACCTAAGCACCTTGCAACTGGTCAAATAAATCATCAATACACGGCAATGAGTATTTGTTTTTCACTATTACCTTGTTCAATTCACGGTAGTCAATAGAAAGTCTTAATGAGTCGTTTTTCTTTTTCACAAATAGAACTGGTGCACCCCACGGTGAAGTACTAGGCCTAATGAACTTCTTATCCAACAATTCTTGCAGCTAAATTTTCAATTCTTTCAATTCGGTAGGTGCCATTCTATACAGAGCTTTGGAAACTGGCTGTGTATCCGGTAACACTTCAATAGTGAACTCAATCTTCCTATCAATCAAATCCCCTAGCAAGTCATCTGGAAAAACATCTGGGAATTCTCTGACTATAGGAATACTGCCCACATTAGCTTTAGTATCAGTAGGTACAGTCAATATGCGACATAAATACCCTTTACACCCCCTTTTAATTAATTTGAATGCTTTCATGGACGAAATTATATATGGGGGAGGTACTACACCAACTCCGTTAAATACAAATTCAGGCAATCCAAATGGACGAAAAATAACTTGTTTCGTTACACAATCTATGGTACCATGATATTTTGTTAACCAGTCCATTCCCAAAATTACATCGAAATGATCAATATTCAAGGGTAGTAAATCAATATACAAAAGTGCATCCACAATAACAATTTCACATACAGGATACACATAAGCACAAGTTATGGATCCTCTAGCAGGTGAAGATACAGCTAACAAATAGTTCATGGGTTCCAGTGGTCTATTTAATTTTCGTGAAAAAGCATGCGAGACAAACGAATGTGTAGACCCCGAATCAATCAGAATATAAGCATTTTGAGCACAAATTGAGAGTATACCTGACATAACTGTTTCGGTGTTCTGCACATCTCCCGGTATGAGTGCAAACACTTGGCCTTACCTTAAAGGCTCCTTTCCAATAGCTTTGGGATTGGGTTTTGGTGTAACAGTTGATGCTGCAGCACTAGCTGCAGCCTTATTATTGCCTTGAGATGTGGAAGGGCAATCTTTGACCATGTGGCCCACACCTTGCCACACCTGTAACAGGCACCAGAAATTCTGTAGCAAACCTCCTTATGCCTTTTTCCACATTTGGAGCAGGGTGGTATGGAGCTGTTCTCCTAATTAGAGCTGCTTGATGACCCTGTGTTTTGCTTTTTATTCAATGAGTTATTTCGGCCCTTTTTGAAATTAAAGCCTCACCTCTTACCCCGCCATTCAGTCACCGGTGTCTTAGCCTGTTGTAATGCAGTAACATTTGCTTCGGCCATAATTGCTCAGTCAAGGACATCCACATATTTGAGCAGTTTCAGAACATTGATTCGATCAAATATTTCTACATTAAGCCTGCCTTCAAATTTTCTGACCTTTTTGTAATCAGTATCAACCATGTGTGGTGCGTATCGGGCAATTTTGGTGAACTTAGATTCATATTCTGCTACTGACACGGTACCTTGTTTCAATTGCTCAAATTCAGTCACTTTACGGTCCCTGACACATTGAGGAAAGTATTTTTCAAAGAAGGTTTTTTTAAGCTGGGCCCAAGTCATAGCATTATTAGCATTACGTATAAGCATCCACCACCGTCTAGCCTCTTCCTATAAGGTAAAGGTAGCCAGTAATACCTTGTGTGCCTCCGAACATAGAAACACTTCAAACAGTTTTTCGATTTCTAAAATTCATGCTTCGGCCTTTAATGGTTCAAAGCCTCCTTGGAATGATGGTGGTTTCATTTTATTGAACTTCTGTGTCAAAGCAATTACATCATCATGAACATTCAGTTCTGATTGTACTGGAGGAGGTGGGGGCTATTGGTTTTGTTGTTGTCTTAGGACCTCAGTCAACAGTTCAACCATCCTTTCTAACCATGCCATTCTTGCCTCAGATGATTCAGATTCATCGGCGTTTCTTGCATTCTCTATTTCACTATAGGCAATATGGTAATAATAAACATGGGAAGTTGCTGACTTAAGTACATTAGTACATTAGCGCATATATTCATATCATGGCCACACACACTTTCTCGTGCTCATGCAATGCCCTAATTACTTTTCTAGGACATCCTATAGCTCATTTGGACACGTGCGTGCGATATAACTCGTGCTTTGATACCACTCTATCACGACCCAAACCCCCCTATGGGTTTAGCATCGCAACCGGCCAGTAATCCGGGATTACCGAAGGCACGCTAATGAGTGATAGTAAATGTCTGAGTAAGAAATTTGGCGGAAGCCAAACAGTAATAAAAAGATGTCCAATAACCTGTGAAAATCTGGATGCAAAAAAACTTTTATGAACAAGCCACATACATAACCAAAACATATATACATACATTATATATACAAACATCCAGGTTAGGGACCAAATCCCTTCACCATAATTGTACAGTCAAGTCCTATTCAGTCAATACAAGACAGAGACAAAAGGGTGAATTTGAAACACCCCAAAACAGCCTTAGCTTGAACAAACTCGGAACCTCATGAGGTACAATGGTTGGCTCGACAAAACGAGACTTAACTTGATGCTCCTAGCTCCGGTCCGGTGCCTGGACACCTACATATAAATATAAACAGTGAGCTAAAGCCCAGTGAATAACAAATGTGTAAAGGGGTTAAGAATGAATGTCCTTTCATTAATTAAAACAATCATTAGCATCAGTAAATCAGTTATTCAATTAGTGGCTCATTTTTCATACCATATCAGTCATTTAGAAATCATAACGGTCATACGTGGTACGTCCAGTAGCAAAACAATACAGTAGGTCTTAATAGATCGAACAGTCAGTTGATGGCCATCATAATAGTGAACAGTAGTAGTTCCAACATTAGAACTAGCAGAGATCTCTGTAACAGTAGTAGTAACAGTAAGTTGCTATGGATGCCACGAGTACAGTTTATAAATAGGATAAACATTCATTTAGTAAACAGTGTTATTTTAGAAAGCAATACAATCAATCGTTCAGATTATAATTGAACGTATCTTTACAATATTGTTACTCACAGAGTACTGGGCTATAGACAGGCTAGTCAGCGTCCTCGGGTGCTAACCCTACACAGTTGCAGAACAAACACACACACACACACTATGTTACACACTTAGGATTAATAACTTAGCCCCTTAACTTGACTTGGTGTGGTTCTATAACATTATCCTTATTAAGATACCTTAAACATGGCCTAGGAATGCCTAGGATGGAATAAGGATGCAAAATGTACTTTAAAAAACACTTTTCAAAATTTGCTGAAAACAGGGATCTCGCTCGAGCGTGGCTTTCCCCGCTCGAGCGGACATGCAGACAAAGAAGCTCCACTCGAGCGTGACTTCCATCGCTCGAGCGGACTGCAAACTCATGAAAAAGTACTGGTTGCATGTTTTTCACGCTCGATGGACGCTCGACCCACGATCGAGCATGAGACTCAGACCCTCATTCAAGCGCAGATTACCTTGCTCGAGCGGACTGCAAAACACATGAACTTCTGGGCATATGCATTTCATGCTCGAGCGGAAGTGCATGTACTCAGAGTGTACGCTCAAGTGTGAAGTCCTCCGCTCGAGCGTGGATAAAAAATCTGGAATTTCCAGATTGATCCTCAAGCACAAAACTCAACCTCCAAAGCTTCAAATTCGATTTTTCTGGGCTAATTTTCTGGAAAACACTTAGAAACCCATAATACAACATGTTTCAAAGATTTTGTAAGATCAAGCCCAAAGGAAAGCCAATTGAACACAATTTCAATGAAACTTTCATGAACAATGTAAGAACATAACATGCATGAGTTCCTATGAACTCTAATGCTCCAAAACATGATCAAATGCAAGATTGAGCTCAAAATCATGGTGAATTCATGGACCACAACTAAAATATGAACATACATGTGGAAATTCTCATGTAAATGATCTCAAAACTCAATGATATAGACATGCATGCACACATTGCTTCTCAATTCAACTCTTTAGACTATAACTTGACTCTAATCTCCAATATTTCCATGAACCATGCAAGTAACAACTTAAATTCATAATTAAAAGGATGAATTCCTACCTTAAGTCTTGAATTCCAAGTGTGCTAGCTCAATTTTGCAAATTCTCTTCAATTTCTTCTAAATCTCCAAGCTAATTCTTGTTGAATCAATTTTTTTCCTATCTCCCTCTGTCTCACGGTTTTGGTCTAGGAAATGAGATGAAGAATGATGCCAAAAATGAAATCAAACCAATGGCCTAGAAAATGTCCACTAATGGCAAAAGTGTAATTACTTAGGTTCAATTAGTTTAACATTATTTAATCTAATTTAATCATTCCAAATCAAGTTTTAATTAAACCTATTATAAAATTACATAAATCCTAATTAGCATATTAAACTAATCAATTTCTGATTCGGTCGCCGATTATGTCTTCAATTTGCAATTCGAAGTCAAAACATGAACAGATCATTAAATGACAAACAGATAGAAATGCAATTAAAGCAACACACTCATACAAACAGATTAGGTTTTCATCTTAATCCATTACTTATCATGCTTAATCACAGTTTAACACTAATCAGAGGTGAGGGTTGTCACCCATGTATTGCAATTGTTCATCTTTCATATATTTTTGTTAGTAAAATTTTCATTAAGTTTGGATCAACAAAGTCTTAGCATAAATTTTACTAAAGAACATAATGATTAAACAATTGTGTTGAAATTCTATTCTTTAAAGGTTTCAATAACTTCCTTGAAATAAAAATAATGACAATAAAACCATAAAATATAAAAGAAAGAGAAAATAAGATGATCAAGTAAAATGATTAAATAAATAATCAAATTACAGGTAAAGTACATTAAAACTACTTATATCTATATAGTATCTACTCCTATGATAGAAAAGAAATAAAAATCAAGGTATGTATTTGATTTGTTGAAGATCATTACAATATAGTCATACATGGCAATTTATAAAAAAATATAGTATTAACCACCTTGCAACCAAATAACTACTCATAAATTTCATCTTTTTACATTTTCACTTGTTTTCCATCCATTAAATCTTCATAACTTCTCTTAATTTTTAATATTTTATTGCATAATAATAATAATAAGTAATAAAAAATTTAAATCTAGTCATAATTTATACAATCAATAGACCATAATCGACGATAAAATTATTTATAGTGCAAACAATCTCCAAACAACTTCTCTTCCCATTACACCCCCTCATTTTCCCATCGCTCTCTTGTCTCAACCCCTTCCTTTTATACTACACCTTTGTTCCTCCTCCCTAACCTTTTAAATAGAAATTTGGCAAAAAATTCAACCTAAGCATGGTGAAATAAAGGGAAATTTTTTAGTGTTTGATAGATTACAATTTATTTTATAGAAAATATAAAGTCAAAATTTTGTACTAACAAACTGTTGACACCAAAAATTGATTGTCTGACGATTATAGCTTGTCGATTATGATCAAGTCTCGTTTAATTGATTGTAACTTGTCAATTATGGCCAAATCTAATTTCATTGATTGTGACTTGTCAATTTTGATCTGTCGATTTAGATTATGACCATCTTCAAAAATTTACTATGGCCATAATTAAGTTTTATTATTATCATTATTATTATTATTATTGCTAGCAGTCTTCCTAAGCTTACGTGAGAGGAAAATGACAACGTGGATCATAGCATCATGGCTCTAGAACAACGTGTGGCTTGGAAACTGAAGGAGGTGATTCAAAGCATAGTGGGTCATAGCACCAAGGAAAGAAAAGTGGAACATGGGAAGACACTCCTTGGTGACAAGTTGAAAGATGAACACTTATTACTTTATGCTAAGAATGTGGATTGATTCAAGGAACTGTGGGTTGATTTTTCATTTATTGAATAACTGTTTTAAAGAACTGCTTTGGGTAGTTTTCATTTGAAAATATGCTTATAAAAGACTAAGGGAGATACAAGGAGAAATAATCAACAAAACATCAAACTCATCAGAGTCCTTTATTTAGGAGTAGTCTACCTTAATTTAGGAGTAGGTTATCTTAATTTAGGAATAGATTAACAGTTAGTTCTTGTAACCATTTTAGTACTTGTCAATTGTGTAACAAAGATTGTGCTTGTTGTTTAATTAATGCAATTGAGTGACAAGTTTTAATTTTATTACCAATTCTAGTGTGTCTATACTTTGTTTCTTCACATTGTAACCTCCAAAGGCATAGGATACCAACCACATTGCCTGATTGAATTTCTATTTGTGAAAATTGATTTTTATTGTCATTTTTTGATTTGATTCAAACCAAATTTTTGTTAATACAAACATTTAAATAACAAACAATAAATATATTATATATCTATCTATTAACATAAAGTTTGTTGGGAACACTGTCACTTTTCTTTTTCTTTTTTTTTGTTTTTGTTTTCAAGGTGTCTTCTACATCTAGTATCTGTCATATCTAATAACAATTAATCGAAATATATATTTTTTCATTCATCAAACTATTTAAAATTTTATAATTATAAACAAAGTAGATTGTGGATTGTTTTGGGAAATAAACTTTTTAAATATTTTTTTATGAAAAGATTTTTAAAAAAATATAAAGGGATTGGTTTAATGTTTTCTATAATAATTTTTTTGACTAAAATTTCAACCTATCATAATAAACCAACAAAATGAACCAATCCCATTATGGCCCCCTTGTTTTTTGGGAGGGGGGAGTCACAATTTTTTTTTTTTTTTTTTTTTTTTTCGAGTCACATGTGTTTTTTTTTTGTAGTGATTTTTTTAAAAAAAAATTATGTCAATTTTTTTTATAACTTTTTTGGTCCGTTTTGTCGAGACGAATTTAAAAAAAAAATTTGAAAAATTCCAAAAAAAATTACTAAAGACGAAAATAAACAAAAAAAAAAATTATTTATTTTGAATTATTTTTGTCTTTATGATTTTTTTTTTTGAATTCGTTTAAAAAAATTATAAATTTTCAAATATAGAAACCTAAAACATTTTGAAAATTTTGAAAAAAAAATCATTAATGCAGTGTTTGATTTAAGGATTTGAAAAGAGAAATAAAAAGAATGTGTAAAATTAGATAAAATATAAATATATTTTATTCATTTATTTTTTTAAAAAAAAATTCATTCTCAAATCTTGCAATCAAATACAGTGTAAAGACAAAAATAAGCCAAGAAAAAACAAAAAACACTTCTCATAGTGGGTCTAACGGACCAAACTGGGCTGTTTGGGTGGGAGACAAGACTAAGGGCGTAACCCAGGCGGGTTCGGTGGGTTGGGAGGTTGTCCAAGCCAAATTTAAGTTGTGCTGAGATTTGCCTAAGCCCGTGTGATGCCCCAAATTTTGATAATATAATACAATGATACACCGGAGTTTAACTAGCGGATACATATCATTTTTAAGCACAAAATACAAATAATTACATTAAAAAAAATATTAATAATAGTTATAGATAAAATTCTTCAAGTCTTTAAATACAGATCAGTTCCTTGATACAAAAAGATTATCTAAAATACAGGAATTATAAAATCTAATCTCTAAGGCAGCCATGGTTCCTCAAAACTTTTAGAGATTTCATTCTCAGTATAAAACTCGCATTCACTTAGCATAAAATGCCATAAGCTTTGAATGCCCAGTAAACACACACCCCAACCCTTTTCCCATTTCAAATACGCAAGTAACATAATGGCATGATCATAACATACAACGAAAGTAATAATTAAGCAGAGCTTATAATTAAATTTCAGTTATCATGAATAATAGTCAATTTTAGTTAGTTCTAGGCAGCTCCCCATGGAATGTTGTTCATACCCAACCACTAACACTGGCCACAGGCAATTCTGACTCCCCCTTGGTTAATATAATACCAACGCGTCGCTTACCGCATAACCATCAGTGCGTCGCTTACCGCACAATTACCAATGATGCCCACGCACTTAGGTTACATACGCGAGTAGTAACATCACTGTCTGTCCCAATGGAACGGGCTTCCAGGGATACTCTCCCTGTGTGAGACCCTTACTGCCACCCTTATGCCTCCCATTTCCGTTAAGCAACCATAATACTTCCCGTGCCATGTTAGGGTTTGAAAGCACACTTGCGCAAGACTTCACAAAAATGGAACACATTCCACTATATCATACTCTTGAATCCATCATTCATTATCTCATAAAATTTAACACAATGATCGCAACCCATTACCATCCCATTTGATTTCTCCTTTATTAAGTGCATTATGCTCTCAATTATAGCAAAGCATGGTTAATATAATTACGAATCCAAATTAAACAACAAGTAATTTATTCATGGTAAGGCAAATTCACAATTTGTCATAGATTACATATCAAGACTAAAACATTCAAGAAACGTAGAATATAAGAGTTGCAAACCAAATAAGAGCATGTTAACACAAATTTCAGATTTTCATATTTGAACCAATTTGAAAATAATTATGAAAAAAATACTTTTATTGGCCCTAAGTACCTGGGCTCATGTGAGTTTGTAGATAAACAAGTCTAGTTTGAAACTCAATTTACGAAAGTAAGATAGGTATTTAGGATTTTAAAATAATTCAGAATTACCAAGATCTGTCCAGATTCGTTGACTGTTACACAAATCGATTTTTCTCTCGAATCCCTCACTCTTTTGAGTTTAAACAAATTTTAGTTAAAATATAACACCAAGATTAGATTTTGACATAAAAGTGGACTCAAGATTATTTTTCTGGAATTTTATAAAAATAGAGAAAGTTGACCGTTTTTCTGGTTCTATAAGTAACAAACTTAGAAAATTTGTTTAGGTTATAAACATACATCCTTAGGTTCTACCAAAATTATCACATACTCTATACATACCAAATATTACACCATAAAAGCAAATTTTGAGTTTATGGAGTTTTGATATGAAAATAAATTCAAAAGAGAGAAAAGATTTGCTGCTGAAAATTTAAGAAAGAAAGAGAAACATACCATTTCTCGGTTAATACACATTTATACAAGAGTGTAGGCCTAGACTACAACATATATATATATATAGCATGTATTAGGAGGGGAAAAACAAGTATTAAAATAACTTGAGAGAAGAGGTGACGTATGTTTACCTTTGTTGTACAAGACTCAACACAATTATTCTTTTTCTACTTCTCTTCTCTCTCTCTCTCTCTCTCTCTCTCTCTCTCTCTCCCCCCAAGATAACTCGCTCTCACTCCTCTAGTGCATGGCTGAAAAATGTGTAAAATGAGGGAGGAGAAGTGTGCATATATATAGAAAGAAGGATTGGGAGGTTTTTTAGAGGTCAAGTTCTATAAGTGCAATTTGTCAAAGCTGCCATCAAGACCCTTTCATCCATCATATGACCAACAACTTGGACTCCAAGAAATATATATATACATATATATAAGATATTTGTATTTATAAATATAAAATAATAGGCATAAGTAAATTAATTAAGAAAATATTACAATTAAGGTTTGGAATGAAATAAAATAGAAATATATAGGGACCAAGTCTAAATTTATGAAACATTGATATTTAGTATACAATATACTAACATTAGAAAATAGTTAGAATAAAAAATTTGGGTCCTGTTAAATTAATGCGTAAACAAAGGCGAGAAACCGAGCAAAAACAATATTACCGGGAATTAAGATTTTAAAATGATTAATCTATAATTATAGGGTCTAATAATTAATAATAAGGTTTTAAAGGTGATTATTAACCTACGGGATCGATTAGGGTTTACTCAAATTAATTCGCGATACTGCACGATTTTAGAGTTTAAAGCGTAATTAAGAGAAAATTCAAAGGCTTTATTGAAATAAACTCATAGTTAAGGATTTAATGGTAATTACAAAAATTAGGGTTTCTACAGCCCGGTTAGGCCCGAATTGCAACCCGAGGTTGCATGCCCAAACCCGACCCAAGTTAAACTCAAATTGCTCGAGTTGCTCGAATTGTAAATGAATTTCATTTTTCATTTTTTTATTTTTTTTAACTACATTATTAAATTATTAAAATTTGATTATATTTACATTTTTTTATTATAGAAAATCATTAATACCATAAAAATAAATATTTTATATAACGTAAGAAAGATGCTGCTATAATAGTTTTTACAATTTACGAGTGAAAACAAAAAAACAAAAAAATAAATAAGATTTTATGTTATTTGTATATATAAATATATATATTCAATAAAATTTGATAATCTAAATTACTTTAATATCATGTAATGACTAATAATTTATAGGTATATTTAATATTTTTATATATCTATATATGTATAATTCAGGTTTGGGTTACTCGGGTTATTTGACTTTTTTGTCCAAGTTTTTCTAAATTTAATTCAAACTTTTAAATTTTTGCCCAAACTTATACCAATTTTAAAATATCTTATGCAAGCTCTAAAAAAATTCAAACTAGGTTCAGTTGCTCGAATTGAGTCGGCCCAAATTGGACTAGACAATCCTTGGTTAGAGCTCATCCGACCCGAACCTAATCAGATGGACCCCCGACCCATATTCCTTTCTCTCGCCCGTTTGCCAAGTATCCAATTGAACTGTTTCTGAGAACTTCTCTTACCTTCTAGACAAATACAGAGAGAGAGAGAGAGTCATAAACCCTAGTTTCACCTCCGAACTCACCTCTGTGTATTCAACAATGGAGACGAACAAAGACTCAATAGTGGATGTGAGATCAGTGGTCGAAGCTATATCTTCAGACGACAATGATGCTCCTCTTTACCAGGTCGAAAGCCTTTGTATGCGTTGCCGCCAAAACGTATCTTCTCTCTCTCTCTCTCTCTATATATATGCTGATTATGTAATTTTGTAGAACTGGTTTCTAAAACTATTGTGAATGTGACGATGCCAAAAGATTGTTTTTTTTTTTGTTCTTCATAATCTTCTAAATTTCACTGTAGGGATGGATTAGATAATCAAAATAGTATTTATCACATATTTTGATTATGGGATAACCAAGCTCCTCAAAATTGTTTCTTTTTTTTTTTTTTGGGGGGGGCGGAATACTAAACACTTGTTTTGTTTTCGTTTTTGTGTTTAGGAAACAAAATTGGGTTGCTTTCAGGATTTAATTCATAAAAATATAAAACAAAAAAACGAAATGCAACAACCAAACAGAAGAAAAGAGAAGGAAAAAGTGGCAAAATATTATCTTTTAATGCTCTGTTTGTTTGAATGGAAAATATTTTCCAAAAAATGTTAGAAAACAAAAACGAAAAAGTATTTTCCATGGTGAACAAAAAAAGAAGCCATTTGGGCAGTAAATATTTTTCACAAATGTTTTTCAAGCTACTACCAATATGTTATCACACTACCACCACCATCATCACCGTAGCCATCACTGCTGCTGCCACCTCACCACTACACCGCCGCCGCCACCAAACATGGAAACATGTTTTTTCCAAAAAACATTTTATGGAAAAAGTTTTTTTAGAAAATGTTTTCCGTTAATAATGTTTTTCACCCAAAGTTTCATTCACTTTTCCTTTTCTTTTTTTGCTTTTGCTCCATAAACCCCTCCTTCAAAGCCAATATCAAAACACAGGGGGTGTTTGGGAAACCAATATTGAGGCTAAAATAGCCTCAAATACATTTTTAGCCAAATAGCCTCAAATATTTTAAACCAATAGGAAAAAAAAAAAAAAAAATCATTTTGGCATGGGGCAGCTACACTGTCACGTTGACAGTGTAGCACAGTGGAGTTGACAGCCTATTGCCTAAGATAGTAAATGACGATTTCACACCAATTTTGAAAAATGTAAGATTGGGGACAAATTTGTCATTTTAATTTCAAACATCATTTCAACACATTTTTTAATACAACAACTCAAATAAAAATCCATCATATCTTCCCAAACACAAAAACTAAAGTAGCCTACTAAAATAGCCAAAAAGTCAAAAAACCTCTAAAATAGCCACTTCCCAAACATCCACACAATAATTGGGGTTTGTCAGCCTTTTCTGAATTTCTGCTTTTCGGTTATCTGGTTTCATCAAAAGCTTTTCATTAATTCATATTGGGAAATGTAGTATTTATTATTGAGCTGAGATGCTTCCAAAAAAAAATATAGCAGTTACATGCATTTACTTTCATCTAGTAATCATGGGATATCAATCATGAATTTCTGAACGTTGTCTAATGTGGTGGTGTTAACAGGGCACAACGAGGTTTTTATTAACTTTGATTCCGCACTTCAGAAAGGTATGCTTTTGCCATCTTTGGGGAATATTGTCTACCTGAAAGGTTTAAGTTAACATGAATGTTATTGTTGTTACTTTTACTAGGCTATTGCTTTTCTTAGTTTTATATTATTTAGAAAATTCCATTATGTTATGAAGGGTTAAGCTTTGACAATCTACCCTAGAAAAATGGGTTGAATCTCTCTCTCTCTCTCTCTCGTGTACATGCTTGATTGATGTTGCCCTGCCTGCTTCATTTTCTTGTCTTGAGCTTATGGAAAATCAGGTGAAGGTTTCTTTCTATAGTAAAATTCTTTCTACTTGCAGATCTTGTTGTCAGCCTTTGAGTGTCCACATTGTGGCGAGAGGTAGTTATTTTTACGCCCTTTACAATTATGAGAATCTTTATCATATTTAGGTCAATTTGTCTTTTCTAACAGGTCCTTATGTTATCTGTCTGGTCTATCTGTAGGAACAATGAAGTGCAGTTTGCTGGTGAGCTCCAGCCCCGAGGGTGTCATTATCAGTTGAACTTTCCACCAGGTGATCAAAAGGTTGTCTCATGTGGAATGAACTTTTATAAAATGAAGCACTTTTAAGTTATATAATTTTGCATTTATCAAAATATGCTGTTGTTTTTTAATGAAAAGATGCTCATTAAGCTAAACTAAGTTGTCGGTCAAAATATAATAAAATATTTGTTTGTAATGAAATTTAATTTCGTTAAGCCCCTGTTGTGATGTGCCTCTTTGCGGATTTCTTACTTGTGAAAAAGAAGAAAATTGGAACTATTTATATTGTCTATTTGAGCTTTGAACTTAATTCCAGACCACTTTCCTAATAGTTGAAGACTGTATATTGGCTAATTTTTACTCCTGCTTGAGAACTTATGATAGTAGTTTCTTGTGTATTTGAAATCATTTGCAAGTTCTACTAGTTGATAGATAATTGTAAAGAAAGATACAATCACTTTTTAAGATGTTTTGTCTACCCTTATGGCACAGTGACTTCTCTGAATTTATGCTTTTCAGCTACCTGGTTTCATCCAAAGCTGAGTAAAAATGTGGTTGTAAATATGTTCATAAGAACTGCACTTGTCATTTTAGCTGTCCTCTCCCACATTTTAGTTTGTAGTTTGCATTTGTTATTTGTTCCTCACTAATGCAACAATGATTTCTCCTACTTATCTTTAATATGGGGTTACTCTCAGTCTCAGGGGGTTTCTTTCTAGCTGGTTTGTATTTTAAATTTTCTAACACCATGCACGCCTTTGTGAGGTTTTTGATGTAGCTATTACATCTGCTCCCAAGCTCTTACATCTCTTGTTGTTGTCATCATTATCATTGTTGTTCTTGGTAAATACATACAAACTTTTGCACTACAAAATTGTTTCTCTATTTTCAAGCAAAATGTAAGTTGCACTGCTCTTACTTGCAAATGATACACATACAAACTTTTGCTAATGGCTTAACTGTTTTCCAAAGTTTTTAGGAAAGTAAAATTTTTAAAGTGTTATACTAATGGAGTTATTCTATGCAGATGCTCAATCGGCAAGTAGTGAAATCTGACACGGCCACTATTAAGGTATATTTTGGGTTCCACTTTTAACTTGACTTTCGTCAACTATACAATTTTCTTATTCTATTTGCATTATTTTGGTCAAATTATATTGAGTAAACTAGACTTGGCAGTCTGCTGGTTTGAATGTTCAAATAATGACTGGATTGTTTACATATGTCTATGATGGCTGTTCTACATACATACATATATTTTTATTGGGTGGGACCCTTGTTTCCTTTGATTTCCCTAGATTTCTCCACCAACTCATTTAGTTTATTGTAAACAAAGTATATTAGTTCTCCTTCTAATCATTGTATCTACTAGTTTCATCTCTTTATAAAAGGATGCTTTCTGATCATTGGCAGCCCCCTTCTAATAATAACAAAATTACACTTCTAGTGTTACGAATCTTGCATGTATTATTGGTGTTGTACTTATTTGTCAGTTATGATTGATGACGATTGATCTGTGTGACCTCCCTGTATGCATTGTTTATCATTAACATCTTTGAATTGTTATTATGATCTAAGAGATTTGCATTTTTTTATCATTGGTTTTTACAGATTCCTGAACTGGATTTTGAGATTCCTCCAGAGGCTCAGCGTGGATCTCTGTCAACAGTATCTCCTTTTATAACCTACTCCTAATTTCATATTATCTTCTGTACTTATGATGCTTAACTTGTCCTTTTGTTTATGTATTACCTTTTGCCAAGATGTTTACACATTATGTGAGCAATTTGACTGGTTGCCACTGGCAATTGGTACTTTCTTCCCATACACGTGCAACTTTTTATGATCGTATTTCTGTCAGATATAGATTTTGCAATGGTAGTTACACCAGAGTGTTAAAAAAGGTATTGTATTAAGTGGGACTTTTTTCTGTATTTGTTTTTTTTTTTTTTTTTCTTCAAATTATTACATTTTTCATGATAAGAAATGCATTGGTGATATCTCCCGTTGATGGATTTTTCCTTTTCTTTGGTTTTGTTTGGGTGCATCACATGTAGAAGCCACTTGGAGAGTAGGAATTAATATCATCCCATCCCATCATTTGGTTAATGACTTTGATAAATAGTTCTGCTGTGTGTAACATGCTATCATGATTATATTTCTCTGCTCTTTGTCTTACCTTGGCCATTAACTCTTCGTTCCTATATGTCTATTCGTATAACTGATGTCCAGTCATGTTAAACTAGTAATATTTTGTTAAGTCAGAATTCTGAAGTGAGTAGTGCTGAGTAGTCGCTCAATTTATAAGTTAAAAGTTCAGTATATTCTCCAAGATTGCTGGTGCATTGTGTATGAATTTTGAATAAAACCCCCTTTTTTTCCTTCTTTTCATGCAGTTTTGAGTCAACATGTTTGATCTTGTGTTATTCTTTTCCACATAATCTGTGTTATTTATTTGGATGCTTATCTTTGTAACTATTAACCCCACCCCTGCTGTCTGTTTTCCAGGTGGAAGGGATATTGTTACGAGCTGCAGATGAAATAGAGGCCCTTCAAGAAGAAAGAAAGGTACATGTTAATTTGAACTCACTAGCCATTTTTCTTCATCTTCCTCCTCCTTCTTAGGTTCCCTTACAACCTATCTTCTGCTTTTCAGAAAGTGGATCCCCAATCTGCTGAAGCAATTGAACGGTTCCTGCCAAAATTGAGGGCTTGTGCAAAAGGCGAGTCATCCTTTACAATCATTCTTGATGATCCTGCTGGCAACAGTTTCATTGAGAACCCGTAAGTGCCTGCCCACACCCATTAACATTTAAATCTATAAAATGACATAATACATTACATAAGTGTCTGCTTTAGGTCTGATTATAGTAAAAATATAATGATATTTGAACTGTAGAGAGGATGTCCTCCAAACCCCCTGCTAAGACTTGGGAGGACCCTCCAATATTACAAGAAATCTGCTTTTGAAGCTAAAATTCTTGTGCAAATTTCTAGCACAAGAGAGTTTAATTAATTTGATCTTCATCGTGGTATTTCTATTGTATGTGCTGTTTGTTGCAGCTTCAATGGGCTGCCTATGGTTATTATCTATGTTACGCGGACTCTTTAAAATAAATCAAATACCCGTGTCCGACACCAGACACTCAGATAAGAGCATGTGATATGTGTCAGCTACTTTTCAACAGACACTTCTTATATAATTGTATATAATAGGGGTGAGCAGCGGATATACCGATCCGCCAAAACCGACCAAACCGAGCCGATCCGCCGCATTTTGGACGGATGCGTGATGACAAGCGGACGGTTGCGGATTGATTTTCTCCAATCCGCCAATTTGGCGGACGGATGGTGGATTCGAGATTTCTTTGGCCGCAACCGAACCGCCAAACCGCCAAATCGCGAGCACCCCTAGTAATTTATAAGACTTTGTATTTTCAATTTGTTTAAATATTATGTTTGTGTTTTCAATTGAAAAAGAGTTTAAATATTCTGTTGAAAAAAAGTTTTCAACTTGAATATATTTTTTGAATTGAAAAAAATAAATATATTATTTATCTATATTTTTTGGTTTTTAAATCTAACTCTAAAAATAATAAATAGAAAATATGATATATGCTGGTTGGTTTTTGTTTTAAAAAATATATGTAGATGTAACAATATAGAGACATACAATCTCTACTACTGCTCTGTTCATGGTTTTGGTGGTTTGAATTATTATTATATTTTAAGAATCACAGATTGTAATACTTTATGTGGATGAATCATGCTGTGATTGTGATATGTGGATGAGGCATGTAGTGATCGTGATATTCTAAAGTTTCAAACTTTCTTTCTTTAGATAAGGTATACAGTGATTGTAATACTTTTTTAAGTCATTGACTGTAATACTTTCTCTTTTTTTTTCTTTTTTTTTTTTCGAGGAAATGCACAAGTTAAATTATGTTAAAATTTTAAACTGCCAAACCGATTCGCATCCATCCGCCAAACCGTCAATCCGCTCAATCCACATCCGCCGGATTGGCGGACGGATGCGGATTGATTTTCTTTAATCTGCCAATCTGGCGGACGGATGACGGATTGGAAGTTCCGTGGCCGCAACCGACCCGCGCCCACCCCTAGTATATAACACTATTATTATATGTACATATTGTTGTATAGTTGCAATAAATGTCTCACATACTTGATTGAAAATATAAAATATGACATTTGTTTTTGCCGAGTCCATGTACCCTTAAATTTATGGTTTGAAAACTCTGACCTCTAGAAACATACCCACATCTGACACCTGTATCCCAGTCTATGTAACATAGATTATTTTTTAAATTATTTTTTATTTTTTATTATTTTTTTTAAATTGTGAGATTTTGTGTGACTGTTGTTGTAACTTTTGCTAACAGCATAAGTGGTAAAAATAGCTTAATTAAGCTGGAAAAAGTTGATTATCCTGTGGCTCAGTGAGGGGTGCTTTTAGATTCTGCTTATAGATTATTAGCTTATAATAAGCTATAACAAACAGGCCCATAGTTAGTTCTTCTCTCTGTGTTTCTCCCTTTTATTAATGCGGGGCCTTTAAATAAGTATATTAACAAATGATTTCTTGTGTACCTCACTTTAAATGCTTTCTTGCTTTCTTTCTCTTCCTGTCTCTCTTTTTTTTTTTTTTGGGTAATCTGAAGGGCATCCACGGATCCCTGATAGGTTTGCTCCATCTCTGGATCCTTCATTGACAATTAAGTTCTATGAACGAACTCCTGAGCAACAAGCATCACTGGGGTACGTTGTCGAACCATCACTTGGCGGAGAACATCGTGATGAAGCTTTATCAGAGGAACTAAATAGTACTGGTGATCAAACTAGAAGAGAACCACACGGATTAATTGGAGCTGCAGCTGGTCAGCGGGCTATTGCTCAGGGTAATAGTGCAGAATTTGCTGAATCTTTGTTTCGGTACTCTGCACCAGAAGAGGTACAAATATCCTTTCAAAAGTTCATTCCCACCTCCTGCTTTCTTATCCCTCCTTTCGTCTTTTGTGGTGCAAATGTAGAACGTAAATTTGTTGCAAAATGAGCATGGATAATTTGCTACTCTATTTTCTTGAATTTCACATCTGTTTCTTTTATGAAATGGGAAGCTGCAATTCAATTATTTATTTATTTCTTCTTGCTGGATAGGTGATGACCTTCCCATCAACATGTGGAACTTGTGCAGCCAAGTGTGAGACTCGAATGTTTGTCACCAGTATCCTTCTTATCTCTTCTGTCATTGAGATGTGACATGGCACTAGTGGTTCTGTTTTTATACTACTTGCCATATACAAATAGTATGGCATACATTTAGTGTCTGAAAGGATTGTGGAGAACGATATTTGAGGAATCTAAGATTCTTTCTACTACCATGAGTTTTGTGGTTGGAAATGAAAACTATTTTTCCCTCAGATCATTTTACCGATAACTATGCACAGGCTTTGTTAAGCTTAACAATTTAACAGATATTCCATACTTCCGAGAAGTGATCGTCATGGCATCCTCTTGTGATGCTTGTGGGTACTGCAATTCTGAGGTTTGTACATACGTATATATTTTCTTTACTATTCTCATTTTTAATATCCTGATGATGTGTATGCTTTCCCTTTGTAGTTGAAGCCTGGTGGCCGTATTCCTGAAAAAGGAAAGAAAATTACAGTTCTTGTGAAGAACATTAATGATCTAAGCCGTGATGTGATAAAGGTATGCCATTGTCACTCATATTTTTTGTGCAAATGAACATTTTGAATACGCCTTTATGAAAGCTGACAACGGCTAACTAAGGATGTTTGAATCTAATTAATGCTGAAGAAAAAAAACACAAGGGGTTCCCTAAACTTACGCTTGCTTATAGGCTTCAAATGTGCTGACTAACAATCATTTGATATATCTCAGTCAGATACTGCTAGTGTAGAAGTTCCAGAGCTTGACTTGGTGCTGACAAGTGGAACATTGGGTGGAGTTGTGACTACTGTTGAAGGTCTGATCACTAAAATTAGTGAAAGTGAGTACCTTTTCCATCCTTTGGTTTTCATTTTCATGCTGCAATTTCTATCCTTAAGCTGAAGATTTTCTTGGCGGTTTTTCATCTATTTATTTTCTAATTATAGGACAGGAATGTATATGTTTCCAAATATTGATGGTTTTTGCACTCTCATTTTTAAAGATGGTATAGATTGACCAACTTTCACATGTTAGTAGTTGTTTGACTCAGAGTTTTAAAAGGCTTTCTTGAGGCTCGCCTCGATGCTTGCCTCGCCTTGAGACTAAGGTAAAACGCATCAAGGCTTTGATTTTTGGACATTACTCCCCAAAGGCTTGTGCATCATAGTTTGAGACATGCGCCTTAAGTGCGCTTTTTACGCTTTTTGCGCATAAGCATGTGAGGAGTATGCACATGCAGAAGTTGCCTTGGACATTTGTTAAACTTAGTCTATTAGATTGTTTAAACATAAAAAATTAAAAAGAATCCATTTTTACAACTATATTCTACAGGAAAAATTAAGTAAATGATCAATCAAGAAAAACACAGTTAATGGTCAAGTGAGAAGCTTAATCACTGAAGTTAAGAATATCGATTTCTCTTTCAGTGAAGGAAAACTTCCTTCTATGCAGTAAAATGTTCAACGCATTAAAGCGAAAAGTATTTGCATATTTATATTTAATTTTGTTTTTATTTTTTTAACTATTTAAAAATATTTAATTTATTCAGTAAATATTAAAATTTGAAATTTGAAATGCTTACGCCTCAACGCCCTGAGGCTTACGCCTCGCCTCATGAGAGGTAAAACGCCTTAAAGTACGCATTCGCCTTTAAAAACTTTGTTTGACTTGTAGGGATTTGGATTCCTAAATTTATGTCTTTGTGCAGTTCTCTCTCTCTCTCTCTCTGGTTAAGATACTACAGTGTGCATTGGGAGCTAGTGGATGTTATCAATATATAACTGATGTTAATGTTATAAATATGGAGATGGACATCTTCACATTATTTGTCTCTGATTTTAATTTTGATTTCTTTTGCTTTGTAGTTAGTCATGCTATCAATTTTTATTTTATTGTCTCTTTTTCCTCCTTTTTTGGTTATATGCACCAACATTTACACTTCTCTTGCCAAATTGAATTATATATTATATGATTAATTGTGCAGATCTTGAGAGAGTACATGGATTTACTTTTGGGGACAGTCTTGATGATAGTAAGAAAAGCAAATGGCTAGACTTCAGAGCAAGGCTTAACAAGGTAGTGAACTCTCAAATATGATGTTTTCAATTCTTTGCGAACTAAATAGCCATCATGATTTTCAACCAAAAAAAATAGCCATCATGATCCCAAAAAAGGAGTGGAGAATAAATGACAAAGGAAAGCTACCATCTGTCATATGCCTGCAGCATTTCCTAAACCGTAAATTTTTTCCCTTCAATTATCAGATCAGTTCTGCACATCCTTTACTGTGGCATTTCTCAAACCCTTGTCTCACTCACTCACTCTCTCTCTCTCTCCCCCCACCACCCCACCACCCAAAAGAGATTATTGTAGTTGGTGTAGAAAATGATATTGTTTCTCAATTCAGAATTGCAAAAAAGACGCACACACAAGATACACAGATATTGCTTAGTGTAGACAATTTTCAAGTAACTCATTTATTGTCAGTTCATTTTTTCTCAATGTTGAAGATTGCACACGAAATGCATGTCCATGTTGACTCTCTCTTACCATTTGAATGTGTCCAACGGATAGTGAAATGGACTGCTGTACATTCCCATTTATTTAGCGTCTTCTCCACGTGGGCATTAAATGTATGTTATTGGTGATTTGTCTGACTGTTTAAACTATCTGTGAGCATTCAACTGTCTGACTGTTACTGTACAGCTTCTGAGTGTGGAAGATCCGTGGACATTGATCATTGATGATGCCCTGGCTAATTCTTTTGTTGCACCGGCAACTGACGATGTTAAAGATGACCATCAGTTATCATGTAAGTCCTCCACACATCTCTATGGCTGTGTTCTGGTGCAATCTTATTTATATGAGACAACTGTTAGAAGCTTTTTATGGGTTGTAGCCTTGTATGTCCCTTCTGTGGATGAAGCCGTCAATACAAAAAAGTCGGAATTCTTCTCTCTACTTTTTTGCACGTCTTTTTGTAAAAAGTCAAAAAATACTTAAAAAGTCAATTCTTAAAACAACCCTGAGTCAACGGCCAAGCTGAAAATCCTCATAACCATGTTTTGGAGAATGGCCGGGGTTTTAATTTTTTTGTTTTTTTTTTCTTTTTCTTTTTCTTTTTCTTCAAATAATATCTTTCTTCGAGAATATGTATAGAGCTGTTGTTTATCTGATGTGGTCTTCATATTAGGCCGACAAGCCCTAGAACTTGGACGGACCTTATTTTGTGCATATTCTACAATGCTGTTTTCAATGCAGTTTTAACCACTGGTTCAATGGTTAAAACTCAGCCTATTAAACTTGAGGTGTTGCTGGTTTGAGCTTTAGGGCAGCCACTTTGTACAGATCATGTCAAAAGTTAAGTCTATACCCAATCTAACTGTTCCAAACCCCAATGGGTTCCAACCCATGCCTACTCTTTTTTCTCTATCTTTTTTACTGTGTTTGCTAAGGATTTTTCTCTTTACAACTATTTATGGCACTTAATTCTACCTTGCTAGCATTTTTTTTCTTTTTAGTGTTGCTGTTGTATGATGTCATATTGACAATGTGCAGTCGAGGAATATGAGAGGTCGTGGGAGCAGAATGAGGAGTTGGGTCTGAATGATATTGACACCTCTTCAGCTGACGCTGCATACGAGTCGACTGATGCTACACGAAATGAGGGAACAACTGTATGAAATTTTCTTGCTGTTTCCATGTTTTCCAATACAAGTGAAAGCACATCCGCCTAGTCCTCATTATCTATCATTATCAAGTTGTACGAGTTACCTATTTTCAAGTTGAAACAGTTTTGTTTTTGTATTTGTTTTTTGTGTTTTTATAGGAATCAAGTTGTAAAAACACGTGGGACAATCCCTCGTGGTAGTTTGTATCTTGTTAGATAACTGATGTTACTTTATGAGAGCAGTCTATAGTTTCTGTTTGGCTTCACCCCTCATTCCCAATTTTTATCACTGAGTTTATCTTCATGTTTGAATGTGGCATTAACCATTAAGATTTGTTTGATGAGGACAAATTAAGGGGGGGTGCTAGTAGAAAATGAAGTGAAAGAAAAGAAATAAAAGGGAAATTATATTTTACACCAAAAAAACAAAAAGGGAAATTATATTTTATTGTCAGCATTTGATTAGCATCAAAATTTTGCAAGAAAGAAATCATGAGTAACCCTTTGGACAAATTAAAAAAAAAATAAAAATTGGGGGGACTATATTTTGGAAGAAATTTTTAAAAAAAAAAAAAAAAAAACCTAATTATTATGCTAGTGTGAGTTGCATAGCAAAATTAACTTTATTGTTATTTCTTCCACATTAATGCTAAACAAAAGTTGCATTTGTTTTTCGCCTTTCCCTCACTTTTCACCATTTTCATCTTAGTAGTTTCTTAGTTGTGTTTTAGTGGGAATGGCTCGAGGATTGGGAAATATTTTTGATTCTATGTATGAATGTCATTACCCTTCTCAACTGAGGTTTATACACCCCAAAATGTTCGAACATAGAGAGAGAGAGAGAGAGGTTTGAAACCAAGGAATCAGTTTTTTTAGGGTCTTCATCAACAAAGATCAACTTTCTCAACAAAATAAATAAATAAATAAAGAAAGATCAGAGAGAGAGAGAAGTTTGAAACAAAGGAATCAGTTTCATAAACAAAGACAAGCAAGTGTACCATTTCCATGCATTAACACTAGAACATTCATAACAACCAAAATCACAAGGCCCTAAAATCAATAATGCCAAATGCTCCTAGCATTACAAAAAGTACAAAGTATTTCCAACTCCAAGCACAGAAACAGGGGAACAAAGGGGGAGGCGGGGGAGAAACGAAAAACAAGAATGAACATGAACAGTACCCTCCAGTTTTCAGGTCCCACTACAATTAGAGTTGCAACAAATCGGTTTTTTCACCTTGCAGTAGCAGCTCTTGCACTCATAGATGTATGGTAATTGGAGCTTCTCTGTTTCCTATAAGAAGAATAAACATCATCATATTGACTCGCCTCATTTGGATTAGGGGCGGCACCTAGTCCCAACCGTCCCGAGCTACTTGACCCAGGTTTCCTTTCTACACTTCCATCAGCATAAGTCCCTGTCTCCGGATCCACCTGTAGATTTGGGGGTGGAGGAATGCAAGCTCCACCTTTGCGAACCGGCGAATCTCGTTCAGTAAATCATCATCTTTCGAATCAGACCCATTCATGGGTCCCTCAGAAGGGTTAACCTCTCCGATCTCTTTGAAAAACTTCGACACACTATTAAGAATTTCAGAAGGAGATACATTGGAAGGCGGGATTACAGTTGGGATATCAAGAGGGCTCATGGGAGAGTAAGGTACCCCACTGCCGATTTGCATCTTTCTGACCATTCCAGGAATAAGACCAGGTGGAAATAAAGGGTACGGGGGTAATTTTTCACCCGTGTTGCCGGTTGATGGTGGCAATAGATGGGGTGCAGTCTGTTGATTTGCAGGTAGAAGAGAAGACTGTATGGGTATGGACCCGGTAAAAGGACCGGTAGGGACTGAATTGGGAAGAAACGGCTGGGTTGCTAGGGATGATGGCATGGCTGGTATAGAAGGAACTAATTTATCAGGATAGTCTTTATCAGTCAATATTGGCACCGAACCTTGCTTATCAAGCTGCCACTGTAGGGCATTATGATTTGTTGCCAGTTGCGGCAATCCTGAACACAAAGAAAAACAAGTTCAACATATATAAATTCAAAAATTCAGACAGAAAACACGAGTATACGCAAACCAAGGACAAAAAAGCCACAGTAAAGATCATACTTTTCTTCAAACTTGCAATTTTCCAAGCGAGCTGAGGATCAGCATGAGAGAGAGAGAGAGAGAGAGAGAGAGAGAACCTGCAGTTGAGGGATCAGTTGAAGCAGCAGATAATTCCTTTGGAAAGAAATTCGTTGGTGGTCCACCAATCATCTCATTCTCAAGCGCATGAATAGTGACATGATCATAGACTTCCTTGGAAGCCCAGAACTGTAAGATTTTCTGCAATCGTGATTGATTTTCCTCCTTGTTTTGAGGGTTGTGGTAAATCCTGGCAAGCATGGAACCTAAAACAGGCTTAAATGCAAGTGCCTCGTTATCAAGCTCATGAGGGTTGATCCTACGCTGCAAGCTGCATATTTCAAGAATGACCCAAAGATAAACATATGTAGCATCAATGCACACATTGATAGCCAAAAGATTAAACAATTAAGAAGCATTCAAGAAAGAAATAATTTCCTGCGTTCGCATCACAATAGCTCGATTTTAATTCCCCTTACTATATCATCAAAATCGAAGAACATTGCTATCTTGCCAAAATATAATTACCAGGATAGATCAATACCACATATTCATTAAAACACCAGTGTAATATCATTGTATCAAGTTGAACAAACTTAAAAAGAAATTTCTATCTGGGAGGAAAATCAAATTTTATTATTATTTTTATATGACAAATTTGGAAGGACATAATAATGTACTCAAGTAGCCAGTGGACACCACGAGATATGAAGCAGTGGAAGCATTTAAGAGGCAGAAAATATCAGTGAATAAGAATCCTGCAATAGATGTAATAAAGAAGAAGAAAATAAAGCAATAGGTATTCACACACAGAAAAGCAGCCAAAATAAAATTCATTTCAACAGCACTCAAATTTATGTTGAACTAAGATTTGGCATAGCACTGGAAGTGTACCTGTCAAATAGAATGTCATTGGCAAGGTAAATTATATGCAATTGTCTCTCAGAATCATCCACACCAAACACCCTGTCCCTAAGTGCCTCAGCCAGAGCTGGTGCAAATGGAGACCTCTGCATAAACCAAATCTTGGCACCTTTGATTGACTCTTTGGTTCCAGTGAGATTGTTAAGCACATTGTTCATCTCCATCGCAACATCTGAAGGCAGAGGTCCAGAGAGACCTTTGAATGACCTGGAAGAGTGATCATAATCTGGTCGTCCATGACCAACAAAAGGCTGAGAATGTTGATGGTGCTGTTGTTGCTCATAAAACGGTGGTGTAAAAGGAGGTTGGTGCATTTGAGGACCACCCAACGGAGGAGCATTTAACGATGACTGGTTCATCATAGGATTTGGAGGACGCATCATAGGCATAGAAGAGGATGGGAAAGGTGGGTTGAAGGGGCCACCCGGGCCATGTGTAGATAACCAAAGCTTGTACCGGTAGTAATTATGGCCCTCACCACCAAATAGAAAGCTATAATCAGGATTGTCTTGCTGTTTTTCACGAATCATGGCTTCAAATTCAGGGCCATTTTTGGCAGCGTACTCAACAAGTTTATCGATTCGCTTTTGGAGTTCAGGATCAGATGGTGGAGCTGCAGGGTGTGGTGGAGAATCATATGGACCAATGAAAGGTGAAGGAACAAGATGAGGGGGCATATGTGGAGGAAATACAGGTGGAGGCTGTTGTTGCTGCTGAAGATGAAGAAGGTGAGGATGTGGTGGAGGATGAGGATGGAGTTGATGTGGTTGTTGCATGTGGCGAGGGAAAGGATACTGTTGGAGAGAGGGATGTGGTGGAAGAAAAGGAGGACCGTGTACTGATGGAGGGAACTGTTGATGAAAACCAAATTGTTGCTGCTGTTGAATATTAGTTGTTTGCTGCTGCTGCTGCTGCTGAACAAATGCCATAGCTGTGGCATAATCATGAGCTTGTCGATCCATATTACAGATTTAGGGAAACCTTTGAAACACCTAATCCAATAAATAAAGCAAAATAAGAAGAAGTCCCTCTACTACAATAGCAGAACAGATATCGGAATAAAATGCATTTAAATATGAGTATCCAACATGTCATTCAGCAGTATATGATTAATGAAACTGTCAAGTTTTCTGCAGTGTTTGGTTCACTATAATGAAGGTTGGAATGGAATGATTACTCCGTCAAAACACCCATTACGCATTCCCATGTTTGGTACGGTAAAAAGTAAAAACATATATTCCAAATGGAATCACCAGAATGACCATTCCATTGGGAAGTCAAAGAACAACCATCCCATTCCTACCCAAAATCATTCCAACAAACCAAACACTCTCTTAAGTGTTAAAAGGCTCCTCTCTACAAAACCACCTTGCATTTGCTGAACAAAAAATCAACTTCACAAAGTTTTATTGAACGATTAACCTAGTTACCTAGGTTTCACTAAGGCCTTCTAGAAGAGTCAGGATTTCAGCTTTGACAGAACACTAATCCCTTCTGGTCATGAAAGGATAGTCATACATACCCTCTCAATCCCTTTTGAACAAATCGATTCCTAAATCAATAAATCACAAGGAAGCAATAATGGCTAATTCTTATACAAGGGAAGAAAAAATTTCTCAGAAAGCCAAAATCGTTATATGAAATAAAAAAATTAAACCGATTTTCCTCATATTCTAAATCAGAAGCATAGAAAAATTGTGAATGTAAAACCCTATAACAAACAAAAAAAACAACTAATTGTAGATGATCTGATAAAATATCAACAACCAAATTTGATTTAAATGGTTCCAAATACTAAAATCAGAACACATAGACAACAAACTATAATTCATATATAAAGATACTGGTTTTTTCAATTACATGCAAGAAAATAATGAATGGGGAAAGTGGGTTACTCATATTCACAAATTATCCAGACAAAGCTCTCACCTTTTTCACCCAATAATGAAAATTTCTTCAGATTTTGGAAACAAAAACAAAGAACCCAGATTGAGGGGAAGGCAGAGGAGGAGAGGGGTGGTACCCGGAAAGTGGAGGACTGCTTCAATGGCTGTGGCTATGGGACTATGAGTTCTCTCTTTCAATATCTCTGCGTAACCTGCCCTAAAATGGAGGTGGTGTGGATAGTGCAACATTACCGGCTGGTTAGGCTTCTTGTGGAAAACAAATATATAAATAAAAAAATTTAAAAAAAATGCAAAATAATAAATCAAATATTATATTTAAATTATAATTATTTTATTTTTTCTCTTATAAAATTTTAAAAAATTATCAAATTAACCTTTTAGTCCCAAATTTAGAAAAAAAAAAAAAATCTTACCTCTGAAAAGTCAACTAAATTTTTATTTCCCAAACCGTGCCTATGGAATTTTTTTTTTGAAAAATTGGTTAAAAGTTAATTTTTAAATTTTTTTAACTTTTCTGTCTTTCTATGTAAAAAAATGTGAGGCGTAATATGATTTAAAATAAAAAAATTATATTTCTGCACACTTAATTACCTCAGTGCATATCATCTCTCAGTACATAAACTTATTAATTTGATTATTAATTAATTTTTTCAATCTACACACTGAAAATTACAATTATACCATTCACTTATAATCATTGTACGCATACTACTCAACCCTCCTTTCCACATTTTTTTTTATGTTTATGTTTTTGTTTTTGTTTTTTTTATGTTTTTCAATTTAGAGATTTCGACGCTGATTTTTTGAAATTACACATTTAATTTGAAACTTAACTTCTGAATAAAAGTGATTAGTTCGACAAATTTATTCAAAAAAAAAAAACTTTCGCTGGTTGACGTCCGAATATAATTTAATAATTTGGCCGTCAATGTCCAAATATAATGAAATAATTCGGTATTGTTTGTCTAACTTAAAATCACAAAAAAAAAAAAAAAGGAGTTCTGCACGAGAAAAAAAAAAAAACATTTTCATTATTAATAGAGTATAAATCTAGAGATTAAAACAATATAAGAGTATTGATTTGTAAACAATAGAGGAGTATAAAGTGTGTATTAAGCAGAGTGATAACAATGAAAAAATTAAAATTTAGTTTTTTTTTTATTCAAAAAATTGTACAATGAGATTTTATTTTTTTTTAAAGATTGTACAGAAAATATTTTCATATAATATTATAAGTGCTAGTGGATATCAATTATAGTCATTTTAATTTAAGACATGATTGTTATTAAAATAATATTTTATTAAATATGTACACTGAGAGAATTAGGTGGGTGCCTCTATTTACACACCACAAATCATTTGAACACACACCATTTGCTGAGTTCACACCATACACAAATTAAAATTTTTAATTTTATCTCAATAAACACCACTAATTTTTTAATAATACCAAATTACCCTCTTCTTCTTCAATTAACCCTAACTCTAACTCTAACCCTAATCCAAATCTAAAACCTTACCCGTCGCTAGCCGTGAGCCATTGACCTCCACCCCTCTCCATCTATCACCCCAACAGTAGGCATCTAACTCATATCGTTGTCGACAAACATGAAACAAGCCTAGGAGTTTGAGGAGATAACACAAGGTCTCCGAGGAAGAAGAATTTGGGCAAAGTCACAGTCTCTGTCTCGCCATTGGAGCACCACTGTCTTCCTCTATGTGTGCATCGCACACCATTGTCTTCCTCTAGTGTGCATCGCCATCGCCATCTCACCCAGGTATCAGGTATTTCTTTTGTCTCCCTCGTCCCCTAATTCGATGTGGGATTTGTCTTTTTGTATATAATTTTTATGTAAATTTTAAATTGTTCGCAGGGTGGAAAGTAGAGAGAAAATTTGTGAGAGGAGGCGGACCAGGAGGGGTCATGTGATGGCAGTGGTGGCAACAACCTGCAGTGGTTGTCAATAGGTTAGGTTAGGGTTCGTGGAGGAAGGAGATGGAATAGAGATGGGGGCAATATGGATATTTAATTAAAGGATAAAATTGTAATTAAAAAATTATGAATAATGGTGTGAATTAAGAGTAATTGAGGTGTGTAGATAGAGTCACCCGAATTAGGTATGTGAAAATAAAATTTCCTCAAAATGAGTTAAAAGTTAAAAATTAATTTTTTACTTAGCTTCCCAAATTGCCCCTATATTTGTTCCCATCCTGTTTTAATAATAAAAGAAAATTAGGAAATCATTGATAAGGTATGATAATTTATAGAGTAAATTATCAATAAGTTTTAATAGTTAGATTAAATTCTTATCAAATCTTATTAAAAATAAGTTTTACTAAAATCGTCGCTAAAAAAATTTATTATAACACTTTTTATGTATGTAATTAAAAATTGACAATTAATAATTTTTTTTATTACGATTTTTATACAATGTCACTAAAACTTATAATTACTGACATTTTTTTGTAACGAATTTTTTAAACTGTTACTAAAAGTTCAAAATTAACGACTTTTTTGTTACGATTTTTTTAAACTATCGTTAAACTTATAATTAGTGATAATATTTTAAAATTGTCGGTAAAAATTAATAATTAGTGATTTTTTAATAATATTTGATAAAAACGCATTAATTATTATAGAATTTATTAGACAATCAATTTATTTATTAAGACTTCCAAACAAAAACATATGTACAATTAAATAAAATATAAATATATTTTATTACGTTTATAATTTTGTCAACCAACCGCTTCTAATAAAGTGCTCCCGTTCAAATGGTACATGAATCTAAAATGTTAAAAAAATAAATAAAATATTTAATATTTTTATTAAAAATAAAAATGTATGAATTAAAAAAATTTAAAATTATTTTTAAAAATTTTAAACTAAAATGATTTTTTTTTTGTTGACATTTTTGTGCAAATTTATTAGTGCTAAGCATTTTATGGATAAAAGAGTACAAAATATATTGGAATGTGTAAATACATATAAAAATATTTTGAAATAAGTAAAATTTGTATTGGGATTTTAATATATTTTTATTTTATAATTTTGTGAATTTTTTTACAACAGTTTGTGATTAATTTGACCCGAAATATAAATAGGTAAGTTCGGCAGTAGGTTATTTTAATAAATAAATAAATAATTTACTACTAAAAATTCAATTATTCTCTATATTTTTTTAAATATTTTTTCATAAAAAAAAAAAAACTAAAATAGCTAGTTTCAAAACAATCATTTGCTCTTGCAATTTAATTTTGTGGTCTTGAGTGAATTGGTCGGCCAATCAATTAGTTGAATCAACCTATTTCATTCGTTTTTTTTTTTTTTTTTTTTTTTACAAAAAAAAAAAATTGGTTCTATGTGATAATCATATTTTACTTAATTTATTACATTTATCTTAAAAAAATAAACCTCAAGTGTATTAATTTTTTTGTGATAAATGTAATAACTTAAACAAATTATAATTATTAGATTAATATCATTTTTTTTATATAAATAAAAGCTTATTTAATTAATTAAACATGTTATAATTATCAAATCAATCTAAAGATCGTACAAAATAAATTATTCAAATAATCAAAAACAATACTTATGATAGATTCTATAGACCCAAACAATACACTCTTGTCTAGCTATTGGAGGTAGTCGAGACCCTTGGGACTTGCTTGAAAATAATGGCTGTATTTTGTTCAATTCTGGAATCATGATTCCATTCCACTCTCATATTCCAACCTTCTGTTTCATTATAGTTTTCAAAATATAATTCCAAATCATATTTTAGAACACATTTGAAAATATATTTGGTAACCAGAGAGTTTTTAAATTTTTTTGTCTATCCGGTCGTCTACTCGGATATCCTCCCATATAGTTTTTGAATTTTTTGGTCTACCCGGTTGTCTGCCCAAACATCCTCTCGAATGTTCAACTGGTTGACCGGAACAGTGCTTTTTTTTTTTTTTGTAGATAATTTCCAGCTATCATTTGAAATATATATATTTATTTATTTTTGATATTTTTTAAATATATAAATTATTATTTTTAGACCAAAATGACAAATTATTTGGCCATTTATTTAAAATTAACAACAAAAAAAAATGTCACGGTAATTTTTTTTTTTAATTTAAACAAAACAATTTTAAAAAAAAATTTCAAATATACAATCAAAAGTAATTTTAAAGTACTAGTTGAATTTTTTTAACAAAAAATAATATATATTTTTTAGGGGATTTTTTTTAAGGTCTCTGGAATTAAAATTTTATAGCACAAAGGACATATAATATTTTCATAATATCTAAAATCCCTCAATATCGATCCAATGAAATTCAGATAAATTCTCTGGATTCTAGTCTAGAAATTTTCTCTGGATTTCTAAAGAATTTCTTTAGTTTTCGCAAGAATTTATCTGGATTCAAACCATAAAATTTCTCTACCTTCCCGTTCACAATGTGCAATACACAAATCGAACACCCAAATAAGTAACAACAACAACCAATATACATATATCCAGAGAATTCTCTAGGCTTCCCAGAAAATTTCTCTCCAGATAAACTTTGGAAAGATTAGAGAAATTCTTTAGATTCTAGTCTAGAAATTTTTTCAGAATTTTCTTTAGATTTCATGTGAACCATAAAAACATAAAGTTTGTTTGGCTGCCAAGAAAAATAGGCGAAAAATAACTCGTTAAATATAAAAAACACAACATAAAAGTCAAGAGAAATTTGTAATAATCATAATTTTCTCTGGATTACAATAACAAATTTTGAATTTTCTCTGGACTCATATAAAAGACTAGAGAAATTCACTTTCAAGATTACAAAAGCAAAAACATATTAACATCAAAAGATAAAAATGCTTTTTCTCTTCACTTTACCAAGGAAAAAAAAGGGAGAGAAAATCCATGGTCATGGAGTTTTGTGAATTCTCTAGACTTCCTATAGACTTTGTTCCTAGAGAATTTCTCTCCAGAGAAATTCGATGAGGGCCAAAGAATTTCTCCGAATTCTAGTTTAAAGATTACTTCTTTAATTCTAATTCATCAAAACAAGAAAATGATAAATACCAATAATTTTTTTTTTCTTCTCATCTCTAATCATTTATTTTCTTTTTACATCACTCAATCCAAACTAAGTGTAATGAAGATCAAATAAAACACGTGTATAATCAACACAAATAACTCCAAAAGTGGAAGAAAATGCCCAATTAATAAGCAGAAATTCGAACCATTGCCTTGGGAGTTGCAGAAGTTTTATGTCAGAATAGAATATACACCAAATCAAGTTTTTAACCAAATTTGATGATTAAAAAAATATATATTATATAGAGATGCTATAATAATAATAATGTATACTGACTCGAGTGAGTTCGCCTTCGGGTAAATTTTCATGCATAACCTTCCTTATCTGTCCAAACTTAAAACTGTCACAAACAAAATTCTTTAAGAATGGAGTGAGGTAGCTCTCTATAGAGCCGAAGAGCAGAGGACTGAACTTCAATTGCATGTCTTTGTAGCTGCCAGGTTTGTAGATTTGGAGGAGTCTCCATCTTTTGGAGACACCACTTTGGTTTTTCTTGATTCGTAGATCAGAGTTTGCTGTTTTTCTTCTTAATCCGCCATTGTTGAAACGCAGTAGTGACACATATTACAGAGAAAGAGAGAAGTGTAAAAGGCATGATCGATTTGTATCATCATGTTCTACGAAATCCTCCGTTACAACCTAAAATAACATTGAGGGACCTTAGCCATCAAAAAATATTATTATAAACCTCTGCTACCAATAAATTGGATAGGGATCTTAGACAATTTTTTTTTTTTTTTTTTAATATTTTAAATAAAAAATATATTTTCAGAATTTTTTGAATTTTTTAAATAATTATTTTTTTGAATTGAATTTTAAAAAGAGTTTGGTTATGAGTTTTGAATATAATTTTCAATAGAGTTTTAAATTGTGTTTTGATTATGAGTTATAAGTTTTTTAATTAAGTTTTGAAAATTCTTTTCAAAACTCATAACCAAACAATTTTTCTTATTTCAAAACTCATTTTAAAAATTCAAAACTCAATTTAAAACTATTTTCAAAATTCTTATCCAAACAATTTAACTCCATTATCAAATCATAGTTATAAAACTAAACCAAATGCTACTAATAATTTCCAGCCAAAAAGTCCTAATAAATTATCAAATCATCGAAAAATTATTGATTAGTCTTGGAGCGCCACGTAGCGATACTCTTTACCAATCACAAATCACTATATTCTTTATATTTTTCAATCATCAAATATAAAATTACAAATTCATAATTTTCACTAATCGCAATATATATAAAGTGCCACGTGACACAGTCACTAAACCAACCAATAACTTCTCCAAATCATTTATACATATTTTTATTTTTCACATTTTTTATAAAAAAATAAAAAATTTTAAATTTTAAATTGAAATGGTGTAAATATTTATAAATAAAAAATCAAAATATGTAGATGAGGCAAGAAGAAAGTGGGGTCAAATCAGATGTGAAAATGATGGGCTCTAAAAACCATGGCATGGGGGAGAAGTGATCACGATAGTCCGCCGAAACACTACAACAACAACCCCCCTTCCCTTCTTCTTCTTCTTCTTCTTCTTCTTCTTGGACTCTGAACTTTTGAGTTTTTGCTTGTAGTTTCAGAGAGAGAGAGAGAGAGAGAGAGAGAGGAAAAATTGGGTTAATCAAAACTAGGCTAAGAAATGGAGAGTAGCGAAGAAGACGATGACTTCCCATCAATCGAATCTGTAACTCCACAGTCTAAGATCGACACCATCTATCAGTCCAAGACCGAAAAGGTATACTAATTTTTCTTTTTTCTTTTTCTTTTTTCCTTCCCATTTTGTTTGGTTGCTGAGAAAATGTACTAAGAAGAAAATAAATTTCAATGTGCCTAAAATCTATTCATCTGCTTAGCCTAATACTGTAATTCAACTAGTCCCACAAAATTACGACTCCATCCGGGCCACATCCAGCCTTTACTCAAATTTCTACTCAAATCAAATCTAAAATTTGTGCAAAAGTTTTATTTGATATGAAGTAATTGAATGGAAGCAAAAATTTGAGTAAAAGCTTAATTAAAAGTGATAAATTTGAAAGCCAAAATAGCTTTGAAAAAATTGAGTATCCCTCAATTTGAGTAAAAAAGCTCTTTTCGATTTGAGTTGGAGTAAAGTAATGGTGAGGGTTTTTGGGGGTTTTTTTTAACTCAAATTTAAATTTGATATGGGTAAAAGTTAAGGCTTTTTTTTTTTTTTTTGATAACTAGGTAAAAGGTAAGGATTTTGTTTGAAATCATCTTTGTTAAACCTTGATCATTTATTAAGATAGTTTTTATTTTTGATCAACCCTTTGTTTTGATTTTTTAATTTTTTTTCTTCTAAAGTTTGAATTTTACCTATTTGAAGTTTAATTCCGTGAAAGGGGCTGCATTTTACTTACCATCTCGGCCATCTCGGTTTGAAGTTCCTGTTATGCAGAAAGTCAGTCCATGGTTGTGTTGTGCTTTGTTATTGGGGTCTGAAGTATTTTGTGTTCAATCCACGGGGAGTGTAGGCTTTTGTGGATACCAATGCAGGTTTTCATCTTAATTGGTTTCTGATAATGTGGGTTTTTTTTAGTTTTAGGTTAGTGTTGTGCAAAAAGTTTGTATATGTCTTTTTAGTGCTTTGTTTGGTTATGAATTGTTGAGGGAAAATGGAAAGAAAATGCATGGGAATCATCATTCCTTGTTTGGTTGCCATAGAATTCAATTATAAAAAGAAAATAAGATGAGTATATGGTAAAGTTCTTGATTCTAGATACCATTTCATCTATTTTTCATTATTTTCATGTCGTTTCGTATAAAATTTATAATATAATGATTTTTAACGTGGAAGGGAAGTCACGGAGTAAAATCGTTTTTGTTTTCACTTTCCTTTCCTTTCCCTTCCCTTTTCCCTTAACAATTTCAAGTTCAAAACAAGCCTATGGCCTTTATTTATTGTAATTGGATTTACTCTTCCAATTAAATAGCGAGAAATGGTAGTCTTAGCAGGTAACACTGGAAGGATTGATCCTGATGTCAATTCAATACTATGGATTTGTCACAAGGAAAGTTTTACAGACATTAATATCGTAAACTATCCACAATAGAATGTGATAAAATCAATTTCATAGGAGGAACACAAATTTTAGGTATTCAATTTATTCAATGATTATATTTTGACCATGCTTATTTGTGTAGGGAATTAGAAAGCTCTGTTTTGAGCTTTTGGATTTAAAGGATGCAGTGGAGAACTTATGTGGCAATACACGCACAAAGTACTTGGCTTTCTTGAGGTAATACTATGTCTCTGTTTTTTGGTTGCCGTATGATCCCTCCCTTTGCTTTTATGCATCTATCTAAATCCATCTCTTTTAGTCCCATCCCTCTTTAAAGACTGGGATGTGTTAATACGACAATAATGATAATTATCCCCTTTATTCCCATCCCTCTTTAAAGCCCCCCACTATTTTGCTCCTCAACAAACTCCCTCGCATCCGGCGACGCACACGCCTGCTCAACACCACGCTCCTCCAAACCAACGCCTCCCATCACCTGATCTAAGATACCATTCCCCAAAACCTTCTTTGCCCCAGACACCACTGACCGTAGCTCAGGACCATCCTGCCCCAAAGCATCATTCAGACATCTGAAAACCTGATCAACCGGAGGGTTCACCTGAGACCAAACGTGAGGAGCCGTAGCTCAGAAAATTAACCTACACATAAAACCCTAAAAACAAGTATAACAATAAACATTTATTCCTCACAATATATATAAAGTCTCAAAATTTGATCCTTGCTAAAACTCATAAAAATATCAATAGCAATATAATGTGTGTCTGTGTGTTTATATATCTAATAAGACTGATGATTCAATGATCTAGACAGCAATAAAAAATATCAAGTTCTAATAGGTCCAACAACTATTATGGTACATCACTAATGATCCTATAAAATATCTCACTCAAACGTATACCTCTAAGTTGTTTTTTCCCAGAACCAAGTTCACCTCATTCTATATGAGTTCGTTGAACAGCATTCTCTTTTGGTACTATTTTTAATGCAATTTTCCTTGTTAAAAGAGTGCACCCCTTTGTTTTGAAGATATTTACTTCATAAAAATCAGCTTGTGGTTGTTAATTGCTTCCTAACTTACTTTAATTGCTTTTGTTTGGTACATTAGTGGTTGACTACATATGTAGAACGTCGATTATGATGATTATTGTAGGTTATCTGAAGAAGTCGTGGAAGTGGAGCACGAGCTAAATGAGCTCCGTAAGCATATTTCAGCTCAAGGGATTCTAGTTCAGGATTTGATGAGTGGCGTATGCCGTGAATTGGATGAGTTTAACGGGTCTAGCGGTGACATACAGGAAGCTGAGCAAAATCTTGAAAATTGTGTACTCGAAGTTCCCTTGCTAAATGAAGTAGAGGGTCACGAGAGGATGTTTCTGGAGAATGTTGATGTTCTCTTGGCTGAGCATAAAGTGGAAGAAGCACTGGAGGTATTGGATACTGAAGAGAAAAGCCATCCCGAGCTGAAAGGCTCAGGAGATACTTCTTCTACTGAACCGTCCTCATACAAGTCCGCTTTCTTGAAAAGGAAGGAAATGCTTGAGGATCAGCTAGTTGAGATCACTGAACAACCCTTAGTTGGTATTCTTGAACTGAAGAAGGCTTTATCCGGATTGCTAAAGCTTGGAAAAGGTCCTTTGGCACATCAGCTACTGTTGAAATCATATGGGTCCCACCTCCAGAATAGCATCAAGGCTTTTCTTCCATTCTGCCCTACTTACCCAGAAACATATTCAGCTACGTTGTCTAACCTTGTATTCTCGTCAATCTCATTGACAACAAAAGAATCTGGTTTGATATTTGGTGACAATCCTGCTTATACCAACAGAGTCATTCAATGGGCAGAATGTGAAATTGAATCTTTTGTACGGTTGGTTAAGGAGAATGCACCTCCTTCTGACACAATATTTGCTTTACATGCTGCTGGTATTTGTGTTCAGGCTAGTCTTAGCCACTGTTCTGCATTGGAATCACAAGGTTTAAAACTCTCAAAATTGCTTTTGGTACTTTTGCGGCCATACATAGAGGAAGTCTTGGAGTTGAATTTTAGGCGGGCTAGAAGAGTAGTCCTTGACATTGCTGGAACTGATGAGAGCTTGCAGTTGTCACCTCGTTTTGCATCGCCACTATCTATTTTTGCAACATCATGTGATAGTTTGCTCATTCATAGTGGAATGAGGTTCATTTTCGTTGCCAAAGTAAGTTTTTCTCATCTGTTAGGGGAATTATCTCTTATCCCAATAGTGAAACTTTCTTTGTACATGGTTTGCATGTAAATAATTATAAAAGCAATATATTTATTTGCTGTTTATTACATTGAAGATTCTGAAAGTATCTAGGATTTGAAATACTTTTTGGACCATGAGATTTTGCGTAATTTGAGAATCTAGACACACAAGTTTCCTATGAGAAGAAGTGCAGAGAAAATCTTGCAATTATAAAATCACTCTCTCATCATATGCATTAGGGTCAACCATACCCCATTGTGGTCTACTGAAATGTAGGTCTTGCTCTGCCGTTCCCATGCAATGTCCCTAGGCATCAAGTAATGAAGCTTAGGTAGACATGCTTCTGGTGTGTGGCTCAGATGCTAAAATATTTCTTAAATTAGTCAATCTAGTTACATGCATTATAGAAAACAAGGATATGCCTCCTAATAAGCCATGTCTGACATGTGTTGGACAATGACACTCATCGACATGCGCTACCCATGTAGGACATCTGTCCAAATGTGGTTTATTTGTTTATGTTTCCTACACATGTTGGATGCATGTCTATGGCTTGTGTCTACAGACATGTATTCTTGTAGATTTGCTTAAGGATATCATTACATGAATGTGTGCATGCCCAAAGTTTTTATGTATTTTTAGCTATAATAATATTCTTGACACATGGCAAATGTCTTGTAAGTCAACTTCAAACCATGCGCATGGATGTGTTGTATGGTTTGGCTGCATGCTGACTTAAGAATGATTATCTTGGAGGCTTTTCCAGGAATCAAACAGCATAGTTAGAGCCAATAGAGAGATGGGTGATACATACTCAATTCAAAATTTTTTTTTTTTGGACACGTGGTTGGTGATGTCTCAATTATCAATTCATCTCGTAACCTTAATAGTGAAATATTCTTTACAGGATATAGTGGAGCAGTTAACCCCCCTGCTTATTTTGCACTTTGGAGGAAACGTATTGACTAGAATTTCACAGCTTTTTGATAAGTACGTGGATGCTTTGATTAAAGCGTTACCTGGCCCATCTGAAGATGACAATCTTACAGAGTTGAAAGATGCTGTACCTTTTAGAGTCGAAACAGATTCTGAACAGCTTGCTCTATTGGGAACTGCATTTACTGTTGCGGATGAACTATTGCCAATGCTTGTGTCTAGAATTTGGAGCGCATTGAATGAAAGCAAGGAAGCAGCGAATGGAGTTGTTGAAAACATCCTGCCTATGGCAAACAATGCTATAGAACTCAAGGATTGGAGGCGCCATCTTCAGCATTCATTGGACAAGCTCAGAGATCACTTCTGTCGACAATATGTTTTAAATTTTATTTATTCAAGAGATGGAGAAGCACGTTTAGATGCACATATTTATTTACATGGTAAAGGCGATGATCTGATTTGGGGTTCTAACCTGCCTTCACTACCCTTCCAGGTTATCTTTTTCTCCTCAAATTGCTGAAATTATCATTGCCCTCAGATGTTATACACTATTCTTCGATGCATGGTATAATTTAATATGCTCTCTCTGTTATCCAGATTCCCATGTTTAAATGGGAAGCCAATTCATTTTTTCATTTGTTTTAAGTGTCAATGAAGTAGACACATGTAAGTTCTGGTAATATAAAAATTATGTAAACTTTAATCACTTCGTGTAATCTTGTGAACTTTTAATACTTCTACTTCCATCTAATAGTTTTTTATTTGATAATACTTCCCGTCCTCATTATGTTGTTGTTTGTATTTTTTGACTTGTTTAATTGTTTTGAGCTACTGTATCTGATGGTTTTATGTTGGATAACATACTAAAATGTTTGTGTGAGTTTATGTGCTTCTTGCATGTGTGGGCATGTTGTGTAAGGTGACGTGTAATAACTGCTGTTTGGTGTTGTGTTTTCCATTTGTACATGTTTTTTGCAAAACCTTACGCTTAGAATTCCTGGAAATTCCACCCCAATCTATTTTATTTTCACTTCTGAAAAATTCGAGTTACATCTTGCCAGAAAGTGCATTTTCCCAGATATATTGGACCCTACAAATAAAAACAACGCTCAATTAGTGCACATTAATGTGTGTTTGGGAGGGGAAAGATTAGATACACACCTAATCTTCGGCACAGTGTACAAAATAGTTGCCTTGCCCCATGACTTGAACTCATAACCTCAAGGTTATTAGGTAAAGGTTTTACTATTGAACCAATGGTCACCCCTATATTGGACCCTACAAATATGCTTTGAAAAATACCTTATTTTATTTAGCGAAATAACAAGTACATTTCTTCTTTTCAGCCAATTTTCTTCATGTTCTGCTAATGAAACCTCATGCTATGATTTCAGGCATTGTTTGGGAAGCTGCAACAGTTAGCAACTGTGGCCGGAGATGTGTTACTTGGAAAAGAGAGAATACAGAAAATTTTGCTTGCCAGGTTAACAGAGACCGTGGTAATGTGGTTGTCTGATGAACAGGAGTTCTGGGGTGTGTTAGAGGATGATTCTGCTCATCTTCATTCATTAGGGTTGCAGCAGGTGACTTTTACTATCTAGATTGCTCTGTCCAATTTATTTAAGATAAAGTGAAAGATATGGTAAGATGAGAAAAGCACTAATAAATGGGAAGGCATGCCAAACTAATCATAATAAGTAAGAGAAGAGAATGTACTGTCTATTAAATTATTTTTCAGTGATGGGTAACTATCTACATCTGCTGTTTGTGTTGTTTTTCAAAATCAAATATTTCTCATCTTGCATAAGAAGGAAGTTTGTTTTTGAATTATAATTCTAGATTAGATGAATGTGGAATCTTCAGAATTGAATCTTGGAAGATAGTGGGAAAGAGATTTGAGTGAAGATCTAAGAAACAAAGAAAGAAAAGAGGGTTCATTTTAGAGAGAGAGAGATTGGCATCAAAGTAAAGGATGAGCTTTAGGTGAGAAATCTTTCAGTCGGGGATACATCTATAAAAAATGATGTTGTACATCAATATAGCAACAGTCAAGTGGATAACCTCTAACAAAAAAGAAGCACAAGATTGGACTACATGTGGAGGGTGTTCAGCATCAGGGGTGGCACTAGATGGGCTTTAGGGTAGTCAAGTCACTGTCCATAAGTTGTATGTTCCATGTACTTGGAATTCCATGTGGGTGTTTTAACAGCCTATGAAATACCTATTACCAATTTTCTTGTAATTAACTTAACAACATTCAAAAAGGAAATTTGTTGTCCATGTATATTTGTTGAGATTTCGAGTTAGTATGTACTTTGCTCCTATTGAGCTTTATTATTTAGGTCTTTTTCACCGGATGGTGTTAATCTCTCTCTCTCTCTCTCTGTTGAGCTTTTATTCAACTTTGCCTTGGCAGTTAATTCTAGATATGCACTTCACCGTTGAAATTGCACGTTTTGCGGGTTACCCATCCCGACACATCCACCAGATAGCATCTTCCATAATAACCCGTGCAATCAGGACCTTTTCTGCTAGGGGCATAAACCCACAAAGGTAAGCCAACCATCAATCCATTTTGCTTAGAATATTTTCTCCTCCCATTCTGTTCTTCTACCTTCAATATTGATTTTTTTTTCTTTTTCTTTTGTCAGTGCACTTCCCGCAGACGAATGGCTTGCTGAAACTGCAAAAACGGCAATACAAAAGCTTCTACAGGGAGCCTCTGGGTCAGATACATCAGATATTGATGAAGACCACATCGCAATGGACGATGAACACATCATGATGAATGATGAGCAATTCTCAGACACCGATGAGTCTCCTTCTTCACTCTCCACAGACGATTCATTCGAGTCTTTTGCTTCTGCTCAGATGGGTGAACTTGAAAGTCCCGTCTACTTGTCAGATCCAGAAGACTGACATGTCCAATCAAATTAGCTTGATCAGACGGCGATGATGTTCGGGGATTAAGATGGCATTGGATGAAGTTATGAGCTATATTCAAAGATATTGAGGCTAACATGCTAGGCCATTTAGAGTTAAGAGCTAGTTTGTCAACTGGTGTTGTTGTGGTTTAGAACTTAAAAGATTTTGTAGCAATTGACTATGCTTTGCTCCTGATTGTGGTACCTATGTTCAAAGAAAGTGCATTTAAGCAGTCAATATAGGTCCTAAGTTTTAATTAAAGTATTTAGATGGCCTAATCCTCAATAAACTATTTTATTTTTTATCTTTTCATGTCCATGTACAAATGTGCACCTCACCCATTATCTACATTATGAAATCCTGGTTTCATTGCATAGTTGGAATTTGATGCTGGTTGGTTTTGTTGGTCTTCTGTTTACAAAGGGAATAGGGGAAAGGGAAATTGAATCATGTAGTAGATAACAAGACTCAAATCACACATCACACCTTATACGACGGTTACTTTTTTTAGTGGACGGTCTTTGGTTTTGGTGGTTTTGGGGTTCTGTGGTGGGTGGGAATGTCTGCATTGTAATGTTTATTTGTGTGTACTATGTAAGCACGCGCACATATTTGCCACCAATCATTTTGCACACATTGATTGCCTTGTTATTTGTGCAAAGGTTGTGCTTCAAATATGTTTGCAGTACATGTTAGGGTAAAAAATTAGGATCATCTTATGGGAAAGAGATTGGAGGTGGTGGTGGGATCATTGTGATGGTGGCAACAACGCTGAAATGTGAAGGGGAGGAAGGCCATGTTGGTGGTGGAAGGTGTTTTTTTTTTCTTTTTTTGGCTGTGAGGCGGTGGAGATAACAGGTAGTTTGATAGTTGACGTCGAACTAAAAGATGATAGTTGACATCAAATTAAAAGAATGAATAAAAGAGTCACATTACGTGATTGTAAAGTACATATAAAGAAACAAAGACAATGATAAAGCAGAATATGAGACAATAATAGAATGAAACGTCAATTCTGTTAGGGCATGCTTGTTTGGATGATTCATTGAGGGGATTGAATTGCTAGTGAGGTTATCTCACCTATGGCTTGTTTGGTAAGTCTCACACTCTACTGGACTATTAGTCTAATGGGATTGTCAATGATGTATGACAATGGGTTTAGTTTTTTTCCTGTGAAAGCATGGGATTGGAAAAATAAGTGTATTTTTTTTTATACCCAAGTGCAGCCTTTTATTTGTAATTTTTTTTTAAATATTTGTTGTAGAATTTTTTTAAATATCGAAATATATATATTTTTATTTTATATAAAAATAATTTAACAATCCTATCATTAAACATCTCTCATACTATTATTAAAACAAATACATTTTTACTTAATCCACTCACTAATAATATCCATATTAATAATCTCTTCACAAACCATTTCCTCACTAACAATCTCATTCAATCTAATCCGTCAACAAATATGGCCTCAAAAAGTACTTTCCCTTTCTCTAATAATTGGCAAGCTTAAGTTTCAAAAAGTACTGCTGCAAGCAACTCACAACAGTTACTGTTGAGAGTTGAAATGACGTCGTTTCATCATTAAATAAAATAAAACAAAAAATTGGTTTGGTTGTTTAGAGGGTTTGAACCCAAGCAAGCTGGGGAGTTAAAAGTTCTTCAACCACTGTGTTGCTCATACGACCCATAAATATTTTGGACCTATATTATATTTATTACAATCTGTATTCTAGCATAAATTTTTTTTACAACCTGCTATTATTACTGTCAAGCCCCTAACCCGCCCCTAGTGAGGTTCGGGCTTGACCTAATCAGAACCAGACAGAATGACCTGCTATAGAAGGTATCTGGGGCCTGAGCGGAAGCATTAAATTTAAATGACGACATACAGAGACATCCATTGAGCAACTACCAAAACCAGGACCATCTAAACATTCATCACAAACGAATATGTACATAAAGTTAAGTTACATAAACCGTTATGGTTACAAAACCAGCCCAGATATTAGGCATACAAAATGATGGTTACAATAACCCTGACCAGCTACTATGGTACACAAAAAGTATGTTACAACCAAAACTGGTCTAAAGTGCAAGGGTTTCTTCGAGTGCTGGCAATGACAAAATGCATGAACAACGG
This sequence comes from Camellia lanceoleosa, assembly GCA_025200525.1. NCBI lineage: Eukaryota > Viridiplantae > Streptophyta > Magnoliopsida > Ericales > Theaceae > Camellia > Camellia lanceoleosa. The sequence continues at coordinate 170,333,736 of CM045765.1, forward strand.
TCCTCCAAGCCGACTTCCTCTGAGTCGACAAAAATTACGAATGAGACAAGCTCGAATAATAGTACTTGATTAATTAAATTACAATACATAACCTAACATTTCCAAAGTAAACAGATTGGCCTTCGGCCGGATAGCCTTGCGGCATAAACGCGATAGCCTTCGACAGATAGCCTTTAAAGCGAGATAGCCTTTCGGATAGCCTTATAGCCTTCTGGCCGGATAGCCTTTTCGAGATAGATTTCATTTTCAAATCAAGACATCATTTACAATAATGTCTTCTGAGCGAGATACATAAATATATATGTAATGCACTATTACTCACGTTATGGTGGCGTACTAGTTCTTACGAGTGTGCCCTCTCGATCAATTAGTATTTCTCTTTTCAAATCCGTAATAGTCATTCCATATGCCACTACAGCTTAAGGATATGAATATCTCTATTAAAAACTCATCAGAAAAACATTCAAATAGCACCAAAGTGCCCAGCATGAGAAACAGAACAAATCATATTTTTCTTGTTGAATAGTCCTCCGCTCGAGCGTGGACTTGTCCGGGCCGAGATCAAAAATACTGGATGGTCGATTTCTCCGCTCGAGCGTACATTTCCCTTTCGGCGGTGCAAAATTTCAAACTGGGAGGTGTAATTCTGGCGGACATGACCCATCGGCGGACGTCGACCCAAATTCTCAAGTACAATTTCATCCCAAAATCATCAATCAAACCCAATTCTTCATAGATTCAAAGATCAAATTCATGCAACACATTCATCTAACAACCCCAAAACATGAATCTAAGCTTAATCATACCAATTGAAACCAAGTTAGAAGCTTTGTCAAGTCAACACTTCCACAACTTCAATCTAACTTCACATTCTTCAAACATATTGCATGATTTCAACATATATACATGGATTGATGCTATAATTCAAGGATTTAAGCATATCTTCATACAATACTCAATTTATTGCCAACATGTTCAAATGGTAAGAAACCCTAGTGAATCAAACATGGATTATCCATCAATCATACAAACATGGGATAAAATTCTTGGAGATTAAGCTAGAATTCAATTACCTTTGAATAAATCACCCAAATCAGCAAGTTGAGTAGTATCCTTAATGACCCACGAATTTTCCCCCAAATTCTCTCCTCCTTTCTCTCTTTTTTCCTTCTCCCAAAAGTGACCCACGTTTATGATCAAAAGCTCCACACTTAGATAATATAACAACATATATATATAAGAGCACAAAAGACGAAAACCATTCGCTTTAGGGTGCCGAAATGAAAATTACACAGAAAATCTCATTATAACCTAAAAATCATGTAGGTCTCAAATATCAAATCGGTTTACGCAAATAAAATCTCTAAAGTGCTCAATTTGATTTAGGTGATTCACTTGTGGATAAGTTTCGACTCAACAGATAGAAACTCATATTTCTAAATTCCATGCATGTTTATCACATTTTCACACAGACTTTCACATTAAACATTCAATGACCTGAAGCAGTAGGATCAAGCGTAGCGAATCGATACGAGAGTCGAGGGTATTACACTCTCCCCTTATTTAAGTTTGGTCCTCCAAACTTGCTTTTACCTTAGGATGTAAACAAGTGTGGATATTGGTTTTGCATCTCCTCCTCTTTTCCCAAGTCGCCTCGCCGTAGTGCTCTTGCCACTCCACCTTCACCATTAAATTTCGGTTTTCGGCGGTTCTATTGAAGTGGTTTTTCTTCATATGTTAACTTGCCGGTTAACTCAATCTGATGATCAATAATATGGGACGGATCTGGAAGGTACTCTCGAGCATAGAAACATGAAATACATTATGAACTGACTTAGATGTGGCGGAAGAGCAACTTCGGTGTGAGCTCTTTGAACTACTTGAGAATCTGAAAGGGACCAACATATCGGGGCGTGAGCTTACCCTTCTTTCCAAATCTTGGGTGGCCCTTCATTGGGGTGACTTTCACAAAGACATGACTATTCTCATCAAATTCCAAATTCGCCGATTATCGGTAACTCTTACACTTTTTTGGCGATTTGATTTCTTGAATAATTTTCACTTTCTCGGTAGTCAATTGGACAATCTCTGCCCTAACAAAGGTCTATCTCCTACCTCATTAACACAACGGTCTCCCATCTGAGCTTCATAAGGTGCCATTTGAATACTCGAATGGTAGCTATTATTGTCTGTGAATTCAATCAATGGTAGATGAGTCTCCCAACTCTCTTGAAAATCGAACGTAAACACATTGAAGCATGTCTTCTAACGTCTGAATCGTTCTTCGGTTGTCCATCGGTTTGAGGATGGAAAGTCGTACTAAATTTCAATTACGTACCATTGCATTACGGAGACTGCCAAAACACGGACACAAACTTTGAATCTCTGTCGGACACAATTGGAATCCGTGAAGTCTTACAATTTCATCTATATCTGACAAAAGCAAGTTTGTCGGCGTTGTATTGGGTCTTCTGAGCAAGAAATGGGCGGACTTAGTTAATCGGTCAACAATGACCCATATTGAATTCATTCCCGAGGCGTCCGTGGTAACCTACAACAAAATCCATCGTTAGATGCTCCCATTTCCACTCTGGAAGGGGTTCGATGTTCTGCTTTAACTTGTTGACAAACACTTAGATACAAACTCTGCGATTTCCCTCTTCATACAGCCACGAAATGTTGCTTCAAATCTCGGTACATTTTGGTACTCCTGGATGTATTGAGGTTCTCGAGGCATGTGCTTCTTCCATCAACTTCCGTTTAAGTTCTACCACATTAGGAACACACTCGATTTTGAAATTTGAGTCGGAATCGCCAAAGTAAACTGACCGGTTTTGTCACCATTTCGTTACATATTTTCTTGAGAGCATCGTCCTCCATTTGACGTAACTTAATTTCCTCCAATAGTCTTTGGTTGGGCCATCGGTCTATTGTTGCTCCTTGCCGGTAATATTAGATCAATCTTCATCTTATTCAGATCATCTATCGGTTCTTTACTTTACGTCAATAGGTTCGCCAATGTTCCCACATTTTTCTTGTATTGGCTTTTCGGGATGATAATGGAGCTGCAGATCATAGTCCTTAATAAGTTCTAGCCACCGCCGTTGGCGCATATTCAACTCCTTTTGAGTGAAAAGGTATTTGAGGCTCTTATGGTCGGTATAAATATCACAAGAAGTCCCATACAGATAATGCCGCCATATCTTCAATGCAAAAACAACCGCTGCCAATTCAAGATCATGTGTGGGATAATTTTTCTCATGAGGTTTGAGCTGTCGGGAGGCATAGGCGATAACTCTTCCGTTCTGCATAAGCACACAACAAAGTCCTTTATGAGAAGCGTCACTGTAAATTACAAATCCCTCGGTACCAGATGGTAATGCAAGGATTGGTCGTAGTCAACTTCGTTTTAATTCCGGGCTGACTCTCTCTGCCATTCAAATGTAATACCCTTCTTCATTAGGTAAGTGGTGCCAATCTTAGAAAAGTCTTGGACAAATCTACGATAATAACCACTAATCCCATGAAACTACGCCTGCTACATTAGTGGGTTGGCGGTTTACAATTGCCTCTATCTTACTCGGATCAACGAAACTCCTTCTTTAGTGATAACATGCCCCGAAATGCCACCGTGTAGCCAAAATTCACACTTCTTTTCTTTTCGGAGGTTTGGAGAATCGAAGATGATTCTCATGAGCCTCTACATTCTCGGAATAAATAAGGATGTCATCTATGAAGACCACTACGAACTCATCGGTATGGTTTGAAGACTTCGGTTCATCGGATCCATAAAAGGCTGCTGTTGCGTTTGTAGCATAAAGGCATAACCAAATTCATAATGACCATATCGGGTTGGAAGGTCGTCTTCTCAACGTCTTCTTTAACCTTCAATTGATGGTAAATCAATCTTAGAAAAGACCTTGTAGTTGATCAAATAAATCATCAATTAGCGGTAGGGATACTTATTCTTGATTGTTACTCTATTGAGCTCTCGATAGTCTATGCATAGCAGTGTTCCGTCTTTCTTTTTCTAAGCAGAGTGCACCCCGAATAAACCCTTTATCTACTAAATCTTGTTGAATTTTTAGTTCCTTCATCTCAATGGTGCCATTCGACACGGGGTTTTAGAAATAATTTGAGTTTACATCAATTGTGAACTCAATTTCACGGTCCACTAACTCTCTGGCAACTCATTGGAAAGACATCGAAATTACAATTGGAATCATATCAATATTCTCATTCCCGACCGCTCTTTCAAAACACTACATAGGATTAATTTGCGGGCCTTAGTCACAGAGATCACATATGATGGTGATGTCACTTCTTGCCCTGGAAAATAGTTTACTGACACCGGTGGCGGAATCTAATTTGTTTCCTAAGGCAATCTATGGTAGCCGTTTTTTCAATCCATCCCCAAAATAATGTCAAATAAGGTCATATCAAGGGAACTAAGTTAGCATAAACAGACATCTCAATGAGAATTTCACACGTAGGATAAATAGAAGTACAGGCGAGAAGTCCCCATAGGTGAGGTAATACACAACACATAGGCTAAATCTACTTGAGTTTATCTAAATTCTTTGCAAATTGTTTTGACACAAAAAACGGTAGAGCGAGAATCAAAGCAGAACATAGGCGAGAATGGCCATAAACCATAAATGTACCGAGACCACTTTGTTGTTGCATTAAAATCGTCTCCGGAACCAATGCAAATACTCTACCTTGCGCGGTGGTGCTCTTGTTGATAGCAGGCAGCGTGTTTGACTTAGCATTAGGAGTCGGTGTAGACCCTGCCGAACTTGTAGTGACTTTATTATTAAATTGTTGGCTCTTTAATTAGATGTCCCATTTTACCACATTGAAAACATGCTCGTTAATCGATGACAAACCCCACGATGTTTCACTCCACACTCGGGGCATCTTGTAGGTGGTCTGAGGAGAAGTAAAAGTATTGGGAATTCCAGACGAGTTTTTGTTTAGTGGAGATCCTTTAGACCAGGTATTCCTTTTTCCTTCCACTGAAATTGGTCGTCAAAAGATTCCCTTCATCCAAAATGTCAACATAGGTCGGTAGCTTCAACACATTGATCCGATCTGAATGGCACTCCATGATCCTCCTCGAATTTTTTGTACTCAGATCCACCATGTGGGGTGCAAACCGGCTAATTAATTGGGCTTCATACGGTTTTGTTTCCTTGCCTCAACGTTTGGGAAAATATTTATCATAGAACGGCACCAAAAATCTATCCCAAGTCAATCCGGATTCATTGTTACGTCAAGCATCCACCATCTCGTGCCTCATCTTCAAGAGTGAAAGCGATAAAAAAGGAAGACTTGAATAACTTCTCTATCCCGAGCACCCATGCCTCCGCCTTCATCGGTTCAATAGGTGGTTTCATCTTTTAAACTCCTTGTCGATTAATCGTGCGGTCCTCGGCATGAATGTCTTGCATTACTGGTGGAGAATGCCGTGGGGGTGAAATGGTGAAACATTTCTTGTCGTTGTTGTTGCCAAAGTTTCAGCCATATCTCTCATCATTCTTTCCATTCTGTCCAACCGCCTTCGGTAGCATCCTCTCGCTCGTCAATTGTTCTCACCATAGTCTACAAAACAAATCATGCCAACATACACAAAGGTATACAAAATGCAATCATCAGCATTAGTGTTAGCAAAATCATATCACGTTGCTATCAATTCTATTTTTTTTTCCTTTATGATGCCTACTACATTCTAGACACCCTAACGCTCAATGGATCAGTGTGTGAGATAGCAACTCGTGCTCTAATACCACTTGTCAAGCCCTAACCCGCCCTAGTGAGGTTACAGCATGAATGACTGCTATAGAAGGTATCTGGGGGGCCTGGAAGCATTAAATTTAAATGACGACATACAGAGACATCCATTGAGCAACTACCAAAACCGGGACCATCTAAACATTCATCACAAGCGAATATGTACATAAAGTTAAGTTACATAAACCGTTATGGTTACAAAACCGGCCGGATATTAGGCATACAAAATGATGGTTACAATAACCACGACCAATACTATGGTACACAAAAGTATGTTACAACCAAAAGCGGTCTAAAGTGCAAGGGTTTCTTCGAGCGACAAAATGCATGAAACGGTCCTCCAAGCCGACTTAAAATTACGAATGAGACAAGCTCGAATAATAGTACTTGATTAATTAAATTACAATACATAGCGAACATTTCCAAAGTAAGCAGATTGGCCTTTTCTAGATAGCCTTCGACCGATAGCCTTTAAAGCGCAGATAGCCTTTTCGCAACAGATAGATTTCATTTTCAAATCGACATCATTTACAATAATGTCTTCGATACATAAATATATATGTAATGCACTATTACTCACAGCGTTATGGTGGCGTACTAGTTCCTTCTGGGGTGTGCCCTGCACACAGTACACTGATCAATTAGTATTTCTCTTTTCAAATCCGTAATAGTCATTCCATATGCCACTACAGCTTAAGGATATGAATATCTCTATTAAAAACTCATCAGAAAAACATTCGAATAGCACCAAAGTGCCCAGCATAAGGAACAGAACAAATCATATTTTTCTTGTTGAATAGTCCTCCGCTCGAGCGTGGACTTGTCAAAATCTTGGATGGTCGATTTCTCATTTCCCTTCGGCCGACAAGATTAAAAATTCGGCTTCTGAGGTGTAATTCTCGCTCGGCCGGGACCGACCCCCCTTCGGGCGACGTCGTCTGAAACATTACAGCGAATTTCATCCCAAAATCATCAATCAAACCCAATTCTTCATAGATTCAAAGATCAAATTCATGCAACACATTCATCTAACAACCCCAAAACATGAATCTAAGCTTAATCATACCAATTGAAACCAAGTTAGAAGCTTTGTCAAGTCAACACTTCCACAACTTCAATCTAACTTCACATTCTTCAAACATATTGCATGATTTCAACATATATACATGGATTGATGCTATAATTCAAGGATTTAAGCATATCTTCATACAATACTCAATTTATTGCCAACATGTTCAAATGGTAAGAAACCTAGTGAATCAAACATGGATTATCCATCAATCATACAAACATGGGATAAAATTCTTGGAGATTAAGCTAGAATTCAATTACCTTTGAATAAATCACCCAAATCGACAAGTTGAGTAGTATCATAATGACCCACGAATTTTCCCCAAATTCTCTCCTCCTTTCTCTCTTTTCCTTCTCCCAAAAGTGACCCACGTTTATGATCAAAAGCTCCACACTTAGATAATATAACAACATATATATATAAGAGCACAAAAGGCGAAAACCATTAACTTTAGGGTAAATGAAAATTACAAAAATCTCATTATAACCTAAAAATCATGTAGGTCTCAAATATCAAATCGGTTTACGCAAATAAAATCTCTAAAGTGCTCAATTTGATTTAGGTGATTCACTTGTGAGATAAGTTTCGACTCAACAGATAGAAACTCATATTTCTAAATTCCATGCATGTTTATCACATTTTCACAGACTTTCACATTAAACATTCAATGACACGCTGAAGCAGAGGATCAAAGCGAATCGAGAGAGAGAGCTCTGGAGTATTACAATTACAATTTGTATTCCAGCATAAAAAAAAAAAAAAAAAAAAAATTACAATCTGCTAGTATTACAATTTGCATTCCAGCATAAAAAGAAATTTACAATCTGCTATTATTACAATCTGTATTCCAGCATAAAAAAAAAAAATTACAATTAGCTACAGCCACCATAAAAGCTTATAAAATAAATAAAAAATCATTTCCATCTTCAATTTTTTTTTTTCCAGTCTACAGAATTTGATACTCTGTTATGTATCAAACACAAATAAAATAAAACACAATAACAATGGTTTTTCTTTAAATAAACTTTGAATCCATATCCAATATGCACAATTTGATGCTCTATTATGTAACAAACACAAATAAAATAAAACACAATAACAGTGGTGGCTTCTCCTTAAATAAACCTTGAATCTATTTCAATTTAATTCTCAAAAATAAAGCAAAAGGGTGTCCCGTTAGATAAATGTTTACATTTCAATTTTGCGGGGGTGGTTCTGAATGACTGAAAAAATCAAACAAACTATCATTATGAAAGACTGACTCAGCCACCATGGGACTATGCTCTGCTAGATCAAATCCTAATCCTTACAACAACAAAAAAAAAGAAAAAGAAAAAGAAGAAGAAGAAGATATAAGGAAATGCAATAGAAATAAATATACACATATATGTAAAAACAAAAATCTAGATTGCAAACAAGTATATTACACACTTGAGAACTTTGTAGATTGTACGATGCTTGGGAAGACAAAGGCGTTGATAGTGGATAAGTTGGCGGGCATACAAAATTAATATCGTGCATGAGCAGATTATATTCGGAATTCATTAGTTGTGGCCAATAGGGTACCTTAACATCCTAGTCCATAAAATATTATTAGTAGTTTTATGATCATTTTGTACTTAAGTAATATGATTTCAATAAGAAGAATAAGATCTCACCGGTGTGTGGTTTTATGATCATTATGTACTCAAATGATGCTATAGTTTCATTATATAATAATGCAGCGCCAAAAATCACAGTCATTCTGAAGTAGTTAAAACCAGTAAATAAAGCAAGTGGACGGTTCTCTTTGTTTGTTCAGAATGTTGTGTCAAATGACACAACATCACCGAAAATGCCATACTCTGTAATCATCCGATGATCAGCCCAAAAAATGTTAGTAATCATCTCATCAACATCCAACTGAAATGCAGAGTAAAAATATGAATTTTCAATGGATTGTTGCTAGAAATATCACAACAAACTTCCTGTTTCACCATGTTGCAAGTTTCGTTGTCTTTTTGCACGCAAGTAGGTTTTTTGGTCCTCTCGTGTGAATCCTACAAATTCCTTCCCCCCTCCTAAGGCGCTAATAAGATCACGTGATGCCTTAAGTGATATAGCAGTATCATTAGCTACATCAACATTTATACCCTGAGCATCACACAACTTTCTCTGAGATGGCATCATATGCGTACATTGGGGAATATGCAAAAGGTAGTTATGATTATCATCAAACTTCATCAGAACCCAATTTGACAAGTCCCGTCTAAAAGATATATATATGAATGCATTACATTTCGTTCTTGTCTCATGTTGAGAATGTTTTACTATTATGTACCGTTTATCTTTTTCCTTTTCTCTCTCCTTACAACAAACAAACTTTCTATTAATCATGATACCATCTTTCTTACTTTTTGTATGGTAATCCCTTCTAATACTAAATCTCACAATCCTTCCACATTCATTGTAGAATTCATATGCAGCTTCCTTTGAATCAAATTTCATTCCAACACATGACATGGAATTGTTGGCCAACTCCTCAAGTGCACTATCTTCCATTTCGGCACTATTAAATATAAAGTCTAATAACTATAAAAATATAACAAAAATAACATCAACAATAAGATAAATTACCACAATCATGTTCAAAATCTGTAGATAGAAAAGATTGGTCCTTGGAAATCAAATAGAACAATAGACCAATAGTCTGTTGTCAAAAAATGTTTTGTATTTAGTGAAAAGTCTCTCAAGATCTATTTATTTTTATATTTTTCTTGTATTTTAAGAGTATTTGTTAGCAAAATTTGAAATAATTGTGACCATATATATTAAATGATGGAACTTGCCATAAAAATAACAAAGAAGCATATGTGAGAACCAAAATGCAACATAACACTGCTAGGATTTCATCCACGAGAAATTGAGCACCTAAACACCTCACAATCTTCAAAGTTATCCAATTTAAAGATTTAAAAAAAAATAGAAAATTAAAAATGCTAGAGAAGAAAAATCACTTCTACCAAAGAGAGCATCATAGGTGTTGTGCCCAAGTCCACCATCACTTCTACCATTGAGAAATATTTGAACACTAGTACTACTTGAAGATGAAAGAAAAGAAGACTAGTATTGAGGATACCAAAAGTTTTTACTACTTGGAACAACAACATACACAAAATGTTCTTCCTAGGGGATTCTTTGCTGTGTAATTGTGACATAGTATGTATTATATTAATGTTTGGAATGGAATAAGAATGCAATTCATTTTTACCTAAGAGTCATATTCTCCAAATTAAACATGAATTTGATCCCCCACGCCTAGAGGAATGTGGAGTAAAAATAGTTAATTGAGCCTACAATTTCTAGTCAAACCAAACTCATTAATAGCAATTCACACTACAACTTTATTTCTAATAATAACAGAGCATCAATTTGATAACAGAGCATTAATTTGAATTAAAAAAGATCATAATTTTTTTTAACTTACATTATGTGAAATCACCATATACAATAACAGATTCTTATACATATCAAATTGTGAAGTTAATTTAACAGAGCATCAATCCCTAATACAAAACACAATAACACATTCCTACAATAACAGAGCATCAATTTGATACAAATCACCATATTCATACACATATCATAATCCTATTGAGAGGGAGATTTATGATCCGAATTGGGCTGTGGTAATGGCCGGGCAGATTTGGGCCGAACAAGATTGGGCCGTGGAAGCACGGCCTGTCCTGACAGGTTTTGCTCTGTTTAGGGAGGCATGGATAGACCGGGCTATTTCGGCCAAGATGTCCGGAGCCAGACAAGGCGTGTTTGTTCCATGGTTCATGAGTTAGCTCGGCAGGAAGGCCGACAACAAAGCAGCATGAGCTGCCCAAGTTCGGCTATGCCGGGATGCAACCGAGCTCGGTCGTTATTGAGCACGGCGAGTGGGCACTCAAGCTAGCTTTCACAACTGTTGTTGATAGCGAGAAGTTCTGACCTAGCCGCCGAGTTCCCAAAGTGAAATTGGGCGGTTTGGTTAAATGGTGTTCAGCAAGATTTGTGTTGACAGATGGGATAGCAGCTGTCACGACCCAAACTCGCCCCAATGGGTTTAGTACCGTAACCGGCCAGTAATCCGAGATTACCGAAGGCCTACTCAACAGTAATACAGTAAAACAAAGTACAGGGTCATAGTGGAAGCCAATACAGTAAATAAACAATGTCCAATGAACTGTGACAGTCTGTATGCAAAAAGACTTTCCACACATATACATATATAAACAGTACGGAACAGTATGTACATTACATACAACCAGTCAGAACAGGGACCAAATCCCTATTAAACAGTATAGTACAGTGCTATCAGTCTATACAGTTATTACAAAACAGACACAGAGACAGACAAGGGAAATAAAAACACCCCTAAGCCATAGTTTGGCAGGCTCGGAACCTCGCGGTGAGGCACAATAGTTGGCTTGACAAAAAGGGAAATCTACCCAACGCTCTTAGCTCCGGTCTGGTGCTTGTACACCTACATATATATATAAACAGTAAGCTAAAACCTAGTGAATAACATAATGCATAAAGGGGTTAAGAATGAATGTCCTTACAGTAATGAAAACAGTTCATTGATTCTGTGACGACCTAGAACTTTTCCCTCCGCTCGAGCGGAAGAGTTAACGCTCGAGCGAACTTTTGGGGTTTCCAGCAATTTTGCAGACGGCCTGAGGTTCTGGGAGTCGTGATTCTCCGCTCGAGCGGACGGCTTTGTTAGTCTGTACGCTCGAGCGCAAGATTGGGCGCTCGAGCGGGCCTCCAGGTTGAGTTGTACTTCTGAGGCACGTGGGCTCATTTTTGACATTTTATTAGTGTATTTGGAATGTTCTTATCTTATTTTTGGGGTATTGGTTGAGGTGGTAATATGATGGTAAAGTAAGATTGGACCAAAGAATTTAATTCGGATAGTTATCTTACGATCAGCCGTCACTCTTTTGCCCTTTTCTTTTTCCACACTTTGAATTTGGATGTGAGGTTAGAACCATTGGAAAGCTTATTTCCGGGGCTTCAATTTGGACACAAGAACGACCTAAAACGGAGTCCGGATGGAAGAGTTATACCTGTTTAAAGTTTCGAAATCTGTGCTAAAGACAGGTCCGCTCGAGCAGGAATCACGGGACAGCAGCTTTAAGAACGGGATTTTTGGATCATTTCTTATATTTTCTTCTTTCCTCTTCCTTCCTCTTTGCCTAAGTCCGAAACCCTAGCCCCAAATCCTTGATTTCCTCTACTTTGATCAACAATCCACCATGATTTTTGGTATGTAGGATGGAGAACTAAGGAGGATCAATGTTTTTACCCGATTAGAACTTGGATTTGTGAAGGTTTCTTCTCAAGCTCACCCCTTTGCTTGATTATGGAGGTAAGGGTTTTAAGACTCTTTAATATTTACATCCATAGATAGGTTTGAGGTGTCTTCATTGTATAATGGTGCAAGTTTTCATTTATGTTATGTATATAGAAGAAATTAGGAGATTTTGGGAATTTCGGGTTTGAACATTGGGGGTTTTAAGGTTTGTGATGTTGGGAGTTAAATTAGTGGGTTTAAATGATGGATTGGGAATCCTAGATGTAGAATCATTGGGAAAATTGGAATTAAAAGTAATGATTTAAGAAGTTTTTTTTTTTTTTTTTGTTAAAAACCCTTATTTTCCTTGAAACCCTAGGTTGGTTAATGATGATAACCAAAGATTTGGCCCAAATTGAAAGTAGAATAATGAAATTGAGGTATTGAATCATGTATATACAAGTTTAATTGGAATTTGGTGATACTTGAAAATTATGTTTAAAATTTTGAGAATAAACTTTGTTAGAAATGTTGGAATTCATGTTATTATGTAAAGGAAAAATTAGAGAAATAATCTATGACTGACATAGATGATATGACCTTGGTTTTGGAATATTGAAATGAGATTTAAGGGTTTATTTTGCATTATGTTGAATTGCAAATGGTTTTAATGAATTAAGTGGTGTTGACTTTGTCGGACTATATTGTGTTAACTAATATTGAATTGAATAGACCATAATGAATTATGTTTGAATTATGTGAATTGTATAGAATTGACTACAAGGCGGACCAAGCACTGAAACACTTGAGTAATAATACTACATATGTACATCAATTATCGTTGATAATTATTGTTATTATTCACATTACATTTTTCCATGGCAATTATGCTAACATGGTTGTATTTGAGAATTGGTGTGAACATAGAAGGATTTGGCATCCATTGAGATGACTCTGAAACTATTATGTATTCCGCCCACGATTAAGGGTTATCGGTAATGTGCTATAATCTATATAGTATTGTGTTTAATTTATCGTTAAAGAACATTATTAACATTCTGTTATACGTAGAATAACCTTAATAATTCATGGTGAATAAATGGAATAATGATGCTTATGTATCCCGAGATCTATTGATTTAAGGTATAGAACTATGGTACCTACGTATTTCTGAAAGTGTTCAATCTGTGAAATATGTTCACCATTTGCTAATAAATATCAGTAACGTTCTGTTAAACTTATAATACATCTGTTTATTTATGTGATTAATGGGAAGAATATGTTTATCTGTCATGATGTTTCTGGTATGGAGAAAAGTGCTGTACGGAACTAAGTGCTACACCTTGGTAGGAGCCACCTCTAGAATCTGTACGAGCCACCTCTTGAGTCCATACATCTGTTACTTCTGTTACCCACGCTTTATGCGTTCTGTTACTCACGCTTATGCGTTCTGTACCCACGCTTTATGCGTTCTGTTACCCACGCTTATGCGCTTTATGTTACCCACGCTTTATGCTCGTTACCCACGCTTATGCTTTATTCCACGCTTTGCGTTTTGTTACCCACGCTTATGCTCCACGCTTTATGCTCATTACCCACGCTTTATGCGTTTTGTTACCACATTTATGCGTTCTGTTATTTCTGTTAGTTACATTAGTTACATTTCATTATTTCGCTATTTACATTATTTATCATACGGACCTATGGTTGTTCTCAGATATACTAGGCTTAAAGCCATTCTGTTACGGAAAGTGGACCCATGGCTGTTTTGGAAATAATCACGGAGTGTAGTTAATCATAGGTATTTGCAATTATATGCTTGGTTATTCAGGTTAAATATTATATTATTTATGTACTATAATTCACTGAGTTCGCTCATTCTATATTTTGTCTGTCTATTTCTGTAGGTAACCAATCGGGAGTTCAGTCCTAACCTTAAGGATTGTGTTTCTCTTGTCAACATTGATGCGTCCAGGCACCACCTGAAGTCGTACATTATGTAAAGTTTTGCTGAGTCTTGATTTATACTTTGGATGTCAATTTATGGTTGATTGTATATAATTCCTTCTTCATTAATATTTTGGTTATACGCCTATTTGCGGGGATGAGTCGAGGCATATGTGTGTAAACTTTCTGTATAATATTTACTTAGTGTGATATTGAGATCCTGGCATGTTAGGAATAGCTCAATAGATGTTATTCTATGTATTTTATATTATTAAATGCTTCAGTTCAGGCCCCGTATGATATGTATAACAGGATTAGTGTCTGTTTTCGAATGGGTCATGCCCAAACTTTTAGGGGCGGGTTTGGGGCGTGACAGATTCTGTATATCAGTCATTCAGTCATATGTGGTACATCCATTAGCATAGTAGAACAGTAAACAGTAGGTCTTAAAAGACCGAACAGTAAATGATGGCCATCAATCAGTAAACAGTAATGGTTCCAACAAGGGAACCGACAGAGATCTCTGTAACAGTAGCAGTAAACAGTAGTTGCTAAGGATGCCACAATACAGTTCAGAATATAGGACATACATTCATTCAGTTAACAATATCAGTTCAGAAAGCAGTACAGTTCAGTTGAACAGTCAGAAAAACATTCTCAGTTGAACATATCTTTACACAATTGTTACTCACAGAGTTCTGGGCTACAGTAAAGCTAGAGCGCGTCTCCAGTTGCCAACCCTACACAGTTACAGATTGAACACACACTAAGCTACACGGTTGGGAGAAATAATATCTTAGTCCCTAATTTGCCTCGGTGTGTTCTACATCTATATCCTTATTAAGATGCCTTAAACTAGGCCTAAGAATGCCTAGGATGGAATGAGGATGCAAGGATGCACTTAGAAACACTTTTCAAAATTTTTAGAAAATAGGGGTCTCGCTTGAGCGTGGCTTTCTACGCTTGAGCGGACATGCAGACAAAGGAGCGCCGCTCGAGCGTGACTTCTGTCGCTCGAGCAGACTGTAAGCTACAGTGAAAATACTGGATGCTCAAAATTTACGCTCGATGGGCGCTCGACCCTCGCTCGAGCGTGAGACACAAGTCCTCGCTCAAGCGTGAGTTCTCTCGCTCGAGCGGACTGTGAACTCATGCAAAGTACTGGATGCACGCATTTCATGCTCGAGCGTTACTTCTCTCGCTCGAGCGGAAGGCATGATCACAGAGTGTACGCTCGAGCGTGGACTTCCTCACTCGAGCGTGGGTCCAAAATCTGGAAAACCCAGATTTGAGTCCCAAGCTCAAAACCAAGTTTAAATGCATTCAAACTGATCCTCTTGGGCTGAAAACCTGGAAAATACTTGTAAACACATGATACTATATGTTTCAAAAGATCAATTTGTAAAATCAAGCCCAAAGGTAGTTCAATTAAATCCAATTTCAAACCGAATTCGTGAACATAATCTCAAATAAACATGCATGAACTTTAAACAATTTCCAAGCTTCAAAACATGCTCTAGTGAGCCAATTCTTTTCAAAACAAGATGAAATCATGGTCTATCACACTATTATGAACATGCATGCACCAATTGCCATGAAATTAACATCGAAATGTAAGGATAAACACATGCATGCATGATACAAGTTATAATTCAACACTATTGAACCAATTCTTAACTTAACTCTTTAAACCACCATGATCCATGCTAGGAGGAACTTAAATACACAATTAAGGGGGTGAAATTCATACCTAGGTTCCTCAATGACAAGTCTAGAGGTTCAATTTGCCAATTCTTCTTCAATTTCTTTAAGTTCCAAGCCAAATCAACAAGTTGAATTCAATTCACTCACTTTTTCTCTCTTTAGTTCGGTGGTGGTGATGAAATGACCTGATGAAATGTTTTGTTCACATGTATAACAAGGCTCAAGTATGTTGGCTAAGTGGCCCACTTAATGGCTTTAATATAAATAAGTTCAACTATGCAATTTAGCTTATTTTAATCCAATTTAATCATACCAAATCACTTTTTTTAACTAAATATGCCATAAAATCACATAAAATCTAATGATTATAAAACATCAGTCAATTTTAGGTTCACCCGCCTATAAGGCCTTCAATTCGCAATTTAAACGTAGAAATATGAACAGATAATCAAACAGGCAACAGATAGAAATGCAATTAAACAGACATACTTAATCAAATCAATTTCAGATTTCAGTCAGTCAGTTCAGTATTTTAATCAGTTCAATTACCAATCATAATCAGTCTCAGTTTAACAGTAATTAGTAATTAATCGGTAATCAATGGTGAAGGTTATTACAGCAGCACCACGTGTCGAGAGACTAATGGGAGTAGATTTGGGGCACAGAAGGTATATAAGCGAGTCTGCGCCTCGCATGCTGGGACAGATGAACATTTGGTGAGATACACTAAACACTCAACTCTCTCCTCTCTCTTTCTCTCTATCCTAGTGTGTGTTCTAACTTGATCATCGGAGGGGTTTTCCGGCCACACACTGCCGGGTAGGTCACTACCGTTGTGCTCGCAGGTCGATCGGACAGACAGGAGCTTGGAAGAAAGGAGTGCGGGCTTGCCTGAATATTTGCTCCCCGTACACCTATAATATTATATTAAAATTCCCAATCCAAAACACAATCTCTATTTGATATAAAAATAAATCACCATATATATATACACATAACAGTTTGTAATAAATACAAATATATATATATATATTTTTTTTCAAACTTGAGTGAAGATTCTTACAAGGCAAATAAGAAACCTCAATGACAATGGTGATGGTGGAGCTACGGTACAACAATAGCGGAGGACCGTCGGAGCAAATGGTGAAGGCACGGTGGAGGAACAACGGAGTAATGGTGGTGAGACGGCAAACTCAAACCCTTCCCGCTCACAGACTCACGTTTTTTGCTTGAATCGTTGTTTTGTATTTTACTTATAACAGGTTGTAAATTTTTTTTTTTTAATGTTGGAATAAAGATTGTAATAAATATAATATATGTTCAAAATATTTATAAGTTGTTTAAGCAGTACAGTGGTTAAAGAACTTTTTACTCCCCAGCTTGCCTGGGTTCAAACCCTCTAAACAACCAAACCAATTTATTTTTTATTTTTTATTTTTTATTTAATGATGAAACGATGTCATTTCAACTCACAACAGTAACTGTTGTGAGTTGCTCGCAGCAATATCTTCGGATTTGTTTGCAATACATGTTATGGTAAAAAATTAGGGTTATCTTATGGAAAAGAGATTGGAGGTGGTGGTGGGATCATTGTAATGGTGGCAACAACACTGAAATGTGAAGGAGAGGAAGGCCATGTTGGTGGTGGAAGGTGTTTTTTTTTTTTTTTCTTTTTTTGGCTGTGAGGCGGTGGGGATAACAGATAGTTTGATAAGAACTAAAAGATGATAGTTGACATTGAACTAAAAGAGTGAATAAAAGAGAGTTACATTGTGTGATTGTAAAATACATATAAAGAAGCAAAGGCAATGATAAAGTAGAATATGAGACAATAATAGAGTGAAATGTCAATTTTGTTAGGGTATATTTGTTTGGATGATTCATTGAGGGGATTGAATTGCTAGTGAGATCACATCACGTATGGCTTGTTTGGTAAGTCTCATACTCTACTAGACTATTAGTTCAATGGGATTGTCAATGATGTATGACAATGGGTTTAGTTTTTTTCCTGTGAAAGCATGGGATTGGAAAAATAAGTATATATATATATATTTTGTTTTTATACCCAAGTGCAGTCTTTTATTTGTAATTTTTTTTTATATTTGTTCAGAATTTTTTTAATATCAAAATATATTTATTTTTATTTTATATAAAAATATTTAACAATCCCGTCATTAAACATCTTTCTTACTATTATTAAAAAAAACATATTTTTACTTAATCCCCTTACTAATAATTTCTATATTTATAATTTCTTCACAAATCATTTTTCTCACTAATAATCTCGTTCAATATAATCTGTCAACAAGTATGGTCTCAAAACGTACTTTTCCTTTCTCTAATAATTGACAAGCTTGAGTTTCAAAATCCTTTTAAGATATGAAGCCATCACACTTTACTAATTCCGTTATAACTTACTAAAAAAATATTTGTCCAAATCATTATTCTTCCATTGACATACACTTACTTTTTCCGCATATCAACATTTAATCATGTATCTTAAAACATAAATTAATAAAGCTCATTGAAAAATACATTGTTTAAATTCATGAAATTAAAATTTTAAAGTTTAGTTTATCAATGGATTTAAACCATAACTTATTATTATTATTTTTTGGTGGTAATTTTATGAAAAGAAATTTGAGATTGGCGGGCTTTGTTGGTCTGTGATTCAAAACCAGGGTAGGAAATGTATATGAGGCAGTTAGACTTGTGTGCCCAAAAATTAGGGCTTTTTTTGTGCAGTGAAAAGAGTTTTGTAAAGTTCGAATAGATACATGGATGGAGATGGAGGTTCGGCGCTGGCCACCGTCGGAAGCATCGACCTCAGCCGTGGAGGGAATCCGATGGCGGCGGTGGATCTGACGGGTCAGGTCCATCGGCTCCCCTGCTGTGTCAAGTACGATGGACCTTGCTCTGTTTCTCACTACTTCAAACCCAAGCCCACTGGTACCTCTCTCTCTCTCTCTCTATATATATATATGTGTGTGTGTGTGTATTCATGTTTATATATGGATTGTATTGTTGTAGGTATGGAGGTGGAGGGACTGAAAATGGAGGAAGCTTACTTCAGGGGAAGGAAGTTGCAAGGCACCACTCTTCCTCTTCCCCAAGGCTATTCTGGTGAGTCATTGTTGTTCCTTTTCTTTGTTTTCCTCTCATTGCCAAAAAACTCAGTTGTGTTCTACATTTGATCAGAATGTTTATTCTTGCGTTTAATTCAATGAAAAATACATTGCAAATAGAATCATAATTCAGTAAGTAGTGGTCATTCTGTAGGTTACAAGTTTCTGTGCAGTGTTTGAAGAATAAGTTTTTGTTGGTTTTATTGAGTTGGGTGTCGGGCAGAGTGGAGCCGAATTTATTTTCTTTTCTACATTTTGTTGATTCTTTATTTGTATAGATGAAGTTCTAGATTTTCTAAATTCTTGTGCCGGATTTATCGTCTTGATGCTCTTTTTTTTAATAAAGTTACCTCTTATTTATCTCTCTCTAACCACTCCCCCCAAAAAAAAAGAAAAAAAAGAAGAAGAAGCTTTGTAGGGGTTGAGGATTCACGCAATTTGTGTGCAAAACATGGGGGTTTTAAAGATGATGTTGTGTGGGAGAATAGGGGGTTCAAAGACGGTGCATTTAAGTAGTCAACACAGGGCTCTTTTCTTTTAATTAGAGTACTAGATTGCCTAGTCCTCATAAACTTTTTAAATGTATTTTAAATTTGTGTGCAAGGGTTGTGCCTCAAATATGACCTAGAAAGCCCTTAATATCTTAATTTTTTTGTTTATCTTTAAACTTTCCCTTTCTTTTTTACTAATAATCATTGCTATGCAGGCTTTGTGTTAGGAAAGAAGAGTGCTGACAAAAGAAAGACGTCTGATAAGTGTGAAGAAAACTCAAATTGTTGGGAGATGAATGCAAAGTTTCAAAGCATGACATTTTGGAATCACGACAATCTTCCCTCACAAGATGATGCTTTCTTGCGATCCTTACATTGGTTGACTGTCGCAAATGCTGTAAGTCTTTGCTTGATGTTGATGCTCAAAAAGGGAAAGAATAGAACTTATGCATTCTTAGATGACGATGTCTTGATAAACTTCTTGTTCAAGGATGTATGAAGTAAAATATTTGTTTGGGAGAGAGGGGGGGGGGGGGTTATTGTTATTGCCACAATTATTGCTATCCAGAGAGCCTTGGATGCAAATATCCAATTTGCTGCTTCAAATGACACTGGAAACAACTATAACGGCATGCAATAATATGTATTAATCTAAATAATAATTTTCTGCCGAGCCTAAAATACTTGTGATTTTCAAAAAAAGTGAAGGTTTATATGCAAGGTCAATATTAGTTCTTTTCTGGGTGTTAATTAAGCTTTTCTAATCACTTATGGAGGTTTGGTTATGAAGATTGCCTACCCGGTCACATGTATCATTTCTTGGTAATTTGTCCAGGCAGGAACCAAAACAAAGTTGTTTCAGTTACTTTTGGCAAATGCTTATGTTTTGGCAGATTTAAGTTGATCTTCTCAAATGTCTTCTTAAAATGCATTTTTTCTTTGTTCCTTTTTCTGTATCTGTTTCCCAAACATGATTTTGGAATTTGGATTAAATTTGTGTTGGCAATTTCTGGGTTGCCCAACAAACCCATCCACAAACCCATCCGACATAAATATGGGGCATGTATAAAGTTGATTGTGGGTACAAAGGATGGACCTATGAAAAACCCTACTTCATATCCCTATGAGATAATGCCTTGTTTCTTTGATGATGATTAATTTGTGGATCATATCAAGAGATATCACCTAACATCTATGCCATACAAGGCATTCTTAGGTTCTTATATGCTTCTTACTTTGACTACTCTTTTTATGAATGCAGCTGCATCAGCCAGTGACAGCTGAAGATTTAGAATCTGCTTCTACTACACAAGAAAATTAATAGACTGACTTGAAATTGAGGGGAGCTTCTTGTTATGTCCGCCAGAATTGCAATTCGTCTCTTACTTTGGCACATAATAAATTGAAGTCCAGAAAATCTGTCCGTGTGCCGACACAACCACATGCATTGAGAAGACATTTGCTGATGTTTTCGATCTCCATGCACTGGCTGTGAGGTTAGATGGTCCAAACTCTGCGTCATATTGTCCAGTGTCTCGATCTGTCAGGCGAGACCCATTCTTGCTGGTTTTTTTTTTTTCTTTAAAACCCTGATTATGAACTCCTAACAAAGATTTTGTGGGTACCTTTGTTAAATGTAAGCTTTTATTAAGATTTTATTTGGAAATGTAACCATCCTTGCCTCATTTTTGTCAACCACTAAAAACCCATGTGTTGATATGTGAGGCATGACCACTCTTGCTTTTTATTTATTTATTTATTTTTAATTGTTAACAAAGATTTACTACTGTAGTACCTTTGCTAAATGTAGGCCTGTACTAAGATCTTATTTAGAAATGTAGCCAGCCCTGCCTCATTTTTGTCAACCACTAGAAACCCACATTAATAATGGGAAGCAAGTAAATCATTCTTCTATTAATATCTGAAAGCACAACTTTGAGTGGGAGGAAATTGTGGTTGAAACACTAGATAAACAATTGAAAAGGGAAACTCTATTCATGCAACAAAATTATACAAAAATAAAAAAAATCACAAGAATGATGTATTAATGTCAGCTTTGTAAATAAAAAGTCTCTTAATGGATATATTTTGTTTTTGAGGAAAAAATCTACAATGAATCGCATAATTATATAGAAAAATTTCTTATGAATTTTTGTTTGTATATCATTATTCAATTGAAAATCCTCAAATCATGGTATTGTATTTCATCCATAATGCAAGATATAGAGTGAACACTTCGTTGTCCTTGTGTCCCTTTACCATTTGAGAAACATGCCTTGCTTATTATCAGAGCAGCATATTTAGACAAAAAAATTAGCAAAAAGTTATATATTTTAAAAAAGAAAAACAATTTTTTTGCAAAATTTTTACTAAAGATTTAGCTAGTTTGATGGGGATCCTCTCATAAAGTCAAAATCATCCAAATTTGTGTAGAAGATTTGTATCACAAATAGAGAGAAAACCAATATAAAGACGAATAAACATTTGCAACAGTAACCAACTACCATAATGTGGTCCTAAAGAAGCCACATTGAGTCTTAACTCAAATTTTGACATGGAAAAACAAGAGTCACATGTTTGGTTGCACATCATAGAATTCGTCCACAAAATAATATCTGGCTATACGTAATGGATAGCTTGACAAAATAATGATCGTTTATCAACACAAGAAATCAAAGAAGCCACATTTTCCTCAGTTTTTTCTGCTTTTGCTCAAAAAAGGTGGGGTACAACAAAATAAATGCAGAGATATAAAAAGATGGCACTGTCAACAATCTGTGTGATAGTTTTCTGGCTTAAACCACAATGAAAAATCAATGCCTTTGTTCTTCAGTTTATCTGTTGGAGGGCCAATTCTCTCCAGAAGCTGCAAAATACACAAACAATACAAAGTGGTTTGGAAAGAGGATGACAGGAAAGTAGTATATTCTCATACTCTATTTTCTTAGCATTTCTAACTGCATTCAGGTAACACATTCAATCCAATCAAATATGTTCAAATCCTCGCAGACTAATATAAGTGTTTGACAATTTATAAGTAGTCAAGTGGTTAAGGAGTTACAATCATCCATTAGACATGGCCTACTGGATAGGATCGCTGGTCCTACGATCTCTCAAATATAGATTTCAAGAGCACTTATCATCAAATACACATAAGGCTCCAAATGAGTGGATACTAGGATGTGTAATAATGTAAAGCTCCCAATATTACAAGCCTTGGACCTAACCTTGTCATGCAGCACACCATTGGATACCAAGACTGATCTATCAAATACACTATATTTTCCATCATCCATGCAAGAAACTACCCCACCAGCTTCTTCAACCATCTGCTTGAAATGTAAATAAAATAGATGCAATAAATGATTGGAAGTAAAAAACTTGAATTCTAATTATTTTCATGAGAGCCAAGTGCCAAAACACACCAATTCTTTGAAATGTAAGGTTTCTTAAGAACTTGCCTCATCCGGATACAGGTTTTAAGAAAATACAAATGGCAATTGGTCAGCCAACTTAGGTTAGTAGATTTTCAATCTATTCTTGAAAAATATTGTCATCTAAAACAGTTACTATAGTATTCCTAATTCAAGTGTAAAAATTGCGACTCAGTGCACCCATAAGGAATCCGAGTAAAATTAGAAAGGTAGTAAAACATAGAAAATGAAAAATGGCACGGGCTGATTTGAAGTCTTGGGGTAATAACCTTAAGGTTATGGATTCAAGTCTTGGGCCGCCACTTTGTACATTATGCCAAAGGTTAGATGTGTGCTCACACTTTCTCCTCCCAAACACACATTAATGTGTATTAATTGTGCATTGTTTTATATATGGTTCTTTCATTGATATCTAGAAGATAAAATAAGAAATATTTCTTAAAATGATTGATGTTACCAAAACACCAGCAGCCATATCCCATGGTTTTAGACGATATTCCCAATATGCTTCTACAATTCCCAAAGCTACATGGCACATATCCACTGCAGCAGCACCAAGCCTTCTCACGCCCTACACATAAATGTCAAAATGGAGAGAGAGATTACAAAAACTTGAAACACAAAATCTTCCACCCCTATCTATGATGTAAGAAGTAAAGCAAGTTATCAGTAAAGCAAGTGAAAGAAAATGGTTATTACCCGGCTGACATCAGTAAATTCTTTGAATAACTCTATGTTGGTACTCCATGCATCGTCATGTTCATACCCAAATCCAGTAACTAGAAGTGACTGCTCCACCTAAGAAAACAAGTGAAAAAAGGTGAGCTGGAAAAAAAAATTCCAGCTTTCATCTCTAAACCACCACACTTTTACACAATTTTTTTCAATGTGATCCGTTTCCAGAAGTAGAACGAATACGATTAATTTTATAGATAGATAAGAAGTGAAATATACACGAGCACTTGAACTGTCCTGTAATAAAATCTGTTGTTGTCAATACCTTCTTCTCAGTTCCTTTTCCTTGCATAAACTGAGCTTGGGAAAGGAACTGATAAGAGGGACTTACAAAGAATGTGCTCAGAAATCCATAATGGAGTCTGATCACAAGGTCTGAAAGTATGTAAAGTTCACGGAAAAATTCCTTGAGTCTAGACGCCATAAAACAGAGAGTGTTGTTGGGCCCATCCTCAACCAGTCTCTCTTCCACATCCACCACCAACAAAAAAAGTCTTATTGAAGGTCACCTATTGAATAAAACATTATAGTCTAGATATAACATGATCACTCACCTTATCGGTATGACTCACTTGAATCTTTTGCCCATTACAAAAAGCACCCCCACCTAGAATAAAGAGTAACAAATATTAAGTCAGAACTTTATATTTCAATTTTGGTATGTAAAAGAGCTTGTTATATAATTGCTTAAGATAAATCCTTCTTACCAGCAGCTGCAGAAAATGTGCGTGTATTCCAACACATGGGGCCTCCAACAAATTCTACCTTAAACACAAACCAATTGTCATCCCTTCAAGTCAGAAACAGAGAAACTCATTCACTCTTGATCTTTGAAGAAATAATTGGACAAGAACTACTTGTCTACTTCAAATATTAGTTGAGTTGAGTTCAATGCCAAAAAAATAGAAAATGAAAAGGTTTATACAACTATGTTTATATTCTGATTAACACATCAACCAGGGAAACAATCATTTAGTATAACAACTTCAATGACCATATTAATTTACATATCAAATTTCAATCCGATGGACCGTTACAGAATTATGCAAATTCTTTTTGGAGACTATAAAGGTAAGTGATTATATACCACAGCACCAGCAGCCGGCTTTCCTTTATACAGAACTCCCACAGAGACTGCAAAGCTAGGGTAGCAATGTGCAAAATTTGTTGTCCCATCTATATAGATATCAAAGGCAAATGGCTTTACGTCAGAAAACTAGCTGCAAATATAAGAAGTAAATGCAGGCAGAAGATAACATGCTTCAATACGAAGGAATTATCAACAATCATAATGAGGTAACAGTGAAGTGTCACCATCCACTTTGAATTGAGAAAAGTTGTCATTATCAAAAAAGAAATGGGAAATAGAAACTAGAAATGTCGTCCATAATGTCATAGGAAATTAGAAATGCTAGGTGATAGATATAAGATTGAACAGAATATGTAAAAGACAAATTATTAGGAACTTTTAAAATAGGTTGTGGAAGAAATGATTGGATTGGGATTGGGAGGAGGAAAGGGTGTGGAAGAAGAAAAAAAAGATTTTCTTACATATAAATCAATCAGAAACCTTATATATTGCTCTTCAGAAGCAGCTCATTTCCCATTTTTTTGTCATTAAAATTTCCTCTCCAGAATTTTTATTCACATACAAAGATTACAGAATTCAATCTAAAAACTGCAACTGAAGTGCATTCCTAGACTCCAAAAAGGAGAACAAGAAACAAAAAGTTACTGCCAATAAGTTAGTCTAGTGGCTTAGAATTTTGAGAAGCCTAGTAAGTTTCAAAAGGAACAGAAAAATAGGTTATGCAAGTCATCTAATTTGACCACACAATTTCTGATATATAATTGAAAATGAATCAATAAGTTCTAGCAAACAATATTAAAATCATGTCAAGTTGTAAAAGTTTTACGATAATAACATTGCTAAACAAATCACAACTAGTTTAGACAAGTATAAGTCCAGAATCAAGAGTTGAGTTCCATCCGAGGAACTTGGTGAATATGTACACATAATCTTAATTACCAAAGGGTTAAGAGAGTCTAACCTAAGGGATCTATGCACCAAAGATAATCAGAAGATGAATCGCCAATAAGCCCTCCCTCTTCCCCAAGAATAAGGTGATCTTTGAAGTTCTTCGTTACAACTTCTAGAATAGCAACCTCACCCATTTTATCTGTGCTGCAAGTAAATCCAAGTTAATAGCATCAAATAAGATGAAAACACATACGAAAACCAAAAAAATAATGGGAGCAAGAAATAACGAATGAAAAAAAAAATTGATAGATGATTTAAAAATTAATGCCAACCCTAAAAATAAATTTTCTTGTGTATGCTATAAAATCTTCAGGATCAAAAGAGCATTCACAAAAATTGCCTTTGCACCAAAAAATGAAAAGTATACAATAGACATTTTCAATTTGTGCACCACCATCTTTATCTGTAGACAAATACGCCAAAAGAAAAGGAATCAATTAGTTATTTGTCAAAGCTTCATTTATTCAACGACCAGTTTCCTTTGCCTCTAGAAATCCCATATCAAACACAAAGGTACCACCACCCATAATTTTTCTTCCTTTTTGATCAACATCCACCCTCGCAATGCCCATACAACTAAAAGGCCAACATAACTCAAATACCTCATGAACTCCAAAAATGGTCAAAATCAAATACCTTAACTCCAGCTACCACACAATGTAGTAACAAATAATTTACTTCTATGCCTTTTAGCACGTGCAACACCAGTTAGGAAACCCAAAACCTCTTGTAACCAGATTTTCAACGGTAAGAATAGAATTTAAAGCAGCTGTCCAGATTAATAATAATTTTTTTTTAAAAAAAAGCCACCTTAGTTGGCCTCCCTGCCTTCCATACACTTCCAAGGAAAGGAATTCCCTTCCTTTTTTTGATTGCAAAAAGTGATTCCCTTCCTCACCATAAAGAAGGGAATCATAAGACTGCAGTCTGGTCACCTAGTGGACCAAACTACCTAGGATTGTTGACCAAGCTAAAAAATCCTTTTTCCAGTCTTCTTGGTCCCCGCCTTGTCAAAAGTCATCTAATGTTGGTGGAACTTCTCCTTGTACTTCTCCCATAAATCTTCAACCTCTACAAAGCTTCTAGAGTTGCCAATGTGTTTCCTCTTGGCGGTGGCTTAGGTTCCTACCTAAGGAGGTTATACATACAAGTCATGAAATTGTCAACCTATGCTATCCCTAGCATTTACACCATGAACATGAAAACTTAGAAAAGCAGGTCTTACTCTGTCACCAAATCAGTGAGTCCTTTATAGACAATATTTTGAGGCTTATTCACAGCGTCCATCACAACCTGAAAAGAAAAGCAGTAAATGCAAAGAAATCAAAGAAATACAACTCAAAATTGAAAGAATAAAGGTCACTTTGATGGGAAATGGGAGATTAAAAACACATTTATATGTTTCCTTTTCATATTTCCCGCGTACTCAAGCTCACTGTACTGATTTAAACTAGCTATTGCTTACATTCAGTGTTAATGTATCATGTATATAATAATGTATAATGTATCATGTATATAATAATGTATTTATTATATATTAATGTATCATATATTAATAGCTATAGGATGACAGAGCATAGGAGCATAGGATTCTAATATCTTTCGGTTGCCTTCGCTTTCGGCTGCTTTCTCTTTTTATACGTTTTGCTTTCATAATGATGTTGTATAAGCAGCTCCTATATATGGAGTCTCTTCTTACACTTTCAGATATATTGAATACAAGAGTGTTCTTACTCTCTCAATATCACTCTCTTATTTCTTTCATGGTATCAGAGCACAGGTGTATTGCCTAGTCTCTTCCTCCGCTGCATCACATTTTTTTGTTTTAAGCAGATTGTTGCATATCTCGTCCTTATCTAAATTACAGATTGGACCACACTAGAACCTTCGTCTCCTTACGACGAATCCAACGCCACTAGATTCACCCTCATCCGACGTTTCACGCGCTGCCAGAACTTTCCGCCACGCGCTTCCTCGTTCTCAGATGCGCTCTACGCGCCTCAACACTTGCCTCGTGCTATTGTGCGCCGCGGCCTCATCTGCTAACGTGAGCCGCGTGTTTCTGACGTCAGCCGACGTTAGCCCTGGCTGCTTTCGTGCGCCGCTTGTTTCCTCTGCTATCGTACATCGCGCACTTCTATGCTAACGTGCACCGTGCCTGTGACATCATCATCTGCAGCAGTGACATCATCTTTGACCATAATTGTCGACCAACTTTGACAAGCCAATTTAGTGCCTTCTGGTCATCTTTTTTTTGGTCCGTTCACTCATTTCCCACTAATTTCGACCCTCTGAATTCACTGGTAACCTCAGATTTTTCAGATTCTACCTCGATAGTATTGCTTTTCCCTCATGGATCGCCTGGACTCCTCTAACCACCCTGTTTCCGTTGTTCTTGACAGGACTAACTATGTCTTATGGGCACAAGCTATGTCTAGGTTCCTCAAAGGCAAGAAACTTTGGCGCATCATCACTGGGGATGTGTGCAAACCCATCCAAGCCACCACGGAATCCGCTGTCACCATGGAATCCGCTGCCAAATATGTCGACCGTCTGGAGGATTAGGATAGTAAAAACTATCAGATCATCACTTGGCTTCGTAATACTTCTATTACTTCTATCAGCCTTCAGTTTGGTCGGTTCCAACATGACTCTACTTCCTCTCCAGCCAAGGCCATCTGGGATTTTTTACAAGAACGCTATCAGACTACTGGCCTTGCTCATCAATATCAGCTTCTGAGTCATCTTCATTGTATGCGCCAAGACACAACTCAAACCTTTAATGATTTCCTCTCCCAAATGTATTATGTTTGGGATCAGCTCGCTCTTTCTGAACCTCCATGGGATTGTACTAAGGATGCTGCCTTGTTTACTACTTACTGTGACCAACAACGCTTGGTTCAGTTTCTCATGACTCTCACTCCCCGTTTTGAGCCAGTCCACGCATCTCTCCTTCATCGCACTCCTTTACCCACTCTTGAGTAAGCAATTTCTGAACTACTGTCAGAGGAAACCAGGTTTGGTACTCTCCATCCGCACCCTGTGGACTCTGTTCTTGCTACTCCCCAGATTCGGAGTACTCCTTCACCATCTTCACCACAGAAGACTACTATCTGCAACTACTGTCACAACCGCAGTCTTCCGTCGACTCATCTTCTGGTTAATTGTCTAGTTCGTCTTTGTCGGTTTTGCAATAAGACTGGTTCTGGTCATCTCCAGTAAGATTGCTTCTGCAACCCTGCTCGTGCCTCTCGCAATGGTCCTTCCCCCGGGAATTTTTCTCGCAGCAACTCTCACCGCTCTGGGACTCCGTTTAAACCAATGCTTGCTCAACGCACTGTTGCTGCTGCCTCAGAGGATTTACCTTCCTCTGTCCCTATAGATCCTTCCACTCCAGTCTTCTCTCACACCGATGTCGAAACCATGTTTCAACATTTTTGGCAGAATTCCGGTACTCCTCCATCTACTGCTTTGTCTATCACCGCAGGTAATACTTCATGGTACTTTGACTCCGCTTGTTGTAATCACATGACCTTTGACCCTACTATTTTTACTCCTCTCTCTTCTACTTCTCATGTTCCTCCTATCCATACTGCTGATGGGTCTCTTCTGTCTGCAAGTCATGCTGGTTTTGTTTCCACCTCTCACTTATCTTTATCCAATGTATATCTTATGCCTGCTCTCACTTTACATCTTATTTCCATTGGTTAATTATGTGAGCATGGTCTAACTGTTACCTTTTCCCATACTGGTTGTTTGGTACAGGACCCTCGGGCAGGGCAAACTCTTGGGATAGGCCGTAAGCATGGACGTCTCTACGAACTTGTCCATCTTCATGTTTCGGATTCCTCTCAGATCACAGCTCCTACCACTGCTACCACTGCTCCTCCTTTATCTCCTTTTCAGCTTTGGCACTGTCGTTTAGGCCATCTTTCTGTTGGTCGTTTAAAATCTTTAATTTCTAGTGGTCATTTAGGTCCTGTAAGTTCTGATGCTTTAGATTGTGAGTCCTGTCAACTTGCCAAACAACCTGCTTTGTCGTTTAATAAAAGTGACTCTGTTTCTCTTGCACCATTTGAATTCATCCATTCTGATATTTGGGGACCCTCTCCTACTCCTACGATGGGCGGCGCCCGCTATTTTGTTGTTTTATAGATGATTTTTCCCGTTTTACATGGTTGTTTCTTATGAAAAATCGATCTAAGCTCAAACAACTTTATTACAATTTTGCTGCAATGGTTAAAACACAATTTTCTAAAACTATTAAGCTTTTTCGTTCCGACAATGCCATGGAATATAAAGATTTTGACTTTCTTTCCTTCTTTTAGAGTCACAACCTCATCGATCCTGTCCCGGCACGTCTCAACAAAATGGACGTGCTGAACGGAAACATCGGCATATTCTCGACACTACTCGCGCTCTTCTTCTGTCTTCCTCTTGTCCGGAACATTTTTGGGGAGAGACAGCTTTCACTGCTGCTTACACTATCAATTGTATCCCTACACCTGTCATTCATAATCACACTTCTTATGAGCGTCTGCATGGCACCCGTCCCCCTTACACCAACCTTAGGGTCTTTGGCTCTGCCTGTTTTGTTCTTCTCCAACCTCATGAACGTACCAAACTTGAACCCCGTTCCCACCTTTGTTGCTTCTTGGGGTATGGTATTGAACATAAGGGGTATCGTTGTTGGGATCCTCTCTCCCAGCGACTTCGTATCTCTCGTCATGTGGTCTTTTGGGAACACAAAATGTTTTCCTCTCTCTCTCTCTCTTCCGTTTGTCTGTTCCCTCACTCTCTCTGTTTTTTACTGACCCTTCCACAGATCTGTTTTCTGATGAACTTACTCCACCACCCCTGCCAGACTCTCTCGAGTTTTCTGATACGCTTACTCCACCGCCCCTGCCAGCCTCTCTCGAGATCGCCTTGCCTACCGGTTTGTCCCATATACCTGCTCGCTCTGATGGTCTTGCTCTTGCTCCCTCGGGATCCTCCCCTCCTGCTGAGTCTCTTCCTCTGGCTCCTCCTCCCTCTGCTCGACCACATCGGGAAACCCAACCTTCTACTCGTCTTCGTGACTTTATTGTTGGTTCTACTGTTTTTTCTACTTATGAACCAACCTCCTATCGTGAGGCTCGCTCTAATCCTCTTTGGCAACAAGCTATGACTGATGAATTGCAGGCTTTAGATAAAACTCATACTTGGGACATTGTTGATCTTCCTCCTGGCAAGATTGCCATTGGCTGCAAATGGGTATGCAAAATCAAGACTTGTTCTAATGGATCTATTGAGCGCTACAAAGCCCGCCTTGTTGCAAAAGGCTTCAACCAAGAATATGGTATTGACTGTGAGGAGACCTTTGCTCTTGTTGCTCGTTTCACCTCTGTTCGCAGCTTGATTGCTGTTGCTACCACCCGACAATGGGATCTTTATCAACTAGACGTGAAAAATGCTTTTCTTAATGGTGTTCTTCTCGAGGAGGTCTACATGCAACCTCCTCCTGGGTCTACTGATCCACTTCATCAAGTCTGTAAACTTCAGCGTGCTTTATATGGTCTCAAACAAGCTCCACACGCTTGGTTTGCCAAGTTCAGCTCTACTATTCATGAATGTGGTTTCACCTCCAGCTCTTATGATACCCGCTCTTTTTATCCGGAAAACAGCTCAAGGGACCACCCTGCTTTCACTTTATGTGGATGACATGATTATCACCGGTGATGATATCGATGGTATTCTTCGCCTTAAACAGTTTCTTAGCCATCATTTCAAGATGAAAGACCTTGGTCCTCTCACCTATTTCTTGGGTCTTGAAATCTTCCATGATTCTACGGGTTCTTTTCTCTCTCAGGCTAAGTATACCTCTGATCTTCTCACACGTGCTTGTGACGCCCCAAATTTTTTTTTTTGGAACATCAAGGGAAATTAAATAAACAAAATGACTTAATCAACTAAAAAGTTGACATCTTAATAGGGCATTCCAACTCTCGTACATAACCAAACGTTCAAATAATATTAAATAAAAACTTAAAATTATCCAAATACAACATCAATGAAATTATAAGGTCCTTAATATCTAATATATAGGATAATAAAGCTATTCAACTTTAGTCATGATTTCAAGTCAGCCAAGACTCTACGTTAGCGTCAACTCCATTTCAGCTTCAATTATTTCCTCGCCAAAACCTGGCATAAAACGCCAGGGCAACAAGAATATATGCTATGAGTTTTGCAACACAGTAAGAAAACATAACCAACCTACCATTCTTTTTAAGAGAAAGATAATGAGATTCTAAACATGAGATAACAATATAATGGTAAACATAAATTGCAACCATTAGAATAACTTCAATAATTTTAATAAATTAGGTGACACTCGAAATCTCACCAAAGAGATTTAACTTACCAACCACTAAGCATGGCAACGGTTAATTTGAAACCCTCCATTGGTCAAATATTTAAGTGTTACCAATCGTAACTACCAGGGATGCCCACGTCCGGAGTTATATACCCAAGTAGTGGCATCCGTGGTTTGCCCTAAGGAAATGGTCTGCCAGGGGTACGTAACCTCCCTGTGTGCCACCTGCACATCCACCCTTATTCCAAAACCGAATACCGAAAAGGGTGCAAATAAGTCCCGTGCCATCTTAGAGTTTCGCAACACAATTTACGTGAGAATTCTCAAAACCAGGGCTCATCCTGAACAACCGCGAATTCTCAAAACCAGGGCTCACCCTGAACAACCGGTATTGACCGTCAATTGTTAACTTTGTGTATGCCGTTAATCATTTCAGTTAATTTTGATATCAATCACCAATAATTCCAATTTTTAATCACAAATAATGGTTTACCAACTTATTAAAATTCCCAACATAAAGTATTACACATGTCACACAATAGTAAACAATACACAAAATTTAAATAAACAATTTATTTAAACCATGGTATAAAATAATGATGTAGATACCGAAAAGAAGAAATAAATCATAATCACACACGTGCATAGATTTTTAATCTACAAGATTAGATTAGCACCATATTAAATTTTAGTCCAAAGAAACAATTGAAGAGATTATTTTTAATTCCTCCTTAATCTGCCAAAATTTCCAGAATGTGTATCTTGCAAATGAAATTATAAATAAATTACTTATACAACTCTAAAATTCATATCAATCTACAAAATACTCAATAAACATGTTATGGTCATTTTTCAGGAAGCATTTTCCAAAAATAAATTATAAATAATTCTTAAAAATTCCAAGGGTGTTTATGACACAGATTTGTCACATTTCCTTATATTAATGCCATACTTAAATTTATAGATCAAACCCATAATCTAAAAATTTATCATGAAACTAGACTTCTCAAATTTCACCTTTTAGTTAGAAATTACCAGATTTGGCTTAGTATAGAATTTTAAATAAATTTCAATTATATAAAAAAAAAAATGAGAGGGTTGAGAGGGTTTTCTTACTTAATAATAGAATGATGAAATGGTAGAAAATTTTAGCTTCCTTAATCTCCCACTCTTCTTCTCCTCCTATTGCTTTGTTGCTCACAGAATTTTCTTTTCCTCATTTCTCATTTCCTCGCTGAATGCAAGCATGCATGTATATATATACACAATGCACTTCCCCCCATCTCTCTCTCTCTCTCTCTCTTTCTTCTAGTCATTCTGTGGAATCTAGTCAAATGTTGCAAGTTCAAGACACATAATTGTGTCTCATTTCCTATATTGCATGCAAGAGAACAAGTGGCAATGTTGCCACCAAAAATATCTTCCAAAGCTTCTTTTTTTTTTTTTTTTTTTTGTATGGGTTTCTTAAAATTGATACACTAAAATTTTTAACTAAGGAATTTGGTAAGAATAATTATCATGTTGAATCCCTATTAAAATAATTTATAAACAACAAATATTGAACACCCACAAAATTATTATTCTTAATAATGTCTTTGTTAGTGATTGAATTGAGTCAATTTAAAACTAACTTTTACACTAATATATTTTTCAAATAAACTCTGGATATAATTAATTAATTAATTATTATTATTATTTTTAAGAATAATTAAATATGGGTTTTCACAGTGCTGGTCTTCCGGATTGCAAGACTGCCTCCACTCCCCTGGAACCTCAGAGTCGTCTTACACCTCTTGATAGCACTCTTCTCTCTGATGCTACCCTATATCGTCAACTGGTTGGCAGTCTTGTCTATCTCACTGTTACTCGTCCTGATATTGCCTATGCCGTTCATATTGTCAGCCAGTTTATGTCAGCTCCTCGTACCCCTCATTATGCTGCCTTAGTTCGTATCCTTCGGTATCTCAAAGGCACCCTGTTTCATAGTTTTCATTATTCCGCCCGTTCATCTCTCTAGCTTCGTGCTTTCTCCGATGCTGATTGGGCTGGAGATCCTACTGACCAACGCTCTACTACTGGGTTTTGCTTTTTCCTGGGTGATTCTCTTATTTCTTGGCGCAGCAAGAAACAATCTCTTACTGCTCGTTCCAGTACTGAGGCCGAATACCATGCTCTTGCTGATACTACTCAGGAGTTTCTCTGGCTTTGTTGGCTTCTTGCTGACATGGGTGTTACCCTCTCTGGTGCTACTGACCTCTTTTGTGACAATCATAGTGCTCTTCAAATTGCTCACAATGATGTTTTTCATGATCGCACCAAGTACATTGAGATTGACTGCCATTTTATTCGTTAACACGTCACTCGTGGTGCTGTCCATCTCCATCCGATCTTTTCTGTTGATCAAACTGCTGATATCTTCACCAAAGCTCATTCTCCTAGCCGCTTTGTTGAACTTGTCTCCAAACTCCAGTTGGTTGATGTTTGTCCTCCTGGAGTTTGAGGGGGGCTGTTAATGTATCATGTATATAATAATGTATAATGTATCATGTATATAATAATGTATATATTATATATTAATGTATCATATATTAATAGCTATAGGATGACAGAGCATAGGATTCTAATATCTTTCGGTTGCCTTCGCTTTCGGCTGCTTTCTCTTTTTATATGTTTTGCTTTCATAATGATGTTGTATAAGCAGCTCCTATATATGGAGTCTCTTCTTACACTTTCAGATATATTGAATACAAGAGCGTTCTTACTCTCTCAATATCACTCTCTTATTTCTTTCATGGTATCAGAGCACAGGTGTATTGCCTAGTCTCTTCCTCTGCTACATCACATTTTTTTGTTTTAAGCAGATTGTTGAATATCTCATCCTTATCTAAATTACAGATTGGACCACACCAGAACCTTCGTCTCCTTACGACGAATCCAACGCCACCAGATTCACCCTCATCCGACGTTCCACGCGCCGCCAGAACTTTCCGCCACGCGCTTCCTCGTTCTCAGATGTGCTCTACTCGCCTCAACACTTGCCCCGTGCTATTGTGTGCCGCGGCCTCATCTGCTAATGTGAGCCGCGTGTTTCTGATGTCAACCGACGTCAGCCCTGGCTGCTTCTGTGCACCGCTTGTTTCCTCTGCTATCGTACACCGCACACTTCTATGCTAACATGCGCCGCGCCTGTGACATCATCATCTGCAGCAGTGACGTCAACTTTGACCAGAATTGTTAACCAACTTTGACAAGCCAATTTAGTGCCTTCTGGTCATCTTTTTTTTGGTCCGTTCACTCATTTCCCACTGATTTCGATCCACTGAATTCACTAGTAACCTCGGATTTTTCAGATTCTACCTCAATAGTACTGCTTTTCCCTCATGGATCGCCTGGACTCCTCTAACCACCCTGTTTCCGTTGTTCTTGACGGGACTAACTATGTCTTATGGGCACAAGCTATGTCTGGGTTCCTCAAAGGCAAGAAACTTTGGCGCATCATCACTGGGGATGTGTGCAAACCCATCCAAGCCACCACGGAATCCGCTGCCAAATATGTCGACTGTCTGGAGGATTGGGATAGTAAAAACTATCAGATCATCACTTGGCTTCGTAATACTTCTATTACTTCTATCAGCCTTCAGTTTGGTCGGTTCCAACTTGACTCTGCTTCCTCTCCAGCCAAGGCCATCTGGGATTTTTTACAAGAACGCTATCTGAAAGTGTAAGAAGAGACTTCATATATCGGAGCTGCTTATACGACATCATTATGAAAGCAAAACATATAAAAAAAGAAAGCAGCCGAAAGCGAAGGCAACCGAAAGATATTAGAATCCTATGCTCTTATGCTCTGTCATCCTATAGCTATTAATATATGATACATTAATATATAATATATACATTATTATATATATACATTATACATTATTATACATGATACATAATGTTCTCAAACTCCAGGAGGACAAACATCAACCAACTAGAGTTTGGAGACAAGTTCAACGAAGCGGCCAGGAGAATGAGCTTTGGTGAAGATATCAGCAGGTTGATCAACAGAAGAGATCGGATGGAGATGGACAGCACCACGAGTGACGTGTTGACGAATAAAATGGCAGTCAATCTCAATGTACTTGGTGCGATCATGAAAAACATCATTGTGAGCAATTTGAAGAGCACTGTGATTGTCGCAAAAGAGGTCAGTAGCACCAGAGAGGGTAACACCCATGTTAGCAAGAAGCCAACGAAGCTAGAGAAGCTCCTGAGTAGTATCAGCAAGAGCACTAGATTCGCCTCGATCGAACGGCAAGAAGAGATTGTTTCTTGTTGCGCCAAGAAATAAGAGAATCACCCAGAAAAAAGTAGAACCCAGTAGTAGAGCGCCAGTCAGTAGGATCTCCAGCCCAATCAGCATCGGAGAAAGCACAAAGCTGGAGAGATGAGCGGGCAGAATAATGAAGACCATGAAACAGGGTGCCTTTGAGATACCGAAGGATACGAACTAAGGCAGCATAATGAGGGGTACGAGGAGCCGACATAAACTGGCTGACAATATGAACGACATAGGCAATATCAGGACGAGTAACAGTGAGATAGACGAGACTGCCAACCAGCTGACAATATAGGGTAGCATCAGAGAGAAGAGTGCCATCAAGAGGTGTAAGACGACTTTGAGGTTCCAGGGGAGTGGAGGCAGTCTTGTAATCCGGAAGACCAGCACGTGTGAGAAGATTAGAGGTATACTTAGCCTGAGAGAGAAAAGAACCCATAGAATCATGGAAGATTTCAAGACCCAAGAAATAGCTAAGAGGACCAAGGTCTTTCATCTCGAAATGATAGCTAAGAAACTGTTTAAGGCGAAGAATACCATCGATATCATCACCGGTGATAGTCATGTCATCCACATAAAGTAAAAGCAGGGTGGTCCCTTAAGCTGTTTTCCGGATAAAAAGAGCAGTATTATAAGAGCTGGAGGTGAAACCACATTCATGAATAGTAGAGTTGAACTTGGCAAACCAAGCGCGTGGAGCTTGTTTGAGACCATATAAAGCACACTGAAGTTTGCAAACTTGATGAGGTGGATAAGTAGACCCAGGGGGAGGTTGCATGTAGACCTCCTCGAGAAGAACACCATTAAGAAAAACATTTTTCACGTCTAGTTGATAAAGATCCCATTGTCGGGTGGTAGCAACAGCAATCAAGCTGCGAACAGAGGTGAGACGAGCAACAGGAGCAAAGGTCTCCTCATAGTCAATACTATATTCTTGGTTGAAGCCTTTTGCAACAAAGCGGGCTTTGTAGCGCTTAATAGATCCATCAGAACAAGTCTTGATTTTGTATACCCATTTGCAGCCAATGGCAGTCTTGCTAGGAGGAAGATCAACAATGTCCCAAGTATGAGTTTTATCTAAAGCCTGTAATTCATCAGTCATAGTTTGCTGCCAAAGAGGATTAGAGCGAGTCTGACGATAGGAGGTCGGTTCATAAGTAGAAAAAGTAGTAGAACCAACAATAAAGTCACGAAGACGAATAGAAGGTTGGGTTACCCGATGTGGTCGAGCAGAGGGAGGAGGAGCCAGAGGAAGAGACTCAGCAGAAGGGGAGGAACCCGAGGGAACAAGAGCAGGACCGTCAGAGCAAGCAGGTGTATGGGACAGACCGGTAGGCAAGGCGATCTCAAGAGAGGTTGGCAGGGGTGGTGGGGTAAGTTCATCAGAAAACAGATCTGTGGAAGGGTCAGCAAAAAACAGAGAGGGTGAGAGAACGGACAAACGGAAGAGAGAGAGAGAGAGGAAAACATTTTGTGTTCCCCAAAGACCACATGACGAGAGATACGAAGTTGCTGGGAGAGAGGATCCCAACAACGATACCCCTTATGTTCAATACCATACTCCAAGAAGCAACAAAGGCAGGAACGGGGTTCAAGTTTAGTACGTTCATGAGGTTGGAGAAGAATAAAACAGGCAAAGCCAAAGACCCTAAGGTTGGTGTAAGGGGGACGGGTGTCATGCAGATGCTCATAAGGACTGTGATTGTGAATGACAGGTGTAGGGATACAATTGATAGTGTAAGCAGCAATGAGAGCTGCCTCTCTCAAAAAATGTTCCGGACAAGAGAAAGACAGAAGAAGAGCGCGAGTAGTGTCGAGAATATGCCGATGTTTCCGTTCAGTACGTCCATTTTGTTGAGACGTGCCGGGACATGATCGATGAGGTTGAGTATCATGACTTTGAAGAAAGAAAAGAAAGTCAAAATCTTTATATTCCATGGCATTGTTGGAATGAAAAAGCTTAATAGTTTTAGAAAATTGTATTTTAACCATTGCAGCAAAATTGTAATAAAGTTGTTTGAGCTCAGATCGATTTTTCATAAGAAACAACCATGTAAAATGGGAAAAATCATCTATAAAAACAACAAAATAGCAGGCGCCGCCCATAGTGGGAGTAGGAGAGGGTCCCCAAATATCAGAATGGATGAGATCAAATGGTGCAAGAGAAACAGAGTCACTTTTATTAAACGACAAAACAGGTTGTTTGGCAAGTTGACATGACACACAATCTAAAGCATCAGAACTTACAGGACCTAAATGACCACTAGAAATTAAAGATTTTAAACGACCAACAGAAAGATGGCCTAAACGACAGTGCCAAAGCTGAAAAGGAGATAAAGGAGGAGCAGTGGTAGCAGTGGTAGGAGCTGCGATCCAAATTAAAGATTTTAAACTAGCTATTGCTTATATTCAGTAATTTTAATCTTAAAGTATCTCTTTGTAAATCTAACCCAATATTCACCCCAATTCTGCCTTCTTGACTCACAAATCACAATGCCAGTTCTTGGTGTGAGATTATTTCCTCCCTTTCAAAGTCTGTTTCCCCATCCGGGCAAAACAGTATGCCAGAATCAATAGTTAAGTTCAATAAATGCAAGTTAAGAAATAGGTAATAAACAGCATATTCCTCCGCCAATCTTGAATCAGAGAGTGTGTGTCAATCTGCACATTGGAGGTAGTTATGAATGGATACAAAAATTAGGTTCTTCTGATTAGATATGAACACAAAACAAAAATGGGTTCTCCCTATTTGAACACAGGAATACAAGCATATAGTAGGTAACACACACAAACACATTGACCATACAGAGAACTAAGCGAAACAAACTAGCTCATTTGAAATCAGCTCCTTTTATAAACAACTTTAATACTTATATTTAATTTTCAAGCTAAACTTGAATAAATTACTATTCTTCTCCTAAGCATTTAAGCACTGTCATACAACCCCCCCCCAATCCACAAAAAAAAAAAAAAAAAAAAAACCATTCAAGTTTTAGCATAAAATGTAAACAAAGTAAGTTGGGCATACCTCAGCACCAGTTTTAGCAGCAGTTTCAACCACACCGAGGAGCTGATTGGATGATATGGGGCCAGTTGATTCAGCAGCAACTTTTGAGTACTTTTTCTGATTGGGAATTTCAGATAACACAGCTTTGGTGCACAATGTTCTTGTAAGCATAGAATTGAACGACAGAGTCTTGCAAAACCCATCTCGGAAACCTCTTCGCAAATGAGGAATTGCGAAAGAACTCGATGGGAGAGTGAGTTTTGGGCAATTAAATAGTGAAATTGATCTGGGTATTTGAGAAAATCGCAGGGGAGTGTGTGTGGACGAGACTAAACACCTTTCCATTTCGATTGTAGAGAGATTATTGATCAATCTATGGGGTCTGTTTGTTTGGGAGTTATTTTTTTTAAGGGAGGAATATATTTTGTTGTATGAAGACAAGATTCGAATCATCAAAATATCGCAAGGCTACCAATTCAACTAGTATTTAAGTTGGTGTGGACAATGGTCTACTGGGAAATTTCACACGCTCTTTTGTCTTTGTGTAAATAATCTCCCAA
Organism: Camellia lanceoleosa; assembly: GCA_025200525.1. Taxonomy (NCBI): domain Eukaryota; kingdom Viridiplantae; phylum Streptophyta; class Magnoliopsida; order Ericales; family Theaceae; genus Camellia; species Camellia lanceoleosa. The sequence goes on from CM045765.1 coordinate 170,373,647, forward strand.
TGCATATTTTTATGAAATTGATTTTATGTTTTTAGTCTCAGTTCACATCTTACATATTCTAATTATATCTTTATACACACACTACTTAAATTATTTGTTTCATAAAAAATCAATGGTATAGACTCATTTTTTATTCCACCCACCTTGAAAACACAACATCTTTCACAAGAAATTTCTCAGCAAATCGCTCTATGAATCTTTACATTATATTACAAATTACCTCATCTGATTTTTAGTTGCATCATCAAATTGATTCCTTCAATCAACAAATCTAGTCAATATCGAAAAAATCATTAATTGGTATTGACTTGTATCACCATAGATCTTGAAACAACATCGTTTTGTATCAAACTCCATTGAAGACGTACAATTTCATCTATCTCTTATTATTTTTTTTTTTATAAACTCTCATTTTTTTTTTTGTTGAAGCCATTCGATTTTGCTTATTCGGTACTGGTTATCCGAAGTTTTCAATTTTTAACTTCTGAAACATGTAAAAAAATTCAGAATTTGGTTTCCGAAATAAATTCTTAAATTCGGAAGTTAAATTTCGAATCCAAATTCGGAACTTGATCTTTGAATAGAATTAATAATTTTGACAGTTGATATCCGAAAAAAGTAACATGTTTTGGCATTGATTTACTGAATTAAAATTGTGAAAAAAATTTATGCACAAAAAATTTACATTTTCATAACTACTTTTGTTATAACTAGGTATATTGTTATTTGAATCTGAATTTCTATTGATTTGCAACTCTTCCATCACAAAAATCAAGAATTATGATGGATTCTAATGACAGAACGATATAATCAATACAATATAAACTTAGATAGTAAAACCAACAATGGAAAAACTATGGTTTATTTTTTTAACTCAAAAGATGTATATTGAGATTTTTTTGTTCTTAAAAGATATGTACAAAAAAAATTTCTGCATAGTATTATGAGTGTTGTTAGATGTCTATTATGGTCATTTTTATTTAGGATATAATTTCATTAAATTAATATTTTATTTAGTATGTGCACTGAACTAATTAGGTGTATGGAAATAGAATTTCTCTCTATTATTCTCTCCGTCTTAAAATATTAGTCTCTTATTTTATTTTTTATTATTTCAAAACATTAGTTTTTTTTTTCAAAAATCAAGGACAAAAATAATATGAATTTCTTGTTTTACCCCTATTTTAAATTTATTAACAACATAAAAAGTACAATTATGATAATTGATATTTCTTAAAAATTGTACTATCAAAGGGTAATTTTGAAAATTTTTTAATTTTTTTTAAAATGTAATAATTATATAATCAAAAAAAGTTAAATTCTCTAAAACAAACTATTATTTTTGGCCGAGGGAGTGGTTATATTTCAAGATATGGTGAGTGGAAAGTTAGAAGGTGGAAGCAGCGGCAAATTTTTAGTTTTATTTAACTATATTAATATATTAACGCTATTATTCTAAAAAAAAAGAAGAAGACAAATATTAGACAATAAAAAATATTTGGTTAAATTACAAATATATTCTATGAAATTTGTTTAAAATATAAATTGTCTTTGTGATTTTAAAAACTATAACCAATTTTTTAAAATTTATAATTTCATAACAAATGACCAATTTTAATAATAAATCATCATATTCCGTCCATTAAAGTTTATAATTTCATAACAAATTATCCATTTTAATAATAAATTATCAAATTAATTAACAGTTTTTAATAATATTAGAAATATATTGAAATTATCCATTTTAATAATAAATCATCAAATTAATTAATAATTTTTAATGATATTAGAAATATATTTCAATTAACAATTCAGGTAATATAAAAGAGTATAGTTATAAATTTATTTTTTTCAGTTAATTCTATTAAATAATTTTTTAAAATTAGGAATGCTTATAATTTTTCAAATCACGAGAAGTAATTAATGTTTTAACTAAATTTCAGAGATATATTTTTAATTTATCCAAAATGATTATGTTTTTTTTGAAAAGTTTTTTAAAATAATTATTTGAATTTTCAATTGGTACTCTCTTTTTTTCTTCTTATTTTCAATTTGTGATTTTTTACAAATAATTATTTTAATTTTTTTAAAAATCTTTAATTACAAAAAATATAAAAAATTCAATAGCTTTTGTATTTGTTGAATTGAGCTGATCTAAAGAAAATAATCACTAAATTGAGCTGATCTAAAAAAAAAAATAATCACTAAAAATAAAAAATACAAAAGAAAATGAATTTTTTGTTTTGTAAATTGCTAAAGTTGGTGGCCCACGATGAAAGTGGCTATTAGAATTGATGGCCAGGGTTTTGTAAGGTGATAGAAAAAGCCGTCAGATGTCTTGAGTGATAATTGGTGGTGCCGAAGGTCAATAGTGGACCATAGTAGTGGCAGTGGGTGGTGTAGATATGCCAAATTTATGAGTTTATTGTATTTATTTCAAATTTTAATATAGTCAGTGTAATTTGCTCATAAAATTATGAATATGTATCATTTTACCCATTTTTCTATATATTTAAGGTAAATTATATTTTGCCTTCTAAAGTTTCACTCATTTCTTGCTTTAATCTTTATAAGTTTAATTTTTCTCATTTTGGCCCTTCATGTTTACAATCCTTCCCACTTTGGTCTTTTAAGTTTAATTTTTCCCACTTTGACCCTTTACGTTTGCAATCCATCTCACTTTGACCCTTCATATTTGCAATCATTTCCACTTTATTCTTAGACTAACTTCCATCTAAAAAACTAACAGAATCTGCCACATCACAAACATATCAGCTCTATGTGTGATGTAAAAAATTCACTAAAAATATAAAATATAAAAAATAGAAAACAAAAAAATTGGAATTTTTTTTTAGTCTTTAGTGAACTTTTTTTTTTCAAAATTTATTCATAAACATTATTACATTATAGAGGCATCTAGATTAGATACAACTACAAAAATAAAAACAAATTTAACTAAAAAAAGAAAAAAAAAATCACTAAAGACGAAAAAACGATTGTAAATTTGAAAAAACAAAAATGTTCATTAAAGACTAAAAAAAAAATTCTAATTTTTTTTTGTTTTTTATTTTTTATTTTTTTGCATTTTTAGTGAATTTTTTACATCACATATGAAGCTAATGTGTTAGTGATATAACAAATTCTATTACTTTTTTGGATGGAAGTTAGTTTAGGAGTAAAGTGAGAATAATTGCAAATATGAAAGGCCAAAGTGGGAAAAATCAAACTTAAAGGACCAAAGTGAAAAGAATTGCAAACATGAAGGATCATAGTGGGGTAATTCTATTTACACACCTTTACTTGTCTTAGTATACATCATTTACTTAGTTCAAACCATACACATTACAACTTTTAATATTATCCCAATACACACCAATAATTTTCTTATAATACTAAACTATCATCGTCTTCTCTAACAAACCCTAACCCTAACCATTGCAGACAAACAACGCCTTCCACCGGCGCTGTTCCCTTCTCAGCCTCTCTTAACTCTCATGGCTGTTGCCCCTCTCCAGTCTTTCTTTCCCTCCCACTACTACTTCTTTCTCTCCAATTGTTATTTCTTTCATCGCAGCCCCTTTTTGTCAGTCCCTCATCATTGTCTCCTTTCGCCACCGTCGCTGTAGCTCTCTTCCATTTAGTCGTGATCGCTAGATCGCGATCTTTCTTCCACTTGCGATTTCTCTATCTCTTTCAATCACAATGACCATTAGCCTTCGCCACCATCATCGTCAGCAACCTCTTTAGCATTTCATTTCCAACGACAATGCCGCAACCTCCTATTGCCAACAACCTCTTTCGATAACCCTCCGTTGTGATCCACCCCTCATTCAGCTAAGGTTTGGGTTTCTAGATCTAGGGTTTGGACAAGAAGAATAAAAAGAAGGGTTTGGGTTACTAGATCTGGGGTTTGAAGAAAAAGAAGAAGATAGAGGGTTGTGGAATGGGCTGCGAAAGGTATTGGGGTTGGAGATGAGGAAAATAGAGTTGTGTCAGTGAAGATTGAAGAGGGGCGATGAAATGGCACTGGCAGGAGAAGAGGAATGCAATGAAGGTGGTGATAATCGGAAAGAATGGAGGCGGCTATTGGTGGCTAGCAGTAGCAAAGGTTAGGGTTGAGTTGAGAGGGAATGAGAGAGAGAGAGAGAGAGGGAGGGGTGTGTTGGTAATTTGATTAAAGAAGAGAAGTGTAATAAAAAAAATTGGAAAAATGGTGTGAATTGAGAGAAATAGTGGTGTGTAAATAAAATTACTCACCAAAGTAGGAAGAATTGTAAACATAAAAGGTCAAAGTGAGAAATGAGTGCAACTTTAGGGGCATAGTGTAATTTATCCCTATACTTATATATGGAGGAGGGGATCTATATGACGGTGCATCTAAGGCTCAAAATTTTGTGGGCCGGGCTAACTATCAATTTTTCTTTGGACTTTATAATTGAGAAGTTCATGTGTTATTTGACCCGGCCCAATAACAATCCATTTGAAACAAGATCTCATAGGAAACGAATTCTTGAGACTTCCTTTCAGAAAATAAAATAATTTTTGTGGTTCTATTTTATCACTAGAATTGATGTTACTAACACAATATCATAAAAATGTTTATCTTTGGAAATAATTTTATTTTTCCACAATGTAGTTATTATGCAAGAAAGAGATTTTTTTTTTTAGTTCAGTAATTAGATTGGAAGTCCAGGTGAGAGAATTGTGAACTCAACCCGTACTCATTTTGATAATTTGAACTGCTCCTCTTATAGTTTTTACCAAATAGATAATTTATGTAAAAAAATTAAGTTGATTATCCAATAATATGATTACCGATATTCAATTAACCTATTTTTTTGTTTGACCAATCAACTCAAAGGACTTTAAAATATAAATCATTCAAATGCTATTGAGATAAGCCCGCTGTGAGCTACAATCTACCGACTATAACCTCTAGTCCAATTACAAATCCCAAAATTACTAGTTTTGGAGTGTAGTTGCTCTATTTATTAAGAATAATACTATATGTATCAATTAGTGTATTAATAAATAATGTGACATAATTTTAGAAATTTTAGATGTTTGTAATTTAATTAATAGGTGAGGTCAGTAATAATGACATAACACTAATTAGTATACTAATTAGTACATATAGTACCACCGATAAATTAATTAGTGAATGCTAAACATATAAGAAGATATTATTGAATTATAATAAATATTTATATTGACAATGATACAAATATAAAAAAATGGATTACATAAAACAATTCTCTCATTTGATGAATGCTAAACATATGAGAAGATATTATTGAATTATATTAAATATTTATATTGACAATGATACAAATATTAAAAAATGGATTACATATAACAAATCTCTTGTTACTTTTCTACTTTCCCAATTCACACTTGCACATCATCTAGAAGTAGTACTACCCACATTTATAGTGCCCTCCTATGTTGGAAATTGAATTCAAGCATGTTTCATTGAATATTTTGCTTTGACCACCCAAGGACAAAAGGACCTCTATGCCACGTGTCACAACATGATGGGTTGCTTAACGGGTGGTTCCAATAGATTTCTGCCACGTGTCACCCAGCCAGCTGGGAACCAGTGAATCATTAAGCTTGAAATTTCAACAACTCTTGCCATCATCCTTCTGCACTTTGTGCGGTTTTGGGAACAAAATAAAAAGCCACATCGCAAGTGCCAAAATCGCAAAAACACAACAACATTGATTTGAGAAGTGTCAAAACATAATTGTAAAACTATAAATTAGGACCTATGATAAAAAAATAAAAAAATAAACTTCTTATGTTAGGTAAAAATATTTTGATTATTTTAATTTAATTTGACACCAAAAATAAATATTAAACTAAAAAGTCAAAAGTTAACTTTTTACTAACTTTTCAAATCACTTTTCAAAAAATTAAAAAGCTTGATAAAAAGTCAAAAATTAATTTTTTACCAACTTTCCAAAACACCCTTTTGTCTATAACCATGTGCCGTTACAACGCCAAGCTCTACGAAGATTTCCATTTTGAGACGAATGTATCAAAGTATGTAATTATTTGAGGTTTAAATTGATAATTTTAAATAAAAGATGAATGATTTACTGTGATTAAGTACATGGCTAGATAAGACGAACAGTTTTGATAAGAAATTTTGTTGAGAAAATTATTTTGCCCTTGAATATTAGTCACATGCACTGTGTTCATGACTATTTTTCATTCAAAATTTGAATAAATATTATCAATTGTCTTTATTTGACATAAAATAAAAAATTGGAGGGCAAAATTGTCTTTCAAATTGACATATAGACCAAATTGAAACTCGAGTAAAATTAGATGGTTCATTGGTGAGATTTTTCTTTAAAAAAAATTATAATTCACATCATTTCTTCCCCAACAAAAAAATCCAATTCGAGTCGGCTCGTTAATACAAATCATACTTGAGCTTGGCCGGCAGTTCAATAATGAATAATAAATTTAGTTCAATAATCAAGCTCGGTTGACTTGATAAAATTATTTTATATTACAATGTACATATATAACATATGTATTTTAATATATAAATAACATATTTATTCTATTATTATTTTAATAAATAATAAACAACCGAACCTATTTTAACTTGAACTTGACTCGTTTATTAAATGAATTTAAAAATCTAACTATAACTCATTTATATATGTAATAATCAAGCTGAGTTTACAGTCCTATCTAAAAAAGAAATTAGTAAATTTCCAATCACTAGCGTAGAGAATTCCGTGTAGGTTCAAGCTTAATTTTTTACAATTTTTTCACTTTGGAAAATTTTATTACCCAACTAATTATCTTTTGACAGGCATCAAGCTCCAATTGGACCTTCAGCCAATCTCATCAACACCACTCATATGGGGGGCCCTAGATGCCAATTGAACATAGCTTGTGTCTTAATTGAGACATTTCATTGGGTTGAGACTGAGATTTTTAATGAGTCATTAACAATAATTGAGGTTGGTTATCTGATTTTATTAAAAGGAAAGCCGAATTAATAGGTTAAATTTACCTTTATGACTATGATTATGTCAATGTCTGTCCCCACTGTTAGATATAAATAAGGATTAGAACCAACAGACAACACAAAAAGTATGCTTCCATGTGGTAGTTAACTTGTGACAAGCTTTTCTAACTAATGCTCCTATTGATGTTTGTTTTTTAATTGAGAGTTGATCTTAGGTAAAGTTCTTTGAACCTATCTTCTTTTCTCTGGTAAAAGGTACAAGTAAAACTTTTCTTCTAGCAGTTTTATTGAGGTATGTTAGGAATACTAAAAACTCCACTGAATATTTGATCAAATGTATCACATAAGTGTGAGAGTCTTACAGAATTCCACATGAGCGAGGGACTCATATTCATTTGAGACGTTTGGTCGAATATTTGATAAAATTTTTAGAGCCAACATTTTTAGATTTTATTTATTGATCATCTTTAATATGCTTAGTTTTTTTATTTTTTATTTTATTTTTTATTTTATTTTTTATTATATAAATATCAGCCGTTATATATTGTATTGGTTGTTATGTAATGGGATTTTGAATTTTCGATATTGTCATTCAACTACAAATGCATTCGCAACTACAAATGTGAACATTTTTTTATCCCACATTTGTATATTCTATATTTAAAACTTTCTGAACGCATAGCATAACTGAATTTTAAAATTTTATACTATTTTTTTTTTTCTTGGTTAGAAAATTTTGTTACTATTTTTCATAACAAGAATACGTAAGCACTAACTGGATTACCACCTACTCTATAACTATATACATTGGACAGATATGTGATTACAGCCACTGACTCTTTACACAAGTAATTTTCAACTTCCTTTTACTCAAAAAAAGAAAAAAAGAAAAAAACTTTTAACTTCCTCAATACATTTGTCAAACAAAACCAATTAACTATAATATAATAGCTTCCTTCATTTTTATAGCTTAAGCCATTTAAAAAAAAAAAAAAAAAACAGATTCTTTCCAAAATGTTCTAAAAAACACAGACACTAGATGAATATATCTACACTTAATTGTATTGCCAAAAACATGTGTCATACAAAAATGAAAAATCAAATTAACATATGCTAACCTATGCATAAATTAGCCTTATGAATAAATTAGTCCAAATTCATGTTTGTTGCATTATAAATAAGCTTAAATATAAAAACTGCCACGATCAATTAACTTTGACATTAAAAAAGGATGACTTTGCGGTGTCAACCTAGTTGAGATCGTTTAGCTTAGCTATGATACTTGTAGCTTTTCCCTTGCTTTTTATTATGTATGTTATGCTTTTGTATCTTCATTTCATCAATAAAACCTCTTCTTTGCTGATAGAAAAACACAAACAAATAGTGTCAACTATTATTGTTTACTTTCTTTCTTTTAGGTGTAGTTGGTGGTTGGTGTCTTGCCAACTTGTATTTTTTGTTTTTCGTTTTTTTTTTTATCAACAAAAGAAATTTATTGATGCAAAATGAATGAGTACAAAGGAAGTACACCAAAATTATATCAATGAAAGACCAAGAAAAAATGCATCATTGTATAAGAGCACATCCCAACTAGGTTGGCACATGCCTAATGCAACGTATTGCATATGATTGGTTAGTTGCATGTGTCAACCTAATTGAGACGTGTTCTTTGGCAATGATGTTTTTTCTAACACAACCATTCTGATTGATGTACGTTTGTATACATATGATTTACATCAATAAACTCCTTTTTGATTTATTAAAAAAAATGCAAGTTTTAGAGATGGCAAGATTTATGTGATAGGATTTGGTGGTGTTAGTCATTATTTGGCTTTGGTTTAGCATTTGTTTGGCTTGAATGCTAGTGCCAATGCCAATTTTTTGAGTTTTGCTCTTTAAGCAATGATGCTATTTTCCTTACTTCCTTCTTTTGATGTAATTGTATTGTACTTCTTGTACTCTTTATTACGTCAATATAACTCTCTTCTCGCCGATCAAAAGAAAGATGCATATATCCTTACTCCATTTTCGTAGAAGTTGTTTTCGTGACTCGAATCCATCCAACCAAAAATACTAATTCCACACTTATTTCATTGAGTTCCTTTGTTCCACAAGGATTGATCTTTTAGTTTTACAAGGATGTGTTTTTTACCTCAATTAACTCTTGATTTCAATAAGCTCTTCAAGGTAAATCTCAATTAGGATTAACTCTCTTAAATCTTTTGTATTATATATTGTCCTATGGTGCGTGAAATTTTAAGCTCACGCTTAGCAATATAGAATTTCCCATGTAAGTTTTCTTATGAGCTCTTACAAGTCATGAGTACTACCTATTGTGTCTCTATAATTAGTAACATTTGTTTGATATGGAAGTAAAACTCTATATAAACATTCATAAATGGTCGCACTCAATGAAACACTAGCAAATTTTGTTTTTTCGGTGCATGCATTGCCTTCATGTAAATGACTTGAGACTAACTGTTCTTCTAATTGAACAAACATAGTTTGTATTGAATTAATAAGTTCTATCACTCATATTTATTACCAGAACAATGATATATGAAATGATAAATAAAATATGAGCATTATTATTTATCGAAATAGCTTATGTCATTTTTGATCCTATAAGCTTACAAGTAATTAAACAACTACTAAGGGGGTGCAAAAATATGCAAAACAAAATTTGGAAAATCATATAAGGACAACTTGATGTATGAAATTGCAATGCACAACAGAAGTTGGAAAATAAAATTAGGACCACTTGTGTGTGCAAAACATAAATGAGGCAATAGATGGAAAATTTTGAAATGTAAAAAACTGTATATTGAGGATAACATAGTGGTCCCATTTAAGTGTTGAAAAAACTCAATGTACTCATTTTATCAAATTCCATGTAAAATCGATAGACCCATTTAATTTTTAACGATAATCTATTTTTTGGTGCATTCAAGAAAGAGTAGAATCTGCAACCTCCTACTTATGTACATGAATTCTGGCTCCTAGACTAACCCTTATAGAATAGTAACTTCATAAATAAAGAAATTTTATCATACCCATATTAGAATAGTACATGATCCTTATTCAGATTGAAATTGAATTGATGACAGATGGCATTTGGTTTGTCTTTAACTTTGATATAATAATTACTCACCAGTTATATATTTTTTTAATTAAAAAAGAAGAAGATTGTATAGCAAAAAATAAGAATCTAATTAAAAAGACAAGACAGTCTAAACCATACCCTCTTGTCTCATGTCAAGTTCACCTGTCTAAAGTCTGTGAAAAAGCACTTGGGTGATTTTAGTTTTTTAAAAAAAGGATAATTAAATTATAAATAATAAAGTTTCTCTTTTTCTGGTAAATTTTTTCTTTAATGAAAGAGCAAAATATTCTTGCAATGATGGCTAAGAACCATATATATAAAAGTACAAACGTAAAAATTTTATACTTGTAAAGATCTTTCTTGTGTCTTGGAAATTTGTTTCATGTGTTGACTCTATATATCATCTACATAGTCAACACAAACAAATATATACACATGACTAGAGAGAGAGAGAGAAAGAAAAAGAGAAAGATAATGGGAAAAACTAAATCAAAGGTTTATTTTCTTCATTTGTTGGCGTCTGTTGAAACCTTGACAATGACAATGTATGTCCATATTATCTATTTCTAAATTTCTCTATAATTTCAACAAAGAAATATATGTTTTTAGGATTAGCAAATAATGATTGCACTAATAAATCAAAATTTCTTTTTCCCTAAGGTGAAGAAAAAGAAAAAAAAACAAAGACAAAGGAAAGAGAGGAGAATTACCCGGATTGAAACGGCAAACAAGAGGAGGAAATTCTTCTTATTGTTGGGAAGTGAGTGATTGAAGCTGCAAGATGATCTAGTAGAACCATGTGTCTATGCAGCTCGAACTCAAAATCTTTTTTTTTTTTTTTCTTGTATCGTTCCAATTTTATCGGTTGTCGTTTCAAAGGCAGACTAAAAAAATCCCTTGGTTGTCTCAAAATACACATTATAAACTGGGAAAACAAACCTAACTAGCAGTCTCACTCATCCATAACATCCCACTAAAAACCCACCATTTATTCACTAAAAAAAATAAAGATCAACAAGATCCACATCTATCATCTGGCCCATCAATATTGGAATATGATTTTAAATAACAGTATCGATCAATATCAAAAGGGAAATTCAATGTCCCGATCCGTATCGATTAGTATTTAAAACCCTCTATTGAAAAGATGAAAGAAAGAGAAAAACTCAAAAAACAGAAAAAAGATTGGTATATCAGTCGATACCAGACATTATCACCAAACATGCTATTGGGGCATATTTAAAATATCAATACGTATGATGAATATTTAAAAAACTCTGCAAATATAGAAGGAAAGAAACTCAAAGAAAAGATGGGTTTGGTCTCACTAGATCATGCTGGCAGCTTCAAGCTCTCAAACCAACACATCATCATCAGAAAATAGGAGATTCGGAAGAAAGAACCAAGATCATCAGAGAGGTAAATATACTAATCTAGGGTTTGACCTGTATTTGATGAGGAATCTAGCTAGCCCTTGAAGGTGTGGCTGCAACGGCAACACGAGCCATGCATTGTTTTGTGCTGGAAACTCTCTCTCCTGACTCTTTCCCTCTCCTCACCCCATCATCTGTATAGATGTATGCACCTCTTTCCCTCTCCTCTTTGTACAGTGTTATATATAGAGAGGGGGCGTGGGAAGTTGATATTTTAGTAAGTTATTTTAATTTTTGGTTATTTTAATAAGTTAAAATTTTTATATTTTGAAAGATAATTGAATTTTTTTTGTAATTAGATATAATATTTGTAAAAATAAAATAAAATGATTATAAATTTAAAATAATATTTTATCTTATTAATTATTATTTTTATTTATTTATTTTTTGTTGAATTTTAACTAAACCAGGTTAAAGTTTGTCTTGCTAAACACTCACAGTGTCCTTTTGGAAACTAAAATAAAAAGTTACGTTTTTGTCAAAACGGTCAAAAATGTAAGTGGCAAAAACGTAACAAAATTAGTTTGGAAAATTATAAAAATGCAAGTGTGAAATTATAAATTGGGATCTATGACAAAAAAATAAATTTTTTATGTTAGGTAAGGATATTTTGGTCATTTTAATTTGATTTGACACCATAAACAAATATTAAACTAAAAAAATCAAAAGTTAATTTTTTACCAACTTTCTAAATCACTTTTCAAAAAGTTAAAAAACTTAATAAAAAGTCAAAAGTTAATTTTTTACCAACTTTCCAAAACTGTTAGTGGTGGGTTTTTGGACCCCTCTCTCTCTCTCCTCTTATAATATAATAATAGTGTTCGGGTTCATCTTGACTAGTCTTCTTATACAATTTTAGAGATTGTTTGGAATGATCTAAATAAGTATATTTTTTATCTTTTTATAAAAAATGTGTAAAAAAATAAAGAGATAATGTGATAAAAAAAGATAAATTATTTATGAAATGCCAAACTACCTCTAAATTATATCAAAAATTTCTAAATTTTGCATTTGTTTTTATTAAGCCCTAATCTAAGAGTTTTCAGCATAATTTACTTTTTAACTATTGATTCAAATCATAAGATTTTAATGTGTAGCTTTTCAATTATCTGATCAACTGGGACAACTTAATTGATTAATTTGGGCTCATTGTTAGAGCATCCCCAGCTATGTTGGTCAAAATCTTAATTTGTTTCTTTCGCTAGTCATTTATTCAATGTATATTTTAATAATTTGTTTTTTTATTTTAAAATATTCATTCAATGTTTTTAAGGAAAGGAATTAATTGGCTATTGAATAGTGATTAGTGCAAAAGTTGAGTTGAATTGAATAATAAATTGTTTGAGTTTAGTTTTAAAACTTTTGTTTGAAAACATATCAAACTTGACTTATCTAAATAACTGAATTAGTTTAACAAATTAAACATGAGTCAAATTCGAGTGTCTTGATTTTTTTTATAATGTATTTATGTTTATCAAGTAATAAATTGTTCAAAATTGATTTTGAAAATTTAATAATTTTTAAATGAATTTAAATTTAACTTATTTACATAATGAGCCCAATACGAATTGAACTCTAATAATTGATTCTTTCTGAACATTTGGGGAGTTGGTTTTTTAATCCAAAAAAAAAAAATTATTATAAATTATCAAATCATTATATTTTTTATTTTTAACATATTTTTTCATAAAAAATTAAAAAACAATTAAGATACTCAATTTGTAAACAGGGTCTACTAGTGAACAAAAGTAGCTAGTTAGACCTCGTTTAAAAGTATATTATTTTAATAATTTTTTTATTTTTTATAAAAAAATATGTAAAAAAATAAAAAAAATAATATGACAATTTGTAATAATTTTTTTTAAAAAATGATCAAACGTAGCCTTACTTGTAAGTAAAATTATTTTAAATAGTCTCTTAACTAATTTGTTGAATTTTTTGAATTAAATTGACAATTTAATTAATTTATTGTGGATGCTAGTGGTGTTCGTGGTTCTGTTGCGGTTAGGGAATTTTTAATATGCCATTTGTCCGTCGGATGGGCAGATTGAAAAAAATTAATTAGTATTCGCCCATCGAATTGACGAATGTGGATTGACGGATGGATGTGAATCTATTTGGTGATTTAAATTTTTACAAATTTTGAAAATAAAATAATAATTTGACTCAATATAACTAAAAGATTATCAAGTATATTGTCAAATACTAATAATAAAAACATATAAGAAAATCATATATTATCAAAACTATTTCATTATTTTTTTTATTTAAAAATTATTTAATTTGATTTTTTTTTAAATTTACAAAATTAAGTCTTATATTTTCTACATAAATATCAAATATTAATTCTTATCATTTAATAAAAAGATTTTTAAATTAAAAATACAATAAAATATTTAAATTTTTTTTAAATATAAAATTCTATAAATTATTAATGGTGTACGTGATTTAAAACAGTTCAATTGCAGTTAAAAAAAATTTAAAATCTGTTATCTGTTTAAAATTAATCGAATTAAAAAAAATTAATCAAAAATCATCTGAGGTTGAAAATGCGAGAGATCGATTCAGAATTAGTAGAACAGCAGTGATTTAAACCCTTTTAAATTTTAACTTTTATTATTCTACGGATGGTGATTAGAAGAAGAGAAGAAAATAAAAAAAAAATAATAATAATATGTGATCAATCAAAAAAAAAAAAAGACCTAAAAAAAAATTGAAAAAAAAAGGTCTCAATCTTTATTTTTAGTAAAAATATTCACTGCTCACCTAGTGGATGCCGTTACAGCTAGTGACATTGACCTGTTGTTTCCAATGCAGAGTCTCTCTCTCTCTCTCTCTCTCCCTCTGGATCTGAGATTTGAATTGGAAAACGTACTCTAGAGGAAATGATTAATGGGACCACTCTATTTCATCTATCAAACATCTCTACTCGAATAATTACTAGTCTAGGCCTAACTCAACAAATATTGTCAGTGATCCAAACTTTTTATGGGGAAAAGTGGTTGCTTCACACACCATTTCAATACTTTTTGAGCCAATACAATGAAACCATTTCAATATTTTTTTATTCTAATAATCGAATATTTCAGACAGGCATATTTTGAAAATAAAATTAAAAGTTAATTTATTAATTTTTTAAATGGGTAGGTTTGGTTTGTGTTTCTGAAAAAAATTTCAGAAATTTTCTCTACAAACAAATTTCAGAAATTTTCTTTACCAAACAAATTTTCTCAAAAAAAATTTCCCAAAACACACAAACCAAACAAGTTTTCCAAACAAATCTCTCTCACACACACATCAAATCAATCACTTTTTTCAAAACTCTCTTTCAAAACAATTTTCCAAAACAAATTTCCCAAAAAACCAAACCAAACATGTTTTCGTACTTTTTATCTCTAAAACACATCTCTCAAACACAAACCAAACATACCCATTATTTTTTTATTTTTTTTATATGTTTTTATTTTTTTAAAAAGTAGCTTTTAACAAAATACGCCTCAATTTGTAAGTAGCTAAATTGATAATATAAAGTTATATATTTACGTAATAATGTATACTTTTCAAAATATATTTTATGTGGTTCTAATTAAGGGTTTAAATTGAATAATTAGAAAAAATGTTTTATATGACATGCTAAAAATTAAAATTGAATCTATTATTTATTGTTATTTTTTGAATAATGAAATGCTGTCAAACATGGACAATTTGATTAGTACCAAAAAAACAAAATATTCAAATGTAAGGCTATATGATATCATTATAAGAAATAAAAATGTTGACGATCAATATTTTTTTTTTTTTTTTTTTGTTGCCGAAACTGGATATTTTTGTTTGATCCTCATACGAGTACATAATTTAGGCCTATTTTGAAAATAGTATGTCATTAATTTTATTCATTATTGTCTTGAAATACTTTTGACAATAAAAAATTTTCCTTTGTCATTCCATTGCTAAAAATGTATACTTTTAGTGATGAAGATAAGATGTCGTTAGTACCGTAAATTTTGGTAGTTAGATTATGTCACGAGACAAATTATGTTTATAAATTTTCACATAATCTAATAATTATATATTAAAAGAGAAACAAAAAAATAAAATAAAATTATGGACATAAAATATTTGGTCATACTATGGAGTTGAAAATTAATGTTCTACGTAAAGCAAGGGTAGTAGCTATGGTGCCCCATATACACTAGGACCATTTGATAAAGAAATAGTAGACAAAAACAACTATTATACATACAATAAGGATAGCAGTGTATTAATCAGGTTGGAAGATGGGATATAAATAGGGCATGCTTTGCTTGTGGTCACATGGGGGCAACATGTCCTTTGCTTGGAGAATATGCAAATGCAAAGGTCCTCCAATTGCTTGAATACACCACCTTGCATGTTAGGGGTTGTTTTCAATGTTAGGCCAACATTAGGAAAATCCTAGAGAGTCCCCTCCTCTCACCATCTAGGGTTTCATTCTCTATGCCTTCACATTTGTCAGTTGCTAGTGCCATGGGCGGCGCCATGTACAAAGAAGTGGGGTCAATTGTGAAATTTCACAAATATAGAAACAAAACTATGAAATTTTATACCATAGAAACTAAGAATTTATATGAAAAATGGTAAATTTATTTTGGAATGTCACAATTTCTATGTTAACAGCAAAATCTCATAGTTTCTGCACACAAATTGCGAATTACATAGATTTGTACAGAAATTATGAGAATTTATAAAAGTTGAGAAATTTCTTAATTTTTTTTTTAAGTACTATGAAATTTCACAGCTCAATTTATTGTCTTCAAAATTTTATATTTGGTTGTCATGCGAGCTTGTCATCATTTTTAATTGGATAACGTATTACAATCTTGGATTGATGTATGAGATTTAATAGGTTAAGAAATTTTTTGTGTAACTGGACCTGTATAAAAATTTCCCTTTTTTTTTTATTTTTTTATTTTAATGTTATGAGAATTTGCGTTTATGATATGTTTCAATGACAAGAATCTTGAGTATGAATGAAAATCTCATCTCATTAATAATGAGATTACTAGTAATAAAAGTTCTAAAAAAATGAGCATTGAATTCCTAATTAGTTTAGAAATATGGTTTTTGCTATAATAGATAATCAAAAATCATTTTCCTATTTCAATCCATTCCAAATGCTAAAATCATCTATTTTCATCAAAGTTCCTATCAGCCAAACTTAGCCCTAAATTTTTGCATGATCCAACCAACAAAATTTCCTTATGCATAGATACCACGACAGGTAACGATATCAACACTCCGCCAACAAATATTGTTTTCATTTTATACATATATATATATATATATTTTATTGGCCAGGTTGGGTTGGGGAGGAATCAGTTGAGGGCACAGTTTTGTCCTTAGCTTTGGGTGGTTCTTGTGTCTTTCTTTGATGTCCATGACATACAGACAAACCCTAATGGAAATGAAGGACCACAACCTTTTTTCTTTTTTCTTTTTTTTTTTGTATTTTATTTTTTAAAGTGCCTGATTAATGGATAGGTGGTCACATGGTTTTCCTCTGTAATTTAGCTGAAAGAGTTGAACCTCCATTTGATTAAGGTTTGATCTAGTGGTGGTGGTTGTCCACAAAGCTGTCCATATAAGAGTTCTCTTTTCCAGCATAAATTAGGGATTTTTTTTTTTAATATATGGTGCCACTTGTGTTTGGTTATTGGTTTTAGTATTTCTCCATTTCTCCACCATTATGCGATACTCAAATTTTACAAGTAGAATATTTTAACTTATCTTGATTAAATACGATAAAAAATAATTCATTTGATTCGTTTGGAAAATGGATTGGCTTTTTGACTTTTAGTTATTTTACTCTAGAGTTAAAAAATTTCGTTTAAAAAGGACTTTTTAACTTGTTTTTAACTTTTTATAAAAGAAATAATTTAATAATTATAAATTAAATATAATATTTTATTTTATTAAATTAAAATAATCTATTTTATCTTATATAACTATTTTACCGCAAATCTTCCTTCCCATACGCAGGCATTGTGTATTGCAGCTTCTCATTACTGAAATTATCACGTAGTGTCACATGGTATTTGGGGAGGTGTGCCTGCTTTTATAGATAAGGTTTGTTAAAGACCTTTGTTTGTCCAACAGTTATTTGGTGTTTCTCTTATTTGTTGTTCTTGGATCTTCACTTTGTGAGGAATTTGTAAATGAAAAAGAAAAAAAAAAAAAAAAAAAAAAAACTATTTCTTTAGGTAAGTTATACTTACCTCCTTTAAGATTTCTTATAATTACATAAATCTTTTATATAGTTTCAATAATTATATTAATATCTTTTACTTCTAAAATTATTATTGAGATTATCTCATTGTTAGGTTATTTAATAGAATTTGTTGATGTCATATTAAAAATAACAAAATTGCCCATTAATTATTTTATCTATTCAAATGAGAAATTTCATTTACCTTCCTTAAAATTTTGCATGTATATTATCAAAAATCCATACATATTTTACAATTATTTAATAAAATTATTAAATTTCATGCAAAATTAAATAAAATCTTTAAATTGTTAAAACATTATTAAATCATTTAATACCAAAAAAAAAACTTAATTTTTATTGAAAAAATACTTAAAAATAAATAATCTCTCTAAAATTAATGTTAATAGCATCTTAATAATTTAATATAAGACTTATTTCACACCACATGACTAACTTAAAATTTATTATTTTAAGTAATGTATTTATTATTTGATTTTTAAAAAAAAATTAAACTAAATAAATTTATTTTTTTCCCAATGACTTGCTTTACTTATTTATTCATGTGTAAAAAAATTATTATTTTATCTTTTCTTAATCATATATTATTCTCAAATTTTAATTTTTATCTTTGAGTCATTAAATTTCTAGTCGATGCATATTTAAAAAAACACAAGTTAATATTTCTAACATGATTAAAAAAAATAAAAAATAAAAATAGAAGTAAAACAATCTAATCAACTCACAATAAATTAAAATTAGTTGTGAAAGATTAAGAAATCATTTGAGAATAATAAAAAATTCAAACAATCTCTCACTTCTTACACCTAAAATTAAAATTAATCTTTTACTTGAATGGAGAAATTATTTGAGAAAAATAAAATACTCAATTAATTTGTTATGTATGATACTTAAAATCTATTTCTCCATCTTTATTTATCTCATTTAAACTATTTTTGTTAAATTAAATCTTAAAATTTATTTCTCACCTTCATTAATAGTTGAATTTTTATTTTATATTTTGTTTGTAAAAGTTCAAAAAACTTGTGGAAAAAAATAGATTCAAGAAATTACATTACATTTATATTTTAAAAAAGATTATGAAAAATAAATAATAATTTTATATATATTTAATAATGTAAATTAAATTACATTTATATATTTTTCTTTTGAAGGTGTCGTATTTCGTTGTGTATTTAAATTAATATTAAAGTCTAACTTCTCAATCTTATCGATAAAATTATATAATTATTAGATATATGGAAGAAGTAAATTTAAATAATAAGATTTCGCTATAAATAATAATAGACCAAAATGAAGGTAAGAAATTAAAAAATAAAGTAAAAAATTTAACCATTAATGAAGGTAAGAAATTAATTTTAAGATTTAATTTAATAAAAATAGTTTAAATGAGAAAAATAAAGATGGAGAATTATGTTTTAAGTATCATACAACAAATTAATTGAGTATTTTAGTATTTTAAAATAATTTCTCTATTCAAGTAAAGATTAATTTTATTTTTAGTTATAAGAAATAAGAAATTGTTTAAATTGGTTATTATTCTCAAATGATTTCTTAATTTTTCATTCTCTATTAACTAATTTTAATTTATTGTGAGGTTTTTTTTACTTCTATATTTATTTTTTAATTATGTAAGAATAGTGTGCATTTTTTTTAAACATAAATATGCATCGACTACAAATTTATTGACTCAAATATAAAAATTAAAATTTGTTAATAATATCTTAACAATTTAGCAACAAATAATTTTTTTACATATAAATAAATAAATAAGCAGGACAAACTGCTGGAAAAAAATTGATCCATTTGTTCCATCTTAAAAGAAGAAAAGTACAAAGAAATTTAAATAATAAATACATTAATTAAAATTAATAAATGTTTCGTTGTTTATACCATGGTTTTGAAAACCGTTCGATCGGTTGAACTGTTAACCAGTCAGGATTCTGGTCCGAATATATCCCGTAAATCGTTCCAAGGTAAAAGCCGGCCTATTTAGAGAGAATTGAAAAAATCAGTGGTTGGACTGCCAAATCAGGGATAGGTCAAGCGAATCGACCGGGTTAAAGAAATTAAAAAAAAATTAAGGCTCTGTTTAAAATGCTTTTCCAAAGCTAATTCTACCCTTTTATGTGAGTTTCATATTTGTTTACGGTTTTCTAAAGTTAATTTCACATTCAATTTTAAAAACTGTCTTAGGCGGGAAAATTTGGACTAATCGGTTGTCCGAACGGTCATCCGGCCAGTTGACTGGAACAGTAAAAAAATTTTTTTGCAATTGACACATTAATTTTTATATATTTGAAAAAAATATTTTTTGAATTTTTTATGAGCTTTAATAGAATTTTGAATTGTGTGTTTGGTTATGAGTTGAAAGTTTTTGTATCAAATATCATATATTACATCAAAAAATTTTCACTCAATTCAAAAATCTTTCACCAAACAAATTTTCTACACTCAAATCATAATTCCAAAACTCTAAACTCAAAATACAATTTCTACTCTCAAATCATATTTAGAAAGCTCTAACAAACGCAACCTAAATATTTTCTAACTACTTTTTTTTCTTTCTTTTATAAACTTTCTTTCAAGGGTCTCCTCTGGTGAGGAATTTCATGGAGAACTTGAAATTATTATAAAAGTTTTTACCTATTTATGAGAAAAAATTCTTTCAAAAAAAATTAAAAAATTTATGTGAGATTCAATCAAATTTATTAGAAAAAGACTTGAAATTTTGATATTTCTCTAAATTTTTTTCTTTTTTTTCAATCAAATTATTTGAATTAATATGGTCATTTTGGATAGAAATATAATGGCATTTGTACTAAATTAACAGATTGAGATTACCAACAAAAGTAGATTAGATTTTTATAATTAATAAAATTATAAAAGAAGTCTCTGTATTTATCAAAAACTTCCGAAAAGATGAGTGTAATTTACCTATTTCTTTCATTTTGTCCCTTCGTTCTTTTCTCTATAGCGCTCTCAAAAATTCTAGAATATCCAGACACTACTTAAAAGTGCAACGGGTTCCATTTGGTGAATTTCCTTTAAAAAGGAAGCAAACTTTTGGAAGAAGAAAATTTAGCATAGATCCAACATAGGGCCCCAAATGATCAAGCTAACACACAATTTCATTGGTTGAGACTAATCAACGTCATGTGGTGTTGGTGATTAGTCAACTCCGATTAGTGGTTAAAACAAGGTCAAAGAAAAAAAATCAACATTGCGTAAGGAAACCAACTCCTCCATTAATTTGGAGACATGTACCATATCTTATCAACGAAGTGAAATGACTTGTCATAAAATTACATTTCTTTGAAAGAAAAAATGAAAAAACCCCTATATTATAAACTTAAATCTCTCTCCATTCATAATTATTGCAAACTTAAGCATTGAAGTGACTCCAATGGATCACCAACCACTAACACTTATGGCTCCTTGTTTTCTAGGAACACATTGTAATGTTTTGCCCATCTCATACTTGGAATTATGCAATCGTTGAGGGTACCTAATTTTTTCCCCCTCTTTAAAGTTAAAAAATGAACAAAAGTAGAAATATATGCAAATGTCAATGGA
The DNA here is from genome assembly GCA_025200525.1 of Camellia lanceoleosa. Lineage (NCBI taxonomy): Eukaryota > Viridiplantae > Streptophyta > Magnoliopsida > Ericales > Theaceae > Camellia > Camellia lanceoleosa. The sequence goes on from CM045765.1 coordinate 170,395,015, forward strand.
TAATTGGAATTATTCCATGACATTTGGAAATCACTACATAACTTTCTCACAGTTACTAGATTAAAGTGCACAGTTACAATTTTTGTCAAAACTAACTAAAAGTGTAATTCACGTGCATCTATTGAGAGTTGTTATAAATATGAATTTTTTTAAAGATCAAAACACCTTAATGAGTCTCTAAAATTACAACCCTACCATTTCTTTATCTTGAATGATCCCAGACGATTTGGACCGGCAACCCATAACACTATAGTGACAATGACGAGACCAGGCGACGATGACAACAAATGATTCGGACCAGACTCATATATCTCATCCTCACCTCACCTCACCACACCACACAAACACTACTAAGCTCTCTTATCTTCTTGTGTTCCTCCTCATGTTCTTTCTCTATAAGCCTCTCTATTTCTTTCATATAATACCTGCAAAAAGGATGAGACACATAATAGGGATGAGTGGGTTGGTTGAGGCCACAGAACTTTCAATTCGTCATCCGTTCGCCAGATTGGCAGATTGGAGAAAATCAATCCGCATCTGTTCTCCAATCCGGCAGATGTGGATTGAACAGATTGACAAATTGATGAATAAATGCAAATCAAGTTGGCGGTTTAAAATTTTATAAATTTTCAATATAATTTAACATTCCTCAAAAAAAAAAAAAAAAAAAAGGAAGGGGGGGTATTACAATGAAAGACTTAAAAAGTTAATATAATCACTGCATGTCTCATTCAAAGAAAGAAAATTTGAAATTTTAGAATATTACAATCACTGCATGCCGCATCCATATATTACAATCACGGTATATCTCGTCTACATATAGTATTACAATATGTGATTCTTAAAATATATAAACAATTCTAACCACCAAAATCATGAAAAGAGTAGTAGTAGAAATTGCATGCCTCTATATTGTTACATCTATATCTCTTTTTGAAAACAAAAACCAACCAGCATGTATTATTTTTTTTATTTATTATTTTTAGAGTTAGATTTAAAAACCAATAAATATAGATAAATAATACATTTATTTTTTTCAATTCAAAAAATATATTTAATTTGAAAACTCTTTTTCAACAGAATATTTAAACTCTTTTTCAATTGAAAACATAAACAAAATATCTAAACAAATTGAAAATACAAAATCTTACAAATTACTAGGAGTGTTTGCGGTTTGACGGTTTGGTTGTAACTAAATGAACCTCAAATCCGCTATCCGTTCAAAACTAGACGAATTGAAAAAAATCAATTTGCAACCGTCTGCTCGTCATTACGTATCTGTCCAAAATGCGACGAATCGGTTCGGTTCAGTCGGTTTGGGCGGATCAATATATCCGCTACTCACCCCTAAATACATAGATAGATACATACATAGATTACATTGTCATCTCTCTCTCTCTCTCTCTCTCTCTCTCTCTCTCTACATATATATATATATATAGATCTATGTTTGTATATGTCCATTTCTCTCTTTATATGTACATATTCATTTTTGAAGTGGTAATTCTTCAGTCATAGATATGGGTATTCTATTGGTTTCTCAATCTAACATTTTCATTCAAGACCAATTAACCCAAATCAAAAGTAAGAACCCAAACAAAAACCTAAAACCCATGATTGTTACTCTCTAATTGTACTTCAATTCATGAACTCCATGATTTTTGCTGTCATCATCTCAGTGTTTCAGATGATGATGTTGATGAATCCAAAATAATTTTATAATTCCAAAAACATGATGTTAATTCCAAAAATATATATATATATATATATATGTATATGAAAATAAATATATAATGATGTATATGTATATGAATGTATATATGTTTGTATAAAATATATATACATATATATATATATATATTTTTTGCTCTGAAAACATAACTAAATTTAAATTAGGTTGAAAAAGTAAGAAATTGAATAAATAATTAGGAAGTTAATGATAATTTGTGATTTAATTAAATTAATTTTTTATGGAAATTATGTTGTTCAAATTAATTTGTTAAATCAAAATCCTAATTTCACTTTTGAAATCCTAAATTCTCTTCACGTAACCCTTATTTTTCTCAAATGTAATAAATGAGAAATGATAAACAAGAGTTATATATATAAGAGCAAAATAGTTTTTTTACTTTCACCTTTAACGGTGTTAATTGTACACCTCAATCCAGTAACCAGGGGAGGGTTATATGGTGATTTTCAAATATTATGAGTGTAATCCACACCCAACTCAAACCACATGGGATAAACTAAAATTTGCACTATAATTATTCATTTTAATAACATCAAGTGCATAGGATTTGAAACGATAAAGAACTAGAAATGCGGCAATGGAGGGGAGGTTTCGGTCAATTGACATTAATGTCAGATTTCAAATTTAAAAAATAAAATATTTAAGGATAATTTGATCGATTCAATTACTTTATTAGCGTTGTTACATTGAACGGAAGTTTATACAATTTTGTTTAAATTATAGAACTAAGTGTATTTTTTTTCAAATCTTAGAAGATATTAGTGTAGTTAATCTTAAATATTAAAATAAAATAGGCGACAAATATAATTTACAAACTAGACAATTCATAATAAAATCATGACTAAGATTTATCATATCAATTTCAAATTTTCTTTTTATAAAAAAATTAAATGATCTACGCACATAATTCAATTAGACAAACAATATAAATAATCGAAATAAAATTCATGATGACCGAGGATCCCAACACCTTCCAGTCTAGTGTGAACCGAAACAATGATGGGGTTGCAATTAGCAGGTGAGTTAGCCATCATTAATGAACTTGTGGGGTCAATGCAAAATGATTATGTCTATATGTTTCTTATGTTGTTAGTTTTAATGTTGCATTAGATATATAACCATGGCAAACATGTTTAATTCAAATCCCTATATAAGATTATGATTAAGATGCATCAACCAAATTGATAAGTATGAAATGATTGCTTCCAATGTACAGGATACATAAACATAAAATACACATAGAAAATGTATACAAAATGATGTAATAAAGTCACTTTAAAACCGTCCCAAAAAAAAAAAACACAAACACAAACAAACAAAATATCAAGAGTTCATTAATATAAAAAAAAAATAAAACATATTGTATTCTCTTAAATATTTCAACAATTTTGAAAATTACATGATTATGCTAAATCCATTTAACAACAACTTTGCATACTCATGTGACTCTTAAAATTAAAGCATTATTCCTAAAACATTTGTGTGAGCTTCTTGCAACAAAGCTTTTGTTGAGCACCATAGACACTTCACAATATTATCAATAAGAAGTTAAGTATCTAACACATTCAAAGTGATATCCAAACAGTCCTATATATGTGCTTTTCAATTTTGATTCTTTTATAAACATTTTCCACACAAATACTCAGTTAACCAATGAAAAAAGAAATGAATTAGGTTGTCTTAGTTGTCCTGAACTCATGAACTAGGTTGTCTTAGTTGCCCTGATCTTATGAATCCTATGAAAAAATCTTCAATACGAACCTTAAAAAGTCGACTAATAGTTAAAAAGTTTCATTCTCCATTCTTTCTTGAGGTCACACTAAAACTTAGACTAAGTCGACTAATAGTTAAAAGTTTCATTCCCTAATCTTTGAGGTCACTCTAGAATGTAGATCGAGTAAGTATCTAATATATATGAGATGAGGGACTATATTAATCATATCAGCAATGAGAGAAGGATCCCTCTCTCTCTCTCTCTCTCTCTCTCTCTCTCTTATGTAGATATAATATATTAGCAAGATTAGGTAAGCACTTAAATGAAAATAGACTTCTAGACTTACCTACTCTAACTATATGTTTGCAATTGCTAACTCTCTTTACACAATAAACTTTCAACTTCCTCAATACATTAGTCAATCCAAACCTAAGTATTTTGAGCTATCCTAGCTACTTTTGAGCTAACTTCACAATGTTTAAGTAGATTTCACACTCACAGTCACAATCGCAATCACGAAATGTTTAGTAAATTTCATAATCACAATTTTCATGGGAACTAGGTTTAGTAGAGGCAAAAACTTGTTGGCGCAATGGAAACTCTTATATCAATTGTTAATATAAAATGAAACACAGAGTAATAATATAAAATCATTGATGGAGTATGTAGGAAGAGAAAAAGCACAAACAAAATTATATTCTTTATTAAATTTACATAAAATTTAGACCACATATTAATTTACAATCAACCACTACTATCCTAATCAAATCAGGAAACTAAGCAGCTAATCAAAATAATTCTAAAAATATAATAATTCAAGAACATAAAAATACCCTGAAGTAGGCTATGTAATATGGACAAATGTTATGAAATATCATTTTGTACTAGTTCATCCATGCTAGTACATACCGTAGTATAAAGAGAGTTGAGTTTTGTTCTAGTCAATTTTTTAAGTTGAACCGTATATACCAGTCTGTCCCAAGTCATATCGACCAATTTTTGACTGTATCGACCAGTACTTGTACAAACTAGAATAATCGTAATTAGTGCTATGTAAAAACTAAAAAAAAAGAACTAGAAGTTAAAATTTAAAATATTTATGTATTTACAAAAGAGTCAAGTAAATGTTTATAAACACGATTAATATACCTGAATATTTAAATAATTTATTCAAAATGTACTCAGTAAAGTTTATAAATTATTTTGGATGTACTCTTCAAAATGTTGAGTACTAAAAAGTAATATACTTTGCAAGAATTTATTATACATCATGTTAACAAATCATATTTCTTTTTTTGTGCATTCTATACAATCAAATGTTACAGACTAATTAATTACTTAAAAGTGGTATATTTTATGAAAGTAAAAGTTCTATTTTTGCAAAAAATTAAAAGATAAAAATTAACAAATAATCAATACATTTAGTAATGTTGATTTTTATTTATTTTATATAAAGAATTATAAATCCAGAACAATTGACAAATTTATAATATTTATAGCAATAATACTGAAATGATACACTGAAGTGCACTGGCATCTTCTTTTTTCTTTTTCTTTTTTTAAAGCTGATTAGTATTATATTAACAACATTGATATGGATCCAAAAAATAATTAAACTTGATTTAATCTCCAACATAATATGTCCTTTCAAATAAAAGGGAATTTGTCTATAATAATACAGGTGTTAGAAGAAATGGATTGACAGTTGAATTTGGTTGCCAACAACCCACGTGAGCTTTGACGACTTAAACCCCTGTCAAGTCTGTTTTAAGCACATCATAAACAAATCAAAAACATAGTCTTCAGGCAGGTTGTGAAATGAGCATGATGATAGTGACTGGAACAGTTTGATGGACACTTTGAACAAGGAAATTTAGAATTAAGGTTGCTGCTATAGTTATATTAATTTTCAACTTCTTTTGTAAAATGATTTTAATGAATCTAATTTTTTTATCGGTATGAGATTATTAACAAATATAATAAGAATCACATCAAATCAGACACTCATGATCCAACAACACACATCTAAAAGCTTAATAACCAACACAAGAAAGAGTTCTTCATGATAAGAAACAAACATCTCTAAGTGCAATCACTTTGTGCAAAATATGTCGAAAGTTATTTATGTACCTAATCTACCTCTCCTTGATCTATGGAATGGGGGCCTAAAGTCAGCGTACTTTAGATATTCCAACTTATTGGTCAATGAAACCACTGGGGTTAGCTCAATGATCAAAACTCATGTTCCTCACTAAGGAGGTTACAAGTTCAACCCCATCCCAGTCTCCCCACACAAAAAAAAACTTGTTATTAGTTAGTGATGGCTAATATCTAGCACAACAAATAGGAAAGGCAATAGTAAAGATGACCAAACTTCAAATCATATTACCAAAAGTATCATACAAAAAACATGTAGTCCAATTTGATATTTACTTGTGTTCATTAAAATAGATAAGCTGATTGAAGGCATAAAAGAGTCAAAGAAAGAAAGGAAGAAAAAGACTTGAATGAAAGCTAAAGAAAGTAAAGCTCAATCATCAAACAATGCAGAATAGTTGGAGCAAATTGTATCTGAAACAAAGTTATTTATAGCAATGAATAATTCAGAACCAGAATAATTCACAAATGTTACCTCAACACTCCCATACCCATTCTGCTACAAGGGTTCCAAACCTTCTGCTTAGCATCCTTGATTCTCTAGAACCCCCAAGTATTAAGTTTTGTTGACTTCAATCCATATCAGCATAACTGCGATAGGTGCTCTGTTCTCATCCCATCAGCAAAAATCCAAGATTTCCCTCTCTTAAAAATTTCATTCAATTAGGATCCCATTGGTATGGACCCAAAAGTCTGTTTTACATGTTCAAGAAATGTTCAACCTGAAATGTTTATATTCCTTTACATGAAAGAAATTATAAACTTGTGTCGGAGTGTGTGTGTGTGTGTGTGTGTGTGTGTGTGAGTCCCTAACCTCAGAAGATGCTGATAATTTTAGATATTTGAGAATACAATACTGCATGATAACTCAAGCTGATCCCTTCAAACGGCAACAAACATTAATTAATTTAAATGGCCGTATCCTATGTTGAACAGAGGGTGTGTGTTTCAAGTGTACAAAAAAAGTTCAAACTAAAGGTCTTTTGACTACATCAAACATCTACCATTTATTGCAAAGAAATTTTGATGTACCGATAATACGTAAAAGAAAGATAACAAATCAAATAGAGCAACTGACCTATCTATAACCTGTCTCCTCATATCATAAATTTTGATCTATCCATAACTTATTTCTTAATATTCGAATTTCTAAAATTGTTGTGAAGAACAGAAATTAGGATGCTTGTCCATTTTGCAAGTTCCATGAGGTTATGGTACATAGCTCTAGCCTTAATGGTTTAGTTTGTTTAAAAGGTGTTTATCTTATGCATCAGTCTAAAATTAGGAGTTTCTCATCAATTTAAAATAAGAGTTTGCTATTAATGGAATTTACTAGACCAATCATAACACAATTAATGATAGTTAAAAGCTGAAACCACATTGTTTCCAACTTACCATAGAGTTTATCCAATGGCATCATGATGACTGTCAAATCTTCCGGGTGTACTGAAGCTCTAATTGCTATAGAAAGCACAATGTTTGTAGCCATAAGAATTTGGGGAAATTGCAAATCAGTGGAAAGAACTGAAAGTAATTATAGAAAGTTGGAGGTGCAAGTGGAGTATGTGCTCTGGCGCAAGGCTACAGTTTTCATTTGCACTAGAGCACAGGACCGCTTGCACCACCACCTTTTTACAATTATTTTCACTTTGTTCCACTAATTTGAAATTCACCCTAAAAATTTTGATGTCAACCAAACATACCATTCTCATTACCAGGAATGCAACTTGATTTTCTACAATCAGAGATCCTGATTTTGATGCTCACTAGCTCATCTGATAGAAAGAATTGCATTTATGAAAGGCCTCTACACAATATGTTTTCATAGTTGTGACAACTCTGAACTTAAAACACGTAAATGTTCTTGCTAGCATGAGTTACCATTATCAATAACAGAAGCAAACCTTCAAAAAAAATCTCATGAGAATTAATCTGTGTTACTTTCTATGTTTGGCCAACCTTGTTCAGCCTGTGACTTTACAAATTCAGCCAACAGTTTGATCTCCTCTTCTTGTAGACGGGCTCCAAATGTGCATTGGCCCCTCGGTGTACAGTTCTCACCAAAGCCCTGTAGAAAACAAATATGTTATCTTCAACCACATAGACAATCCATCATAAATATGGAAATTTCTGCAGAAACCATACCGGCATTCTTCCTTTGCCATAGTAAGTAACACGGAAAATTTCCTCTTCTGTGTCAACTTCATTTCTGCATTCGTATCAAGTATTCCTCAGCAGATGTCACAAAAGATAAGAGCATAGTCCTCTATATAGTAATTATTTGCCAAAACTGTGACATTATTGTGTGTTTGGGCAAGCATTTGATACCCAAAATCAATCAAGTAGTTAACTGTGATAACCAGAAAAATTGGATTCTCTCTCTCTCAACAGGCCCTTGTTAGGGTAACACTTGGGACTAAACTGTTTAGGGAACCACAGCCAAAACTCTCCCGTTCCCAAGGTTACAGGACTTTGATATACCCCAAAAAATGTCATGCACTCAGGATAGGCAATTAAACTAATTACTACACTGTAAGCAATACATGACTGAGTTTGTGCTAAATTACCTCTGTAGATCTTTCAAAAAGAGTGTTGCACCCTAGGAAGAAAGGAAGCTGTGGATTAGAGAAGAAGTAATACGTTTGCAATGTTTGTCATCTGGGATTTTATGAGTTAAGGGACTCTCACTGGCTGTATTATGTTTCCACCTCCATCATGACAACCAATGCAAGATCGACCGAACAATGTGGCTCCTCTTTGTATATCTATGGCTTGTCCTAGTGACACTGCAACATTGAAATAAGACAGAAAAATTTTATAAAAATAAAAAGGCAAAACTTGGATTCCAAGTTATACGAGCAGCATTAAGAAAAGGGAACCTTCAACAAGTTTTTTTCAATATGGGAACTATTTTGTGGGTAAAAATTAAATATATATATATATCTAAAAAAAAATAATAAAAAAAAAAGAGACGAGCCAATTCACGTGGCTCCTGGTAAAGCGGAGTCTGGGGAGAAGAAAATGTAGCAATAGAAACATCAGCCTCAAGCAATGACATCATATATTTATGTTTTAAGGCAATACATTCTAAAAAATGAGTGGATTTGTAAAAGTGCTCCAACACGACTTTTAGCTATTACAGAATGGTGATATAAATAGACACAATATGTCTCTCTTTGTCTTGGATATACAACTGGAAAAAACTATCATCCAATGTTTCACTTGAACATTAGAAGATAACTTTACCCATGGTCCATTCTAATGATGAGCCATAAGACCTCACATGTTAATCATGTATGCAATTTGTACATGCAACAATATATAATGCAGTATATTGGGGACAATTTGAAATACATAATTAATCTCAAATCCCTTCATTTGCAATCCTTATATCCATCTACATTAGTTTTGTTTGCTTTAACCTTACTAAAGGTAGGGCTGCAACCGACCCAACCCGACCATTTGGGTGTTTGAGCTCGGTTTGCTAAGAATAAGTCGAGCTGTAGCCGAGCTCAGGTCATGCTTAAAAAATTGAGTTTGAGCTCGGTTTATCAAGTATTTGAGAAACTTGACTGCAAGTATTTAAGAAACTCGAGCTGGAGAATCAAACTTAAATTAATTTTCTTATTAAGAGGAAAAAAGAGAAAAATATAAAAGAAATAATTATACTAATAATAAATTTCATCAATAAAATATGTAAATTTACACAATCACCAAACATAAATACAAAAAATAAAATAAATTAATAAAATTTTATTTATATATAATTATATATATATATATGTTTTTTCAGTTCACGAGTATTATTGAGCCAAGCTGGGGTTTACTCGAACTCAGCTTGATTAAAATCAAGCTCAAACGAGCTCAGCTTGAGCTATTCACGAATAACCTGGCTCGGTCCTAACCGAAGGGGATATATATGTGTAATTATTATGTCAAACTTATGAAACAAATTGCAATTTTTTTTTTAATTTCTGAAGGTTGTACATACACAATATATATATATATATATATGGTCTCTTCAAAACTAAAATTCAACCAAGAACAAGAAGCAATTGATGATATAATGGCATTGTGATATTTTTTATTGAAAAGCAAGGGCAAATAAAGCATGTGTGTGTTACCTGGGGGATTGGAGATCGGAGATAAAGCTACAAGTGCCGCCATTAGAGGTGGAACCAAGCTTTTCATCAACTTCACTTCTCCTCTCTGCTTTTGACCAATTCCTCCTCCTTCCTTCACATTTCCCTAATTTTGAACATCCTCTCAAGCTTTATACTGATATCTGTGTCTGTGTCTGTGTATGAGAGAGAGAGAGAGAGAGAGAGAGAGAGAGAGTGAGTACCATGGTTGGGATGGAATAGGTCCTGCATTTGGAACTTGGCGCGAGGGATAGAAGCTCCATATCTGCGTGTGATGGCTGGTGGGGGGATGGGTATGTAATTTGGATAAATAATTACACTTTACCCCCCTCAACTTTTATTCCCTATCATTTTACCCCTTTAAATTAAAAATTGCAATATTTAACTCCATTCATCTACTAATTTATTTTAGTTTAGACATGGAAAATTACACTTTGCCCCCTTATGTTTGGTCATTTTTTCACTTTGACCCTTCAAGTTTTTCTTTTCACTTTAATCCTTCATGTTTCAAGTTCTTCTCATTTTACTCTTAACACTAATTTCTGTTCAAAATTAGACAGAAAATATCATAATAACAGTTACATAATATAAAAAATATATTATTATATTAGAATTTAAGTTTATATTAGAGGTGTGAGTTATATATAATAAAATATTTTATGTCACATAATTGATAATGTGTCATTTTCTGTATAATTTTTAACAAAAATTAGCTTTAGGAATAAAGTGTGAAAAACTAAAAACATAAAGGGTCAAAGTGAAAAAAAAAAAAAAACTTAAAAGACAAAAGTGAGAAAATGACCAAAAATTAGGGGTGGGCGCGGGTCGGTTGCGGCCACGAAACTTCCAATCCGTCATCCGTCCGCCAGATTGGCGGATTAAAGAAAATCAATCCGCATCCGTCCGCCAATCCGGCGGATGTGGATTGAACGGATTAGCGGTTTGGCAGATGGATGCGAATTGGTTTGGCAGTTTAAAATTTTATAAATTTTCAACATAATTCAACTTGTGCACTTCCTTAAAAAAAAAAAAAGAAAAAAAAAAAGAATAAAGTATTACAGTCAATGACTTTAAAAAGTATTATAATCACTGTATGCCTTTTTAAAATAAAGAAAGTTTGAAACTTTATAATATCACGATCACTGTATACCTCATCCACATATTACAATCACAGCATGATTCATCCACATAAAGTATTACAATGTGTGATTCTTAAAATATAATAATAATTCAAACCACAAAAAACCATGAACAGAGCAGTAGTAGAGATTGTATGTCTCTATATTGTTACATCTACATATGTTTTTGAAAACAAAAACCAACCAACATATATCATATTTTCTATTTATTATTTTTAGAGCTAGATTTAAAAATCAAAAAATATAGATAAATAATATGTTTATTTTTTTCAATTCAAAAAATATATTCAAGTTGAAAACTTTTTTTTAACAGAACATTTAAATTCTTTTTCAATTGAAAACACAACATAATATTTAAACAAATTGAAAATACAAAGTCTTATAAATTACTAGGGGTACTTGTGATTTGGCGGTTTGGCGGTTCGGTTACAGCCAAAGAAATCTCAAATCCGTCATCCGTCCGCCAAATTGGCGGATTGGAGAAAATCAATCCGCAACCGTCCACTCGTTATCACGCATCCGTTCAAAATGTGGCGGATCGGTTCGGTTCGGTCGGTTTTAGCGGATTGGTATATCCGCTGCTCACCCCTACCAAAAATAAAAAGGGCAAAGTGTAATTTACCTTTTAGACATTTATAACCAAAATATCCTTTCAATAAATTATAATTATCTCTTAAACTATCACTCAATATTACTTTATATTCTTAGCAAATAAAAATATTACATTGTGTCACATTTAACTATTAATTTATATCAATATAATATAACTTTCTATTAAGAATTCGTTACATAAATATATATAATTTACAAATGACATCTCAAATATTATAAAATAATTAAAATAAATTTTTTTTTTCCCTCCCAATATCTTACCTAAGGCAGCAACAAAGCTGTAGTGCATGCATCTATACGGTTGACGTGGGTAGGACAAATGAAGCAAAGAGAGATAAAATATTGAAAATGATGGAATAACGTTCTTTTAAGGCTTGGCTTGGGAAGTGGGTTAGCTTTTTAATTTTTTTAACTATTTTAATTTAGACTAAAAAATTTGGTTTGTGAAGGACTTTTTAACTTTTTTTATGAAAAAAGAATGTAATGATTATGGATTGGATGTGATATTTTATTTTTTATAGTTAAAATAACTTATTTTGTCTTTTGTGGCTAAAATAGTAAAAAAAACCCTAAATAGCTCTTCCCAAACAGAGTCTAAGTAGTTCACAAAATATAAGAAAATATACATGTCAATTTACTATCAATTTATGTAACAAAGTATCAATCAAAGGTTTAGATTGATACAAATTGATAATTTTATGTAATAAAATGTAATATTTTTAATTGAAAAATTCGAAGGGATAAATTGTGATTTGTCCCTTGAGTTAAAAGATATTTTCATTATTAAGGTTTAAATTTAAAAAAGTTAAACGACGAGGGGTCAAGTGTAATTTTTAATTTAAGTGCATAAAGTGATAACGAATCATAGTTGAGGGGATAAATATAATTTGGCTTCGTTTGGGAAGCTTGTTTTGGGCCTTTTTTAACTATTTTAGCCACAAAAAACAAAATAGGCTATTTTAGTCACAACAAACAAAACATCACATCCAACCCATAATCATTATATTCTTCTTTCACAAAAAAAATTAAAAAAGTCAAAAAGCCAAAAAATTCTTCCAAAACTAAACTTTTTAGCCCAGGCTAAAATAGCCAAAAAAACTAAAAAGGCAACTTCCCAAACGGAAGCTTTGTTCGGATAGTATCTATGCAAATGATAAAGGGGGAAAAGAATGAGAAAATATTTATAAAAAGCCCTTCTTTTTTCTTTTATTTTTTTACGTTAAAAGCATTAATTCATGCGTCAATAGAATTCAACCAAATATATATATATATATGAGAAAATTAAGAATAATTGTTGGTAAAAATATTATTCTTGTTCCACAGTACAAATATGAGTTTATTATAATAATACAAATCAAATAAGGAAAAATATACATCTTTGTCTTATAAATACTGTACAACTAACATAACTAACCTATAGTTGTAACCCAAATTATGCTAAACAAAAACAAAAAACAAAACCAAACAAAAATAATGTGCTTAATTGAAGCACGGCACGGGTTCCTCTCTGCAGTTTGAAACTTCTAACAAAATTCAAATTTTGCAACCCCAGAATTTGAACCAGAATGAGAAGGGTACTCTGATAAGCAATACTTCATTTTGCGTTTCAAGTGTCAAATGGAGAATCAGATTGCTTTCTTCGCTTTGGTTCGGACTCACCAAGCTGCAAAGAAACAAAATTCTCTTCATCCAAGCCATTTCTCAACACTGCTAGGTTTCTTGATGCTGTGTTTTGCTGATGATTGTTTTGATGCACTAAAGATCTTCCGATAAAACTTGGAAGAAACTGGTGCTCTACATTGGGAGATGCTTCAGTACCACTTTCAATGTGAAACTCGTCATGCGTGAATTGTGGGATTGTCAGTCCTTGATAGGACTCTCCTTCGGTGGGAACTTGCTGGATGTTTAGCCCAAGAGATTGGAAGTTTTCACCAATTTTGTCCTTTGGTTGCAGCTGGTCACGGGGAGATGACTCTCCCACAGTCGAGTCCATGCCCACTGCAGAGGAATTTCTTTGCTCTTGCAGTGCAGCTAGGTCAAAAAATAAATAAATAAATAAGAGAAGAAATTAGCATGGCAATAGTCAAAGCAAGATAATAGGTACAACAGATAGAAGCACGAACACTACTGAGAGTGGTGTGTCCATACCCAACACTTGTCTGTCAGATGCTTCTCAACACTTATCGGACATTTCTGATATGTGTTGGACCCACATCCAAACATGTTCCGTTATTTTTATAAATAAATAAATAACTCGGTCATGCTTTGGACACTTAGGAGACGTGTCCAATGCTTAAACAAGTGAAACACATTAAAAGTTTAAACAAAATAACTTTTAAGATCTAATGATAAAAGAAAAACAAAAGTAGATTTATAACTATTAATCTATCATACTTTATAAATTCATGTTATGTGGTATAATTTATTAACTTTGAATTAAATATTTATATATATGACACATAATAATAGCACCAAAAGTAAATGAATAGGTAAAACCATATATTTTGAGTGTGTTCCCACACATTGTATTGTGTTTATGTCGTGTCATGTGAATGCCCTTCCTTCTTTACTGGTCATTTGTGTTTCATTTCAAAAGTTCCACAATCAACATTTCCCAATAGGCAATTCCACTTTGTTTGAAAAGTAAATTACATTCTACATTATAGACAAGCTTGATAATTAGATGGTTTAGAAGAACAAACCTTGAAGGCCTTCATTGGTTGTAATGAGATCAAGTTCAAGGAGGTCAAGAAGGCGCCCTAGGTCAACTCCACTAGTCCAATTCTCCGGGGGTTGGCCAACTTTTAATATCAAACGACCCCGATTAGCTGTCCCGCCCCAAATGATCCCAACAGGGCGTGGTTTTCCCCCATTTTGACCCGTTAAGAGAATAAGGCTTCCACTATCACCTTCAAGGTCAAACGTCTGTTGGTCCTCACCAACAACAAGAAAGTCGGTAAAGAAACAAATCCCTTTCTCATCATTGTACTCAAGAGCATAAGCCATTATCGTCCCGGTAGTCAATCCAGAGCTTCTTCCAACTTTTACGACTTGTCTGCCAATAAGACTGTTGATTGGAGACTGCAAATCTATGCTGTTGACATTGCCAATCTCACCTATGCCTTTCACGGATGTCATTATATTGGATATGTTAAAATCTTCGGCAAAAGGAATGAAAGCCCCATCGGCTCGAACAAATGTTTCTGCAGGATCACCAGATCGTGATGGGCATGTGGGGGGGTCAGGAAATGATGAGAAATTCGAACTCATTAGCATATATGTAAATTCAGAGACGTTTTCAGCATATTATTTAATAAGAAAATAAAATCCACCAAGCTTGATGGAGACAATGTTCTGACAAGAAGAATTACTTCAAATCCAAAGTCCAAACCTAACAATCTTGATGAAATACATAAACCCAACTTAGAGGGCAGCAGTGCTAAAGAAACAATCATCCCTTGCCCTAAAATGATGTACCTATAGGATAACTTGATATACGTTGTTAAGCCTATTTCCTAACAGCTTAAGGTTTTGGGAGAATTAGTGATCTAACATAGTGTCAAAACTCAAGTTGAGAGAGGTCTTGGATTCAAGTCTCTCTCTTGGCATTTGATTTTTGGTCTCCATTTAGTTTCTTCTTCTCTATTTGGTTATCTGCTTCTCTTTTCGTTTGTTTCTCTATTTGTCTCTCCACATGCAAGACGGTATTCACTGTATTTCACTAGCAATTGAAAATAGTGAGATTAATTGAAAAGGTTGCAAATGCCCCAAGGCTTGACTGAGGGTGGTATCAAGTACGACCACGTTCTTTTCCAATTGGGTTGTTTCAAAGATGCCAAATCTAAACAAAGTTCGGGTTGGTTTTCACTTTTCACCATAGGCCTTGTAGGTCATAAGGTTATCCAGTTGGTCCATGATTGTTACTTCAGGAGTAACGATACACGAGCAGAAATTTTAGTAGAGAATTTCTATATAGAATAGAATGATGTGGCTTTTTGTGGTCCCTTCATTTTTAAACAAAATACCAACTATTGTCTTCATAATTTCAAAAATACCATTAACACACCATTTTGAATGTGTTTTCTGTATGAACTTTATGTTTGCAAATCATTATTCTAATTTCAGGGGTTGAAGGACCCCAGCAAGCACTACACAACCAGTGAAATAATTTATAATTTGATAACAAGCCTTTCATTGGAAACTGTAACTAATTTGTTGGCATAGATACCGATAGTTCATTAACGATATAAAAAAATAAGGAATTAAATTACCTGGGTTTGTTCCGGCAAATATGCCATACCAAAGATCATCCGTTATGAATGATGTTGCTCTCTCTACAGCACCCAGATAAACCCCAGGTCCAATGCTCGGTGGCAAGGGATGAAACATTTTCTGGTTTGGGTAGTCCAAGTCAACCGCCACATGGCGATTTGTGAGGAAACCGACCTGCTGATTTCCTGTTCGACTCTTTACAATGGCACCCAACGTGCCACATTTTTCTTGGCTAGCAACCTAGGCAGACAAGAAGTGATTTCTTCAATTTCAAGATCCAACAACTTAGAAACAACTAACTGGATGTGTGATCAAATGCTCATTAATATATTGAAATTGCAGTAATAAATGGCCATAAGGACAAAGAAAAGTGCATCAATCCACACCTCGTTCTGGCTAAAGCTCATTAAAAAAAAAAAAAAAGAGATTATCATGCTATTAGAGCAGCTAATAGAAAATTTTGATGCAATTATTTCTAAAAAGTTGGTTACATATACAACATTGAGAAAGTTATCATCAGGAGGAGTTTGAGTGCACAACCGTGAATATGAACTTACAAAAACTACATTCAATAAGGCAGTCACTGAACCACAAAACTATTTGTGTTGATTATTGTTGGGGACCAGAAACAAGAGCTCTGTCACAGACCATTTAGAAAAGAAAAAATTCAAGAAAAACAAGAAGAAGAAGAAACGGCGGCATACCTGGGAACCAGAACCAATGTATGGATCACTTCCCCGCAAGCAATCTACAAGCTCATTATACAATTGTTCTTTTGGAGTTGCTGCTGGTGCACCATAGTAAGAAAATTCTACAACATCAACATCACACCATATGCCACCAGGTCCCTGCTCAATAAATACAAGAGGCATTTGACTTCTAAATACAAAAATTCAATGACAGAATAGAAGAACCTTCTAAAATTTTCCAAGCTTTTCAGTTTCCAAGACACTTAAAAATGTCAGATAGTTCATTACTTTAACCAAATTCAAACCATTGCCACACAAATTATTGTATGTACTTCGACTAGATTTTGAAGGATTTTGAAGGATTTTCAACCATTGTATAACCTAAAATTGAACATGTAGTTTAAAAGAAATCCCTTCAGAAATCAGAAAAATGCTAAGAGAAGTGATACTACTCTTAACCTCTAGCGCAGCTGGTAGACATTGTATGCGGCTGAGCCATTGCCTGTGAACTTTCCGAGCAACAAAGACAAGAATAGCTGGTATATCAGTTAAAACACCCTGACGAATCCGAAAACCAATTGCTGTGCCAAGACTGAAATGTCGCAAGATCTTGCTATGGAATGCCCTAATGGTCATCAGTTCAAGCAAGGTAGTAGCTTGCAGCCCCGTAGGCAAACTCCCTACAGTTTCGGGCAAAGCTGCCTTCTGAAGGTTTCCAAAGTAGTTTTCCCTATCTTCAGCTGCATCAGTTAACCTGCTGGAAGTGGGCCATGAGAAGTAGGGTGTGTTGCTCTCAGAATGCTGATTACCTGGCGTGAAAGCTTGTCGTGATGGTGAACTGGATGAAGGTAGATTGAGATGATTGCAATAGTTCTTTTCCAAACCCAAAGCTGATTCCTCTGATGGCGTTGACCCAGAGTGATGAAATCTTAAATTCAATCTTCCTCTATCCATCCTTCACTACTACATGAAATTAATTAATGTAGTCAAAACATCAAAAGAACAAAAAAACAACAGGCTTCAAATACGGAGACTACATTTTGATGTGTTATTCACTACTATGGGAAATCCAACTGCTTAAGACGACTATAATCTTATTCACACTATTAATAGCCAAAACTATACACTTAATCCATACTATTAGTACATGCACACTCATTTGCAAAAAAATAATATTGTAAAATCATCGGATTGAACACCTTAAAATTTTCAAATGGACAACCATTTTACAACATCCAAAATTGGAATGGTGGACGGGAAATATGAGATAGAACACCCATCTATATGAGAGCACAAATTCCAATGCATGTGAGCGAAATGTGGATGTAAATAGAAGCACCCCCTACAGCCAAATCCAGCAATTAACAAAATTATCAAAATACCCCTAACTAAATAAAGTGAATAATAATAAGCCATAAAATCTGTCCGTAAACACTCTAATCTATAAAATATATAAAAAATAAAAAATAACTCAAACTAACCCTAAACATAATTACATAAACCGCCAGTTGTTCTCCTTGTGAAATTGTAAATTCACCCTCTTTCTCCTTCCATGCTCGTCATCTGGGAGCCGGGAGTAATTTGTAACATGGTCAAAATCTTCTTAGATGTAATTAAGGGAAAGAAGAAAGACGAAGCAAGTTCATTAATCAATAAATAGGAATTCTTAGAGAGCATTATTCAACATACTGTATCAAATCAAAAATATGAAATGGTACTTGAATAATACAAATATGAAAATCTAAGAGATCAGAGAAGGGTCAAATATGGACATAGTTTAGCAGAAGATCAACTGTACTCCTAATAGAATTTGAATAGAAAAAAAGAAAAAGAAAAAAGGAACAACAAAGGGGGGAGACAGAGAAAAATAGAAAGAAGAAAGAAGAACTAAGCAAGTAGATGAGAGTCATACCAATTTGGTATCCAGAAACTCCATTAAAAGATACCAAAATTGGACCAACCTAGAGAGGTAACTCCTGAGAAATTGCAATCACAAGAACCAACATCAACCAAAAATGATTGAACAGCACAGCAGCATAGAGCTCAAGATACCAAGCACACTACAAATCATTCAGAAACTATTCCTACCTCTAAATACATAACAAATTGGAGTAAATTTCAATGCAATCAAATTATTTAATCCATTAGACCTAAATGAAGTGTATCCACCAAGAAAACAATGGAACATTTTGAAAAATAACAAAACCCAGATAAAAGAAAATGTAAGTTTCACTGGAGAAACACAAATGAGACTGAAGCAAAGGGACCAAACCGGGCAACTGAAGTTGTGACCTGATTAGCTCTGAGAGAGAGAGAGTAAGAAAAACAGTTTTTTTGGCAATAGTTGAGAAACAGATTTGAATTCATATGATTGATAACATTATGAAATGGGTATCAGCAGAAGTGTTAAAAACAGCTCAAGAATGTAAAGAAAGATTAAATAAATAAACAAATAATCCAAACCCAAATATAATATGAATAAATTTGGGACTTTTGACATAAATTCAGTGAAAACTCACCTATCATCAACAGTAGAGCTGTGCTGTGGATTGAATATTCGGAACAAACCCTAAAAGATTTTCATGCCCAAATACAGAATTCCCCACCAACAATAAAATTCTCTAAATCAAAAACCCATTTTGCCAGTCTGCATAGAAATTAGGATGGTCTCTTAGAGAGAGCGAGAGAGAGAGAGAGAACCATAAGTATCAACTTTCTGTAGTATCTGTTAATAATAAGGAGAATTCTATGGGTAACGCTAGCGATTCTAAAAGTAGTAACAAAATTTTTATGAAATGTCTTGTATAAGTAAGAAATTTTTATGGGACTGATTAGTCTCACATGTGTGGAAGATATTTAAAAATTTTAGTAAAATTTTTGAGATTTTCAATATTTTTGTTTTTACAATACACATCCTTTTTCCAATTTTTTTTAGTTATAATATTATTTTAATATCTTTAATTTACTTATGACTATTTTTTTGAATTTTTTTAAAAATTCTTGATATTAAAATTTTATAAAATAAAAGACATACAATATTTTCATAATAGTTAAGATCCTTCAAAATTTTTATAGAAAAAATTCGACTTAGAGAAATTTCTTCCAACTTAGAAAAATTTTAACTGATTCAGAGAAATTTCGACCCCAACATATAGAGAAATTTCTCTGATTTAATAGAGAAATTTTGTCGAGTAACCTTAACTAATAAAAAAAATCTTGAACATCTCGTATTATACAAAGTTGGAGAAGAATGCTTTACTAATTTTTTAATTTTTTTTAATTATAATTTAAAAAATATAAAATTATATTATTATTATTTTAATTATAAAATTAAGAAATATGTACCATAATCTTGCCTGTATAATATATGTGTTGTTTCCTACCCTTTTGCTCTCTTTTCCTGTTGGTTGTCCCCATCTTTTATTTTCTTTTCCTACAAAATTTAACAGAGGAGAAAAGGCCAGAGAAAAATCATTTTCTTTGGATCCCATCCCATATGATATAAAAATTTGGTGGGGTATAGGGCCCATCCATATTTGCTCCCCAAAAGTTGCACACTCATCACCAAATAATTCAATTCCCCACCTATCCATATAAGACGGTAGTAATGGGCCATGGATGTTCTTCTAGGGTTTCTAGGATGTAATTTGGGTGGATTTGATTTATGGGGAGTAATTTTAGACTCAATTTAGGTCTCGTTTGATATTTAATTATAATAATTAAAAAATTAATAGAAATTATCATATCAATCTATGTATTTTTTTATATATTTTTTTGTAAAAAATCAATGAATTAATTAAAAATTTTCAATTAAAATAATCAATTCATTTCCGGCCTTGAAGTCCAAAAAGATTTGTTCAAGTCTGAGGTAATGTTTGATAATGGATTAAAATAGATAAAAAGTTCAAAAGTCAATATAAAATATTAATTTATTAAATTTTTTTACATGTCTTTTCTTTTTGTAAAAAATTAAAAAATTATTAAAGAAGTTAATTCACAAACCAATTCTTAGATTCAGCTTAATTTTTACCCGAACTTAATTTTCCAAACTTAACCCGGGCTACAGTATTGAAATTCAACCACAAACAAAATTTTGTTGATTATCCTAAGTTAATGTATTATATTTTTAAAATAATATATATATATATATATCTTAAAAAACTACAAACATGAAACATAATTAAAGAAAAAAAGAAAAAGATTGAGTTATGTGCACCAAACAATAGGATATATTTTCTTTGGTACACCTCTTAAAAGTGTATATCATATGCACTTTGTTACTCATTTTTTTGTATATATTATGTATATTTGTGACAAATATTATGTAATCTTCTAATAGACTACTACAAAATGCATAATATTATTATAACAATACATAATTTCATTTATAAATCACAAAGTCTCCTAACTCTAAAGCCCCGGTTGTTTTCAGAAGTAGAATGGAGGGATTCATAATGAGGAGATTAAGTAAAATTGTGTTTATTTTGATGATAGTTGTTAGTGTAGGGATCGTTAAATTATTTTTATATAAAATAATAAAAAAAATAAAAAAATACAAAAACATTAAACATTAATGTTCAAAAAAAAAATGCCCAACATGTAAAAAATTAAAATTTTTAGAAAAAAATAAAACAAATAAAATAATGATTTTTACTTAACAAAAAATATAAAAAAATAAACATTAATATTCAAAAAAAATGTCTAACATGTAAAAAATAAAAATATAAGTAAAAAAATAAAAAATTTCTAGTTCGGTGGATTATTTTTATAATACCGCCACCACTTCCTCCATTCCAATCCCCCTTCCAAGACCTAACCTAATATTCTCTTCTATCTTAATCCCTTCTCCAAATTTGCAAATAAACACAACATTAAATAGGTCTCACATCTATTATAATTTCATCCCTCCCTCTATACCCAAAACAACAGGGCCTAAAAGAAGATTCCGTAAACATATGCTACAAAATTACATAACATGTATTAAAAAGGTTCTCGAGAAATGAACCTTAGCTTGTTATATAAATGTAGCATATTCTCAAATATTACACTTTTACAAATGTAATTTCAATTGTTTCAAATTTTCATTTGAATGTTTTTACATTGTGTTAATTTAATTCAATTGATAACATCCATTAATAAATTATACAAAATTAAAGATAAAAAAAAATTATCTATATAAAAGGAAATTTACCATTTTAAATTATATGTCAATCTCTTACGCTGTGTTTGGTTGGGGGATTTAGGAAGGGATTTGGAAAGGGAAAGGGAAAAGGTAGGTGAAATGGGAATAAAATATAATTATATTTCACCTAATTTTACACACCTTTTCCCTTTCCATTTCCAAATCCCTCTCTAAATCCTCCAACCAAACACACTATTAATCAGTTTAATGAGAATGAATTGACCATTTTATTCTTTATAATTTTTAAAAACTAAATTGTCAAAAAATAAAATAAACTTGACATAATTTAAATTGTAATGATCAAATTAGAGATAAATTACATTATTTTTAAGTGTGAAAGCATATGATATCTATTACATATGAATTGCAACTTCCATTATTTCTCTTTGGAAAATTTTCCCTCAATAGACAATAGACAATAGCACAACCACTTCCATTATTTGTCTCAATAGTCAATAGCACAACCACCTTTGGAAAATTCCCTCACTTTCTCTCTCCAATTCTCATTATCATTTCCATTATCTTCTCCACTTTTATGACTCACATCATCTTCCCTCCCTTTCAATTATCAAATCATGATCACGCGTGGACTCATTCAAACAATTATCATTGGTATAAAGTTATTATTATACATATTGATGGGTATAAATAAAGTTATTAAAAATGCAGCATCATACTACTTTTGTCATATTCAAAGCAATTAGATTATTTATAACTTTATTTATTAGCATGATGTTTAAGGATTAATATACTAATATAGTGCATATTCATCACATTTTTTTTATTATATTTTATTTATTTATTCACATGTCACTACTAAATATGGTGTGTATATGTGGACCATCAAGATTGCATGACCTTCTAGATTCAAGGTATAAAACTTTGAAATTTTTTTAAAGAAAATCACTAGAAAACAATCATGGCAATATAGTCATCAAACAATAAGATTAAATTGTTGGAATAATTCTCATGTGTACATTTGTAACATATAATAATTATACCAAATATATTATCAAATTATATAAAAAAAAAATACAAGTTGAATATAACGTAAATTGTTTGGGTTAAACCAAATCAAATAATATTCCGAAAATCCAAAATATTTAGAAAACTTACAAACATATTGTAAAAATCTGAAAACGAAAAACAATTTGATTGAGGCTTGTGTTAGACATAATTTCCTTAAGACAAATGCGTCCCCTGCTACGGTGCTCGCGAGTTTTTATTGGTCGTTTGTCTCCTAGGATACAACGATCGAACCTTATAGAAGCAGCACTATCACGACAAGTCTAGCGAATCTTGCTGTGCAGAATTCGTTTACAGAAAAGACAGGGTGCAGAAGAAAAGAAACATGAGATGAATTCTTTATATTTAAGGAATGCAATGGGGGTTTATTTATATAGGTGAATTGATGGCTCTTTGAAAGATCATGGTGACTTTTCAATAAAAAGACACATCTCTTTTCTATGAAGAGATACAACTCTTTCAAGAAATAGGTGCAAAGAGCAGATAAGACTGTTCTTTCAAATATATTCGAATTCTGAATCGAATCCTGTTTAATTTTGACTCAAAAAATTAACGAATTTATCTAAATAAAATCATATTGTAAATTAAATAAATTTCGTCTTAAAACCATACTCAAATGGTGCACTTTGGAGTCAATTTTTTATTTACCTATTAATGGTTTCCAAACCATTTTTTCTACAATCCCCCACATGAATGAAATGACGGAAAAGTATGCAAGACTTAATGCAGACTCAGAGAATTTAATTGGAAATATTCTGAATGGGGATAAGTAGCGTTTGGCTTTGAACCTTCCTTAGTAAAAGATTATCGGACTTATTAACTAATTAGTAAACGTGATGCCTTGAACTGTTCAATCGTTTGTATAAGCTAAGCCAATAGAATTCACACAGAATATCTCTAACACAGCTTAGTTCTTACGATTGTGCCCATTTTGGCCTTGGGCATGTCCTATGCGTCCTCCGCTACGGTGCACGAGTTTTTATTGGTCGTTCGTCTCCTAGGATACAACGATTGAACCTTAGAGAAGCAGCACTATCACGACAAGTCTAGTGAACCTTACTGTGCAGAATTCGTTTACAGAAAAGACAGGGTGCAGAAGAAAAGAAACACGAGATGAATTCTTTATATTTAAGGAATGCAATGGGGGTTTATTTATATAGGTGAATTGATGGCTCTTTGAAAGATCATGGTGACTTTTCAATGAAAAAACACATCTCTTTTCTATGAAAAGATACAACTCTTTCAGGAAATAGGTGCAAAGAGTAGATAAGACTGTTCTTTCAAACATATTCGAATTCTGAATCGAATCCTGTTTAATTTTGACTCAAAAAAATAACGAATTTATCTAAATAAAATCATATTGTAAATTAAATAAATTTCACCTTAAAACCATACTCAAATGGTGCACTTTGGAGTCAATTTCTTATTCACCTATTAATGGTTTCCAAATCATTTTTTCTACAATCCCCCACATGAATAAAATGGCGGAAAAGTATGCAAGACTTAATGCAGACTCAGAGAATTTAATTGGAAATATTCTGAATGGGGATAAGTAGCTTTTGGCTTTGAACCTTCCTTAGTAAAAGATTATCGGACTTATTAGCTAATTAGTAAACGTGATGCCTTGAACTGTTCAACCGTTTGTGTAAGCTAAACCAATAGAATTCACATAGAATATCTCTAAACACAGCTTAGTTCTTACGATTGTGCCCATTTTGGCCTTGGGCATGTCCTAGTGTTTCATGAGTGCTTTAAAGAATTTAGCCTTATTAATTCTCATAGAAGTGACCCCTTCACACTCATATAGGTGATTTTTATTTTGAGTCTCTTAAATACTCTCTTGAAAGATACCTCTCTAGATTTTTCAAGATATAAGTGATCATTAAAAGCATAGCTTACCCTAAGTCGCCTACATACAATACATGTTGCAGATATCATTCTTATTATAGGATTGGATAGGAGATAGACACCCTTAGTGATTTCTAGTGAATCATCTATCATTCGGTTGTCCCTTTGAACCTATATTTTAGGATCCAACTTTGATTGGTAGCTCGAATTTTCTTCCCCCTAATCCCCCTAATTTCCTTTTTTGGAAAACTGTTTTTTTTTTTTTTTTTTACACTTGCCTTGCATTTTTTTTTTTTTTGCCATTTTTGACAATTCGGGGGCATTCGGGGGCGGAGCTTTCGAGCTCCCGCTCTTTTCTCTTTAGGATCTCCAGTCAACTAGGTTGGATTGTGACTTGAAATTAATAGGCTTTAATTACATTCCCCTTGATGAACTTTTCCTCATTTGCTCTTTGATCAAACCTTTTGTTTAGCGGCTGCTATTTTTCGTTTGACATTTTCAGTTATGTATTATTGAATAGTTAGTGGATCCACCATATTATCTTCAGACAATATTCACAACTGAAAGCAAATGTCTTACGATATTAAGGCATCGTTTGGCAAGTGTCCCTTTTAGCCAAAAAACCAAAAATTAAAAAACCAACAACCTATACCAAAAAGTCAAAGATTTCATTTTCTCTCTACTTTTTGCACATCTTTTCATAAAAAGCCAAAAAGTTATCCCAAACATACTAGTTTTTTTTACATCACATTTTAGCTAAAAAGTCAAAAAGTTACTAAAAAAGCCTATTCCCAAACGAGGCCTAAGTATTTAATTATATTGAGACTTACTGTTACTTTCTGTCACTCCTATTTTCAATTTTAAATAATAAACATAGAGGTGTTCCTTAAGAGTTAATGAAATCATTTTTACTTCTACTCCAACTTTGTCATATAGAAAGAATTGAGATTCTTTGTAAACCTACCATTGGAACCGTTACTTTAGTAAGATCCTCCAAGTACCCTCACAATTTAAGTACTCTTAAGAAAAATTAATTTATTTGTTAGGATATTACCATACAAAATACCAATACATCCCAAAAATTCTTTATATAAATCAAAATATAACATCCATCATTGATTGACCATGTGCTCATAACAAATTTATAAATCAAATTTATGAAATAGAAAATCCAGAATAATTATGACTACACAAGTAAGAATTAATGTTTAGACAAAATCATATTTTCATAAAGATTTTGCCTAAGAAACAAACAATTCAAAAAACCTCATTTGACTGTATAAATTCTTATAATGCAAACAAAAAGAAATACTTGTACCTCCAAATTAAGATTCAAACTCTTAATTTTGAGTATTTTTTTGTTCGAGTTCATGTGGGTAACATGTCATAAATCGTGATTAGCAGACAATTACAGCTCGCCCCCACATTTGTGATAATACAAAAATTAACACAAACAACATGACTCATTTACAAACAAGTGTTATTGTCACAAAAATATGTGTGACAAAAGTAAATTGAATTATCTATTCTAATTCAAGAGATAACTCCCACATTAATATTATGGTTCATCGTTAAACAAATTTTACTACACAAATAAAATAATAATTGATGACAATTTATGTCATAAAACTCAAAGCTACTTTAAAATAACTTTCAATTGATTATTAACAAAAGAATAATCAGTATAAAAGATTCATTAGTTTACTTCCAATTAAATGGAATGACACCACTATTTAAATCATCATGTTTAAACTTTTCTGGTGTTAACGATTGTTAATATTACTATCACAATCAGACGAAAATGTTATTTATACGTGAAATATACTTTTCAAAATAATATCCCACAAGAGATCCGTTGATAATTACATGAATGTCATAATTACCACCATAATTTAATTAAAAGTTCACAAACTTTTATATAAAACTCTATTTAAATTCCATACACAAAAGTGAAACCAAAACACATATGGATTACAGGAATAGATATTTATACCATCACCATACAAGTAATTAGAGTAAGACACAAAAGATGTATGTTATACTGTTGGATGTATCCAAAGAAAGTGGGTCAAAATTTTCCATCTTGTAACCAAACAAGTACGAATACGACTTAAACAAAAATGCAATTTCCAAAAAAGAATTTGTTAAATCAAATACTAACAGTTAACAATAAAAGTAAAAAGACTCTATAATGTCCACAAACTGTTTTAAACAGTTTCAAAATTAAACTCGATTGTGTTTAATTATAGTATTTGACTTGAATACAGATACAGATAAATTAATAAACAAAAATTTTCTGTATCAAAACAGTACACAATAGATAATCCATAACATAGTAGAATCAAAAATTACAAAATAATATTATGTATTCGAATAGAACACAAGCAATATTGTAATAACAATATAATAAGAAATAAAATATGACTCAAACACAGATCTGGATAAAAATTCCAGACTGAAAGGACACATCGATTCAACAAAAATAAAGAATACAAATTTCTATATTTAACCGAATACAACTAATAATTTAAGCAGACCCGATAATCTACTTAAATTATGCAAAATCAGAATTAATTAAGAATAGTATTACCCAAAAAAATATGATAGTAAACACCATTTCTTTAAATGTCACATCACCATTAAAAACACAATAAAGAAAACTATATGCAATGTTCATATATGAAAAACAAACAAAAGGATTTACAGCCACTACATAAAGGTAACTGTTTCTATCAACAACAATTCAATTTTGATTTCTACATATTCGGGAAAATAAATTATAAGCATGATTAACCAAAACAGAAACGGTTAAACATAAACATAGAAATATAATATGTAACAAATAAAACAGAATATCGAATCTGTCTTAAGATTGTTCGAATAATTCTCATGTGTACAGTCAGTGGCGTAGCTAGGAATTCAATGAAGAGGGAGCACAAATTAATGACAATATTAAATTTTTTTTTTCATAATAAATAATAATGAGATATTACTAAACTTAAATATTAACAGTTCATTTGGATAGATGTGAATTTTAAATAAAATGATTTGAGATTAAATTTTATACAAATATTGAGGCGTAACTATTTTATGGGTGGATTGGAAAATTAAAAAAGAAGATAAGTTGAGATAGAAATGATATATTTTAGTAGAGAAATTCTATAAAACATACCGCAAAAAAGTGTCTATCATATGTCGCAATTATGATCTTCGTGGTCTTTAGTCATAACACATTATATGTTAGATATAATTTAGTTATAATTTCTTGTGGTTGTTATTTTGATTATGACTATATATCAAGTAATAGTTAGTTATGACTTATTCTGATATTAGTTATGACCTATTGTAATTTTTTTATTATTATTTTCATTTTGGGCAAATTACATATACCTCCCTTGAGGTTTAGCTAAATTACAGATACTTCCCTGAGATTTCAGAAATTACAGATACCCCCCTGAGGTTTATATTTTCATAACAAATTGCCCCATGAGGTTTGTATTTTCATAACAATTTGCCTTCTAATTTGTTATACAAATAGTACTTTTAGGGGGGTATCTGTAATTTCTCAAACCTCAGGGGGTATTTGTAATTTTGCTAAACCTCAAGGGGGTATATGTAATTTGCCCTTTCATTTTTTTATAATTGAAGATGTGTTGATTATAATTTATATAGTGGTCATTTTATTTATGAATGCAAAGAAACACATGGAGGATAAACTCCACATATCAAATATAACTAACAATCCAATAAATTTCATATTTTCATTGAAATTAATTATATTTGCATGTCAATAATGATAAATATCACCATTATATTGAAATTTTCATAAATAATAATAAGACTTATCATAGTCTCTTTATTTTCAATCAAAATAACCATTATTGTTCTCATAATTTTAAAAAAATCATTGACATTTCACTTTAAATAATATTTTTATAATTTTTTTATTTAAAATATTTTCTTTATGTTTAAAAAAAAATTTTAAAAAAAAATCCCAAAACCCAGAGGGGCACGTGACCCTCCTAGGCCCTATGTGCCTCCGCCACTGTGTACAGTTGTAACATGCAATAATTGCACCAAATATATTACCAAATTATATAAAAAAATATAAGTTGGATATAATATAAATTGTTTGAGTTAAACCAAACCAAACCATGTACTGAGAACCCAAAATACTTAGGAAACTTACAAACAGATTGCAAAAATCTAGAAACGAAAAATAATTTGATTGAGGCTTGTGTTGGATATAATTTCCTTAAGACAAATTCGTCTCCCGCTACGATGCTCATGAGTTTTTATTGGACGTTCGTCTCTCGGGATACAACGATCGAATCTTGCAGAATCAGCACTACCACAGCAAGTTTGGCGAACTTCACTGTGCAGCATTCTCTTACAGAAAAGATAGGATGCAGAAGAAAAGAAACACGAGATGAATTTTTTATATTTAATGAATGCAATGGGAGTCTATTTATATAGGTGAATTGATGGCTCTTTGAAAGGTTATGGTGACTTTTCAATGAAGAGACACATCTCTTTTCTATGAAGAGACATAACTTTTCCATGGAATAAGTGCAAAGAACAAGTATGACTGTTCTTTCAAACATATTTGAATTCTGAATCGAATCCTGTTTAATTTTGACTAAAAAAATTAACGAATTTATCTAAATAAAATCAAATTGTAAATTAAATAAATTTCGTCTTAAAACCACACTTAAATGGTGCACTTTGAAGTCAATTTCTCATTCACCTATTAATAATTTCCAAACCATTTTTCCAACATAAATCACTTACCATGCTAGCTTTATGGTGGGTAAAACCTTCTCAATTAGATCCATAAAACTATAATTTATGGTGATTTTTTGTTTAGAAATTTATACAACAAATAAATTATATATTATAAATGTAAAATGGGTGAGACGTGAGTTACAGCCAAAATAATTATGGCCGTAAAAATATTTTTTTGAATATTTTTCTAGAATTTTTTTTTTCCCTGCTTATGTAGGGTGTTTGGCAAAGTTTAAAAAAAAAAATTAAAAAGTTATAAAGTTAGACAGAAATTTAATTAAAAACAGTTAAATGTCACACCATTTTTTTTTTCATTTAAAAAAAACAATTTTTTAAAAATCTTATCAAGTACATCTATACTATATATTAAGCAAAAGGGGATTTTTAACCCTGAGCCTTGTAGAAGCTTCAATCTTTCAATCTAAATTTCTTGATTTTTTGATTTAAAAAATTTTTTTTTAGCATTTATTAACTTTTCTCAACTCTCAAGTCTTACCCTCATAATAACACTTTAATGCATTAAGAACAAGCATAAAAAAAATTCTTTGAAATCCAACACATGAATTCTTTGAAAAGTCCTAACACATATGATTATTATCCCTCATAATAACATTTTAAACAAGCATAAAAAAAATTATTGAAAAATCCAACACATATGATTATTATCAAAATATTAAAATTTAATATAATATAATAATAATAATAATAAACATTTAATTTATTGAAAAATTCAACACATATGATTATTATTAAAATATTAAACTTTAATATAATATAAAAAAGAAAAAAAGAAGACATTTAAAAAAAATTTAAAAATCACAATTAATTGTAAATACAATCCATGCATAGCACAGGTAATATGCTAGTTAATTAAAAAAACAAAAAGCCAAATCTCATTCAACTAAACCCTAGCCATTGAAATGATCAACTGAATTTTTCTTACTGCACGCAATTAGTTCTGGCCGTTATTACCGTTAGCATTGAAGCAAAGATATAATGTAGAGAGAGAGAGAGAGAGAGAGAGAGAGAGTTCCCTTATCTGTATGTGGCTAAGATCCAATTTAAAAATAAAAAAATGAAAAAAAAGTTGAAAGATAATTTAGAACTACACCCTACAACACACATAGGATATCCCTCTTCCTCATATGCACAATATATCTTCTTGACTACTCAAGAACACATATATATGTAAGTTTGATATGTCTTTGCACTGTTTAATTGGGTTTTTTTTGCCTTTCCATTTGTCTTTCAGATATGGGTTTTCAACAACTATCAGACGATTGAAAAGTATTTTCATTTATATCAACACCAGACATCTTATCTTATCTGCATTTCTCTTGGTAGTGTCTGCTTTTCATTGCAAGTTGTTTTATTTATTATTATTTTTATTTTTAAGGAACACCCAGTTTAGTCCCCATTAAATGAAGGACTGGGTGGGGTAGATTGGATACAAACTTAGCCCTCAAGTTTGATAGGTCGAGTTTTAACTAAAAATTTGAGTTCTTTTTGACTATTTATGTTTTATTCTTTAAGCAGACCATGTGTTTGTTTTTATGATCCAAAAAGACTCTTTTAGTAACCCTTCTAAAGTACTTGTATTCTTGTGCCCTCTTCAGAGGCTGTGGTCCTCAGCATTTTTTGTAATGCGCTATTATTGTTGCTTCCTTTACACCAGATGCCTCTAGTACTAGAAAATGAACTTGGAAATTGCTTTTTTGCAATTTTACATTTTTAGAATCTAAAAAAGTTGATTTGTTTGGTAATTGCTAAAAAAATTATTTTTTTGGTTTGTTGGAAAGTTGAGTGGGTCCTTAGCCTTTTTATCAAAAAACAAACAGTTTTTTTTTTTTTTGAGGGCTTATTTAGCCAAAAAGCAGCTTTGTTTTTATAGTTTGCCAGACAGGGTTAGAAGAGTGAAAGATTGGGAGATATATGCAGCAGTGAGTGACTAATGACATGTTAATTTCTCTGGCTTTTAAGGTTGATTGTCAATTGTGCATTGAATTATATATTTTTAGAACCAAGAAGTTGCAAGCATGAATTCATCGAGAGAACGAAGAAATCCAATGATGAATATATTGAGAAGCGCAAACGTGACAGCCTTGTCATCGACAAACGTGGCAAATTAAGAAGATTTAATCACAAAAAAGTTTCAAGAGAAAGGGGTAATATGACGTTTAACATCATGTGATTTTCATGGATACACGAAAGCACATTTTCCATAAATGTTTAAATTGACGTCTTTGTGTAGGTGGTTCCTTAAGGGGAAAAGGATGGAAATATGGATCTGGATTTGTAGATAGAATTTTCCTGTCTTTGAGCCCCATTGCTCAAATGATTTTAAACTTTGTACAGAAGGAAGTAGATGTAAATAGGATATGGAGCTCTCTTGATACTCTTCCTCCCACTAACACCACATGGGACGATATCATCACTGTTGCAGTCCAACTTCGTCTAAATAAACGATGGGATCCAATCATACTGGTTAGAATCTTGTACTCTTTAGTTTTTCTTTTGGTGGGTTGTGTCAGCTCATAGAGATATAAAGATTCACATATGCTATTGTACTCACATTCATTAATCTTTGAATGACATAGTTCCCATGAAACTAGTTATGCAGTTGAATCGTTTCTATTAAACCACTTTTTTTGTTTTTCTGGAAGTTTAGTACAAAATTACTAAATGAAGAAATTTAATTGAAACTCATGCCAATTAGAATTCTAGTTGCACAAAGATCCCAATAAAATACAGTCCTTACTTTATCACCTCATTATTGAATTTCAATAGTTAAACCTCCTATAAATTACAGGTTTAGAACCCCAAAATCCCTTAATCTCAAATGCACCCACCACCTAAACACAATAAAAAAAATAAAAAAAAAAAAAATCCACCAGTGGAGCTTGCTGAAATCCAAAACCGATCTGCAAGCATTAAACAGTCAAATCTGAACCAAGTCACATTAATTCCATCAATCAAAAAACAACCTAACAGAGTTTGGGTTGATCACCTCCAATATTATGTCATTCAAGAATGCTATGCAACCAATCGCAATATTAGCCATTACGATCTAATTTCAATGCCAAATGTCTGCGTTAGAAAATGTCAAATTGTGCAAAAGATAAAGATGCCAGAATTGTATGGTGGTCTGAGTATCTTCTAAAATTAAAATTGATTATTAATTTTGTTGTGTGCAACGTAATAAGTTTCTGTACATGTTTGTGAATGGATATTGTACAGGAGCTCCTTCCATCCCGATGTTATTTGCTATAACTTGCTGATTGATGCTTATGGACAGAAATCACAGCATGACAAGGCAGAATCAACTTATTTGGACCTTCTTGAAGGTCGATGTATTCCTACTGAAGATACTTATGCTCTTCTTGTAAAGGCCTCTCATGCTTCGCCTCGCTAGAGAAAGCCGAGGTCGTTTTCGAGATGAGAAAAAATGGCCACCCCCAAGTATGTCTCATATTTTATGGTCACACATGACGGGAACTGTGTCCAACCCCCCATACCCAAGTTAGACACATGGATCCTCTAATTAAGAATTCATGTTAATATATGCTTAATTTTATGCAGGTATAGTTGTATACAATGCTTACATTGATGGGTTAATAAAGGGAAGAAACTCGCGAAAAGTTGAAGAGATCTTTGAAAGAATGAAAAGAGATCATTGCCAACCAACAACTGACACTTATACCATGCTAATTAACCTATATGGAAAGGTGATCTATATTGTATTTGATTTCAAAATTTGATGCCAATGTCTTTTAATTTATGTCTATAAAATTTAATCTTTAGAGAAGGTTAGAAATATTATTCAAAACCTTGAGAGGTCCAATAAAAACAAAAAAATACATGAGAAGTGTAAGTTCTAAGGCACCATAACAAACTTGTGCTAGTTTTTCATTAATTACGGACACATCACACATTATCCCTACCTTAAAAGGGTTTCAATTCAAAGCAATGCCTAATTGTATTGAAACCTATTATTGGAAAGATTTTCCATTTTCATGAAAAATTCTTACTCATATTACTTTTGATGTTGCTCTTGATTTCAGTTTTGTAGTTTGTTTTTTTCTCATAAAGGAAGGTCCTCATATTCCTGCTTTACTATGCAGGCAAAAAAGTCCTATATGGCCTTGAAGCTATTTAATGAAATGAGAAGTCAGAAATGTAAACCTAATATTTGCACATATACTGCTTTGGTAAATGCATTTGCTAGGGATGGACTTTGTGAAAAAGCAGAAGAAACATTTGAGCAGCTACAGGAAGCTGGGTGTGAGCCTGATGTCTATGCTTATAATGCTCTTATGGAAGCATACAGGTGATTATTCAAATCAGTTTTTAGGGGCATTTAAGATCTCCCATCATATGCAAGTCATTGTATTGTGCTTTAAACTGAACAGTAATAATATATATATTTTTAATTACTGGGAAAAGCATGTGTAAACAATGTAAGCAAAGTTTTGATAAGACAAATAGAAACCATGATGTAGGACACTTTACTTTAGGGGAAAGACAGAGAAACACTCGAGACTCCACAGCCTTAGAACACACACAATATTATTTAAACCAAATCTAAATAAAAAAGAATGAAAATAATTATTTGGCTTACCCATGAATGACGTACAGACCATGTATATATAATAGATTCATGATACAATTTAGGAAACAATATAAATAAGGAAACAATACTAAATCAGTAATTGATACAATCACAAACTATATACATAATACTAAAAATAAAAAGATTATATGTACTCTAATTTCTATATTCAATACTCCCCCTCAAGTTGATGTGAAGATATTCAACAATCGTAACTTGCCAATGGATGATTGGAAGAAACCGGAAAAAACTCAACGATTAGTCCAAATAAATGCTATTGAACAAATCTGGTAGTCCACTAAATAAAAAAGGCCAAAAAGTACTTAATTCATAGCACCACATCCTAGAAACGAAAAAAAAAAAACGAAGAAAAAGGAACTGAGCTGCCCTAAAAGAGCTGCCGAAGCATCTATAGCCAGGAAATACCCTGGTTGGCATCAGAGGCCGGAGCTAATGTTGGGAGATAGTTTACGGTCGTGCCGGACCTTTATAAAAACTGGTCGAAACTAATGTTGGGACAGTTTAAGTTCATGCTGGACCGTTGTAGGAACTGACCGAAATTAATGTCGGGACAGTTTACGGGGTCATGTCAGACCATTATAGGAACTAACCGGAATCAATGTGTTAATCATATTATTTAATTTTGATGATGTCTAAAATATATTATTTAATATACATATTATTTGACACAAAATATTATCTTTTTTATATATATATTTGTTAAATATTATTTAAATAAAATAATATTATCTTTTTAAAATATATAATTGTTAAATATTATTTAAATAAAAATATTTTCAAAAGCTTTACTATTCACTTTTTGAAAAATAGGGTTAATTACTATTCATCTTTTGACAAAACGATTAATTCAAAATATATATTTGTTAAATATTATTTAAATAAAAATATTTTCAAAAGCTTTACTATTCACTTTTTGAAAAATAGGGTTAATTACTATTCATCTTTTGACAAATCAATTAGTTATATAATTTTGATAAAAATGATTGATTGGTTGTATTATTTTGACAAAATTGATATGGAGTGGTAAAATATATTTAGTTTAAAATCTCTACAACTTGTACAATATTTTAGAGAGGGCATATATTTTCAGATCCATCATAAATATTATTTAAAGAGATTTTTCTGTTTGATCAGAACATATATAACATTATATGCAGAATACATCACGTGCGCTATTAAATTTTTTACATTATATTGATTATATCATATTATAATCAAACAAGAAGAAAAAGATGGAGTTATATATATGTATATATATATATATATCTTATAAACAAGATGGAGCAAATCATTTAATTTTTTGAAAATTGTGAACTTTGTATTAAATTGTCTACAAAAACGGTGGCTCCATGTTTGACAAAACAAAAAGAAAAAATCAGTTTTATTTTTATTCTTATCATTTGCTGACTATTTAAAATTAAGGAGTGTGCTTATGTAAGCGATGACATCAAGAGCCTGCTTATGTAAGCCATGACATCAGGAGCGTGCTTATGTAAGTGATGACGTCAGGAGCGCGCTTATGTAAGCCATGACGTCAGCAAGGAGCGTCCAACGGGTATATTTTTGTGTATAAATAGAAGTGTTGGATGAGGAGAAGAACCAAGAACTTGAAGAGAAAAATTTTTCTGTGAGCTCCAAAATTCTGAGTATTCTGCTCTTTCACTTTCAGATCTAAATCTAGCATTTGTTCTTACACTTTCATATCTACTCTTTGTAAGAGAATTGTTGTAAAAGAGGGTTTAAATTACCCTTATACTTATTCCTAATTTTTTAGAGAGATTCTGTAAGAGTAAGGCTTTTATTGTTGAGTGAGGCTCAATAGATAAGAGTAAGTCCTGTGCCAAATCCACAAGCTTGGTGGTGTAATTATCCAATTGATAGTAAAGAAATTCTCAAGGAGGTTTGGGGAGTGGGCGTGGCGTCTTGCGAACCACTATAAATTGCGGTGTTTGATTTTCTCTCTCTCTATCTCTCTTACATTTATATTGATAATTATTATTCTGTTTGTTTTATTTATTCAAATTTTGAATATTGTGTTAATATTAATACTGTGAAATTTTTAATAACCCAATTCACCCCCTTCTTGGGTTGCCTATCTGGGATAACACAATGTGATGACAGTTTAAGGGGTCATGTCAGACCGTTGTAGAGACTAACCGGAATCAATGTCGAAACAGTTTAAAGAGGTCATGCCGGACCTATGTACAGAAGTAGATGTTGAACCAACAAGCGTGGTATACACATAACTTATAACTTGGTGTTGAATGATGACAACAGATGACTGAATGCGCCAGGAGGCAGGTTGGATCGTGCGCCAAGGGGCAGTTTTGGTGGCGCACCAAGGAGCAGTTTGGATGGTGCATTAAAGGAGGCGGCTTGGGTTATGCGCCAGAGGGGCATCTTAGCTGGTTCACATGGTATATCACCATGCTCACTATGATATAGGTATAATACCCTCCTCAAACTCAAATAAATTTGAAGATAAAATTTGAGATTGAAATAGAGGGAAAGACAAAGTGGAACAGAAACATACGAAAAAATGAATTGAGGTCCGGTGCTAAAGCCGGGACAGTTTAAGGTTATGCTAAACCGTTGTAGGAACTGACTGGAATCAATATTGGGACAGTTTACGGGGTCATGCCGGACTGTTGTAGGAACTAACCAGAATAAATGTCAGGACAGTTTAAGAGGTCATGTCGGACTGTGTAGAGACTAATTAGAGTCAATGTCGAGACAATTTAAAAAGGTCATGTCGGACCGATGTACAGAACTGAATGTTGAACCAGCAAGCGTAGCACACATATAACGTATGACGTGGTGTTGAACAATAATGACAATAGATGATTGAGTGTGCTACAAAGCAAAACCCAATGTTTATATGCCAAAGAAAGCTGAAATGGAGGGCCAATTTAGTGGGTAGGAGAGAGGAGTTTTAAACTTACTCAAAACAATTAGTTTTTCACATTCTCTTTCCTAATTGACAATTGGAAACAATCTGGCACTAGTCAAAGTTAAAACCTTCTTAAAATTCAGTTCAAACTCACCCGTAGTTTTTTGACTTCCTTATCTTGATAGTCGTGCAGGTTTTCCTTATGGGGCTGCAGAAATATTTTCACTCATGCAACACATGGGATGTGAACCAGATAGAGCTTCATATAACATTATGATGGATGCATATGGTAGAGCCGGTCTGTATGATGGTAAATGCTTGCCCTTGATAGTAATGGTCTATAATGCCGACTTTTGGCTCGCTTTTTTGAAATTTCCTTGTCTTAGAAAATTTATATTTTAACCTGGAAAAACTAAGTTGAGGGTCTTATCTAACCCTCCTTTCCATTCATAATTTAGTCAGAAAGTGAGAGAGAGAGAGAGAGAGAGAGAGAGAGAGGATAACCAGACTTGAATCACAAGGCCTTTCAACTACTATAATGTTGGTTCTCACAACTTTTCACGACCTAAAAAATTTCACGAATTTCTCATGAGATGATTTGCTTGTTGCTAGATGAACTTTCAAAATTGTAAATTTGCTCAAAAAAAATTTACAGTAGTATAATTGAGTAACAATCGAAGAGAAGTAGACCACACAAAAGACTTGGGAGAAACATGGTATCTTTCTGACTGATCAACTATTTTATTTATTTATTTATTGTGGAGTTTGATTAGTACTCTAACTTCCAAGATAAGTCGACTTTATTGCAATTATATGATCCCATTTACAAATTATCAATAGCATTTGTTGGACTTGGCTCGAATTTCTCTATAATTTACGGTGTCGTCTCTATTTCCCTAGCTAATCCAATAAAATAGCATTATGCAAATCCATAAATAAATAATTTCAAACGGTTGGAATTCTTTGAAGCTAATTCATCCCATCTATACCATTCAATATGTTGTTGGAGAAGAGTCCATTTCATTTATCCGATATATGCTTCTTCAATTTCTCATTTCCTATATCAATCTGTTTTTCTATGTTTTGACTCCTTTCTGTTTGTGGCTAGATGCGCAAGCAGTGTTTGAAGAGATGAAGCGGCTTGAGATAACCCCAACTATGAAGTCACACATGCTACTTTTGTCGGCCTACTCAAAAATTGGTAATGTGGCAAAATGTGAAGAAATTGTGGGCCAAATGCACAAATCCGGGCTCAAACCAGACACATTTGTCATCAATAGTATGTTGAACCTCTATGGCCGGGTAGGCCAACTAGAGAAGATGGAACAGGTACTAAAGGCTATGGAAAAGGGACCATTTGTAGCTGATATTAGCACGTACAACATTTTGATCAATATATATGGAAAGGCTGGTTTTTTTGACAAAATGGAAGAGTTGTTTGAATTGATTCGTGCTAAGAACTTGAAACCGGATGTGGTGACTTGGACATCGCGGATTGGAGCTTACTCGAGGAAGAAACAATACCAAAGATGTTTGGAAATATTTGAAGAAATGATTGATGACGGTTGTTACCCGGATGGACGAACTACTAAAGTACTCCTCTCAGCGTGTTCTAGCGAAGATCAGATTGAACAAATTACTACTGTAATTAGAACAATGCACAAGGAAATGAAGACATCATTGCCAACTTGATGAATGTATGTGACACGCCACCTTCTTAAGTACTCGAATGATGTAGCTACAAATTTCAACCAACTCTACTACAATCCAAAATTCAAGCAAATCATGTACTTCTTTTTCTCAAATTATAAGGTCCAGAATATCTTAAGTTCAATTGATGTAGCATTCTATCTTCCTTCCGTACAAGCTTTAGCAAAATTGTAAGCTCCAAATTTTGAGTTCCTCGTGCACTAGGCTGTCCTTTTTAGATGGACTTATGTATTTGTGTTTTTATTACATGGATACCTATACTTGGGATTTGTTATTGATAATTAAAGTAATAAAAAAATATTGAAATATTTAAGTACTAAATTTTTAATTTGAATTTCAAAGAAACATGTTAGTTGGGAATAAAAAATATTAGTTGAAAAGTCAAGTATAACTAACTTGAAATTTAGATTCACTTTCAAGTGGGCATGTGCAAAGATTCTGATTCCCATAGTTTGGTTGGGTTGGTGAGACTTTTTTTTTTTTTTAGGTCTCCCCAGGGTATCCCCCGCCGACTGCGGAGACTAATCCCTTCGCTGGTTTGTAGGCACCTCGAAGGGTGGGACAGCTGGCCCAGGGATTTAAGGCTGCTCCATGCCCAGGGTTGGTGAGACTTAACCAACTTATAAGCATAGTATTAAATATTAATCATCATAATATTAATATTAAAAGGGAAAAAAATATAAAAATAGCTTATTCTTTTTTTACAATTAGAATAATTCAAATTATTAAAAAAATAAAACATAGCCTTTTCTTTTACAAGACTAAAAAAAAAAATGATTATTACAATATTTTTCTTCTCTTTTAATCTCGTAATGGCATTAAGGGCCTGTTTGGCAACCATTATGTTTTTAGTTTTTTGTTTATATTTACAAATATTCTAAAAAGTGTCATATAAATTTGTTTGGTAAGTTTTTGAATTTATAAACAAGTCTCTCAGATTAAAAACTAAGTTAAAAATTATAAACTGAAAAAACATGTTTACAAAAGTTTAAACAGTGAAGAAAAATGCAAAAGGAACAAGGAAGTAAGGCAGAAGTAACGCGAACCACAGGAGCAGTATTCATGGAAACATTTTTGGTTTTTTTTTGTTTTTCTTATTTTTAACGTACAAAAGTTTAAAAATTGAAGAAAAATGCAAAAAGAACGGGAAAGCAATGCGGAGAACCTTGTGTCAGATGTTCAAAGCATTTTTTGTTTTTATTTTAAAATTTTTTAAACATCTATACTTATTATATATTAAGGAAAATGAGGTTTTTAATTCCAAGTTTTATGGGAATTCCAATCTTCCAATCTAAATTTTTTAATTTTTTGATTAAAAAAAAATAATCTTAGCATTTATTAACTTTTCCCAACTTCCAAGTCTTACCCTCATAATAACACTTTAATGCATCAAAAACAAGTACAAAAAAAATTCTTTGAAATCCAATACATGAATTCCTTGAAAAGTCCCAACACATATGATTATTATCCCTCATAATAGCACTTTAATCTATTAAGAACAAGCATAAAACAAATTTATTGAAAAGTCCAACACATATGATTATTATCAAAATATTAAACTTTAATATAATACAAAAAAAAAAAATTTTAAAAATCACAATTCACATATATAGATAATTGTAAACACAATCCGTGCATAACACGGGTGATATGCTAGATTTATTTAAGCCAAATATATTTTCAGTTTTTATTTTTCTAGCAATAAATAAAAACTAATTTACAGTTTTTTTTTTTATAAAATAAATAATCAAACCTCACCTTCTAACAACTATTTTATTTAAAATTATTTCCCTTTAACCATGAATGATAACATTTATTGTTTTTCAAAAATAAATGATATTTGTTAGAATAATGCTATATTCACTAATTAGTGCAATAAGTAGTGTACTAATTAATGATAAGACATAATTTGAGAAGTTTTTGATATTTATAATTTGTATAATGAGTGGAATCAATAATAATGTCATAAGTGTATGTAGCACCACCGTATTTGTTATAAGATAGATTTTACCTCTTACTTGTATGTACATAATATAACAACAATGGTAAAGGACCCTAATTTTTGTGGCTCAAATGGCTCGAATTTATCAAAACGACGTCGTTTTGAGTACAAAACAACATCAAAATTGCCAAAACGACATCGTTTTGACAATTTTGAGCCATTTGAGCCACAAAAATTGGGGCTCCCAAACATTTTTCATAATATAAACGCCATATTTATTGTTTATGGTCCCCCCCCCCCAAAAAAAAAAAAACCAATATGATAGTATCTGTTATTTGTTGAAAGACAAATAAAATTATTAATCAAAAACTAAAATGAGAAGTGTAATGAAAAGCATAGGGCACCTTGTATGTACATTCATTAAATAAACACTTGGGCATGTTTATTTGACTGATTAAGTTTGATGAGATTATTAGTAAGGGAATGGTTAGTAAAGAGATTGTTAGGCCATGTTTGTTTCGACGCTTGAGTGGCCGGATTGGATTGTTGGAAATTGTTATAAAATTCTGGGTAAAACCAGAATTTTTTCCTAAGCTTGGTTTAATTTTTAGGTGGGCCCCGTGCATCGATTTACACGAGTCAAAGTGGTAACGCGTTCTATGCCGCGTTGTGATTCACGTGGTATATTTGGTTGTTCAAAACCATTACCGAGTGAATGAGAAATTGAAGCCAAAGTATGCTTTATGAAAATGGAGTTTTGGTGGAAATTCCTTAAAGGTTTGAATAAGGCTTGTCCCACATTGATTTGGTGAAAGGTTTTGAGAGGGTTTATAAGGCATGGGTTTGGTACTTGGGGTGTGCCCCAAGGGGTACCCAAGTATTTTAGAGGGAAAGGTTATGTGCAAAATGGGCTAGACCTATTGGACCACGAGTGAAGCAGTCGCGTGGTGTGAGGTTGGGCTTGTTCGGCCCAATACTAATCTTTTTAGGCCAAAAACATTTGAAATAAACTGGTTTGGATTTACTATTCATCCAAACAGGGCCCTTCCCGTTTTCAAACAGAATTAAACTGATTTGGATTTATTGTTCATCCAAACAAGGCCCTTCCCGTTTTTGAATCCAACAGCTTTAAATCTGTTTGAATTTCAAACCAAACAGTGCCTAAACAGTATGTATCTGTTTAATTCAAATTGAACAGGTACAGTACCTGTTCAATTCAAAACCAAGAGTTACCTTTACATCTATAAATAGATTAAGCCTCCCATTTGGATTTCTCACTCTAATTTTCGTATTCCATCCTCTACTTTAAATCTCTACATTTTGCTGCATTTTATTTCTGAAAGAAAGAGTGTAAACACTTAGTGTGTTCGACGAACGATTAAATTGTAGTGCTGCTTTTATTCGTTGAGAAGATCATTTTATCTTGGGAGATAGGCGTACAAATTCTGAAAGCACCGTGGAGAGGACGAATCTGTTTTAAGGACACAGTGTTAAACACTGGATTTGATCAGAAAAGTTATTCAAAGAAATTAACCAAGTAAGTTTTTTAATTTTATTATGTTTTTATTTGTTTATTTAATTAGATTTTAATTTTGTTTTTGTAACAAAATAAAATCTGTTATTTATTTATTTATTTATTATTTCGAGTTTGATTTTTGTAATCAAACAAATTCTCTCATTTTCTTTATTTCTTTAAATTCTAGTTGTTGTTTTGTACACAATAGAATTAAATCTTTTAAATACAGTGAAGATTGTTCCAACAATAACAATCTTAAGACAGAACAATTTTTTGGTATCTTCATTATATTTAATTTTCTGATTTCATAAAGACATATTCTGGTTGGGAAAACAAATAGTGTTTATGCTATTTGACAGATAGTAGTAATATACTGTCTCTTTTCTTTGACAATTAGTAGTAATATACTGGTGTCATTAACAATTGCAGAATAT
Organism: Camellia lanceoleosa; assembly: GCA_025200525.1. NCBI lineage: Eukaryota > Viridiplantae > Streptophyta > Magnoliopsida > Ericales > Theaceae > Camellia > Camellia lanceoleosa. The sequence goes on from CM045765.1 coordinate 170,437,453, forward strand.
TAATTGTGTTAACAGAAAATTATTGTGCTATTTTATTTTTTCTAGTTTTAGTAACAAGGAAAATAAAATTATTTTGTATTATAATTTATTTTCTGGTTTTAGTAACTAGAAAATTAATTTGAGTTTTAATTTTTCTGATTTTTGTAATAAGAGATTATGGCTACTACAACTGAAACTACATCTGGCAGTGGTACTCCTATTGTTACACCAACATCGGTCCCTATCTAGAACCATGTTCATGTACCTATCAATCATGGAGAAAAATCAGAAAAATTTAACGGTACCGAGTTTAAGAGATAGCAGCAGAAGATGCTGTTCTATCTTACAACTCTTAATTTGGCCCGGTTTCTCCATGAAGAGGCTCCAACACTTAAAGAGGATAAAAGTGATCGGCAAGTTGTTGCCGCTATAGATGCTTGGAAACATTCAAATTTCCTGTGCAAAAACTACATCCTCAATGGCCTTGACAACATGCTATATAATGTATACAGTCCTTTGAAGTCAGCAAAAGAATTATGGGATTCTTTGGAGAAAAAATACAAGACAGAAGATGCCGACACAAAGAAATTTATCGTCGGTAAATTTCTAGATTTTGTTATGGTAAACTCCCAAACGGTAATATCTCAAGTTCAAAGTTTTCAAATAATTTTGCATATATTCATTCAGAAGGTATGTCTCTTAGCGAATCTTTCCAAGTCGCTGCTTTGGTGGAAAAGTTACCACCGATTTGGAAAGATTTCAAAAATTATTTAAAACATAAACGCAAAGAGATGACTATGAATGAGTTGATTGTAAGATTTAGAATTGAGAAAGATAACCGAAAAGCTGAAAAGAGGAAGGGGGAAAACTCCCATTGAGTCCAAGGCTAATGTGGTTGAACAAGTTCAAAAATCACATAACAAAAAGATGAAGTTTACTGAAGAAGGTCCTAAACAAGGTAACAACAATGGCAACAAGAAGTTCAAAGGAAAATGTTATAATTGTGGCAAGACTGGACATCGAGCTTCTGACTGCCGCCGCCCTAAGAAGGATCATGGAAGTACAAGTAAGAAGACCACCAATCAAGCCAATGTGACAGAATTGGATTACATCTCTGACGGGGTGAATGACATCAACCTCTCTGTTGTGGTGTCTGAGGCTAACTTGGATGGAAATCCAAAAGAATGGTGGGTTGACACTGGTGCAACTCGTCATATATGTGCGGACAAAAAGATGTTCACTACCTACAAAGAGGCTGCAAATGGTGAACAACTTTTTATGGGAAATTCTTCTACTTCTACTGTGGCTGGATAAGGAAAAGTGATCTTGAAGATGACATCAGGAAAAGAACTGACCCTTAACAACGCACTGCATGTACTTGACATCCGGAAAAATTTAGTTTCTGGTTCTTTGTTAAATAAAAATGGTTTTAGGCTTGTCTTTGAGTCTGATAAATTTGTATTAACAAAGAGTGGTATGTATGTTGGTAAGGGATACATGAGTGATGGTCTCTTTAAACTAAATGTAATGACAGTTGTACCAAAAGTTGCTATGAATGAGAATAACACATCTTTTGCTTATATTCTTAAGTCGAATTTATGGCATGGTAGATTAGGTTATGTAAATTATGATGCTTTGCGTAGATTAATTGGTTTGGATTATATACTAAAGTTTGAAATTAATCCTAATCATAAATGTGAAGTTTGTGTAGAAGCAAAACTAACTAAGGCTCCATTTAAATTAGTTGAAAGGAAAACTGAACCTCTAGAATTAATTCATACTGATGTATGTGATCTAAAATTTATTCAAACTAGAGGAGGCAAAAAGTATTTCATAACATTTATCGATGATTGCACAAGATATTGTTATGTTTATTTACTTAGAAGTAAAGATGAAGCCTTAGAAATATTTAAACTTTACAAAACAGAAGTTGAAAATCAACTTGGTAAAACCATTAAAATGGTTAGAAGTGATAGGGGTGGTGAATATGATGCACCATTAAATGAATTTTGTGCACAACATGACATTATTCACCAAACAACAGCCCCTTATTCTCCACAGCAAAATGGAATTGCTGAAAGAAAGAATAGAACCCTAAAAGAAATGATGAATGCCATGTTACTAAGTTCAGGCTTACCACAAAACTTGTTGGGGGAAGCAATATTGTCTTCTAATTATGTTCTTAATAGAATACCCCACAAGAAAACCAAAAGCATTCCTTATGAATTGTGGAAAGGTCGATCACCTTCCTACAAATACTTAAAAGTGTGGGGGTGTTTGGCAAAAGTTGAAGTTCCTGTTCCTAAAAAGACTAAGATTGGACCAAAAACAGTAGATTGTGTGTTTATTGGTTATGCTCAGAATATTAGTGCATATCGGTTTCTAACTTATAAATCAGCAATACTTGATATAAATGTGAACACTATTATAGAGTTAAGGAATGCTGTGTTTTTTGAACATGTCTTTCCTTACAAGAAAGGACGGAATTAAGTTCATAGAAAAGAACTTATGATTGTACACAAAGTCAAAAGACTAATGACAATCAAACACAAGTGACTAGTAATGGTCTCAACCAACAGGATTTAACTAATGATGAACCAAGAAGAAGTAAGAGAGCGAGAACATCAAAATCCTTTGGTCCAGATTTTCTGACATACTTGTTAGAAAATGAACCTCAAAGCTTTAAGGCAGCAATGATAGGTCCTGAAGCACCTTTGTGAAAAGAGGCTGTTAATAATAAAATTGAATCCATTATGCAAAATCATACTTGGGAATTGGTGGATCTTCCACCAGGTTCTAAACCTCTTGGATATAAATGGATATTCAAGAGAAAAATGAAAGCAGATGGTTCAATTGACAAGTCTAAAGCGAGACTTGTAGTTAAAGGTTACAAACAAAATGAAGGTTTGGACTATTTTGACACATATTCCCCTGTGACAAGAATAACATCCATTCGCATGCTTATTTCTATAGTAGCGTTGTTTAATTTAGAAATACATCAAATGGATGTTAAGACAGCTTTCTTAAACGGTGATCTAAATGAAGAGATCTATATAGAGCAACCCGAAGGGTTTGTAGTATTAGGGCAAGAAAAGAAAGTTTGTCGACTTGTAAAATCCCTTTATGGATTAAAACAAGCACCTAAGCAATGGCATGAAAAATTTGATCATGTAATGCTTACTAATGGGTTTAAGATAAACGAATGTGACAAATGCATCTATGTTAAAAACACTGACCAAGGATATGTCATAGTTTGTCTTTATGTGGATGACATGCTTATCATTGGAAGCAGTCAAAACATGATCAAATCAACTAAGCAAATGCTTAACAAAAGATTTGATATGAAAGATATGGGGGTCGCAGATGTTATATTAGGAATGAAAATTACTAAAACATCTGACGGATATGCATTATCTCAATCTCACTATATTGAGAAAATTCTTGATAAATTTATCAAGGATGATTTGAATTTAGCAAAAACACCTGTCGACATCAGTCTTTATTTATCGAAAAATAAAGGTGATGCAGTGTCTCAGTTAAAATACTCCTAAATCATTAGAAACCTAATGTACCTAATGAATTGTACTCGTTCTGATATAGCTTACGCTATCAGTAAATTGAGTAGGTACCTAGTAACTCCGGAGAAGACCATTGGAAAGCTATTATTCGGGTTCTTAGATATCTAAGATTCACCCGTGATCATGGTTTGAACTTTACTCGATATCCAGCGGTACTTGAAGGTTATTGTGATGCCAATTGGATATCGGATACTAAAGATTCAAAATCCACTAGTGGATATGTCTTTACTCTAGGAATATTCTTTGTTTCTTGGAAGTCCACGAAACAAACTTGCATCGCACGATCCACAATGGAATCCGAATTCATTGCTTTAGATAAAGCAGGTGAAGAAGCAGAATGGCTTCGTCACTTCTTAGAAGACATTCCAATGTGGCCAAAACCTGTGCCAGCTATTTGCATTCATTGTGATAGTCAATCTGCAATAGGCAGGGCACAGAATCATATGTATAACGGTAAGTCACGACATATTCGTCGTCGACATAATACCGTTAGGCAGTTGTTGTCAAATGGAATAATCTCAATAGATTATATAAAATCTAAAGAGAATATTGCGGATCCGTTAACAAAAGGTTTGACAAAAGAGCTAGTGTATAGTTCATCGAAGGGGATAGGATTAAAGCCTATTACATAAGAGTCGTCATAATGGTAACCCTACTTATATGACTGGAGATCCCAAGAACTAAGTTCAAAGGGACAACTAAGTTATATATGGCTCGCCAGAAATCACCAAGGGATTACAATTCCCTACCCATTCCTATGGTGAGAGTGATATCTGCAACATATGTTGTCTGCAGGGGCATAAGGATAAGCTTTGCTTTTAATGATTACTTATATCTTGATTAAGGCATAAAATCAAGACGAGTATAAGAAGATACTCACAATAAGAATCACCTATATGAGTGTTGAACTGGGGCCGATTCTATGAGAATGAAAGAGGCTACATTCTCTAGAAATACTCATGAAAACCAGGAGCGTTCAAGGCCAAAATGAACACAACAGTGAGAACCACGATGTGTTAGAAGATATTTTGTGTGAAATTTATTGTCTTGGCTTACACAAACGGCTGAACAATTCAAGGCATCGCGTCCATTGGTTAGCCAATAAGTTCGATAGGTTATCACTAGGGAAGGTTCAAGGCTGAAAATTACCTATCCTGATGCAAGATATTTTCGACTTATACTCTTTCGATAGGTCTGCATATTGTTGCATTTCCGTTGTCATCAAATTCCATTCATGTGGGGGATTGTTGGAAATGGTTATAAAATTCTGGGTAAAACCAGAATTTTTTCCTAAGTTTGGTCTAATTTTTAGGTGGGCCCCGTGCATCGATTTACACAGGTCAAAGTGGTAACGCGTTCTATGCCGCGTTGTAATTCACGTGGTATATTTGGTTGTTCAAAACTATTACCGAGTGAATGAGAAATTGAAGCCAAAGTATGCTCCATGGAAATGGAGTTTTGATGGAAATTCCTTAAAGGTTTGAATAAGGCTTGTCCCACATTGATTTGGTGGGAGGTTTTGAGAGGGTTTATAAGGCATGGGTTTGGTACTTGGGGTATACCCCAAGGGGTACCCAAGTGTTTTAGAGGGAGAGGTTATGGGCAAAATGGGCTAGACCTATTGGACCCAAAACCACCAGGCTGGCGTGGTCAAGTGTGAGGTTGGGCTTGTTGGGCCAAAAACATTTGAAATAAACTGGTTTAGATTTATTGTTTATCCAAACAGGACCCTTCCCGTTTTCAAACAGAATTAAACTGATTTGGATTTATTGTTCATCCAAACAGGGCCCTTCCCGTTTTTGAATCCAACAACTTTAAATCTGTTTGAATTTCAAACCAAACAGTGCCTAAACAGTATGTATCTGTTTAATTCAAATTGAACAGGTACAGTACCTGTTCAATTTAAAATCAAGAGCCACATTTACATCTATAAATAGATTAAGCCTCCCATTTGGATTTTTCACTCCAATTTTCGTATTCTATCCTCTGCTTTAAATCTCTACATTTTGCTGCATTTTATTTCTGAAAGAAAGAGTGTAAACACTTAGTCTGTTCGACGAACGATTAAATTGTAGTGCTGCTTTTATTCGTTGAGAAGATCATTTTATCTTGGGAGATAGACGTCCAAATTTTGAAAGCACCATGGAGAGGACGAATCTGTCTTAAGAACACAGTGTTAAACACTGGACTTGATCAGAAAAGTTATTCAAAGAAATTAACCAAGTAAATTGTTTAATTTTATTCTATTTTTATTTGTTTATTTAATCAGATTTTAATTTTGTTTTGTAACAAAATAAAATCTATTATTTATTTATTTATTTATTATTTCGAGTTTAATTTTTGTAATCAAACAAATTCTCTCATTTTCTTTATTTCTTTAAATTCTAGTTGTTGTTTTGTACACAATAGAATTAAATCTTTTAAATGCATTGAAGATTGTTCCAACAATAACAATTACCATAGCTGACCCAAGCATGTTGGGTAGTGAAATGAGAGGGCAGATTGATAGTCCAAGTGGCTTAGTAATCCTCTTGAGTAGGGGGATTAACTTGCTTGAATTTTGGGTGGGATTAGAAAAATAGTGAGGGAATTAAATCTATTTTATATAATTTTTTTTTTAACCAAGTGCACCTGTTTGTTTTATAATTGTTTTAATTTTTTTGATATAAAAATAATTTATTTATTTATTTTATATAAAAATAATTTAACAATTTCATTACTAACCATCTCTCATATTATTATCAAAACAAACAAACTTTTACTTAATCCCTCACTTACAATCTCCACATTAACAATTTTTTCACTAACTATCCTCTCACTAAAAATCTCATTCAACCTAATCCATCAAACAAACGTGGCCTTAATGTGGGGATTGTTAATGAGGGGATTAAGTAAAAGTGTATTTATTTTGATGATAGTGGAAAAGATGGTTAGTGATATTAAATTATTTTTATATAAAATAAAAATATATATATTTCTATGTTAAAAAAAATTCTAAAACAAATCTAATTTTCTTTTACAAGTAATAGGCTGTACTTGGATTAAAAAAAAATACACTTATTTTTTCAATCCCCTCACTATTTTTTCAATCCCATGCTTTCTTAGGAAAAGCTAAGCCCACTGTCATACATCATTGACAATCCCATTGAATTAATAGTCTAATAGAGTATATGGCTTACCAAACAAGCCATAGGTGAGGTGGCCTCACTAGCAATCTAATCCTCTCAATGAGTTAGCCAAACAAACATGCCCTTATACATATAGATATAACACAAAAAACATATTATTATTATATAAATCGAAATGATACACAACTAACAATAATTAAAAAAATTGTGTTTGGTTGTTAATTCAAAACATGATTCTACACGTGAATTCCCGCTTCACGTTTGGATAGGACGTTCAAAAGTTGATTCCGCATGTTAATTCAAATTACATTTTGAAAATCTGTTTGGCAGCTTGTATCTCTACTTTCAACATTTCTGAAAAACTTCCATGTCCTTCTCCTTCATCGTCTCTGTTTCACGTGAACCTCATCTTTGTATCAAACATCAGTACTTCAGATTCGGATTCATTACGAGTAGCTTCTCTGTATCAAACATCAGTTTCAACGTTTCTGCCTTCTGTCTTCTTCCTCATATTTTAGAAAAGCTGAATTGGTGTGAGATGGATGACCGGCCGGTAGTTCCTTTTCGACTTCCTGGGTTCTATCTGAAGGTTCCATTGAAGGTTCAGAAGGTTCAGCTTGGTTTTTATTTTTGTTTTTTACGTTATGATTTCTATTTTAAAATATTAAACTTAGTGTATTTATGTTAATTTTTATTAATATGTATTCTCAAAAGTTGTTGACTTTAACAAAATTTTAGAAAAAAATAAAAAACGTATTGTAGAAGATGTTTGTACAGGCGTAAAAAATGAATTGATAGAAAATTTAATTGACACGAAATAATTGACATAGATTTATTTTAAAATGAAAAAAAAATTTTGAGAAAAAAATTATTCAAAAAAAATTACTGAAAAAAATTAATTGAAAAAAAAAATCAATTTTTAATTTCAGTATTTTAAAAATAGTTTGGTTATTACTGTTGATAAAAAAACGGATATCGATATATGAGTTGTGTGTTTGATTATAAATTATTGATTGAATTAAGTTTTGAAAATTATTTCCAAAACACATCACCAAACAAATTTTCTTATTACGGGTAAAATAATGCATGGTCAATCTGTTACCACTTTATTACTAAATTAATAACATGTAATAAATGGGAAAAAAAATATTTAATAAATGGGAAAAAAAATTGATAATATTTTGTAAGATTTACGTTATGATTTGTATTTTCAAATATTAAACTTAGTATATTTATGTTAATTTTTATTAATATGTATTCTCAAAAGTTGTTAACTTTAACAGAATTTTAGAAAAAAATAAAAAACGTATTGTAGAAGATGTTTGTACAGACGTAAAAAATGAATTGATAGAAAATTTAATTGACACAAAATAATTGACATAGATTTATTTTAAAATGAAAAAAAAAGATTGAAAAAAAAATTATTCAAAAAAAATTACTGAAAAAATTAATTGAAAAAAAAATCAATTTTTAATTTCAGTATTTTAAAAATAGTTTGGTTATTATTGTTGATAAAAAATATGGATATCAATATATGAGTTGTATGGTTGATTATAAATTATTGGTTGAATTAAGTTTTGAAAACTATTTTCAAAACATATCATCAAACAAATTTTCACCTTTCACATGTCACATCAAACTTTCAAAACTTAATTCAAAATATATCTTCAAAACACAATTCAACACTCTATTTAAAAACCATAACCAAACAAATTTTCTACACTCAAATCATAATTCTACAACTCACAAACTCAAAATACAACTCATACTCTCAAATCACATTTACAAAACACAACTAAATGCAGGCTTAATAGATATTTTATTCTAAAAAAATAAATCTCAATATAATTACATTATTTTATACATAAATTTTATTTTATTTTTTATTTATATAGTTGATGAAATTTGACATTTAGACGCACCAACAACCATGTGCCACCACTTGCTCTATAAATAGAGTTTGGAAAGGGGAATATTCCATGAGAGCGACTCTGAGTTTTTTTTTGTATTTTTTGAATATTCTAAAAAATTAAACTATTTATATAAATAATTAATTTTTCAAACTATTTTCAAAATACAATTTCATGGTAAAATCGCATATTGAACATATAATTTTATATTATCATGGCCCATATCTATATATCATTAAGTCAAGTTAATATGAATTATATCTTGAACATGCGAGATCATGATTAACTCGCATTTTGAACTTGTGTTTTTAAAAAAGTAAGTAGGTTAGTTTGATGAATAGTTTGAAAAGTGATTTACTTTGACAAATAATTTAATTTTTTAGAATATTTATAAAAAAAACCCTACACCAAAATCATGATTACTTCCAAAAAATATTCAGTTTATACAATTTTTTTTATTTATTTTGATATCAATTATGAAAATATATTTTCATTTGATAATTAATATCTGAATCATGAATTTTGTTCAATAATGAATATCTGAATGCAAAATATTATAAATTAAGAAGTTTTATTATGTGTAAATAGTAATTTTCAATAATATAGTGCAAATTTTTGTGAATAAGACAATGGGTTATTTTGGGAGTTTGGTAAAAAGTTAATTTTTGGCTTTTGTGGTAGTGATTTGAGAAGTTGATAAAAAGTTGACTTTTTGCTTTTTAGTTTATTATTTATTTATGGTGTCAAATCAAATTAAAATGACCAAAATACCCTTACCCAACATAAGAGATTTATTTATTTATTTATTTTTCTTTTTTTCATAGGCCTTAATTTGTAATTTTAGGGTTGCATTTTTGGCACTTCCTAAAGGAATTTTCTTGCATTTTTGACAGCTACGTTTTTGGACATTTTGTCCAAAAACGTAACTTTTTACTATGTTCTCAAAATGGCACAATATTCACTGGTTGAAAAATACTTTACAACTAGATTTTGCTTCTCTTTATTTGTTCATATATATATATATATATATTTTATCTTTAGTAATTTTTAAAAAAACGTGTCAAAAACTTTGAATTTTTATTTTTTATTAAAGATGACAAAAATTAATAATAAAAAAAATAATTACAAAACATGGTAGGGTTTGGTTATGGTGTGCAACTTACACCTTACACCTTACACCTTACACCTTACACTTACACCTTACACCTTACACTTACACCTTACACTTATACCTTTTGTGAAAAATTAAACCTTACACTTACACCTTTTTTGAGGTTGCACACCATATGCAACCCACTTACACCTTACACCTTACACCTTACACTTACACTTTTTGTATACGTGGCACATGGTGTGCAATTGCACACTTAAGAAAAGTCCAACATGGTAGGGAATGGCAGCATCTGACACCAACCTTTGCTGAATCGGCACTCCACCAAATGGATTTATTGACGCATTGACCCCCACCCACTTTTTATTTTTTATTTTTATATATTTTATTTTAATTACAATACTCCTATGTTTATTGATGCTATTACCAGAGCAATATTAGCTTTAGCAAGAGAAAATTACAAAGCTAATTGCTTATCTCCACTCCCAGATCAAATTGGAAGATATTTTTGGGCTCTTAAGAATTCATTACAAGTTTCATTTTGATAATCTGAACCGTTTAATGTGTAGAATTCGTTAAGTATTATATGCCTGTAAAAAATCACATTGATCGGATATCAATAACTATCTTATTGGATCAATTATTTGTCAATTGTTTCTTTTTTTATCGTTTATTTTTTTATACAAAATTGATTTGATCACGTAATTATTAATATCTGATCAACATGATTTTTTACAAACATACAGTACTCGACAAGTTTTACATATTGAACAATTCGAATTATCAAAATAGAATCCATAGTGAGCCCTGCAGGTTCAACAAGACCCTCCAATCTGATCTGGGACTAGATGCATCAAACTATAAGCTACTTTACCTGGCAATAGGGAGGAAAATGAGTGGGAGCACTAATTAGTGCTCCCACTAATGATGTGGCAGTAGGTTCCACCATAAATTTTTTTTCTTATTGAGTGTTATGTCATTAATAATTTTTTTAAAATTTCAAAATTAGTGGTCTCTATCGTTATTGCAATAAAGAACTACCCTACAATTTTTATTTATTTATTTTCATTAAAAAGATTTAATGAGTGTATATATTTTGCAAACTAGCAGAGAAAGAGGTATATAGGTCTCTGGGTGGCAGTGCAAAAGTGGATGTAAACTTGGTTAACAATGGCTTCAAGACTGTGGGCTTCAAGGGTTGCTTCACATCTCAGGATCTCAGTCTTCAACAGAGGATTTGCTTCTGGTAAAAAAAAAAAACCCAACTTTAACCACTTTCTTTGTTTTCTTGATTTGTTCTTCATTTTTATAAATCTCATTCATATATGTGTTTGTTATAATGCCTGATCAAGCAAAGATCTGGGTTTTTTTTGTTGTGAATTGGGTTTTGTCTATATATGTTATTGGTTTGGCATTTGATCAATGAAGAGATTAATGGGTTGTTGTTGAAACCTCTCTCTTTGCCTTCTTGGTTGAGAGGGCTGGTGATCTTTGAGTATTTGATATTCTTTATCACTTCTTTATTGGTGTTTTGATTTTGGATAATATGTTAATTCATTTATCGAACATGCTTGTAAATCTGGGATTGGGTTCAGTGATGGCTCCAAAAAAATTTCTTGGGTAGACATTTGTTATTGTTTGGAAACTGTTTTTTACTCATCTATTTGTTTTTCAAATTTTTATGACGAAAAATTGAAAGGGAAAAAAAAAGGGTTACTAAAGATGACAAAAACTGATATAATTAACAAAATAGATTTTTAGGCTGCTGCTTTTTTTTAGTTGACTTTTTAAAATTTCCTTCATTTTAAATTTTTTTTGGGAGGTATTTTAGTCCAAAAATTCCCCCCAAAAAAAAAAAAGAAAAAAAAAAAGAAGAAAAAGTGAACCATCCAACTCGTGATCTTATGTTCCAGCTGCCCCTTCCATCGGCTGGGAGAACTTTGCTCAGAAAATAAGAGAATGCTTAGTGTCAAGGACTACTCACGGTTTGAAAAGAAAAGAACGAGATAAAATGATTACAGATTTTTGAATAAAAAATAGAATAAAAATGTAATATGATAGAATTCTTTGTGCAGTAAGTGATTTTATTAGCATATCTATCCAAAAGAAAATGATTTTATCTGTTTTACCAAAGAATAAAAAAATAGAATTGTAATATATGTTATACAGGTTCTTGAACTCACAAAAGAAACAGAGAAGTAAGTTAATGCAGAAAAATGTGCTTAAAAAGTTGTGCTTTTTGTCTGTTTGAGAGCACACGGAGATCAAGGAGAGTCCAACATCATTGGAATATAGGAAACGAGAGGTACAGTTTAAATCCATTGCACGAGGGACTGCAGTGAACTCCTTTAACACATTTGAGGAGATGAACAAGGCGAATGTTGAAATCTGGAATATATTTTCTGCTCTCTTTTTCTCTCTACATGCACACATACACACAGCTACATATATATTCCACAAATATAGTCATTTTTATATTGTGGTCAGATTTTGGATATCCTTCAATCCTATGACTATTCCTAGGGTAATGTAGTTGTTAGACCTTGTGCCAAGAAGTTATCTAGCAGTTAGTGTAAAGTCTTGAGCTAAGGGCTCTTAGGATGGCAACAAAAGGACTAAAAAATGTGGATGACACAAGCATGAGGATTGGTTAAAAGTTCATGTTTCCAAGAGTCATGTTTGGAGCAAATAATTGAAACCACACACTAGATTCATGTATACAGAAGCAATATTATTTGTATACTTTTAATGTTTTTATCTCTTCGTATTTGTAATGTGTATGATCTTGCTAGTCTGATTGATCAACATATTGTCTATCTCATAGCATTTTCTTTGTATCGTTTGCAGTTGTGAAGGACTTTAAGTATGCCGACTCTCATGAATGGGTGAAAGTCGAGGGTAAATCTGCAACTGTAGGCATAACTGACCATGCTCAGGATCACTTGGGCGATGTTGTGTATGTTGAATTACCGGAAGTCGGGGTTGCTGTAACCCAGGGTGGCAGTTTTGGTGCAGTTGAAAGTGTTAAGGCCACTAGTGATATTTACTCTCCTGTTTCAGGGAAAGTGGTTGAAGTCAATGAGGAGCTCAATAACTCCCCTGGTCTGGTGAGTCATCCAAGGTTACATTGTTGCTTGTCATATTGTTTGATAGATTTTCTTAATTTATTGTAATTTTTGAGCTTCATATAGTGTTTGTTAATATTTTTCTCCAAGATGATATGATTTTGTGTTAAGTTAAATTTAATGAATCTAATTAGATTAAATGAATTTTTTCAAGGAGGCAATGACATGATATGATTTTTTCCCCCAAAAAGTAGATTTCATTTCAAATTGAAACTAGATATTCCATGTTATGAATTATCTAGAAGCTGTACTACTACAAAACTATGAAGCATGAATATGGATATGATTCAATACGGTAATAAGATCTAAAAAAATTAGGATAGGATGCATTCATATGTATATATGTAATTTTTAGTATTGTATCATACATAAGCTCAAAGACCATTTTTTAAAAATTAGGAATTAGTTTAATAGCTAGTAGCCAGTTTAATTTTTGATTTTCAGCAAGTCCTATAAAAATTTGGGCATTTTGCACATAGCATGTTAGTTGTTACATACAAAAGCAACAAGCATGAGAAGACAAAAAAATACGGGAAGGGAAGGGAATGGAATGGGGGGGAACCAATAATGACGGAAGATAGATGCAAAGAAAAGGGGGAAAAAGAGAGGGAAACAAACAAGTAAGATGGTTCGTTTGCTGCTTTTAATTCTGATTTTTAATTTCTTCTTGTTTGTATTTAGTCAACGATAATTATTTTATTGATTCAGGTTAATGCAAGCCCATACGAAAATGGATGGATTATGAAGGTGGAGATAAGCAACGGTGATGAATTGAAATCCTTAATGGACTCTGATCAGTACTCCAAACACTGTGAAGAAGAAGATGCGAAGCATTGAGCGGAAGCCTCACAATAATGCAGGAAAGTTTGACTGAAAGGGTTTGTTTTCCGCATTCAGCGGTCATTCTAAATTCAATGAAGTAGAAATGGACACATTTTGTTGTCTTTTGCTATCTTTATCCAACCATTTGTTGCCATGTCATACTCTTTCTTTCTCATAAGCAAAAATTGTAGTTCTTTGATGTGGAATACATCTAGATTCAGATTTTGTTTTCTCATGGCTTGCATTATTAGAATGACCCCATTATACTGACATGTTTAGGGTTCGAGTAATATTCTACTTGAAAATTCTGGAAAAGTTGGAAAGTATCTGTGATAATAATTCAAATTTTGGTTAGGACATGGGATGTAGTGTAGTGTAGAAAAATTCAAGATTGAGCGAAGCTAATGTTCTACGTCATTCATGAAGAATAGGGTGCATGTTGCCCGAAGAAAAAAAAATGCCCAATCTAGTACATATCATTGGATTGAGGGTCTGGGAGGGTAGATCGGGGGTACAGACCTAACATTTGGTATAATTGAAAATATGTAATTGGAAATGGTTTGTATATAAAAGAAAAAAGAGAGTATGTTGTCATTCTTGAATAACTTGAAATAGTTTGTGGAGGCTTTGCTGTATAGGCAGTGGATTTGTTTTGGTTAAGTTCACAATAGATTTTTCTTATTACAGTTGCTATATAGCATCTTCTGGTTAACGATAAAGAACAAGCACTGTTTAGGGCTTGAGCTTTAGGAATATAGGATGGGTCGGTGCAAGTTGGTCTGTTGATCAGCCAAAGCCCAAGAGCCTGAGCTGGGCTAGAGCCTAGAAATTTGGGGTTGTTGCGGCCTAACCAAGTACCTTCCTCTTTCATTTCTGATCTGTCTCTTTTTGAGAACAGATTTTCTACCCCACCTAACTATGAAAAGCTTTGAGCCTATTGGGATAGGATGTGGTGGTAACCCCTGCAGTTTCATCTAGAGCCGGGCATCAAGCTGTGTAGGAAGACTCACCCTAGCCACTATAGCAACCCCACCCCAACTCTATCTGAGAAGCACCCTCCATCCACTTTTGCTTTTCCATGTACCCAAAAGCCCGCCTGCCCGGTTTATGAACCCCTTTTGCCGAGGCTTAATCCAATTCTTGTACTTTGTCCTAATCAACCACAATATTATTAGCATTCATATACAAGATCATCCATAGGAAAAATGCACATAGGGATATTATTTAATTGCGCAACTTAATTTGTAGCAAGAATATAAATCTTAAATACATATTTTGCATTCTTGATTGAATATCAAATAATATAGGCTTCTTCTCTCTCCTGTTATCTATGCCCAAATTTTTTTCCAAACTTTCTATTTTTTTCCATCTAATTCTGGCCTTTTTACTTCCTCAATTCCAACTGTTCCTTCATTTTCATCCTTGATTTCACTGCTTTTGATCTTCTTCTCTAGGAGTTTTATAAGTCCTCTAAGGCAAACATCAACATCTTCACTCTTCATGAATTGCTCTGCAACGTCTGCAGGAGTGATCTCAACATTCTCCAATAGGCTCTCAATCTCTCCAAAGAGAGGGTGTGACTCAATGCCAAGATAGTTGGAAGCTAGGATCTTGAAACCATTAGTGGTGCAGTATTACATGTTAATGTGCATGTCCATGTGACCGGGGCGCAATAGTGCAGGGTCAAGTCTATCCTTGTGGTTGGTCGTGAACACGATGATTCGTTCATGTCCACAACTTGACCATAGCCCATCTATGACGTTTAGGATACCCCAGAGTGTCAACTGGACAAAAAAAAAAAAAAAACTGCAAATGAGTGGGAGAACAAAAAGTAATTGCAATGGACATGGAAGCTTGAATTTTTTTGACCAAATGGCCCCTTTCTTTTTCCTTAAATTAATATAATTGCCCCTCATTCCCTTCTTCCTCTTCCCTCAGCAATACTGGTGGTCGGCCACCTCTGCCATGCGCTCCCTCACCATCCCACCCCACCACCACCACCACCACCACCACTCTCCCACCAGCTCTGATAACCTCTCGTGACTCTCCCAGTCTCTCCCATCTTCAGCCAGCAATCCCCTTCGCCCAAAACCTAGCCACCACAATTACCACTCCTCACGGAATAAATTCAAATGCAAACTAGTAGTTATTGATGTTATGAGAATACTTTGCTAGCTAATCAATTAGCACTAGAATAAAAGCTGCATTAACCTTAGTATCAGAAAGATTAGGTTGAGTCGCGTCATGATCTCGTAGCTTTACACTGCAATCTATATCCTCAATGGTGATTATAGACCGATTAGCTGTGGAAAGCAAATAATTCCTCAAACTTGTATTTCCACTGATACTTGTGAGCTCCAAATCATAAATATTGAACTTCAGGTAATTAGCTATGGCCGCGATCAGGCTCAATTTACCAGTACCAGGAGCACCATACAACAAGTACCCGCGCTTCCATGCCTTCCCGACCTTCTTGTAGAACTCTTTCCTCCCCCACAAACCTCGTCAAATCATCCATGACCGTGCGCTTCAGCTCCGGATCCATTGCCAACTTCTCAAATGTTATCGGATGCTCAAGCCTAATGGAATCCCAAGGTCGTCCACTACCTTGTTTATAAATTTTCACGACTTTTTCTTTCTCTTTAATGCTCGTAGAGGTGTGTATAACATATGGCAAGTAAGCGTTCAACACCGACTCTCTGAACTTCTTGTCAAAACTGATTTTGTAATATTTCCTCCTTAACGACGCAGAGTTAGAGTCTTTGTCTTTGCATAACTTCCATTTCACCTCAATGTTTTGGAAGGAGTCGATCTCTTCCCCGGTTATTAGTGCTATTAAAATGTGTTTTTGTTTTTCTACTTTGCTGATGACAAGGTGGTTGTTAGAAGGGCCAATCTTGGTGGTTAGGTAGGTGGTAGCCGCCTCATAAACTTGGTTTTTACCAAAACCATGTAACTTTTTGACTACTAGAGTGAGGTTGGAGGAGGAGGGTTGAGTCTTGAACCATTTTTGAAGAAGTAAGAGAAGGAAAGATTGGAGTTGATGAGGTATGAGCTGGTTTAGATTGGATCTAAAAAGCATGACTAAAGCTGATAAAGAGGCATAGGCTGAGAATAGTGTTCTGACAGTTTCTCTCATGTTTGTTGGAGAAAACATGGTGGAGATTTTCCTACTTGGGATGACTTGGAAACTCTTTTTCTAGTGACTTATTATCAATGATTTTGTGAAATATATATATATAGATTGATTGGTTTGTTAGTTTGATATCTTTCTTTCTTAAATGTTATAAGGTGATATTGATTCCTTGATATCATCACTTGATGATTTTGATTTTGTATTAACTTTTTTAGAGGATCAAGGGATAGGAAATTTTTATTTTTATTTTTATTATTTTGCTATTTAATGTATAAATTCATATGGGATCCCGTATCCCATTTTTCCGGTTCTCTTGTCCCAAATCCTCTCTCGATTAGTTTCAAACTTTAACGTTGTGTTTGGTTGGGGGATTTTGGAAGAAATTTAGAAACGGAAAGGGAAAAAGTGTGTGAAATTAGGTGAAATATAGATATATTTAAACGTACTTTAAACTTTTATTTTTTTAAATCCCCCAATCAAACACCGGTAGAAAAGGATTATCTATTTCTAGATTACTATTTCTCTATTGCAACACACTCTCAACTATTAAAATATACGAAAATTTTGAGGAATGAAAATCTCAATGTATAATTTAATAATTTGGAGTTATTGAGACAAGAATGAGTACAAAAAATCTCATGTCGTGATATGAGGGGATTTGGATCAAGGGGATGGTAAAGAATTCAGGGGAAAAGAAAAATCTGATCAAGATAAACCATGTCATGAATACCGGGAAATAACTCAAAAAGAATCCCAGTTTAAATACCATGGATGATTGGTGTGATTGATATGCATTATCATCTCAATATGAGAGATTAATCTGTATAATTCACACATTATCAAATTTCAAATTTTAGATTCTAGATGTTAATTGCCATAGTGTTAAAAAAAACAATTCCGCTATAGACCTCCAGCAGAAGTTGACCCCCAGCGACCCCCAGTGACGTGGCAGATGAGGTGGCAGCTGATGTGGAGTATGGGTGTATACGTTGCTGTGCTGTGAAAAAAAATATATATATATAGCGGGAACCTCCCAAACCTGTCTCCGCCATCTTCCCTTGTCTGTCCTCACCTGTCGCGGCCATCCTTCTCTTCCACCGTAGCTCTCCGCCGTCGACGACGGCCATAGCTCACCGGGAACTCTGGCTTTCTCTGGCTGTCCTCTTTCTGTTACTCTGTATCTTTGGCTGTATCTCTGTCCGTCACTCTCATCAATCTGGGTCTTTTTCATTGTCTCTCAATTTCTGTTCCACTTGTTAAAATTTACTACTAGTTCATTTTTTTGGTGTGTTACTGTAGATCTCTGGATATTTGATATTGTTTATCTAATTTCGGTGATTTTTAATCTTTTTGCTATCTGGGTTGTATGATTAAGCCCTTTTTGAGCTTGAACTGGAAGTGAACTTTGATTTTTTTGTGAAAAGAGAGTATTGAGTGTATTTGATTTGATGATGTATGTTATGATGGTGAGGAGACTTTTGACCCTACCAGAAGAAAATGAGAGATAAAGCGAAGAAAAAGAGGACAGAGAGAGAGAGAGAACAAAAGAGGACAGTTTCGTTGCTTGTTATTGTTAATGAAAGAGAGTTGCTTTGCAAGAGCTACTATCATCTTTGTCTGTTTTCACACTATCTCATGTGCAATGTGCCTTCTATGGTGACTCTGGGTTTGGAGTTTTGAGAGGCTTTTTCTTTTAAGGGTTTTGTATTTCTGTGTAGTTTTTGGCATTGTTGCAAAGGTGCCTATGTTTCAGCCTTCTTTGAGAGGTGGGTCTATTGGGTTTGAAGGCGCTGGTGATGGCCATGTTTTAGATCTGGACACTGCCGTCAAAGATGGAGTTTTGGTGGTGGGTTTGGGGAGAAACTTGATCTGAAGAAGATGATTGAAGAGCTTGATTTGTCTGAAGTTCCTTCTGTGTTCATTTGCCCAATTTCTCTTGAACCCTATGCAAGAGCTTGAAATGTGAATGTTTGGGTCTTATAGTCACGTGACTATCACGTGACTTGCCTTGCCACATCAGGTGGGGGTCACTGGGGTCGGAAGCATTTTTGTAAAAAAAAATCTATTTTTTTTGTTTTTGAAAAAAGTGTCACACAAGTTTTTGTTTTTGTTTTTGTTTTTGTTCAACCTAAACAAATATAAGAGTTCTGATCAATTAAAGCTAATCTCAATTAGGTATGAGTTAAGAATTTAAAATTCACAAGAATAAACAGAAGTATGTAAATACCTCATTTACCATATTGAAACACTGAGAACTCAATAATAACATCTGTATGCAAGAATTGCCAATTCTATTCACCCAAAAAAAGAATTGCCAATTCTTGTCAATTAGGGCTATGCAAGCATTTGTCAAACATAAGTTTAGTGTTGTTTCTAGCTTTTCATT
This sequence comes from Camellia lanceoleosa, assembly GCA_025200525.1. Taxonomy (NCBI): domain Eukaryota; kingdom Viridiplantae; phylum Streptophyta; class Magnoliopsida; order Ericales; family Theaceae; genus Camellia; species Camellia lanceoleosa. Next base: position 170,456,628 of record CM045765.1, read on the forward strand.
GTCCCAAATCTTATTTTCAATTGTCAAGGTTCAATGGAATTTTTTAATGTGGTTTTCAAAAACTAAAATGTTTTGGGGGGGAAAAATTGAATTTATTTAAGGGGGAATTATTGATCAGTAGGGATTAGAAAATTCACTAATGCTTCAGGTCTCGAGAGTTTCAGGCCCGAATGGAGTGAATTTTTGGTTATTGGTCGACCGGCTGTATGACCACTCAAATGACCGGGTGACGCACTTGTCTACCGCAGTTGTCATTTTGTTGACCGTGGCTGTCAGCCTCTTTGTTGGACGATTGACCGGACAACCGATTAAACAAATTCGAGGCAAATTCGCATCTCAATATTCAAAGTCTGTAGCACGACTCTAGAAAATTTATTTACAAAAAATGATAAATATTATAAATATTGATAATTATAATTATAATTTTTTTACTTTTTTATAAATAAATTTTTTGATTGTCACTAATTAGCAATTCCCCTTTTATTTAAATGTGTATGTGAAGGGGCATATTGACATAAAAGGATGTGCGCGTGTATTGTCAGGCAAACTAAAAGAGGATAAAGATCAAAGGGTTTGATTTGTGGATGAAGTGTTCCCTTAGTAAGTGTGATGTTTAGGTTCGAGTCTTATAATTATGTGTATATTGTCAGGTAAAGTAAAAAAGAATAAAGGCAATAGGGTTTGAGTAGTGAATAAAGTGTTCTCTTATCAGGTGTAATATCTAGGTTCAAGTTTTATAGTTATGAGTTCGACTTCTGATTCTCCTATTTTCCTCCTATTAACTGTATAAAAAAATTTCAATTACAAATCATTGTGATTGTATTATAAACATTTAAAAGTTATGATTTATTATTATTATTATTTTTTTTTGTAATTTTGTTTCAAGTCACCATATGCACATTTTTAAAAGCTTGCATAGTAAAATTTCTCAACTAGAGGAAGTGAAAGATTTGCAATTGAAATCACATGATTTGGAGATTACAAAAAGCAATTGATGTATCTTTGTCTTAACTTTTTTGTTTAGATTAATAAAGAAAAAGAATTAAGGAGAAATATAGAAAAAATGGTTTTTCTTACAATTCACTTTTTATATCTCCTCAAAAATGAAAAAAAAAAAAAATTGTGAGATAAAATATATAGAATGATTACTAATTTTTTTATAAGATTGAAATTGTCTATCTAAATATTAAATAAATAATAATATAAATTATTATTTTGGATATTATAACATGTAATAGTTTATTTATTGGGTTTGGTTATGGTGTGCAACTTACACCTTACACCTTATACCTTACACTTACACCTTTTTTGAGGTTGCACACTATATGCAACCCACTTACACCTTATACTTATACTTACACCTTACACTTACACCTTTTGTGTAAGTGGCACATGGTGTGCACTTGCACACTTAAGAAAACTCCTTATTTATTTATTTATTTTTATATAATCGATCCAAACATGACAATGGAAGAGTCACTCCATTTTTTTTTCTTTTTAAAAAACACAATCTTTTTAATTTCCAAAAACTGTTTATTTATTTTTTAAAAAAATTTTCAATAAACATTTTTTCTTTAATATATTGGTTAGTTTTTTTATTTTTTAAATTCACCTAATTTAGAATTATTCATATTAAAAAGTAAAATATATGTGAGAAATTTTAAGGACAAAAAAAAAAAAAAAAAAAATTATGCACATTTTGGTATTTTAATATCTTTAGTAATTATTCTTCCAGATTTTTTCACATATTTTATTTTTTAGGTAAATCTAAATTAAGTGCATATAAAAAGTGTAAAACAAATCTATAATATGAATTAAAAAAATCACTAAAAAATGGATAAATTACAAATACATCTTTCGAGATTTATTTGAAGAGTGGTGCTATTAGCACCTCATCTATTATTTTGGACCTTCTATTTATTTGGACCCCCACTTATAAATTTTGAAACTCTTAAAATTTCTTTTCTTTTCTTCTCCCAAATAATACCAAAATTATTTTTGTGAAAACATTTCACCCATTCAATTGAATGCATGCCCCCCACATCCCAAAAAAATCTCTTTTCCAAAAATCTTAACAAAACCGATGAAAAAAAAGAAGAGTCAAGTGTGATTGTTGTCTTTGTTCTCTCTTTGTGTCATCTCATCATTTTCTTCGATGATAATGTTCGGTTACCGATTCTCGAACAAATAAACAATGTTCGGGCCTGTGTTTTTGAATTTCGGTCATATATCATTTTTTTTAAAAAACTTAACCTTACAAGGCCAAACTCCTCTAAGTTAAGAACACCATCAAAGTTATGAACGTTCTTTGAACTTTTACTATTATGCTCCTCTCGTCTCATTTAGTTATAGTTGCTGAAAAAATTTTCACGCATTATTATTGTTAGAGAAGTGTAGATAATCAAATGGTTGCTACCATTATTGTCGGAATATTATTGCCAAAGGGTTTTTAAGGTTTCGAGGGTGGGTAAGTTTTGAAGGCGAGATTTGCAGAAAATGGATAGGTGGTGATGAAGGTGGGTGCTTTCATAAATTCTAATTTATGATATAATGGTGTGTGAGTTTAATTGTGATATAGAGTCCCAAAATTAATAGTCATTTTTAATAATTTTATTTGATGTTATTATTGTAATAAAAAAACTAAAAATTGAGGGGTCAAAATAATTCATGGGATGCTAATAGCAGTACTCTTGTTTGAATTATGAATTGTCTCTTGTCGTTTGAAAAATTACAAATATTTTCTTGTTAGATTTTTTTATTTAATAGGATTAACTGAAAATTAAAATTTCTAATTGCTATCCCATCCAATATTAAAATTATTTAAATTATTAAATGAAATAAAATTTTGACATCATTAAAAATTATTAATTGATTTAATAATTTAATAATAAAAAGATCATTTGTTATAAAATTAAAAACTTCAAGAGGTGAGATGTAATTCTTAAAAGTACATGACACAAATCATATTTAAATAGGGGTGCTTTGTGATGATCTAAATAAATATATTTTTTGATTTTTTATGAAATATGAGTTAGATATAGATTGAATTTGAAATGATATGATAAATAAATGATGTGACTTAAATAAGATGATTTGATTTAAATAAAATAATAATTTTTTAACCATTCAACTTTTTAAAATTATAACAAACAAAATCTAAATTTCAAAAATATATTTATAATTTATCAAACCAACAATACTACATTCATCGGCTTTGGGCTCATCTAAATCGTTAGACATATCAAATGTTCGCTGATTATTTTAAAGCATGTCAATCATCCGATTGACACATCAATTAACAAAAACAATCACAATTAACAAAAATGATAACTACAATTAATAAAGGTCACACTAATCATTCGACCAGTGGTCTGATAGATCGTCTGACTTTTATGATAATGTGTGTACATTTATCAATCATTTTTCTTTACCAAAACAATAAAGTAGGATGAAAAACAAATTTTAAAAATTAAATAAAATATTCATCTCTTTTCTTTCTCTTGTATGAGAATCAGATACACAAAAATGGGAATCGCAGTGAATTGAAGTATTCTCTCTCTCTCTCTCTCTCCGTTCGCATCAATGGCTGCTTTAAACTCCTTCCTGTTAAGGTACTGTCTCTCTCTCTCTCTCTCTCTCTCTCTCTCTATGTATGTATGTATATGTCTCGAGTTCAATTGGGTTCTGCACAGCGCCACAAAAGAGAAGAAAATTGGAATTGGGTTTTGGTTTTTGAAAACAGGGCTTCCATAAATGTAAAAGCTTTGGGGACTATCAAAGCATCGAGAGTAAGAGGACACTCCCTCCTCGCCCCAACTCATCGCCCTTTTCATCTCCCAATTCAATTTCGCAGGTACATACATACACACACACACACACATATATATATATATATATGAATTGCTCTATGCTGTGTTTGGTTGGGGAAATTGGGGAGGGATTTAGAAAGGAAAGGAAAAATTTGTGTGAAACACGTCATTTTTTATTTCTATTTCCAAATTCTTCTCCAAATCTCTTAACCAAACATGGCAGTAATGTATTTATACACACAAATGTACATTCCAATCTTCTATTTAGGGCAAATTACACTTTGCAACCCTCTTCCATGAACCCGAGCTAAGAGTAGGTCATTTAAATCTATGATGGTTGTATATTTGTCTGTAAAATTCACTTTAGTTCTCTCTCTTTATATATATATATATATTGTAACACTACTCTATGCCCATTGTTGTCAAATCTAGAATGAATGTTTTGCTTAAATATTGAATTGTGAATTTAATATAATCTCATTTGACCCCGGGCAATTGCCCAAGTGGTCATGGAGAGGGGCACTTAGGTGCTAAGGTGAGTTTGGTTTCAAGTTTGAGTCTATGAAGAGACATTGGTCTGCATTGTAATCTAATTACTAACATATTAACCTCTATCTTGTGCAAAAAAAAAAAAAAAAATGTATATAATCTCATTTTTTGTTTTGCAAAAATGATGTTTATGCATTATGCAAAACATGATTGAACCACAATTGAATCATATGATTCACACAATATGAAACTCAAATAGCACGAATCAAATAGTTTTGGTTGTGAGCTGACGGAAAATGTTCAAGTGACGTTCACATTAATTCTTTTGGACAATAGAGGATTTTGCAATTCTTTCGCCTTAATCATTAACCCTCTCTCCTCTCTCTCAGAATTAATTGTGAACACAAATGTTTTTTTTTATTTTATCACTTTCCTTATTTTAATCATTTTTAGAACAATTGTATGTGTGTCTATTTATGTATTTCTGTTGATTTTGTTTTTCACAGAGCCATCTCTCGTATTAGTGCAACGAACGATGAAGAGGCTTCTGCAAGAGAAGCTGCAGCCACTACTGATACTGGAGCTCCAACCATGTAATTATGCTTCTCAAGTGCTTATGCTAATATGACATTCACCATAATCGAGTTTGAGATATTGCAATTGGAATGCAATGGATTTGAGCTCTGCAAATTTTAAAAGCTTCAATGAAGTTTTTAGTAACATTACAAGCATTAGAAATTATTTTGAAAATAATACTCTTTGAAGTCACATCCCAAGTTCCTTCCTTGCTAATACAAGACAACCCAAAAAAAAATTCATCTTGTACTTGTTGCTTGAAATACCACTTACATGTGCATAGTAAGATGAAATGAGGGTTATTATCGGGCGAGAAAATTTCAAATAAATTCTTAGATAATTTTGCCCCAATCAGTTGATATGTAGCATATATTTGTAGTGCCTCATTCCTGCAAACTACCTAAAGCTTGGTCTCAGTTTATATTTTTCTGAAATATGTGAAGAGATGAACTCATATTTAAACTGACCTTTGTCAAAATTGTGATATTCCGACTAAAAATTCAATTGGCTATACATTATTTGACTTTTTCTAGATTTTTAATATCTGCAATCAGCTTAGGGATATTTGTTTAATTTTCGTTCTCTTTTCCTATATTAGTTTTGATAAGATCATTGCTAAGGAGATCCCTTCCACTATAGTTTATGAGGATGACAAGGTCTTGGCTTTTCGGGATATCAACCCAGAAGCTCCTGTTCATGTTTTGGTTATTCCAAAGTTTAGGGATGGATTAACACAGCTTGGGAAGGTAGTTTTCTTTCTCTTTTCATCTTCCATATGTTAGCTGGGCTGATAATCAAATGAGTAAGTGCACAGAGGATTGTCACAGAATGGGACATTGAGACAAAAGGTGGGCCTCACATATTATCTATGTCCTATTCTATGAAAATCTTCTGTGTTCATAACATAGTTGTAATCAAATGCATGCTATGTTCCCTTTTTGTATGACTTATGCATTTTTAGCCGTGTGGAAGCAATGGTGCACCCTATAATGTCTTCTTGCTCTTTTGCTAATAGCATTTTTTTCCAAGTCATAAACAAAACTGAAGATTCACGGAGAAATTCATTGTATTAATGAAACACTATCTGCTGGAACTTTATTGATGTTGCATTCTCTGTCCTGCTTCCAAGATGATGATGATGATGATGATCTTTGACTTGATTGGTGTTTTAGGGGTTGTTTGGGATAAACCAAATAAGTACACTTTTTTACTTTTTATGAAATATGAGTTGGATATGCGTTGGATTTGAAATGTAGTAGAGAGGTATGTGACTTAAATAAGATGATGTGACTTAAATAGGATAGTGACTTTTTGATTTTTTTTGGTTATGCCAAATCAAGCCTTAATAGCGGTTGCATCTTGTTACTTTGGTAGGCTGAAGCAAGACACTGGGACATTTTGGGTGAACTTCTCTATGCTGCAAAAATAGTGGCAGAGAAAGAAGGGATTCTTGATGGATTTCGTGTTGTTATCAACAGTGGTCCGGCTGCATGTAAGTTATAATCTTATATATATATATATGTATTCATTTTGTTCATGCTTTGGTTGCCTAAAAATTGGAGAAGTTGAAATCCCATGTCACTAACATCCCAAGCAGTTGCAAGATTCAAGATTTTCTTATGCTTTTTGATTCGTCAATGCAAAATCATATTGACTCTCTCTCTCTCTCTCTCTCTCTCTCCAGGTCAATCAGTTTACCATCTCCATCTGCATTTACTTGGCGGGAGACAGATGAAATGGCCGCCTGGTTAGATCGGTTTCAGATGCCTTAGATTTTTTTTTTTTTGTTTTTTGTTGTTGTTGATGGAAGGACAGGTTGAGTTCATTGTGAATTGACCCAATGAGGGTTTTTTGTTTTGGAAAACCAATTTTGGCCTTTTTGAGTTGTCACTCCAAATCCTGGCACTTCTCTTTTCATATATATTCTAAGCTAGCATGAATTCAATACCCATCCCCAATTGTCTGATGTAATTTTGGTGTGGGAATAGTTTATATCTGACTCCTTTAGTGTTCTACCTCTTGGAAACTGTAATAGAGTTTCGCATTTAAAGGTTAATCAAGAACTGCAGACAAAAAAAAAATAAATAAATAAAAAACAACAAAAAATAAAAATAAAAACAAAAATACTCCAGAAGGTACAATCAACCACCACTGGGCAAGGCAATATAGCTTGACCTCTGCTATCTTCTTCTGTTCCATCTGTTTCATTGACATTTGCACTACATTTTTTCTTTTCTTCTCTCTTTTCGGCGTCACCAAATAGGGATGGCAAAAGAGTGGGCAGGGAGTTTGTAGTGCCGCGCCTTGTGTTACATTTGATGTGGGTAGGGAAAAGATTAATTTTGTGACTTTAGAAATGATGATACTAATAAAAATGAGAGATGATATGATATATTCTAGATAATGAGTTGTAAGTGATAAGAGTAAAAAAAATGTAAAAGAAATAAAGCAAATGAAAATGAATATTAAATAATATTTTAGTTTATATATATATATATATAATTGGGACAGGGAAGGGTAGGAGAACCAAAAAATACATCCTCGCTCCCCTTCTTAATCTGGGCAGGAAAAACTTGCTCGGTGTAGGGAAAAAGGACATCCCTATCACCACCAGATGGACTAGCTATGCTATACTATGCACTTGTCTTTCCCTTGGTATAGCCTCATCTAGTCATGTCGAACAGCATGACGGCACTATAACAAGTTTGATGATTGATTGAACTGGTCACTAAAACAACCCTTGACAAGCATGATGATATCTTAAAGGGGAGAGAATGATTTTATCCGAAACAAAATTAAACAAATAGCTCAGATCTCTTACACTGCCCTATGGTTACAACAAGAAACTGGCCTATCAGTACCTCTGAGTACTAAAAATACATTTTGGTAAAAGCTAAGGGAACTCTATATCGACAACCACCTTGTTTTATAAAACAGATCCTTATTCTATCATGGATTGCAATACCACCCCCAATGGTCTCCAGTTAATGAATGAAAAAATGTAGATTGCAGGGCTGGATTGAATATCTCCAGCCTCATCATAAACAATAGATGCTGCCCCGATCAACCCTTTCTGCAGATGACGTATTAAAAAAAAACACCATGAAATCTCCATAAAAACAGTGTCATAATGTGTTATGGATCCTTGACTGGTTTGAACAGAGACAAGAGCAGTCTGGTTCGGGCAAGTCCCTCTTCACAAGACGTTTGTCGCGGTTGATCATCAGTTTGATAAGTGGTAGTTTTAGAGACACTTGATGCCAGATTTCGTTCACTGTTCCATTTGGATCCTCATACTCAAAGTATCGCTTAACCTGAATGACACAATGAAATTTGAGTGCACAATTTTTTAGAAAAATGTTAATTACGATTATCCAACAAAACATTTTCCTTCACAATATAGTCCACAACACAATTTAGAAAGTGAAACAGATTGGATAACACCTTTCAGAATGTTCTTACTTACCTTGCACATTGGGAAGTAGATGCTATGTAAAGTCCAACAATAAATCACAAATCAAAGGAGAAATTCGCTTCAATTAGCAAAGCCATCCATTGCTGCCAGTTATAGGAATTTCTTGTAGGATAAGGTAAAAGATTCTTTATTGGTTATTTAATAAATTAGAATCAAATTATTAGCGTTATCTCCCCCCTCCAAGGAAACAAAGCCTCAAATTAAGTACTCAACCCAAACACCAATTCAACCAAATCCTTGTAAAAACTGCAAGAGGGAATAGATATACATGAACCTGAACCCTTTTTTGCCATTCTGCTTCATATAGCGCCACAACTTCATTTAAACCACAAGCTGTGATGTCTTCCTTCATTATCAAACCAAGTTAATTTTAGTCTCCCTCTTTCCTATCATTAGCTTGAAGTGGATAGTGTCACTTTTCAAACTAGTGGAATCATCGGTCTTCATTGTATATGAATAACCATCTTAACCAATTTTCTGCATTATATCTTCAATAGGTAAGGACTTAGGTCAAGTTTGGGAAGACTAAATAAATGTACTTTTTGACTTTTCTTGTATTATGTGTAGAAAAAGTAGAGAGAAGATGTTGATTGATGTGATCCAAAAAAGATAAAAAGATGAAATAAGTACACTTTTTTAGTTTAGCCAAACTTGGCCTTAGTGTTGATCCTTGATGTAAACATATAGTTATTGAAAATTTACTTGGTTCTCACTCTATCGTTCTCACAGTAGTAGTGTTATTAAAAGCGCGCCTAGGCGCAAAGCCCAGCCATGCCCACCCCTTGCGCCTTGCAGTGGTCAAGGCAAGGCGATTTCACTAAGGCGCGATTAAAGCGCACGACTCAAGCTAGGCGCATTTAAGCCCAAGGCGCAGGCCTTGAGGCCTTTTTTTTTTTTTTTTTTCCCCATACAAATTGGACCACCAAGATTTCATGGGTTAGCTACAGCAGATTATTTCCTTCAAATATACTTGAATATTTAGCCCAAATCAGCGACGATGAAAGAAACACCCAGCCCTAATCCAAATCTCCAAAGAAGTTCTTCTCTTCCAGTCATCTTCTAGCGCAGGCCTCAGTCGTCTTCCAGTCCAGGATATCCAGGTATGTTCTTCTCTTTGTTTCTTCGTCTCTTCTTCCCCTTCTCTCCATCTGTTCTTTTCGTCTGCTTGTTCGTCAGTCTTCTCTGTCTTTGTCTTCTTCTTCGTCTGTTCTTCGTTTTCTTCTCCTTCGTCTCTTCATTAGTCTTCTTCTTCGTCTTTTCTTTTTTGCTTATATTATACCTATCTGCCTTCTTCTTTTTCTTTTATTTTTCGCTTTTCTTATTTATTTATTTTTTTTTTTGCCTTCTCCTTGTCTGTTTGAACCCTTTTTTTTTATTTATTTAATTTTTTTTTTTAAAATTCTGAATTGCTCTATTTCTTCTCTACTTCTATGATTTAGATGGCATCTAAAAGTACAAGAAAAGATCCTGCATGGAAATATGCACATCAATTAGATCCTGAGAATCCAAATCAATTTAAGTGTAATTTTTGTGGTAAAGTATCTAATGGAGGGATTTATAGAGTCAAACAACATCTTGTTGGAGGTTCAAGGAATGTCACAGTTTGCCAAAAATGTCCACCTGATGTAAGGGAAGAGATAAAAGAGTATATGGGAAACAAGAAAACACAGAAAGAGCAAATGAACTTACCGCCTCATTTTGATGAGATGAACAATGATTTTGAAGAGGATGAAGATGACATTGCTTTTGAGATTCATCGGCCTCGTGGACCAAGTGGTACATCATTGCCAAACAATCAAAATAGTTTTTTTGCTATATCAAAAAGGTTGAAGAAGAAGGGGCCCATGGATGTATTCTACACACCCAATCCTGATTTTGTGGTGCAAAATAGAAAAGGAAAACAAACAACAATTGATCACAATGATCCTTATAAGAAAGAATTAAGAGACCGAGCAGTGATAAGAATCACAAGGTGAATGTATGATGCAGGTATAGCTTTTAATGCAGTTAGTTATGATAGCTTTGGACCAATGGTTGAAGCTATTGGGCAGTATGGTCCTGGTATGAAACCTCCCAGTTTTCATGAAGTGCGGGTTCCATATCTGAAGAAAGAGTTGAATCATGCAAATGAGTTGATGAGGATCCATAAAGAGGAATGGGTGAAATATGGGTGTTCCTTGATGTCAAATGGATGGACTTCGCAGAATGGGAGGACTTTGATTAATTTTTTAGTCAATTGTCCTAGAGGAACTATGTTTGTTGGTCCATTGATGCTTCAAGCTATTCAAAGGATGGGCAAAAACTCTTCGAGCTACTTGATAAGTTTGTGGATGATATTGGAGAAGTTAATGTAGTCCAAATTATCACAGATAGTGCCTTAGCTAATGTGTTGGCTGGTAATAATCTTTTGTCTTGATTCTTAAAAAATATGTACTTACCAGCTAGTTAGTTAGTTAGTTTAGTTGTTATTAAATAATCTTATGTGATTTGTTTCTATAATTTTAATAAGTTTTTGGAGGCAAAGAGACCACACCTCTTTTGGACACCATGTGCGGCTCACTGCTTGGATTTGATACTGGAAGATATTTTCAAATTGCCACATATGAAAAAGACATTTGACAGGGCTATTCAGGTACACGGTTATATTTATAACCGTCCAGGTGTGTTGAATATGATGCGGATGTTTACACAGTTAAAGAATTTGGTCAAGTCTGCAAAGACAAGATTTGCAACAGCCTTTCTCACTCTATTTAGGATTCATCAACAAAAAAATAACTTGAGAAAGATGTTCACTTCGGAGGAATGGACAAGCTCCAAATGGGCAAAGGAGCCAAAGGGTAAACAAGCAACACAGATTATGTTGATGCCATCATTTTGGAATTTGGCTGTCTATGCTCTTAAGGTCTCAGGTCTACTTGTGCATGTGCTTAGGTTGGTTGATTATGAGAAAAAACTTGCCATGGGATACGTTTATGAGGCTATGGATAGGGCTAAAGAAAGTATTGCAAAGTCATTTAATGAAAACGAAAAAAAATACAAGAACATCTTTGAAATCATTGACAATAGGTGGAATATCCAATTGCATCAACCTCTTTATGCAGCTGGCCATTTTTTGAATCCGGAGTTCTTCTATTCTAATCCAAGTATTGAGCATGATACTAAAATCATGTCAAGGTTGTATAATTGTGTGTCAATGTTGGTTAGAAGAAGATTATGAATTGCGTGCTGTTGATATTGAGAATAATGATGAAGATAACGATAATGTGTTTGATGATGAAAGTTTGACGTGGGGTGATGTTGCTAGAGCTTCTGGTGTTCGGGAAAGAAATAAGCGAACTAGATCAACAACTTCAAAGACACCATCATCGTCGAGGGCAAGGCCAAGGGGTTCTAGATCATCAAATGCACGCCAATTGATAGATGAGGAAGAGGCAGATTTAGAGGAGACAAAAGAGGAAGATGTAGAAGGATACAAATCCAATGATGAAGAAGAAGATTATGAATTGCGTGCTGTTGATATTGAGAATGATGATGATTGTTAGATCCTCATTGGATAAATGGAAGCAAAGACTTTATGTTTTGTTGGTTTAATTTGTTGATGTTTTGAAATGTATGCTTAAACTTGAAATATCGTTATTAGTTGACTTTTAGATCATGGATATTCGCGTTTTATGCTTTGAAATGCATGCTTATACTCGTTTGTCTATGTTAAAATAGCGATATTTGTTGGTATTTATTTTTTAAAATGTTCAATATTGCATTTTGTTTATGTTATACCCAAGGTTTTTTATTTTTTTTCTTAGAATCATATTTAGTGTGTTTTAATATAAATTTAGATAATCTTTTCATAATTTTTAAGTATGATACAATATATTTCATATTGTTAAATCACTATAAAATAATTTTTTTTACATTGTATTTCAATAATTAATGATTTTATATGTCATAAATCCATGTTACACTTGTGGCAAAAATTTCTTTTATTGGACTTAGATGTATAAAATTATTTTTAATTATTATACTTGTGGAAGCATATGTGCATTTTAACTCAAATAGTTTTAAAAAGTATACATTTAAAAAGTATACATTCTTAATGGAAGAACTTGACAAAGTACATAACATCATAGCATAAATCACAAATAATAGAGAGTACATTTTACATAATGTTACTACTAAAATTACATAATGTCACCACCAAAATGGATTCTTGTGCTTGATTGTTGTTTGCTACCTTCCCCCCACCAAAAGTGGTGTGGGTGCATCTTGGGAATCGATTGTTGAGCTTGATTACTACCTTCACCCCATCCAAAAGGGAAATATATAAGTAAATGTGCTCATCATGTCATCCGAGAAAATGGATAAAGGATCAACATACTCTTGTTGGGCTTGTTGATAATTTGGCAATAGGATAATTTTGTTGAGGTGGGTAAGGATAGCTCGGCTATCCAACTATTGTAGGATGGAGGATGATATGGATAACTATGACTACTATCGATGAATCAAGCGGTTGTTCTTCTCTTCTTATTCTTCTTTCATGTACCACTACCACGAAATCTCCCTAGTAGTTGGGGTAAGGTGCAAGGTTCTCCAATATCATAATGTTCCCCAACATCACATAATCCAAATCCTCCAATAAAATCTTCACTTCCTCGCAAAAAAACTAGTACCATCCGCGCATCACCACCATTGTCGCCACCACCACCACCACCCACACCCACAGAAGTGCCTTCACCATCACCATCATCACCTCCTCCATCGATGGTGTTAAACCACCACTATTATCACTTTGAGTTGGAGTAAGAGTTGAGCTTTGAGAAGTGCGTCGAGCTGATATCTATGGGCCACACCACCATCATTTCCATCGCCATCGCCCCGCCGCGCCCATTCTTTGCCGTTGCCACACCACCATCATCATTCGAGACCAATTCTAGCCATTATTATCCACACCATCTAGCAAAGGATTTTCCTTTCTTCTATCCATGGACTTATTGGATCATCTTCTTCAAATATATAATCCAAGTTAATAGGATTAAAACTCCTATCAATCTCCTCTTTTAACATGTCTCAATTTTAATCTCATGTTGTAGGTGATGAAGACTAATCTTTGAATTTTCTTATATTTCAATCTATTCCTCGCTTTCGTATGTATGAGACTAGATGATGTGGTGGTTTGACTTAATACTTTCATTACATTACATTAGACATAAGTCAATATGATAAAAAATTATTTAAGTATTTATATATTGTAAATTTGTAATTTTGAAAATAAAAATTTGATTGTTTCCATGCTCTTTGTGCTAAAGGAGTACCAAAAGTTTCTGTTTATCTCGAAAAAAAGAATTTGGACAATCATTACAAGTAACATTTGCAAAAGTAGATTATTACTATTAAAATTTAAATAATTGAGCATCCATATTATTTTAAGTCCATCCATCACTTCTCTTATCATTTCATTGGATGAGGTAACACCATATTGGAATTGAGGATTTAAAAAATATCCTTCAAAAAAAATAAGACAATTAATAATTGTAAATAAATATACATTTTATAATTGAAATCGTAACACTTATTGGTGCAATTAAAAGACCATCGAGTATCAATAATTTTCCAATACTCTTTGAATTGCCAACTTTGCTCTATCTATAGCTTCATATATGAAACCCATTGTTGGCTTCTCATCTCCATCAACCAACCTTAATACTCCGACTAGGGCTCATGAACTTTTTAAGCTCTCTTTGCTCGCTAAAACTCCTTTCCCAAAATAATTTTTCTCACATTGTAAGGTCGCCCCGCTTTGCCTTCCCCATCTAGAATTCTTCCACTCATCACTATTAAACATAGCTCTCAATTGTTGTTTATATCTAACAATACTTTCAATGGCAATAAAATTTGTAGCAAATCGTGATGGCGCGTCGAATCAATTCTCTACCTCCAATTTTCTCATTAAATCCAACACCCATCCACTATTATAAATGAAATTGGTGATGGTTTTACCATCTTCAATCACCTTTGCTACACTTTTCTTATTGGCTATGTCTTTTAGCATGAGATCGTTTCTCATTAACATTTTTTAGTGCAAAGTTCATTATCGCTACCACTTGAACAACGATTGTTCTCCAATTTCATCAACAACTTTATCTAACAACCCAAAATAATATTGATCCTACTAACAATATTAGAGGCATCAATTGATTTGTGAAATATAGTACCTCTATTGCAAGACACTAAGAAGTTGATGATGGATACACCTCTCTCTGCCAATTTCCCTGATGATAATCAACCGCATTGAATGGATATACGGTTATAGAGTAAAAACTTGCCTTGCCCAGCAATCTCTCTCTTTTTTTTAAGAATTCATTTTGATTTTATCTCGAAGATCTACAAAATCTTCTCTTCATTTTCACCATAGAGATCATCCTCCTCTATATGTGCTTTCAAATTCTCTCTCTTTGTTTCATCATTTCTTGCATCACGTCTCTCTAACATTAGGACAAGAATGCACTTGTCTGTTTTTGATGCTTTTTAAATTTATTTTTAAATGAAATGATTTTAAAAAATATTTAAAATTAAATACTAAATAAAATAATTATAAAAAATGTAACCACTATTTATACATTTGGATTTTACATGCCAATGTAATCATATAAAAATTTAAAATAAATTATAAAAATATTTAAAAAAAGAAAATTTGCCATAAAAATTGTTGTCACAACAAATTTTGTCATTAAAAAAAATTGTTATCACAACACATTACAATAAAAAATAAAAAATATTTATAATTAAATGTTAAATGAAATGATTATAAAAAAATTCAACAACTATTTATACATTTAGATTTTACATGCTAATGTAATTAGGAATAAAGACATTTTTCATGGCATTGATTGGGCTATTTTTTATTTTAGAGAAAGACATTTTTTAAAATAAATAAATTTGTGCTATCAAAATTATTGTCACAAAAAATATTTCAAATTAAATACTAAATAAAATAGTTATAAAAAATGCAACCACTAGTTATACATTTCGATTTTACATGCTAATATAATCATATAAAAATTAATTTTTTTTAATTGAGGTTATTGATTTTTTTTTAAAATATTTATAATTAAATATTAAATGAAATGATTATACAATTCAAAAAAACAAATGAAATTATTATAAAAAAATGCAACCACTATTTATACATTTGGAGTTTACATGCTAATATAATCATATAAAAATTTAAAAATAAATTATAAAGAATTTTTTTGAGGTATTGATTTTTTTTTTTTTGAAAAGATATTTACAAAAAATAGTGACTTCAATATTGTTGTCACAACACATCATAATAACAAAATAAAAATATTTATAATTAAATATTAAATGAAATGATTATAAAAAAATTGCAACAACTATTTATACATTTGGAGTTTATATGCTAATGTAATCATATAAAAATTAAAAATAAATTATAAAGCAAAAAATTCTTACATAGTTGTTTTTGGGCTTCAATCACTTAGTATTTGTTATCTTTTGAATAACCCGCAAGAAAAAAAAATTAATATATAAAATGTATTAATATAATTATAAGTGTTATGATTTTTAGATATTATAAAAAAAAATCAATCACTAATTATTATATATTAAATACTAAAAATAAATGCATAGCTCTAAATATATATATATATATTTATATATATAAAATCAATCACTAATTATTATATAAAAATACTAAAAATAAATGCATAGCTCTAATTATATCACATAAATTTTGTAAGTTTTACAAAATTTAAAATCTAATCATTATAAAAATAAAATTAATAAAAAAAAATAACATTTGTTACACGGTGTATCTTCCCAGATGCACAAAAAACAAAAAATAAATATTATATTATATTATATCATTTATATGCCTTCCCAAGAAGGTATATCTTCCCTTCCCTGAGATGAACCTGTGGCAGATTAGAAACAAAAATAAAATAAAAACACAAAATCCAAAGTTGAGCAAACAAAACAAAATAAAAAAGAAGATGGAGATGAACCTGTGAAGAGCACAGTTCATCTCCTCCTTCTTCCTCTCTTCTCTCTTCTCTCTCAATTATTATCTTGTTTGAACCTTTTTTGAAAATAATCAACATCACACCGCAAAATCGGGGGGTAGGTGGTGCCTACCTACGAAACGTTGCGTGGCGAACGGTTCATAACCGTAAACACGCTTTTTTTACGGTTATACCAGTTAGTTATTTACTTATATGTCTCATATTAAATTATATTATTTTAGCTTGCCATGATGTGCTTTACTTCGATAAAGCCCGCGCCTCGCCTTGCGCCTAATGCCTCAAGAGACCTTGGTGCCTTGGGCTTATCACTTTTAATAACACTGCACAGTAGTATCGGCTTCATATGCCAACATCAATGTATCTATATATTTAATTGATACACTCCTCTTTTTCAAAACTCTCCACATTATCTCCCTAAGAATTCCATTATATACTTTTTCTAAATCAACAAAATCACATAGAGGTCATTTTTCTTTACCTTGTAGATTTTCATTAGTTGCCAAAGTAAATAAAAGAAAAGAAAAAGAAAAAGAGCTTCAATAGTAAAAAGAAAAAGAGCTTCAATAGTGATATTCTGAGCACAAGACAAATTTGATTTTCTGAAACTGTTGTCTCATATCAAAATCTCCGCTCAATTACTCTTCAGTATCTCCTAAGGTTTTATTGCACGATTCATAAGATTAATACCACAAGCATCGTGGAATAACATTCGTTCTTATAAATTGAAACTAACATACTTTTCCAGCATCCATCAAGCATTTTCTGAGAATTCAAGATCTTATTAAACAAACTAGTCAAACAAACTGTCCCTTCATCACCTAAAAATTTCCAAACGTCAATGGGAATTGCATGGCTACCATAATTTTTCCCGCTTCCATTTTCTTTATAGCCGCTTTTACCACATACTTTAGACTTGTGAAAGAATTTATAATTACTATTACAACTAGAGTTATCAAGTTCACCTAAACTCGAAGTTCCTAAGTGGTTTTTAAAGGGAAAAAATAATTAAAAAAAAAATGAAGATCTAACCACAAATATATGGATGCAACTCTAGCAAAACTAGGAATAGTGCTGAAGTTAAAGTAAAATTTGATGGTCAAGAGATACAAAAGAGTAACCATTTTCAGTCAATCATTTACAGTTTACATATGGCACTATCTTTTTCTCATCTGGGGAGGAGGATAAGATGATTAGTTTGCTTTCGATTCTAATAATTTTTTAGATGGTTTATGAGCTTAAAGTGAAAATGAATAAAAGTAATTTAGTGGACATACACCTTTCACAGAAGAGATTGCAGATATCGGCTACTCTATTAGAATATTCACTTAAGTCTTTCCCTTTGGAATACTTGGGGATACTGTTGGGGGTAATCCTAGGTGTGTAGATCTTTAGAATCACATTATTGAGAAAATAGGGAAAAGGTTGGATGCTAGAAAAAGGGCATCAATTTCTAGGAAGGGAGATTTACATTGGTTCAGTCAGTGTTGTCATGTTAGAATTGTGATCTCTTGATCATCAAAGATTCTTCTTTTCACATCCACCAGGCAATGTGTTCATGTTAAACATATGTACTCGGATATAATTTAGATAAGGATATTTTCTGTGCTACTATATCACATAATATGACATGTATGCATGTGCGAGTAAAACATTTTTTGAACGCATAACAAAATTCAATACAGAGAGTAAGTGTGACACCCGAATTTTCTTAAATTTAAAATTTCAATAAATAAAGACTCAAAAATAAATAAATAATAATAATAAATAAATAAATGCATAATTTAGAAATTAAGAATTCATCGATTAAATTGTTAAGGAAACAAATTGTGAGACACCGTAAGTTAAATATTTTAATAAGTGGTAAGTGATGTTTTATAGTTTGGTAGTGAGGTTTTTAGACGTGAACCTAACTTTTAATTATACGTAATTTTAGGAATCATTGTAGATAACCAAAGAAGGTAATAAACCTTATAATGATAAAAGGGGCGAGGGGTTAGTGTCCCTTAGATGTTTCATGGGCCAATTACACAGGTGTTGCCACGAAGTAGAAACGTGTTCAAAAGTGGGGCGACGTGGCAGTCATAGAGGTTGGGACTTGCTTAGCAAGCAAGGGAATAAGGGCTATATATAGTGAATCACCTGTGAGAATCCAAGGAAGGAAAAACATTGACAGAATAAGAAAACTTTCGAGCAAGAAACGGGGAGGAGGCGTAGAAGAATTTAGGAGTAATTTTAAGGTGAGTTTTATTATACCTTGAGTTACTATAATATGTTTTCTACATGTCTTAAGTTACCATAATATATTTTATGAATGTTTTAAGTTACCACAATTTATTTTATATAATTTATGTTTTATGGTTAGGTTAACGTTCCAATTATGTGGATTATTTTCTAAACTCTATTTGTTCAAATTAAAACCCATGGATATGTTTGTTTTATTTTTAAAGAATATTTGGCTATGATCTTATATGAAAATATGTTTTGTGAGTACCACCACGGGAGTCCCACGCCTTGAGGGACTTAAATAATCATTGGCTAGTGTTTGACCATTTTGTGGTCCCCTGTTTGTCATGGATCCATTGACCCCTGTAGTGATTGTCACTTTAGTGACCCCTGTTCTGTACCGTGGTTATAGTGATTTATTTCCGTTTCTGCCACTTAATTTATTTGTGTATTCAACTCAAATTGTGTAAATATTTTAGTTTAAATAACTATCCATGACTATTTTGTGCCCCTATACTCACAGTATAATATTTCTCACTCTGCTATGTGCTTATAGCTGTTACCCTTTCAGGTGACGAGGTTTAGCGGGATCAAGATGGAAATTGAATCGCTGTGTTGTTTTTTTAAATCTTTTTTTTTATTTCTATCTGTTTTGTTTTAAACTCTTGTAATACAATAAAGTTCAAATGCCTATGTTTTGTTTCCTTTTAAATAAGCAGTTGGTACCCAATTATTTTATTTTATTTATCCGCTTGCGCTGCAACCACAAAATTATTTGAATTATTTTATTTTTATCTTGTTACGACGCCGAACCTTTGGGTACCAGGTTTGGGTCGTGACAGTAAGAGCACACAGAAAATACCTTTTTCAGCTCCAGCTGGAATTCCAGAATTCTCTCCGTGCTTACTCTTCTAAGCAATTTAATTAAGTACCCCGGTTTCACAGCTGAGGTCGAGTCCACAAAAACTGCGATTTTTCTATAATCTATGACGTCCTCAAAAGGCAACTCAATATAGTCACTGATTATAACTGGAACACACAAGCTAACGATAGCATCAAAGAGACGACAGGCTGACGGAGTATCACCGGCAGGATGTAGACAGAACTTTGATGTATGCATCCCTTGCGAAGCCTCATGCCGACTCTCTCTGGACTGTGCGCCATGTTTTATAATGACATCTTTTTCTTTCTCAAGCAATTGAAAAAGCAAGTCACAAATTTTCCCACCCTACAACCCAAGTAAATGTCACTGTCAGCTTACATATATGCTTGCACAATACACAAACACATCGGATACATAAAGAGAATACAAATACTTGCATAAAAATTAGATAGTAGTCCAATTTCCCCGGCAAAATAAGAAGCACAACAACTCAATTGAACAAGGAAAAAAAAATCACACAATCTGCCAAATTAAAGAGGTATTAAACCAGAAAAAAAAAAGAAAAAAGAATGAGGAATGGAGGAGACACAACAAGGAAAATAGCCAAAAGTGGGGAGATAACTGAGTTGTAAGTTCCATAATATTACAGTAAATGGGCACTTCCACACGAACTTAGGTAACATCATTAAACCAAAAGGTGACAAAACAATGAAAGTCAACAACCAAGGTTTTGCTCCATAAATAACAAATCAAACAGTTTCAATCATCACCATATCCAAATTTCAAGCTATATTCTCCGAAAGAGTAAAGGAAAAAACAAAATTGATCCATTGATCCCATTAACCCTTTGTCATGATAATTTGCTCAAGGTCTGAGACCCATATCCATGTGCCAATTTTGATTGTCAATAGCACAAATTTTCCATTCATAGATACAAGAATGATAAGTTCAATTCTCAAAATGGCTTCTTTCTTTCTTCATACCTACATTGATTAATCATTAATCTTCGCAATTGAATAGTTTATATAAAACCAATCAACACCCAATACAAAAAATAAATAAATAAATAAAATACAGAAATGCATAAAAATTACCTCTTTTCGATACCGATTCCCCATAAAGAACAACAGCGATTTCCGGGACTGGACACCAACATCCCCATCAAATGTTCTAATCCGATGCGAATAGGGCAAGATCACATCTTTCACCAACGACGCCTGATCGCGCCCCAACCGCCCGAAATCCGAAACAAGCAACACCCCATTCTTCACCTTATCAACAACCTTATACAAAGCATTAGGATCCTGCCAAATAATCACATGGTCCCAACCATTCTTCCTCTTCCAATACACCTGCTCCTCCAACCACTCAATCAAACCCTCCTGCATCTCCTCATCGCTATAAACCGGAGCTTCATCCCCAACAACACCAACACTCCCGGGTCGAATCGGGTTCGCCACCAAGCTCAACGACGAGAAAAAAGGCACGTAGAACAAATCAGCCAATTCAGGATCCAAAACCCTAATCACAGGCGACCCAGATCGGTCCTCTCTATACAAATCATCGAACAAGTACCACTCCGCAGTGTTAATATATTATAATAGCCTTAGTGCTGTTATACTTTAGTCTCCAGTGCTATATAATATACTTTAGCTTTAGTTTAGTGTTGCGTAGCTTTAATTTAGTGCGGCTTAGTATCTATTATTTAAATATACACTTTTGGTGTTTGTATCCCCAATTTCTCTCTATAAAAGAGAGTTCTTGTAAACACATATTGAATACAATCAATATACAGAGTTATTCACTCGCTTTCTCTCTCTATCAATTTATCTAACATGGTATCAGAGTTAGGTTGAGAACCTAATAATTCCGCTTCATCGGCGAGCGGCAGCCTCGCCTTGGCCGCCCGCCGGACCTCTACACATACCTTATTCCGCTGCCACTAAACCCAATTCAACATTCACCTTCAAGATCAGAGCATCATCATCATCATCCATCTTGATCACCTCCACCAAAACCATGGGCCAAAACACTACCCGCGTGTATACACTTCCCATGTACAAACACCAACATCACGACATCTTCACTTCACCCGCCATCCTACAATAGGAATCCATCGCCGCCGTCGCTTCATCGACTTTGGAACACGACGGCCCTACGGCGTCGCCATCCTCATTATTCTCTCTTTGATCTCGGCGTTGAACTTCTTTAACTTTATAAGTGCCCATTCGGATCAAATTTACTCCATCGACAACCCCGATTTCGCCTCGCGGTCATGGCCATCCCGGACCTTCTTCTAGCGGCTCTACGATCGAGCTATTGAATACACCTAACATGGCTACTCTCTCCTCGGGTCTCTCTTGGCAACACCCAATGATTTCAACTCTCACTATCTCTCGAGATGAATACACAATCTCTCTCTGTGGCATCGCCGAACAACCGAACCAATGAATCCAATCTTTGGCAAAACAACCAACTTATTAACATCCTACCCAATATCTCTTTCGACTACATCGTGGCGCGACAATTCTGCGTGAGGCGTGACCTCTCCTCATGGAACCCGACTACAATATCCCGAAGGAATCGACTCTCCATCTCGTTCTTCGCGATCTCCGAATGGTGCAACTGTGATCGGTCCCAAGAGCAAAACCAAAGTACTCGTATGCTGAATTGGATGGAAAAGCCAATTGTCCAGAGTCATTGTCACCTTTACAGACCACAAACCCATCAATTTTCATAATTTTCTCCACTCATTCATTTTATTATTATTATTATTATTATTATGTTGTCAAATAATCAATACACTCATGTCCCCACTATCCCCACATCTCATTTTTTTTTCTTCCGCCCAATACTCACTTTTCTTTTCTTTTCTTTTCTTTTCTTTATTCTCTACCCACACAACACTCCTCTCTTTTTATTTCCATTATGTTATTATTTATTTATTTATTTATTTTTCTCTCTATATATATCTCTATATTTTATTATTCTCTATTCCCACACACCCCACTCAGTCAAGCACGCCCTCACCTTTCTTTTATTATATATATATATATATATAACAAAAAAAAAAACAAAAACAAAAACAAAAAAAATCAAATCAAATCAAATAAAAAAAAAAATACAAACAAACAAACCTTTCTACCATTTTTTTTTTTTTTACCATTTTCACTCTGTGTTGAGCTATTTTGCTCCGCTTTATCACTCCTTTTGTTTCAACCTCAAATCGGTTTCTATCTTCACACCTATTTGAGTTTGAGGGGGAGTTATACATATATCATGGTGAGTATGGTTACACACCATGCGAACCACCCAAGCCACCTCATGGCGCACTCCCTAAGTCGCCCCCTTGGTGCACCACCAAAGCCTCTTCCAACGGTCTGACACCACTACACAGTGTCTTCTACAACGGTCCGACATGACCCCGTAAACTGTCTTCTACAGCGGTCCGACATGACCCCATAAACTGTCCCGACATTGATTCCGGTCAGCCTCTACAACAACGGTCTGACATGACCACATAGTGTCTGCTACAACGGTCCGACATGACCCCGTAAACTGTCTTCTACACCGGTCCGACATGACCCCGTAAACTGTCTTCTACATCGGTCCGACATGACCCCGTAAACTGTCTTCTATACCGGTCCGACATGACCCCGTAAACTGTCTTCTACAACGGTCCGACATGACCCCGTAAACTGTCCTCTCTACAACGGTCTGACACGACCATACAGTGTCTCCTATCCTATTTTATTTTATTTGTCAGATTATTTTCCTGTTTTGTTACTCTCTCCAAACTCAAGTTGGTTAGTACCTATCCTCATTGAGTTTGAGGGGGGCTGTTAATATATTATAATAGCCTTAGTGCTGATATACTTTAGCCTTAGTGCTATATAATATACTTTAGCTTTAGTTTAGTGCTGCGTAGTTTTAGTTTAGTGCGGCTTAGTGCCTATTATTTAAATGTACACTTTCGGTGCTTGTATCCCCCATTTCTCTCTATAAAAGAGAACTCTTGTAAACACATATTGAATACAATCAATATACAGAGTTATTCACTCGCTCTCTCTCTCTCTATCAATTTATCTAACACGCAGAGTGTTGATTCCCTAGGTACTTCAATTCCTTCACATCACCACCTCCCCGAGCTTTCGCGTAGCTCTCGATGACCCTGTAGGTGAACTTTCTCGGCAAATCGTACATGTAGACCTTGACGGGGGATGAGTTTTCGGGAAAATTGAGGTCATTGGAAAGTTTTTCTCGGGAATCGAAGAGAGGGTCGGTTGGGGAGAGGAAGGTGATGAAAAGGGCGTAGCAAGAGAGGAGTAGGAAGACGATGGCTAGGGTTGGTTTGATGAGGGATTTGCGAGCCATTTTGGAAGCTAGGGTTAGGGTTTTGACATTCGAGTAGGGTTGTTGTTGATGATGATGAGAGCTGGGGGGTGATTTGGATTTGGGTCTCTGGTTCATTTGCTTGATCTTATTGCTGTTGTTGTCAATGGCGGAGGAGGAGGCGCATGGTTATAACGTGCGCAGTGGGTAGACATAGAGACAGTCACCGGAGAGAGTGAATGTTGACAAGGACCGGGGTTTAGGTGGCATGTTGACAAAAACTATTGGGAATGTTATTTTTGTTTGTTTATTTTAATTAAGATTTATTATTGTTGGATAAATTATATTTTGGTTGATAATTGAAAATGAAAGTAATGTACATAAATATAATAAGCCTTCGTTTGGGAAATGGGTTGATTTTTTGGCTTTTTAGTTTTTTGGCTATTTTAGCCTGGTTTAGGAAGGATTTTTTGACTTTTTTTGTGAGAGAGGATTGTAATGATTATAGGTTAGATTTGATGTTTTATTTTTTGTGGCTAAAATAGCCTATTTTATTTTTTGTGGCTATTTTAGCCCCTAACCCACCCAAACCTTCTTGCCAAACACCACCTAAATGTTATATTTATTATTTTTTAAATTATATTATATTTATTGTTTTAATATAAAACAAATTATATCAATAATTTTTATATTTTGTTAATTGTGTCATTTTCTCAATGTATGATTTGGTCTTGATTTTTAAAATAGGTGAACCGTATTTCACGCTTTAACCCGTGATTTTATAATTATGGTTTCCATTTGAAAGTGAATTAGATCATTTAAACATACAATTTGTTTTATAGGGTATACACTTAAGTATCTTATATGCACTTTATGACTAAAAAAAAAATGATATAGTTTCAATTTTTTAAGCAATAACAAAAAAAAAATGTCATAGCTAAACATAACTTGAGACATAATTAAAATATTGTCATAACTTCAAAAAAATAAAAAATGGTTATAAATAAAATATGCATATGGTACACCTTTTTTAAAATGGTATATATTATAATTTCCCTATATATTCATAAGTTGTTAACCATTCCCTACAAGTGTATTCTAGTAGTTTAGGGTTTATTTTGAAAGTGAGTTGACTTTTTGACTTTTTGGGAAGGATTTTTTAGTTTTTTTGACTTTTTGTGAGAAAAAAAATGTAATAATTATAGATTAGATGTGATATTTTATCTTATTAGGTTAAATTTTTTTTTTTGTGACTGTTTTAGCCAAAAAATTCTAAACCCTAACTCCCAAATGAGCTTTTAAATAGTTTTAAACAATTTTATTTGTAAGATGATGATATATTGCTTAATCTTTGAACAAATTATGATTATGTTATGAATGATGACAAAGTTCACAAAAATTATGGTTCTAAACTGAATTGAATCGCGCTTTCACGATTTTGTTTGTTTTTTTTAATTAATTATTTTTTAAACTATGATTATGTTTAATTTGATTCTAAGGTCTCGTTTGGAAATAAGCTATTTGAATAATTTTTTTATTTTTTACGAAAAGATGTACAGAAAAGTAGAGAGAGTGATGTGATAACTTATAGTGACTTTTTAACTTTTTAATTAAAACATATAGTTAACAAATGAGGCCTAAATTTTATGAATCTTAGATGGTGGTTCTAATATTGATTTATTTCAAAACCAAACTATATTGACCTATATATATATATATAATTTGAAATTAAAAAAAAATCTAAAAGAGACAAAAATCAAATTTCTTATATTTTTAGAATTTTTTTTTCAAAAATAATTTTTAATTTTTTTTTTGAAGTATTCTAAAAATAAAAAATATTAACCTTAAAAAAAATCATCAAAATAATAAAACTCTTGTCATAATAAAAAAAAAGGTTTTTTACTGGCCAGTCCTACATTTTGTGTTTATCCCCCTCCTAGTCCTGAGTTTTGTTCTTGTGCACCACCAGGTCCTCAACCTTTTTTTTTGGTACCGTTTTACCCCTCCCCTGTTTTGGCGCGATTTTGTTTAGATTTTCCATCAAAATATTGTGTCGTGAGTATGGGTTTGTGATTTGGATTTCTGTGGAACTTCACGATTTGCTAATGCATTATTGAGGAGCTTTGTGATTTGTGATTTCGCGCTTGGTTTATCTTCCTGATTTGTGATTTGTGATTTCGTGCTTGGTGAATCTTCCTATTTTGCGATTTTGCATTTGGTGTATAGTTACATTTTCTGATTTGCGATGTTGTGGAGGTAGCTCGACTGGTTTGTTTGATTTTGATTTCAATTTCGATGTTTTGGTTTTTTTTAGTTTGAATTGGTAATTTTGATTTTGTTGTGATATTGTTGTTATTCTGTTGTTTGTGCTGCGATTGAATTTGTATTTTGATCATGATATTGAAAGCTTTGAGATATGTATATGTAAAGAATTTTAGATTTTTTTTTTTTTTTTGGTTACGAAATTGTTTTTATTGAACACATGTGCTGGTTTGTTATTTCATACAGTGATAATTTTATCACTGAGTATTTTGGGGGTGTTCTTGGATTAACTTTTTCAACAGTGATAAATTTATCAGTGATTATGGGAATAGGAGATGAAAAAAGTTGCATAATGTAATGGTAAGATTCAAATCGAGTTACCATGTCTGATAAGTGTAAGCTTTATTCACTGTTTATGTTGTTGGTCTTTGGTAGTGTCAACTGTTAAAGTTATCAGTGTTGGTTTTTTGATGTGTTTGAGTTGGTTGATAATTTTATCACTGTATTAGATTTTGTTTTAGGGTGTCTGAGTTGGTTGTTTGCTGAAATATAATTGTTGTTTGTTGCGGGATTTATAGTAATAGAGAATTGTTTGTTTCTTATGTGCAAGTTTAGAGGTGTGACATTGGTTATCAAGTATAATAATGGATTTAATTTCAAGGATTTAGTATATAAATTGTATGCAAAGTGGAGTGAGTTAATTGGTAGTTCTTTGAATATATCGTATTCAATGCATAGACATTCTTGTTGTGGTCTACAAAGTGAAGAAGATTTAGAGGTTATGGTTAGACTCGCACTTTCCTGTAATATTCATCGTATTGATGTTTTTGTTAAGTGTTGTTCTTTAGGTGAAGGTTATATGATTTGTAATGGTGAAGTTAGTAGTAGTAGTAGTGTTGTTTGTGAAACTGATTTTTTGCCTTCATTTTATTCAAATCAATTAAACCTTTGCTTTCTGATGGGTGGGTTAATTGTATGAAATGAGTGGGACAAAGGTTTGCTTAAGGAGTTGTTGAATTTCAAGATGCATTGTCAAAGTATTCTATTCATTCCGGTTTTGATTTTGATTTTGATTTTGTTAAGAATGATAAGGATCGTGTCACTGTTCATTGTAAGAGAAGGGCTGATTTGGGATGTTTATGGAGCGTGCACGCTAGAGTGGAAAATTATAGTAAAGCTTTTGTTATTAAACAATTTGATGATGTTCATACTTGTGGATCTTCTTTTTGTACAATTAAACATGCTAGGATGACTTCGAGTATGATTGGTGGGCTAATTTCAAGTGATATTCATAATAAGGCTTTGACATTAGTTAGTGAGGTGGTTTGTGATTTCAAGGACTATTATGGCACAAAAGTTTCTTATTGGCGAGCTTGGATGGGTGTTGAAAAAGCAAGGGGTATTGTTTTTGGTGACTATTCATCATCATTTGACGATCTTCGTTGGTATGTTGATACTGCTAATGATTGTAATCCGGGGAGTGTTTTTTATATGGAATTTGATGTTAATAGTAAATGAAGACATTTCAAATGCTTGTTTTTCGCTTTTGAGGCATGTATTCATGGTTTCAAGTATTGTCGGCCTGTGTTGATGCTTGATGGAATTTTCTTGAAAGGAAGACACAAAGGTTGTTTATTGGCTGCTACGGCAAAAGACGGTAACCAAGGTATATTCTGTGTCCATTTGTTATTATTATTAAAATAGTGATAATTCTATCATTTTTGTTACTGGAGAGTGTTGATTATTGAGTATGGTCAATCTATTAGTGATAAATTTATGTTGTATACTTTTGTTAAATTTTTATATTTATACAGTGATAAATTTATTATTCATTGATTCTATAAGTTGTATGCTGCTATTGAATTTTTGTAGTTATACAGTGATAAATTTGTCTATGGCTGGTGCTATATGTTATATACTTTGCGTTTTGATTTTTTTTTTTTGTAATTTTTTTTATTTTTTATTGATAACGTGTATATATTTTGTTTGTATGTTTATATCCGTTATGTTTTGCCATTGTTGATAGTGAAAGTTATGACAGGTTACATTGGTTCTTCTCAAAGTTATTAGTTATTTTGACTCTGGGGAGGGATATTGCGTTTGTTACTGATCAGCATGGAGGTTTGCTGAAAGCTTTAGCTGAGGTCTTTCCGTTTTCTTTTCATTCTTTTTGTCTAATGCATTTGAAGACAAACTTGAAGACTTGTTTGTCAGTGAAGAGAAGTGAATCTAAAGAGTATTTGCTTACTCTTTTTAGTAGATGTGCATATGCTCCTACTATTAAGTTGTTTAATGAGCTATTTGAAGAATTTGAGGGTCATTGTGGTCGTAGTGTTGAGAAGTTTCTTGAGGATTTGCCTAATGAGTGTTGGTGTAATACTTATTTTCAAGGCAAGAGGTATAGTGAAATGTGCACAAATGCTGCGGAATCTTTTAATTCATGGATTAGGGATGAACGTCATTTGTTTTCAACTAGTCTTGTTGATGCTATACGGGTAAAACTAATGGAGCAATTTTCAAGAAGGAGAGAAATTGGGAATAAGTGGAATTGTATTGTTTGTCTTTTTGCAGAGAAAAAGTTGGAAGAAGCTTTTAATGATACAAAAGCATGGATAGTTAAGAAATGTAGCGATGACATTTATAAAATCCAATCGGATCATTTAGTTATGGTTGATATTGGGAAACATTCTTGTTCTTGTCGATTGTGGGAAATTGATTCTTTTCCTTGCAAACATGATTTTTGTGTCGATTGTGGGAAATTGATTCTTTTCCTTGCAAACATGATTTTTGTGCTATAAAGAGGAGTGGGAAGGATCTGAATTGTTTTCTTGATTATTACTATCGTGTTAGTAGTTATTGTGATTCTTATTTACATTCTATCTATCCAGTTCCTAGTATATGGAAGCCAAATGTAGTTGTTGATGATGACGTTGTTTTAACTCATCTTTGTAAGAGACTAGCTGGACGTCCAAGAATAGAGAGAATACCTTCTGAGGGCGAAATCAAGAGAATTAGGTGCAGTGGGTGTGGAAAGATGGGAACTCATAATCGGAAGACATGTAAAGAAGCTTTGCTTTAGTTGTATTGATTTTAATTGAATTACTTTGTTGAGAGTTAAGAGGTGTTACTTGCATTGAATGATTGAGGAATTTGTTGAACAGAAATTATATTTTTTGTTGATATTTTTACAGGATTAAGTTTCACAGATTTATATTATTTGATTTGGGTTAAATGTAGTTGATGTTTTTGATGTTTTATACAGTGATAAATTTATCACTGGTTGGTTTGGACAAGTTGATGGATTATTTTTTTGTTAAAATGATAAATTTACCATTATCTGAAGGAAGCAATCAAGCATTAATGGGGTTCCTGAATTTTGTTATTTTCAGGAATGATAAATTTATCACTGATTATATGGGAAGAGTTGACGATTTATTTCATTTATGTCAGTGGTTAATAAATTTATCACTGTCATATCCAAGCAAATGTTCTTTTTTACAGTGATAAATTTATCACTGGCTTAAACTCAACAAAAATCAATTGATGTCACTAGTTATACATGTTTTTAGTTTTTCTGTGCCTTGATTAATTCAGACAAGAATACAGCCTTGCTTGTTAGATAATGCATCCCTTAGAAACACAAATAATTTGTACACTGAATTTACAATGACATATGCTAGACCTCTTTCTGGTTTCTTTCTCTTCACATTGTACCTTATTTATTCTTGGGTTGATTGCTAATAAAAAGAGAAAAAAGAAAATGAATATATATATGTACACATATATCCTTTTTTGGTCTTTTGTTGTTTCTGATTGATTTTATCTAGTGAATGTCTTTTATGAGATTCCAAATGACAGTAGATTTGAGATTCAAAGTTTGAATACGGTTTTTCCCATAAGTCTTTCAGTATTCAAAGGAGTAGATCTTTGTATATTACTTACTTATAGGAAGTAATTTTTGTCTGGAGTTATCTAATTTTTCCAGGAAAAATTTCCACAATACAAAGCTGTAGATCAAATCTCTAGAATACATAATTGCATATCTGTTGTGTTAACTACTTTGCAAAGCAAAAAATTTTAGATCAACAACCATGTTTATCTGGTTTAGCAACAAGTTCTCAGTCTGCATATTGTTTTGTGGTCACTCAGAAGTAAGCTTTGGATATTTGAGTTGTTTAACTGAAGTATCAAATGGTTTTGATTATTCAGAAATCACCAAGGATGGCATGTTCTTTCATTCATTCTCAAACTTGGGAATATCTACAAATTGTAACAGTATTTTAGTTTCCAATTGGGACAATGTAATAGTGTTTGTGTTTTAATTTTCAAATTAGGTAAATTTTTTATTATTTTTTATAGTGTTTTGTTTACTTGAATTGGGGAAAAAGAATGAGAGTGAGAGAAAGAGAGAGGGAGAGGGTGTCATGACCCGAACCCGCCTCTAAAAGTTTG
This sequence comes from Camellia lanceoleosa, assembly GCA_025200525.1. Taxonomy (NCBI): domain Eukaryota; kingdom Viridiplantae; phylum Streptophyta; class Magnoliopsida; order Ericales; family Theaceae; genus Camellia; species Camellia lanceoleosa. The sequence goes on from CM045765.1 coordinate 170,487,168, forward strand.
GGTCATAATCGGCCGGTAATCATTTGATTACCTTCGGCCTCAAACAAACACACAAAGTAATTATAGTAATGGGACCAAAAGCGGAAGTATACATTAAGGCCATGTTTGATTCACAAGACTAATAGTGAGGTATTAATAATCCTATCAAATTAGTGTGGTATTCACTATCCAATTAGATTAATAGGATAAATTATTCATAGGATTAATAATCCCATCCTTACCCCATTACTAATAATCCTACAAATTTGTTGGATTAATTATCCGTTGGATTAATAATCCTAAACCAAAATGTTAAAACAAACGTAGGATAATTGGGCCCACGGCTTAATAATCCCAATCCCATGCTCTAATCCATCCAATCAAACATGCCCTAAAAGAATGAGTCCATTGAGCTATACTAATATGAGCAAAATATAACACAACCACGTCATTTATATGCCCATGCAAAAAGAATATAAGTATCAAAGGAAATTGTGCACAACGTTTACAAACCCAAGACTACATTAACAAAACAAAGTAAAGTCAATGTATGAAGTGAGTCAAGACAAAACTCCATCACGGAAACATGACTCAATTGGGTCTAAAAAAGAATGCCTCCTGAAACTGACTCTAGGGTTGTGCTCTATACTGCGGATTACCTACATATGCGTTCATGAAATTGGGTGAGCGAAGCTCAATGAGTAACAATACAGTAAAACATTGTAAATAAATAGTCATAAGATTCTCAGAATACTCAAAAGGCGTATAAATAAACGGTCATAGGCCCAATTATGCTTCAAAACGGCCTCAGGCCCAACATATTTCAAAACGGCCTCAAGCCCAATCATATATCAAAACGGCCTCAGGCCCAATCATATAACAAAACGACCTCGGGTCCAATCATATAACAAAACGGCCTCAGGCCCAATATATAACAAAACGGCCTCAGCCCCAATCATATAACAAAATAGTCTCGGGCCCAATCATATAACAAAACGTTCTCGGGCCCAATCATATAACAAAACAGCCTCAGGCTCAATCATTTAGCACATGTCATATAATATCAATGAAGCTTCATCATTTCCAATCACTTCATAATGTTGGCATCAATCACCGTTCATGGTTCAAGATACGTGACGAATAGTGTAAGTATACTATATTACTACTCACAGTGCGTTTGGTCTTGCGGCGTTGCCTCTAGCTCCTGACCTACACAAAACATGTCACATACACATTCGATAAATCATTTGTTTCAATTCGTACACTTTTCTTTAATTTCTCTCAAGTGTTTAATGCTAATCTTCTCTACATGTGAACCATGTACAAAGCATGTTCCAAATATGTACTTTAAACGGCCTTAAATGTTCATGACTTAAATTAATGTTTCCTACAATAATTTCATATGTTTTCCGTTGAACATAACATGTTTACTTATTTAAGGTTTAAGGAAATAGCAAGAAGCGTGTAATAACCTCGACCCCCGATTAATACTAATTCATGATTAATTATGCTTAATAGTAATTTAGAAGGAATCTGGAATTAATTTGTATATAATTGCATTATCTTTGTGTTTCTATCTGTTTGTCATAAAATGATCTGTTCATGTTTCGACTTTGAACTGCGAATTGAAAGCCTTATCGGCGCCCGAGTCTGAAATTGATTAGTGTTTTAGACTAGTTAGAATATATGTGATTTTATGGTAGGTTGAATTAAAATTTGATTTGGAATGTTTCAATTAAATTAAATAACATTAAATTACATTAATTCAATTATTTACGAAATTGTCACTTAGTGGGCCACTTCTAAGAGCCTTTTTTGGAACTTATTGTGCATCATTCTATCATCCATTTCTTGACCAAACCGTGGGAGAGAGCTAGAGATAGGAGAAATTTTGGTTTCAACAAAATTCCTTGGAGAATTAGAAGAATTGAAGAGTAGTTTGCATATTTGAGCTTCTAGGCTTGGAATTCAAGACCCAAGGTAGGAGAATCATCTCCTTGATTATGAATTTAAGATTACTTCATGCATGGTTCATGAGACATTAGTGATCTAAGTCATGAATTGGTTGAAAATGTTGAATTGAGGCTTAAATCATGCATGCATGTTCATATCTTAGCATTTTGAAGTGTTTTCATGGAAGTTCTTGCATGCAAGCCCATATTCTAGCCTTAGTCCATGAATTGATCATGATTTTGAGCTCAATCTTATATTTGGTCATGTTTTAGAGCATTGGATTTAAAATGAACACTTGCATGTTAAGCTCTTGTTTTATTCTTGAAATTCTACTTGTAATTGTGTTCAATTGACTCACCTTTGGGCTTTAATTTTACAAATTGATCTTTGAAACATCTTATACTATGAGTTTACAAGTGTTTTCTAGAAAATGGGCCCAAAGGGTTGAGATTTGAGGTGTTGAATGCTTGGTTTGAGCTTGGGAGGCAAATCTGGAAATTCCAGAATTTGGCTTCCTCGCTCGAGCGAAGGATTCCACGCTCGAGCGGCCATCGTTTGTTCAGAGCTTCGCTCGAGCGAAGGAATGGTGGCTCGAGCGTAAATTGCAAGCTCTCAGGTTTTTGGTACACGCAGACGCACGCTTGAGCGACGAGACCTACGCTCGAGCGAGCATCGAGTGTAAAATTTCCACAACCAGTACTTTTGCATTTTTTTACAGACCGCTTGAGCGAAAGAGTTTACGCTCGAGCGACCCCTCTGTTTTAGTAATCTTGCTCGAGCGAAGAAAGCCTCGCCCGAGCGAGACCCCTGTTTTCAGCAAGTTTTGAAAAATGTTTTCCAAGGCATTTTTGCATCCTCATTCCATCCTAGGCATTCCTAGGCCTTGATTAAGACTCCATAGTGAGGATTAAGGGTTAGAAACACATTAAGAGCCAACGAAGTAAGTTTTGTACAAATAGAACGTGCGTTTCAAGTGTGTATTTGTTATGTGTTATGTAGGTCACGTGCCGCATTCTGTCTGACTAATCTGCTCCGTCTGTTTGTTTCAAGGCCAACTGTGAGTAATAACTTAGTAAAGTTATGTTCAACTGTATCTATTTTCTGTGTGATAAAACAAGATCTGTTTTCCGAAATGATATGTTCTGTACAATAAATGATTGTTCAATTTTTGATATGTATTCATAACATCCTTAGCATCATGTGATATCTGTTAGCTGTTACCCGGTATCGGAGGTTCCTTTATGGAACTTATTTCGCTCAGATTGCTATCTGCATCGAGGCCCTCACACCGGCTCAAGATCTGCTCTCATGCGGATCCGGAGGTTCCTTTATGGAACTGGTTATTCGTAACCTCACGTATACGCTTTTGTTACTCGCTCGTTAATGTTAATGGATGTATCACGTAAACTTAATCATGACTTATGATTTCTGTCTGTATATGATCTGGACAAACGATGAATTTGATACAAATCTGAATTATGATTTCTGAATCTATACGAACTCATTCATTGAAACCCTTTACTCTGTTATTATTCACTAGGCATTCGCTCACAGTTTATATTATGTATGTAGGTGAGCCAACACATGATCAGGGCCAGAGTTGATGGCCTTCTGTTCTATTTTTGTCAGCCAACTGTTGTGCCTCCCGAGGAGGTTCCGAACGAAGCCTAATGCCATGGTTGTTTTTGTATTCATACTGGTCTTTGTGTATGCTCTGTAAAGTCAGGTCTTGGGAAGTACATTCTGTAAATACCTTGTAAATATTGCGTATCTGGATTGGTCTGTTTAAGTATATATATATATATAGAAGTTTTGAAATGTTCTGTCCCATGTACGTTATCACAACTCATTGGACCTTGTCTATTTTGTATTATTGCTTCCGCAGCCCCTTATTATTTGCTAACCTCTTCAGAGGCCTTTGGTAATCCACAGATTACTGGCCGGTTACGGTGCTAAACCTACTGGGACGAGTTTGGGTCGTGACAAAGCGAAAGGAATCTAAGTTAGGGTCGGAAGTGGCATGAAATGGTTAAAAGAAAATAAGCAACCTTCACTAATTTGAGCATAAATAATATTGTACTTAGAATTTGGGTATGAGACCACTACCATTAGAAACTAGACTTCGAGGGCTTGAATTTAAGCTCAAGAATCGCTTAAAATGGAGTTCGGATGAAGGAGATATGCCTTTTTGAAGTTGGGCTAAAATAGGGGTTCCGCACGTGCGAGAGTCTTCACCGCTCGTACGGCCCAAATCTACTTGAGCGGAAATACCGGCCGCTCGAGCTCCCAAGGAACAAAATCAAAACTTATTTTTTTCTTCATGTTTCGCTCGTGCGGTGCCCGTGGCCGCTCGTGCAGTCTGGGCAAACTCAAATAGTTCGAAAATGGCCAAAAATGCAAAACCCTCCAAACTCAATTCCAAGCTCAAATCAAAGCAAAACTCACTCAAAATCATGATACATAAGCATGATACAAGTATGATTCCACATTAAACTTATCAGTCTTGCATCAACAACAATTCCATGGTCTCATTTTTTTCCCATATTCACACATTACATAAACAAATTCAAAATACATGATTTATGAGCAATCTTTCAACAAATCTTGTTTTCATGAATGATCAAGGGTTTGTTTCATGGGTCAATCACAAGAGTGAACTTAAATCAAACAAAGATGGAGAGATTAGGGTTCAGTTTCATGCTTTAAGCTCAAACCACCATATAACTCAAAACCCTAGCTCAAATCCCTAATTTTTTCTTGATTTCTTGACAAAGATGAGTTAGAATCAGAGTTTGTGAGTAGTTTTCCATACCTTAGTTCCAATCTATGGTTTGCCCCTCGATTTCCTTCAAATGTCTAGCTTTCTCCTCTTCTTCTCTTTCTAACTCACACTTTAGGGCTCTCAAGCAATAATGAAGAACTAAAGACAAAACACACATATATGACCCAACTCACAAAACATTATTTAATCATTACGAATTGTAATTTTTCAAAATCTCACTAAAGGCTCTAAAAATCATACTAATCATAGATATGAAGTCGGTTTTTGTTTATCGCACCTCTACGACTCTCAATTTCAATTCAAAGTTCCAATTGAAACAGATATTCCTATTTTCAATAAATCTTTTTTTCCAAATTCACATATTTCCCATACTTAAACTTGCAAATTCATGTCAAACATATAATCACATACATAATTAAGCATAGTACGGGTTGGGTTATCACAGAGAGAGAGAGAGAGTTGCTGGTTTTTTTGTTTGAACAGTGGTAAATTTATCAGTGTTCAAAGTGATAAATTTGTTGAAACAGTGATAATTTATTAGTGTAAAAAAAATACTATAAAAAAATAAATTTATCAGTATAGTGACTCCAAATCTGTTATTAACCTTTAAATTCAATACAAATAATTAGATTAGAATCAATATTTTGAATGAAATTTGCATAACAAGACTGATATCAAAAGCCATATTTGGTAACAATATGGATAAAAAAGGCTGAATGTTTCATTGAAGCAAATTTGACATTGTAACTACCAAGCATTGTAATATTCATTGAAGCAAATTTGACATTGTAACAACCAAGCATTGTAATATTCATTGGAGCAAAGTAAGAACCAAAATCATCAAAATACAAGTAACACTGTAACAACCAAATAAGCAAAATATATGAAGTATTAACATTCTAACAATCAAATGAATCAATGTTTCCTTTTGTTTTCTTTTCTTCTAGATCTGTTGATTATTGCGGAGGCAAGTTATCAATGTTTTCATCAACTATTTGTTGTTGAGCAGCTTGTTGGTCAGTCAAGAAGATAGTTAACATATCGGCTCTCAATTGATTGCATTCTTCCTTGAAAAAAGTAGGCATTATGTTGTTTTTGAAAACATATTACCTCATGATATAGCAAACAATGATTCCACAATCAAGCCTGCAAAAACATTTTGAAAACAAAATATTTTAATTTGGTTTCGTTGCTTTTTTTTAATATTATTTTTATAACAGTGTTTTGTTATTGATAAACTTACGGCATGTCTTCTTGTTATGGGCTGTTGATGATGCTCTCTATCTCCTGTTGAAATTTATCAGGGTTGATGAGAGTTGGCTTCTCATCTTTTATGTACTTGTCAATAATCTGTCTCTACAACATGTACATTTGTATAATTGTTCTATTAGAAAGTCACTTGAAACAATTAATGAGAAACCATGGATTTAAAGAATGATAAATATATTACTGTATAAATTTTTGATGTATAATTGAGCATGGATCAGGATTGATGTATTGGATTAATGGTAAGTTTGATAGGGAAAACATTTTTACCACTTCATTTGCAATATTGAAGTGTGGATCTTTAGGCATTACTCCCCTTGGTCTCATGGAATTGTAGAATTTCCATGAACCTTCTTCAATGTCAAGGACAAGTATTGTCCAATGAAAATTTTGGTGGATTGGGAAGAGAAGGTATCTTGCTTTCATGGCTTCAGACATCAATTTTTTCAGCACTCTCTTTCTTGCTTCCTCATCTTTTGTTGTCAACAAGTACTAGCAAATATAAATAAAAAAATAATGTTAATTTAACTTTAAACTTTTTCAAATTAAATAGGTGGCGAGTATGAAATTTTTTGTCACTGTGATCAAAATTTTATCAATCCATATCAAAATTTATCACTGCATTGCAAAATTTATCTATACTACATATAAAGAGAACACATCTATTGGTGTCTTGAGGCCTTTTTTTCTCCTCTATGCCAAATGGATCTTTATATTGTGACAACCCTTACCTCTGATTAGCGTTAATTCATGATAAGTAATTGATTAAGATGAAATCCTAAATTGTTTGTGTGAGTGTATTGTTTAGAATGTATTTCTATCTGTTTGTTACTGAGTGATCTGTTCATGTTTTGATTTCGAATTGCAAATTGAAAACCTTATTGGCGACCGATTCAGAAATTGATTAGTGTTATATGCTAATTAGGATTTATAGAATTTTATGGTATGTTTAATTAAAATTCAATTTGGAATGATTAAATTAGAATAAATAATGCTAGATTAATTGAATATAGGTTATTTACACAATTGCCACTAAGTGGGTTGATTCAAGACCAATTCTTTTCACACATTTGATACATCATCTTTTCCATCCTCAGGACCAAACCGTGAGAGAGAGAGAGAGAGAATTGGAAAAGGAATTGAATTCAATAAGAGTCTTGTTTGAACTTAGAAGAAATTGAAGAGGACTTGAGAGATTAGGCTTCTACACTTGGAATTCAAGACTTAAGATAGGAAATTCATTCTCTTAATTGTGAATTTAAGTTGTCTCATGCATGGTTCATGGAAAAATTGGAGATTAGAGTCAAGAATTAGCTTAGAGTGTTGATTTGAGAGTTCATTCATACATGCATGATCATATCAAGGAAATTTTGAAGTTGTTTTCATGGGATTCACACATGCATGTTCATATTTTAGTTGTGATCCAAGAATTCACCATGTTTTTGAGTTCAATCTTGAATTTGGTCATACTTTGGAGCATTAGAGTTCATAAGAACTCATGCATGTTATGTTCTTGCATTGTTCTTTAAGTTTGCATTAAAAATTGTGTTCAATTGTCACACATTTGGGCTTGATTTTATGAAATGATCTTTAAAATATGTTGTATTATGGGTTTCTAAGTGTTTTCTAGAAAATTGGCCCAAAAGGATGAGTTTTGATATGTTTGATTCTTGGTTTGAGCTTTGGGAGCAAATCTGGAAAATCCAGATTTTGGCTTCCACGCTCGAGCAACCACCTTTGTGTTCAGGGATCCGCTCGAGCGACGAAATGTTGGCTCGAGTGTAAATTGCAAGCTCTCAGGTTTTTGTGTGTGTAGATGCACGCTCGAGCGACGAGACATACGCTCGAGCGAGGAACTGTGTCTCACGCTCGAGCGAGTATCGAGCGGAGAATTTCAGCAACTAGTACTTTTCACATTTTTACAGACTGCTCGAGCAAGGGAGTCTACACTCGAGCAACCCCTCTGTTTCGGTAAGCTCGCTCAAGTGAAGAAAACTACGCTCGAGTGAGACCCCTATTTTCAGCAAGTTTGGAAAATGTTGTTAAGTGCATTTTTTTGCATCCTCATTCCATCCTAGGTATTCCTAGGCCATGTTTAAGGCATCTTAATGAGGATAATGTTATAGAACCACACCAAGTCAAGATAGGGGCTAAGTTATTAATCCCGAATGTGTAATTTAGTGTGTGTTCGTTCTACTACTGTGTAGGGTTGGCACCCGGGGACGCTGATTAGCCTGCTTATAGCCTAGTAATCTATGAGTAACAATGTTGTAAAGATATGTTCAATTATAATTATTTTCTGAACGATCAACTGTACTGCTTTCTGAAATGATATTGTTTACTGAATGAATATTTGTCCTATTTTACAAATCTCAGCGTGGCATCCATAGCAATTGATCGTTATCGCTCATCGCTATCATATCATATCGCTATTGTTACAGAGATCTCTGTCAGTTCCAATGTTTGGAACTACTACTGTTTACTGTTTTGATGGCTATCAACTAACTGTTCGGTCTATTAAGACCTACTGTATTGTCTGCTATTGGATGTACCACGTATGACTGCTATGATTTCTAAATGACTATTATGACATGAACTATGAGTCACTGATTGAATAACTAATCTACTGATGCAAATGATTGTTGTAATTACTGAAAGGACATTCATTCTTATCCCCTTTATATATTTGTTATTCACTGGGCTTTAGCTCATAGTTTATATATGTATGTAGGTGGCCAGGCACCGGACCGAAGCTAGAAGCGTCGAGTTAAGCTCATGTTTTGTCTAGCCAACCGTTGTGTCTCACTTCGAGGTTCCGAGTCTGCTCAAGCCAAGGCTGTTTTTGTGGTGCTTCAGATTCACCCTTTTGTCCCTGTTTTGTACCAACTGAATAAGACTTGACTGTACAGTTATGGTAAAGGGATTAGGTCCTTAACTTGTATGCTATGTGTATCTGATATGTGTATATGTATATGGTTGAATGTGGTTATGTCCATAAAAGTCTTTTTTCATTCAGATTTTCACAGCTCATTGGACATCTTTTATTTACTGTTTGGCTTCCGCCAGTCCCTTACTCTGTACTATTGTCATTACCGTTAAGCAGGCCTTTGGTAATCATGGATTATTGGCTGGTTACGATGCTAAACCCATAGGGGCGGGTTTGGGTCGTGACAGAGTGGTATTAGAGCACGAGTTATACAGCACACATGTGTCCAAATAAGCTATAGGATGTCCTAAAAAAGTAATTAGGGCATTGCATGAGCATGTGAAAGTATGTGTGGCCATGATACAAATACATGTGCTAATGTGCATAAGCAAGCAAATTTTCCTATGTTTATTATTACCGTATTGCATATAGTGAAATGGAGAATGTAAGGAATGTCGATGAATCTGAATCATCTGAGGCAAGAATGTCAAGGTTGGAAAGAATGGTTGAACTGTTGACTGAGGCTCTAGGGAAACAACAGAACCAACAGCCCCCACCTCCTTCAGTACAACCAGAACCAAATGTTCATGATGATGTAATTGCTTTGACACATAAGTTTAACACAATGAAGCCACCAACATTCCAAGGAGGTCTTGAGCCATTAAAGGCCGAAGCATGGGTTTTAAAAACCGAAAAGTTGTTTGAAGTGTTTCCTTGTTCAGAGGCACACAAGGTATTACTGGCTACCTTTACGTTACAAGAAGAGGCTAGACGGTGGTGGATGCTCGTTTGTGATACCAACAATGCTATAACTTGGGCTCAGTTTAAAGAAGCCTTTTATGAGAAATATTTTTCCCAGTGTGTCCGAGACCGCAAGGTAACTGAATTTGAACAATTAAAGCAAGGCACCATGCCAGTAGCAGAATATGAATCTAAGTTCACTGAACTCGCCCGGTATGCACCACACATGGTTGATACTAATTATAAAAAGGCCAGAAAGTTTGAAGGTGGGCTTAATGTGGAGATACTTGATCGAATCAATGTCTTGAAACTGCTCAAATATGTGGATGTTCTTGACCGAGCAATTATGGCCGAGGCAAATGTCATTGCATTACAACAGACTACGACACCAGTGACCGAATGGCGGGGTAAGAGGCGAGGCTTCAATTTAAAAAAGGGCCAAAATAACTCATTGAATAAAAAGTAAAACACAGGGTCAACAAGCAGCTTTAGTCAGGGAAACAGTTTCATACCACCCTGCTTCGAATGCGGCAAAAGACGTAAGGGGGTTTGCTACAAAATTTCTAGGGCATGTTACAGGTGTGGCAAGGTGGGTCACATGGTTAAAGATTGCCCTTCCACGTCTCAAGGCAATAGTAAGACTGCAGCTAGTGCCACAGCATCAACTATTACACCAAAACCCAATCCCAAAGTTACTGGAAAGGAACCTTTAAGGCAAGGCCGGGTGTTTGCACTTATACCGGGAGATGCGCAAAACACCGAGACAGTTGTGTCAAGTATACTCTCAATTTGTGCTCAAAATGCTTATATTCTGATTGATTCGGGATCTACACATTCGTTTTTCTCGTATGCTTTTTCACGAAAATTAAATAAACCACTAGAACCCATGAACTTTTTGTTAGTTGTATCTTCACCTGCTGGGGGATCCATAACTTGTGCTTATGTGTATCCTGCATGTGAGATTGTTATTAGGGATGTACTTTTGTATGTTGATTTACTGTCTTTGAATATTGATCATTTTGATGTAATTTTGGGAATGGACTGGTTAACAAAATATCATGCTTCCATAGACTGTGTAATGAAACAAGTTGTTTTTTGTCCACTTGGATTGCTTGAATTTGGATTTAACGGAGTTGGTGTAGTACCTCCCTCATATCTGATTTCGTTCATGAAAGCATTCAAATTAATTAAAAAGGGGTGTAAAGGGTATTTATGTTGCATATTGACTGTACCTGCTGATACTAAAGCTAATGTGGACAATATTCTTATAGTCAGAGAATTCCCAGATGTTTTTCTAGATGATTTGCTAGGGAATTTGATTGATAGGGAGATTGAGTTCACCATTGAGGTGTTACCGGGTACACAACCAATTTCCAAAGCTCCGTATAGAATGACACCTACCGAATTGAAAGAATTGAATATTCAGCTGTAAGAATTGTTGGATAATAAGTTAATCAGGCCCAGTACTTCATCATGGGGCGCGCCAATTTTATTTGTGAAAAAGAAGGATGGCTCATTAAGGCTTTACATTGACTTCCGCGAATTGAACAAGGTGACAGTGAAAAACAAGTACCCATTGCCTCGTATTGATGACATATTTGACCAATTGCAAGGTGCTTAGGTTTTCTTCAAAATTGACCTTAGATTTGGATATCACCAGTTGAAAGTAAAAGCAGAGGACATTGAAAAGACTGCCTTCCGAACGAGGTACGGACATTATGAATTTCTTGTTATGCCTTTCGGAGTTACTAATGCGCCTGCTGCATTTATGGATCTTATGAACAGAATTTTCAAACCATTCCTCAATGAATTTGTGGTTGTTTTTATAGATGACATTTTTATTTATTCCAAGAGTAACAAGGAACATGAACATCATTTGAGAATTGCTTTACAGACCTTAAGAGAACAGAAACTGTATGCAAAACTAACAAAGTGTGAATTTTGGTTTGATAATGTCATGTTTTTGGGGCATGTGATTAATAAGAATGACATTTCAATTGACCCACAGAAGATTGAAGTAATGGTGAATTGGCCTCGACCAACTAATGTTACTGAAGTTCGGAGTTTCTTGGGTTTAGCCGGGTACTACAGAAGGTTTGTGAAAGATTTTTCCAAAATTGCTCTGACATTGACTCAGTTGACTCAAAAGGGAATATCATTTGATTGGACCGATCGGAGAGAATCAGCTTTCCAAGAATTGAAAACTCGACTTGTAACTGCACCGATTCTCACCCTACCCTCAGGTACAGATGGATTTACTATTTTCAGTGATGCTTCTTATAAGGGTTTGGGATGTGTATTAATGTAGAATGGTAAAGTCATTGCGTATGCTTCTCAATAACTGAGACCACACGAGAACAATTACCCAACTCATGATTTGGAACTTGCCGCAGTGGTATTTGCATTGAAAATTTGGCGCCACTACTTATATGGGGCAACATGTGAGGTGTACACAGATCACAAGAGTTTAAAATATTTCTTTACACAAAAAAAGTTAAACATGAGACAGCGTAGATGGTTAGAACTGATAAAAGACTATGACTTGCAAATTTTATACCATCTGGGGAAAGCTAACATCGTTGTTGATGCACTTAGTCGGAAATTAATTGGGAATTTGGCTTGTTTACTCACCGGACAGAAAGAACTGCTATGTGATCTTGAGAAATTTGAAGTTGAGATTGTTTTATGAGAACAAGGTGGGACATTGGCTACTATTTCTGCTCAACCGGCACTTATTGAGGAGATTAAAGAGAAACAACACCAAGATGACTTTTTGAAGAAGATCATTGATGAACGGGAATCCAAACCAAGGCCGGACTTTAAATTTGAAAACAATGTATTGAAATTTCAGGGAAGGTTGTGTGTACCAAATGATCCTGAATTGAAAAGGCGAGTTTTGCAGGAAGGCCACAATTCAAAACTTTCTATCTATCCAGGAAATACAAAAATGTACCAAGATCTGAAACTTAATTTCTGGTGGCCGGGAATGAAGAAAGAAATTGCTGAGTTTGTGTCGAAATGCCTATATTGCCAACAAGTCAAAGCTGAACATCAATGACCCGCAGGTTTACTTTAGCCCTTACCGATGCCGGAGTGGAAATGGGAACATATCACTATGGATTTCATTGTTGGATTTCCTTGCTCCAGTAAAGGTATGGATTCAATTTGGGTTATTGTTGATCGATTGACTAAATATGCTCACTTCTTGCCTGTCAAAACAATTTATAATGTGGACAAACTAGTTACAATTTATATTGATGAGATTGTTAGATTACATGGAGTGCCTGTGTCCATTGTTTCAGATAGGGACTCGAAGTTTACATCGAGATTTTGGCAAAGTCTTCAAATGGCATTGGGTACTGAATTGAGACTGAGTAGTGCATACCATCTTCAGATAGATGGCTAATCAGAAAGAACCATCCAGACTCTGGAAGACCTACTGCGTATGTGTGTTCTTGATTTCCAAGGAAATTGGGAAAGTCATTTACCTTTAGTCGAATTCGCCTACAACAACAGTTTTCACTCGAGCATTGGTATGACGCCTTTCGAGGCTTTTTATAGCAGAAAATGTCAATCTCTTATTTGTTGGGCAGAAGTCGGAGATGGGCCTTTACTTGGGCCCGAGATTGTACACAAGACCACAGAAAAGGTGACACTGATTCAACAAAGGTTGAAAACCGCACAAAGCCAACAAAAAAGTTATGCGGATGTCCGAAGGCGAGACAAGGAATATGAAGTGGGTGATCATGTTTTTGTTAAAGTGACACCAATGAAAGGACAGACTCGTTTTGGGGCTAAGGATAAGCTAGCACCGAGATATGTTGGGCCGTGTGAAATCATTAAAAAGATTAATCCGGTGGCATATCAAGTGGCACTTCCTCCTGAAATGGAGCATATGCATAATGTCTTCCATATTTCAATGTTGAGGGATTATCTTCGGGATCCCTTCCATGTTATCGAGCCTGCCCGTGTGGTATTGAGCATGATTACACTTATGAAGAACGGCCTATCTAGATCGTAAACCGACGAATCAAGAAGTTGAGAAATAAAGAAATTTCGTTAGTGAAAGTGGACTGGCAAAACCATGGTGGCGTTTATGCCACTTGGGAAAGGGAAGACAATATGATGAAAAGATATCCTGAAATGTTCCCCCTGGATCCAGTGTTCTTCCAAAATGAAGGTAATTCGAGTTTGGAGGACCAAACTCTTTTTAAGGGGGGAAGACTGTGACAACCCTCACCTTTGATTAGTGTTAATTCACGATAAATAATTGATTAAGATGAAATCCTAAATTGTTTGTGTGAGTGTGTCGTTTAGAATGCATTTATATCTATTTGTTACTGAATGATCTGTTCATGTTTTAATTTTGAATTGCAAATTGAAAGCCTTATCGGCGACCGTTTTAGAAATTGATTAGTGTTATATGCTAATTAGGATTTATAGAATTTCATAGTAGGTTTAATTAAAATTCAATTTGGAATGATTAAATTAGAATAAATAATACTAGATTAATTGAATATAGGTTATTTACATAATTGCCACTAAGTGGGTTGATTCAAGACAAATTCTTTTCACACATTTGATACATCATCTTTTCCATCCTCAAGACCAAACCGTGAGATAGAGAGAGAGAATTGGAAGAGGAATTGAATTCAACAAGAGTCTTGTTTGAACTTAGAAGAAATTGAAGAGGACTTGAGAGATTAGGCTTCTACACTTGGAATTCAAGACTTAAGGTAGGAAATTCATTCTCTTAATTGTGAATTTAAGTTGTCTCATGCATGGTTCATGGAAAAATTGGAGATTAGAGTCAAGAATTAGCTTAGAGTGTTGATTTGAGAGTTCATTTATACATGCATGATCATATCAAGGAAATTTTGAAGTTGTTTTCATGGAATTCACACATGCATGTTCATATTTTAGTTGTGATCCAAGAATTCACCATGTTTTTGAGTTCAATCTTGCATTTGGTCATACTTTGGAGCATTAGAGTTCATAAGAACTCATGCATGTTATGTTCTTGCATTGTTCTTCAAGTTTACATTAAAAATTGTGTTCAATTGTCACACATTTGGGCTTGATTTTATGAAATGATCTTTAAAACATGTTATATTATGGGTTTCTAAGTGTTTTCCAGAAAATTGGCCCAAAAGGATGAGTTCTGATATGTTTGATTCTTGGTTTGAGCTTTGGGAGCAAATCTGGAAAACCCAGATTTTGGCTTCCACGCTCGAACGAAGGATTCTATGCTCGAGCAACCACCTTTGTGTTCAGGGATCTGCTCGAGCGACGGAATGCTGGCTCGAGCGTAAATTACAAGCTCTTAGGTTTTTGCGTGTGTAGACACACGCTCGAGCGACGAAACCTACGCTCGAGTGAGGAACTGTGTCTCACGCTCGAGCGAGTATCAATAAAAGAATTTCAACAACCAGTACTTTTCACATTTTTACAGACCACTCGAGCGAGGGAGTCTACACTCGAGCAACCCCTCTGTTTCGGTAAGCTCGCTCAAGCGAAGAAAGCCACGCTCGAGTGAGACCCCTGTTTTCAGCAAGTTTGGAAAATGTTGTTAAGTGCATTTTTTTGCATCCTTATTCCATCCTAGGTATTCCTAGGCCATGTTTAAGGCATCTTAATGAGGATAATGTTATAGAACCACACCAAGTCAAGATAGGGGCTAAGTTATTAATCCTGAATGTGTAATTTAGTGTGTGTTCGTTCTACTATTGTGTAGGATTGGCACCCGAAGACGTTGATTAGCCTGCCTATCGCCCAGTAATCTGTGAGTAACAATGTTGTAAAGATATGTTCAATTATACTTATTTTCTGAACGATCGACTGTATTGCTTTTTGAAATGATATTGTTTATTGAATGAATGTTTGTCCTATTTTATGAACTGTACTCGTGGCATCCATAGCAATTGATCGTATTCTTTATTCGTTACCATTATCGCCATCGTTACAGAGATCTCTGTCGGTTCAATGTTTGGAACTATTATCACATCGCTTTTGATGGCCATCAATCGTTGCTCGTCTATTAAGACCCTCTTGTCTTGCTCGCTATTGGATGTACCACGTATGACTGCTATGATTTCTAAATGACTGTTATGACATGAACTATGAGTCATTGATGAATAATCGATCTCGATGCAAATGATTTATAATTCTTGAAAGGACATTCATTCTTAACCCCTTTACACATTTGTTATTCACTGGACTTTAGCTCATAGTTTATATATGTATATAGGTGGCCAGGCACTGGACCGAAGCTAGAAGCGTCAAGCTAAGCTAATGTTTTGTCCAGCCAACCGTTGTGCCTCACTTTGAGGTTTTGAGTCTGCTCAAGCCAAGGCTGTTTTTGGGGTGCTTCAGATTCACCCTTTTGTCCCTGTTTTGTACCGACTGAATAAGACTTGACTGTACAGTTATGGTAAAGGGGTTAGGTCCCTAACCTGTATGCTATGTGTATCTGATATGTGTATATGTATATGGTTGAATGTGGTTATGTCCATAAAAGTCTTTTTCCATTCAGATTTTCACAGCTTATTGGACATCTTTTATTTACTGTTTGGCTTCCGCCAGCCCCTTACTCTGTACTATTGTCATTACCGTTAAGCAGGCCTTTGGTAATCACGGATTACTGGCCGGTTACGATGCTAAACGCATAGGGGCGGGTTTGGGTCGTGACATATATCCCCTAATATATCTATACTAAACTATTCTTCTCTTTCATTCTGTAAATATTCATAGATGATCTATAATAGGCTATATATCCATACTGCTTATTTCAAGTATACTCATGTGAGTGTGCACATCTACTAATATATATATATATATATCATGATTCTCTTCATTCCATAGTTGTAATGAAAGATGTCAATTACTTAATAAATTACATCAAACAAGAGCTCTATGAGGTTTCATTACTTACAAAATGAAAGTGAACTATGTCTTGCAATATCATAGCATATAATCTAGCTATTTCAATTTCAACACATCTCAATATTTGTTGAAGTTCTCAATATCATATGCAGTAGTTTTGAAAATCCAAAAAAGTGCCTAGAATTTGTAATCAAAGACTGGGATTTACTCATACTGTGGCACCACAATAACAAGGTCAAAATATACAACAGTGATTACAAAATTTGAGTCAGAAATTCTGGTCTGGTTTGCTTGACTTTTTGTTTCACATGTCAAGATTTGAATTAGGAAACAGGGCCAATTGAAGAGGGAAGGTAATGTCATATGTTTGAAACTAGTTACTCAGTTAAGTAAACAGAGGTTATACACTGATAAAAACAAAACAAGTGTTGTTCCTCAGTTAAGCAAACTAGTTACTTACATGGCAACTTGAAATAAATATGAATGATGTTGTTCCTTGCTTTTGTGCAAGCAAGTGTTCTATATATGCGTCTATTACCTGTGTTGAAAACAAAAAACAAAACAAGGAATTAATATAAATCAAACACTAAAATGTTATTTTAATGAGTTACAAATTCAACTTATAATACCTGCCAAATCTTGACCCTTCAATATTTTGTCAATGTCATTGAAGTAGACATAGGTTGCATGGTCAGCTGCTTGCCACACTGGCTGATCCTTGAAAAAAGGGTTATTAGTGTTGGAATAATAAATTTATTAATATTTTTGGAATATTTGATACTTATAAATTCAATATGAGTTAATGATAAACAGTCGGCAAAAGTGAACTATAGAAGTCAAGAGAGAAGATTGTTATTTTTTCTTTGTATTCGCCCAATGTGCAATAAGATTTTGCCTTGATTTTTTTGGTAGGATGTTGAAAATTTCATTTGAAGTTTTCAATTTCTTCATTGCAGGCTGTTCTTGGATATGTTGTTCTTCCGAGTACTTGTTTGCCTCAGCTAGAAAAGTGACCTTTTGTTACTATATAATTGCGACCATTTGATTTCCCGTCGCAAATAACCAATTCATTCCCTTTTATTTTTTTATTTTTTTTACCCTTTTACCCGTTTTCCTTATATTTGCCCTAGTTCTAGAAAAATTCAAGCACTGATCGTTCTCTCTCTCTCTCTCTCTCACGCATCACAGTTCCGTTGCGCCTCTTCTCCGTCACGAATGCTTCTCTCTCTCTCTCTCGCCAGAGCCGACTATGGAGACCTTCAATTTTTCAATTCTAGGGTTTAATAGAGTATTTATTTTCAAATTCTTGAGATTTCTGGTGTGAAGCGGAGGTCTCGCAGCGCCTCCTCGAAGCTTCTCACTGTAACGATCTAAAAGCTACGCTTGATTGCATCGCCGATCGGTTCGTCGATGTCAACTTCGTTGGCGCTGTGTGCTTGAAGGTATGTCGCAATGAATTTGCGAATGAGGTTCGCGTTGAGTATGAAGAGTTCAAGACTGATGTCACGGTGTTTTTCCTTACTATTCATGCTGGAACTGTGCCTTTCGTCAGGAAACTACTAGTAATGTGATTTTGGTCTTTGATTTTGATTGTATCTGTTTGATCAACTACTTGCTTCTTGCTCTGTTCTATATCACAAAAGTCATTTTTGATTTCATTTTGCTTATTTTGAAGTGTTTTATATGTTAAAAATGCTAAGTGTTTGATGTGTTCGTTTACATGTTTGTTTATCTACATTTTGTTGATCTTTACCTCTCTGTTCTTTGTTTCAATCTCTTCCTTTTTTTGTTTGAATCTCTCATTTTTTCTCACTCTCTCTGCTTTTGTTTGAAATTATTTATGAAAACAAATTGATGTGAATGCTTTTCTATTATGTACCTTCTTAGAAGAGAGAGAGAGTATGTCCGATGTGTGTTGGAAACATGTCACCTTCTTAGAAGTGTCAATGCTTTTCTAATATGTACCTTTGGAATGGGTGAATTATCCTATTTGACATTTACTGGTTGCTTTCTAGAGTCACATTTTTTCCTTCTAATTGTGGTTTTGAAACTATCTCTAATGACATAAGGAGCCAAATGGTCAGTGCAATGGCACATTTGTTTTGTAATGTAGTTTAATACATCTTTCTTTCTTGAACTCCCGAGTCTTTGACAATGACAATTTTCTCCCTTTTATGGAACAGGTCAAATTTTTTGTCTCATTAGGAGGACCTCATGCTGGTACAACTTCTGTTCCTCTTTGTGGTGTAAGTGCGGTTGTAATCTCTTTGTTATTATTGCATCAAACTCAACAATATTTAAAATTCCTTCAGATATGAAGTGTGGAGAGGGTATAGGGCAATGTAGGAAGGCAATAATAAGTCAGAGATTTATCTGTAACTTGATGGATTCTAGTACAAGTAGGGAATGGCATATTATGATTATCCCAATTTTGCTGAGAAAGAACAGGGTATAAATGGTGAAGGATTTTCTACACAGTTTCAGAGTGGACTAGATCAGTTGCTGAGGTCTATATTTCCTGGAGACCAGATTTATGTTGGTGATGTCAACTTCCAGGGATCGGGTACAAGTTCTGCAGCAGATCATGAGGGTACAAGTCACGGTGCTGCCCCTACTCAGGAGTCTGCACCAAGAGTGGGTGATGAAGGACTTTTCTTGTCTAATTTACTACGCCAGATCATGCCCATTATATCTGAAAACACAGCAAGTGGGTCGAGCATGGCATCACCAGGCGATACTATTGATAGAGCTACACAAACATCATCGACTCAGGTAAGTTTGCTTTACTAACAGGTTTTCGTCACTGTTAAAGATAAAATAGGACAATTGTTCTTTTCAACTTGGATAATCAATTATAAAATCTGTTATCTGGTACTTTCTAACTGATGTACAGGCTCAGGAGAACTCAAGTAGACAGATCTTGTCTCGTTAGCGTGGAAACCCACCATCCTCGCCGAGCTCCAAACGTCAAAGGGTAATTTGCTTTCTTTTGTTTTTACTACGTATATGTTGTGTATGCAGATGAACAGAAGTTCCTATGGTTTCTTTCAATTTTTACCAAAAAATGGTATCCTTGTTTTGGTGATCATTCTATTTCTAAAAATACTTATATGAAACGCTTACAAGCTTTGGCATAAGTAGTAATTTCTCATAATTCAGAGTCTTCCATATTATCTGAAACAAAAAATAAATAGTCTTGCATACAAGAATGTAATATCACACGCTTTGGATAAAACTCGGCTCGCCTTTGGCGACGTGGATTTATGGGGTTTATTTATGAATGAAACTGATTCAGGTACAATTATTTGTTTGCTTCTATCTGGGAGTAGATCCTCTGGCATTTGCATTATCATTTGCTTTTCATCTGTAATATACATTTAAAATGCTACTGAGTTTTGAAAATCACTTGAGAAGTTGTGACTTCATATTTTTACATTGACACAAAAAGTTGTTAAGTTGTAATGTTTCATCTAAAATATGACCTCTTAGGAATGCTGAATTTGCTATCACTATTTGCCAATGTTTTTCCTAATTGGTTCTTAAGAAACCATCAATTCAATAGTTTCAAAAATCTTAACATAAATGGATTTCTTCCTATGTTCTTTCAAGAGAAAATGATTTGACTAGGTTTTATGCTATTTTCATATATCTTTGTTTTGATGTACTCATTTTTTCTTAGTTACGAATGTTAGAATGCCAAGACAACTATATTGTAACATTGACAAACAACCCTCTGAATCTTGAGGCTGTCGATTCTTTGTCAACATGTCGGAAAAGCAAACTTCACTTGAGATGTTCTTTGTCAACTATATTTTTCATTTTGCTTTCTTTTTCATATTTTAAGTGTACCCCGGATGTTGGAAGGGTAAATTTTTGGATATCTTAATATACATTCTCCAGATGGAATGTTGCTAATATATTGCTTAGTGTTGGTACTGTGAATGCCTATTTAAAATGTTTACCGTTACGAGCATTACTAAATAAGGACCTTTTTTTAAAAAGGACTCCTAGACATGCTAAATAAAGACTTGTGTACCTATTTTTAGGCTTGTATGGCGATAATGTATGCATTTTTCATTATGATTTTTTTATTGTTTAAGAAAACATGAATATGTTTTATGTGATTTTAGTTCTGACGTGATATTGGATGTTCATATTGGATATGCAGGAAGAGTTTCAATTGGCTCTGTTCAAGAATAGAAAGAAGGAGAATCTTTTGCAAACAGGGTATGGTGTTTTATCATTTTGTATTCAATTGAGACCTATTGATTGTAGTTGTGCTATAAATGTCACGATGGTTTTGAACCATTGATATTAATGAGCTTTCCAAGAACTTTAGGATGGAATTAATTTTTCCCATGTTTAGAACTTTCCATTAGAAGTAGGTTTAAACTACGAGGCAAAGTAGTTTTGATTATTTAACTAGTTTTGTATTACTATATGATATTTTAGACCCAATATGTTAATCTATAAATATAATACACTTTTACATAATGAAATTTATGTCTTCAATGATTACGAAATAGCAACTTTTGTTCACCATAAACAACCCTCATTTTGGCACCTCTAAGTCCTCCTTAAAAAGTGTCTAAAGTTAACAGGTATTTTTCATTTTGTGAAAAGAACATCTTATATATGTCCATTGAATTCATCTTTGTTTACTATTACTTTACATGCAATGAAAAACACACTTTAATCGATAAGTACACAAGTTTGAACATATTTATGTTGATTCACTTGTATTCACTTTTCTGTTAATTATGTTGTGTCGAAATCAATCCTCGTAGTTAGATTTAGTTTTATAATCTCAATATATATATATAACCAATTTGTTATTAGGTTTTGGCATTTGGGGCAAAGAAGATTAGCTAAATCCAATAGTTGTTCCTTTGAAGATTGGTATTTGATCGAAGCATAGGTATGAGTTCTCCACTTCTTGTTCTTCCTAATCATGAAAATCCTAAATGGAGATATGACATTTCTTTCCGGAGTTTTAATATTTTTGTTTGCTTACTCGCCATAGATCTATCATCATAACCTATATTCCGTACATGTGTGTTTGTGTATGTATGGATATACATGTTTGGATCTGGGAATTAGGTGTCCATCCTCCGAGCTAGTCTTTAACATGTCTTAATCAATTAGATGCACTTATCAAGGCTTGTTATTTATAGAGTGGAATGGCTTGAAATTCACAAGTAGGGTTCCAATTATTTGGACTGTTGCTTAAAAGAAGAGAACAATATTAATATCCAGAGAAAACTACTGTGATGCATGTGGTCCCAAATCCATGTATGTGCAATAAAACCATCAGTTTTCCTTGTAAACTTGTAAATTAGAAAACTAGATTTGTAATAAGATTTATAATATAAAAATAAAAATGAATGATTTTTTAACGTTTTATGGATCTATATTATCACAATTAATTATAGGTTCATATGTGTGCATAAACATGTTCGTATGCTTGAATTTTGAGAGCAAAATACTCTTGAAGCTTGCATGAGAATGTTTATATGCTTGAAATTTATATTTACATATGTTGTATTGTCCTCACCTTATTTTCATATGTTGGATTATTATTAGTCATATATATGGTCTTCATCTTTGTTAAAAGTAGTCACAAGAAAAAGGCCAAAGCAGCTTCAGGACAGTAGTCAGTAAACATTTCCACTTTGGGGAATACACCTATATTAGATGAGTCAAAGCGTATACCCTTAGGGTATACTCTCAATAAATTCCGCTGGGTAAACCTTAACAACAAAAGTAATTATACTGAATTATCCAGATGTGAAAGAGAGATATTAAGTGAACACCCAATGTTAAAGGAAATGCTAAATAAACAAGTGTGCCCCACTACTTTATTTGGATTATCAAGAAACCAGTTATGTATTCCACCTTTCAACTTCCCAGCATGAATGGCAATTAAACGCCCATATTCAGGAATAGCATGCTGTATATCTTCATCCTGAAGTTCTTCTCCCTCATCTAGTTCATCCTGCTTGCAAATGGTAAGCCCAAAATTAAGGAAATAATAATTGATGCACTAAGAGTAATAGCAAAATAAATTTTAATACACATGCACCTTATCATCTGTTTGAATTTCATTTTCCCTAGGTTCTTCCTCTGCTGAAGCCTTCACCTTCTTTGAATTCACTTTTTGCTTCATATCAAATTCTAGGTATTCTTTTGGTGGTTTGGTTGAGATAATAATCTTTTTTTGATGATTACGGTGAAGGGAGCTCCTTTAAGTCTGACTCGGGGTGAAACAGTGTGACTCCAAATGTTTCAGTGACCAACTACAGGAAAACTTATTTGCAGTAACAAATTGGTACATTTAAAACAAGTAGAAAGGTTAAAGGCCACAGAATGTATAGATACTCACAGTAGCCACTTTAGCTTGAAGATCTGAAGTAAGATGGTCTTCAAAAGTTATTACAACAGGATATTCAGAAGCAACAAATGCATAATCCTTAATCTGATTCAATTGCAAATGGGTTTTCTTCAGAGACGTCATCTTCTTCTCCTTGTCCTTGTACATTCCATTCTTTTCCTCTCTTATCAGGTCCAATCTCTAGGTAATCTCTCTCTCTCTCTCTCTCTCTCTCTCTCTGTTATATGTATGTGTGTGTGCTGTTTGTTCAATCTGGATCCCTTATATTGTTCAAGTATCAGTGAATTTGTATCTGTTTTGAGAATGGTCCTTGCAGCTTCTGGTGTTGAACATGAGGAGCTTTTAAAAATTGCAGAACCACTTCTGTCTGACTTACCCAGCATACGTTGTCCTGAGGAGCCAAAGTCTGTCTATGTTGGAGGTGATTACCGTTGCCAAGCTGAGTTAGGGGTATGTATGATTGATGCTTAATGTCTTGTCTCATGCTTATGCTTTATCTTGTGGGATTTGTTGGTTTCGACTCTTGACTTAACTTTCTGCGACTTGTGTTAGTATAGCTTTGTGAGTTCTGTCTTTCTGAATTATTCTCTTATATTCTTGTATGCCCAGAAAACTCATTTTGCCCTTGCCTTTGAAGCTCCTGGTGGCTGGCATAAGGAGAAGGAAGCTGTGGTTTTAACTGTTCTTCAGGTATTGAATTCCAGTCGAGGGCTCTCTATTGTGATCCATCTTGCTGCAAATCTTTTCTCCCCAATAATGAGTGAATACAATCAGGTCTTCTTGTTGCATTTATTTGCATCTTTGTTTTCCCTTGCTTTCTTGTAACTGGATGCCAACTTTGGAAGGTATAATAAATGAGTGTTTCTTGTAGATGCTAATAGGAGGAGGTGGATCTTTCTCAGCTGGGGGTCCTGGAAAAGGGATGTACTCACGGCTATGTAAGTGAACTAACAGAAACTTGGTATCCAATGGGTCTATTATTAAGCTTGAGATAGTAAAAAACGTATGTCTATGCCTAGTTTGGCAAAAATTATTTGCTGCTTATTTAACTTAAAATTTGAAATCACATGCCAAGCATTTGTACTTTGAGAAGGTTGGCTGTTTGGTAAAACTTTTCAGGTTTTCAGCTAAAAAATCTAACTATTTTTTAAGCTGGGTTTATGATGCCTTTTTTTTTAAAGCTGCCAATAAGTTTTGCGGTAGAGGGCCTGCCCAAAGTTCATAATTGCTTACATTGCACACAGATACATGGTTATGTTGTCATAGGTATTTTTATCTTATTAAATGCCATTTTCTAGTTCCGAATCATTCCAATCTTGTTTCTGCTTTAACATATTGAACTAATATTTTGAATCCAATTTTGTTCATGGATTTCTAACTCTGGGATTTATGTGTTTGCCGATATGATGAGTAGATCTTCGTGTCTTGAGCAAGTATCCACAAATTCACTCGTTTTCTGCATTCAACAGCATTTACAACCATACTGGTTTATTTGGAATTCATGCTACCACTGTAAGCCATTCTTTGAACTGTTGTATGATACCTGTCACTAATGTTTTACATAAATTGCTTAATGATGCCTGTGTGACTTCGTTAAAATGTTCATTTAAAATTTAAATACAGCAATCTAATACTCATTGGGGATTCATTTAACATGTACGGAAATCGCAATGTTCCAGTAGTATTAATTTATTATTATATTTGAAGAAATTCCAAACACTGTTCATATTCTCTTAGCCATACAAGACTTTAACCATTTATTCTGTACGACCTGCTGATCCACTGAACAGTATTCTACTCTTCTCTTCTTTTAGTATAATAAAACTGATATGAGCCACAAATGTAGACAATCTTACCAAATCACATAAATTTGTATGCTGTGTTTTCTTGACTCTTCAATTGAAGCAATGAGTGAAGTTCCTCATTGGCATTTCAGTACTAGGGCATTAGTTATTTAACTTATTTAATTTAGCATTAGTAGAACATGAATTTTTTTGGATGGGATCTTTTATATACCCTTTGGAAAGAACTTTTCTCGAACTAATCAGAGTAGATTGCCAAATCTTGTGTGTTTCATTCATTTAATTTAAATTTGCTTTAATTGTTGCAGATTTTGTTCTTCTTGCTAGTTGTTATGTTTAAGTCCATTTTTTAGAAGAAGAGATCAGCAAATATGTAGGTTGATTGTCGTTCACAGATGTGCAAACATTAATGTATTTGTTTCAAACTTTAAACCTAAAGAAAGAAATTCAGAAAAGATGTAGACTATACATCTTGTGGTGGATACCAGTGGTTGCATATATGTGAGACTTTGAGAACATATTTTATGTAGTACACTTTTCCTTTCCCTGTTATTGCTTGAATTATGTTTTCCTATTATTTGTGCACTTATAATTTTTTGTTGTTCATGTGTGTGCACATGGCCTTGTGTTACCTCATAAAATTATGGTCATCTAAAGGAGCTTCACAGTATCAAGCTAAGTGAGCGAGCTTTAGTTTCAGAGATCCAATTGTCACTTCTCTAGGAAACTTCCAATGTATTAGACACTCAATTGCTTACGGTATTTGCATAGTTCATAGCTTTCTTGAATGTCCGCATTTTCCAGCCCATGTATTTACTTCGTGGAGATTGTCGCTTTTCTCTCAAACTATGATACCAAGTCCGTTACAAGAGTGATGTTCAATAACATGCACTATAATTTGCCTCCTTGGTCCATCAAGATCCTTCCCGATTGTAGGAATGTAGTTTTCAATACCGCCAAAGTATGTTGATCTCTATTTAATCTTTCGGAGTGAAAATTCATTTTCAATCATAATTACTATTGTCTTTGAAGTTTCGATTCTTGTGCCTCCATTACAGGTTGGAGTTCAAACATCACAGATGGAAATCTTGCCAAGTAATGTCTTTGAAATGTTCTCGTGGGATACTTATAATGAAGATATATCATCTCCGGATGACGACTTGGCATTGATTGTTGGTCTCTTACGCAGATAAATGTCACAAGGGATGCTAGTGATTATCTTTGGTATATCACTAGGTGAGATTGTTATTGATTTCTTTCCAAATGAATGGTTTTGTTGATATCTTCTTCCTCTTACTCAGTTTTTGTTTTACAGAAAGTAATTGACAAGTTTATTTCTGACTGATTGTTTCAATTTGTAATTTGTTCAAAAATATTTTCTCAACATGGGATACTTGCATTTGTCTCTATAATTGTATAGTGTACATGAATTGGGACTTGTATAGCTTTAAGCATGAGTATTAAATGCAAATTATGCAATGCTTTTGTGTTGTGATTGTAATCCCTACCCTGATCAATTTGTTAACAGTGTTGATATCGGTTCATCTGAATCATTCTTGCGTGGTGGTGAACTGCCTACTGTCATAGTGCAGTCAACAGGGCATGCTCTGCATGTGTTCATAAATGGACAACGAAAACAAAAAATTATGCAATGCTTTTATTTATTTATTTATTTATTTATTTGTTTTTATTTTTATTTTTATTTTTTGCGACGGTAACAAGATGGTCGCCAAAGATCATATTAATTTTTTTCTTTGTTTTTTGCGACGGCAAAATAGCGGTCGCTATAAGTAGTTTAGGTGGTCGCAAATAATTTGCGACCGTTGCTTTGCCGTCGCAAAAAGTATTTGCCACCCCCATATTCGCGACCCCCATTTGCCGTCGCATGGGCCATCGCAAAAAGTCTTTTGCGACTGTTTTTTATTATTTGCGACGGTTTATAGCGGTCGCAAAAAGTGTTTTTTTTAGTAGTGCAAGGTTGCAATTCTTTCATGGAGTATCTTGATTTCTTCATCTTTCCTTTGCATTTGATTTTTTGTAGTTTTCTGCTGATCTTGCATTTCTTTGTTCAGCTTCTTGAGTTGCTGCTGGAGGTTATCATTTGCAGTTTGAAGGATGTCCTTTTCCATTTGTAACCTTTCCATTTTGAGCATATCGTCTTCTATCTTCTGAAAAACAAGTACTTCTACCAAATTTTCATCCACTTCAGGCTGATTGTCAACTTCGTTTCCTTGACTCTTTTGTGATTCAAAGGGTACTGTTTTCTTTTTATTTTCAGGGCATATTTTGGGTGGAATTGGTTCCCATGTTTCATGTTTGGATTTGTCTTCAATCAATGTTTGTTCTTCTTTTTTAGAATTTTCAGCCGATTTTGTTGCTGAAAATCAACATCTTCAT
Organism: Camellia lanceoleosa; assembly: GCA_025200525.1. Classification (NCBI taxonomy): domain Eukaryota; kingdom Viridiplantae; phylum Streptophyta; class Magnoliopsida; order Ericales; family Theaceae; genus Camellia; species Camellia lanceoleosa. The sequence continues at coordinate 170,514,287 of CM045765.1, forward strand.
CTTCATCTTCATCCTCAATTTCTCCTAGCAGCATTTGGTATATTTTTTTTCTCTTCATCTGTGTGCTTCAAATTGTTCTCCTACATAGATGAAAATTAAAAAAATGAATGATATGATATAAATTTCAGAGATAAATTTCTCACAGCAAATTTTATCACTCAATTACGAAAATTAAACATATCTATGATTGTTATAGCAAAATTTATCACTAAACTAGGCATAGTAAGCAAATCTATTATTGTATAGCAAATTTTATCACTGAATTAGCAAAAGTAAGCAAATAAAGTAAATATAAGACAAAATGTCTAATTCAATTCATTTTTAGGGATAAATTTATCAATACGGAAACCTAATCAATTCTTGTCGAATATAAAGTAACACAAATTAAGTAAATATGAAACAAAACTCATGCACAGTAGACAAATAGAAAAACATTCACTGCATAAAAGAATTTATCACTCAATTAGGTATACTAAGGGAAATTTCTCACTCAATTAGGCAAATTAAATAAATTTATCAGTGTGAACAAAAATTTATCACTGCATAAGAAATTCTATCATTCGTTTAAACAAAACTAAGGTTAGCATTGCATACCACAATATCTTTTAGATCTTGCAAGGATGAACTTGCCAATTATTGTCCCAAATGTGTGATGTTCCATTTTGTAAATCTTGGGATTGCATTATTGGCATTGGGTTTGATGGTGCTTGTGTGTTCGCATATCCAATACTGTTGAAGACAAAAAAAATTGTTATAAACAAGTATTTAGTAAACGTAAATATTATAGTTCATAAGTTATAAGTGGGGTATTTACTTACCAATACGACCATCACACATTCAGACACTTTATCAATTTGGTTCATGTTTCTTTCTATTGATTTTGTGAGATGTTGCTTTGCTACGTCACACCAATCATAAAACTTCATTTTATCAATATTCTTAAGATATTTCATGAACCCCCAACCAATTCTAGTGCCAGTACCAGGATATAGCAAAAGCAAGCAAATCAAGAGGCACACAAGCCTCATAACATCTTCTCTATCTTCCTTCTTATTGCTTTTCAAAAGTTTGGTTATCAACTTTTGGATTGAAGCACTTGTCATTCTACTCTCTCTTATTTTCCTTATTTTCACCAAATCTATGTCATCTTTTCTTCCATATACAAGATTCATCTTCTTTTGTCCACATGCAATCCCAAAAATTAACTTAAAGTCATTTCTTTTCAACTCCAGCTTCTTCCCACCAATTTCAAATGTGGTTCCATCCATTTGGTATGTTTGCAAGATTTTTGCAACCACATCATCATATTTCATTGAATCTACTTTTTGCACCTTCTTCTTTGATAAAATGTCAACTAGAAAGAAGAAGCAAGTTTTTTTCAATATTTGGAAATGCTCTTTTTCAAGTTTCGTTGCATTGAAGAATCTGATGAGAGATAGCATGTTTGAGCGGTATACATATTTTGCTTCATGGTCATGAATTTGATCATTTCTTGTTTTTCTTCCCTCTATTTTCTTCTTGCCTTTTGGTTTATGCTGCTTTGGTTCTTGTTTGTTTTGTTGGGGTTTGGTTCTTATTTCTGCTTGTTTCTGTTGTTGGTGCTTGGTTATTCTTTCTTTTTGTTCTCCTTGTTTTTCAGCTTCATTTGCAGGTTCATCCTTCTGTTGTCTCTATCTTTTCTTCCTTTGTTGTTGTTTGTTTGTTGTTTCTGTTGTTGCTGTTTTCTTTTTGTTATGTTGTTGCTTTTTTGTCTCGTTGTTGTCTTTTTTTTCTTGCTTTTGTCTTTTTGCAGTTAAAGATCTTCTTTTTGGCATGGATAAGCTCATGAGAGAGCTCACGACATCTATATGAAAGAAGGATATCAATGAAGTAGGCAAACCATGCAAAATTTATGGATATACGACAAAATTTATCATTTAATTAAGCAAAAAAAGGTTATACACTGATAAAACTTGAATATATTCATAATTCCTTTGTATTAATTTTGTTAGCTAGCAAACAAAATAATTCAAACAATCAAAGAAGAATAAGAAGAATTATGACAAAATGTATTACGTAATTAAGCAAACAAAGCTTATACAGTGAAGAGTTCTAATAATGACTAGCAGAACAGACCACTCAATTGGGTTGGGTCAGATGCATGTGGCAATAGTTGGGAAGGAATTCATTGCACCAATTCACGTGTGACATCTATATAAGTCGCTATTGTGTTTTACCTTTAATGCATTGTTGGTGTTTCTTTATTCTTTCTTTTGCTTCTCCTTGTTTTTCAGCTTCATTTGCAGGTTCATGCTTTTGCTGTCTTTTGTTCCTTTGTTGCTGTTTGCTTGTTGTTTCTGTTCTTGTGGTTTTCTTTTTGTTATCTTGTTGCTTTTTTGTCTCGTTGTTGTCTTCTTTTTTTTGCTTTTGTCTTTTTGTAGTAAAAGATCTTGTTTCTGGCCTAGATAATCTCTTACAAGAACTCGCAATATCCATATGAAAGAGGTATATCAATGAATTAGGCAAACCATGCAAAATTTATGGATATACAACAAAATTTATCATTCAATTAAGCAAAGAAACACTGATAAAACTTGAATATATTCATAATTCCTCTAGATTCATTTTGTTAGCTAGCAAACAAAATAATTCAAACAATCAAATAAGAATAAGAAGAATTATGAAAATTAAGCAAATTTATCACTGCATAGAAAAACTTATCAATGTATGACAAAATTTATTAACTAATTAAGAAAACCAAGCTTATACAATGAAGAGTTCTAATAATGACCAACAGAACTGAATGAAAGAAGAGTGGTTTTGAAGTAGTTCATTGTAATTCAGTTAGTTCAAGAGTCTATATGGTTCTTTCTTGAATAATGAGATCGAGAATTCAGGTATGTTTGCTAGTTATTTCAATCCAAATTTTACTTATAGCAGCACAGAATAATCTGGACTGTAAGTTCAGTTCTTGTGTCCAAATTTTTAGGTTATTGATGTCACTAGTTATACATGTTCTTAGTTTTTTTGTCCGAAGACATTCAAGGGTTGTCTGAATTACAGACTTTGTAGGTCTTCTATTTTCACTATCCCTATTATCTCATAAATAGATCCAATTCCAATTAACTTTGTGGAGAATCATTCAATTAGTGTTATTCATTGGGACTACTGTACTTATTTGGTTATTCAAATTTCAAAAACCGTCATTCTTGATAGAGTTTAGAGCTAAATATGCTTGGCTATGTGAGACGCTAATGGGAAATTTGCCCCTCGCTCTTTATCATTGAACAGTGCTCCTTGTAGACTCTATCTAATACATGTTGAGCAGTGGATTACACTGATAAATTTGTTACTATAAATTTATTCATAAATTTTATCAATGGGTAGTAAATCTCAAAAGTAGGACCTATTAGTAATTTCCCCAATATTCAATTAGAGCAATCTCAACAAATAGGCAAAAATGGATAATTTATGCTATAATTTACTCAATCTCTCTCTCTCGCTCTTTTATTTTTCATTTTGGTTATATTTTGTAAGCCAAAAAAGGTACTGATGATAAGGAATAAAAAATCCCAATTTTAGTATTGCCTCTGGACTGATTTGAATTTGCCAGAAACTTACTTTGACATGAAATTTGGCGATAAAAAAGAAAAAAAGAAAAATAGACTGAGGCAAATTCTTTCCCAAAAGAGATCAAATTTGTTTAAGTTGGTGAGTCTATTGACTATTGTGCCAATCATCTTCTGCCTACATCAAAATTTTGCAAATGTATCCCTACATAGAAATAAAGATGAATGTGTAAGTGATAAACTTATCAGTTGGTTTGGTATGTGAACCAAACTTATTAGTTGGTTTGATAAACTTATCAGTTGTATATTTATTTATGTATCTATTGTTGTGACGCCCCCAAGATAATAACAGAAAACCCATCCATTCATACATACATTGATACAAGGGATAAACATCTTTACATGTTAATCAACAGGATTAAACGCCCCATGGGCTTACATCTTTCCAAGCTAACACTTGGTTACAACAGAAGAGTACTAACTCAAATACATGAAAAGCCCTTGGCTTGAAATTACATGTAATTAAAACAAAATACAGTCAGAACCACAATCATCTGCCTGCCTCTAACCTCTCAAGCGATATCCTTGGAGGTCGCATGCTCCCTGTACCTGAAAATGGTGTCCCATATAGGGTGAGCCACAGCCCAGTAGAAATACACTAAACCAACTATGAACGATGCCTAAAACATTAGCAATCAACAGATGGCCTACACTTATACATTCTGAGGCAACACTTACATTCTTTTACCATTTCAAGACAACCCAGCTTAAGTACCAATTCACTTTCCATTTCTTTTTCAACAAGAGTTTGAAAACCTGGCTCAGTATCCTGGCCAAAACCTTTTCACGTTATATTACTAACACATAAACCACTTTCATTCTTTACTTATGACACACATGTTGGTGTTGTATCAACTTAACATAGAAACATTTTCTATACTTCACAATTGATAACGATATACATTTTAGTGCTATATCATATCAACAAACAACACTTCAACACATCTCCATGGACAAGCATATAAGCTACATCCAATATTTTCCATGGACAAGCATATAAGCTACATCCAATATTTTCCATGGACAAGCATATAAGCTACATCCAATATTTTCCAATGGCCTAGAGGTACATCCCCCATCTTCCCCTAGCCATCAGATTAACCGGTTTAGAGGTACATCCCCCATCTTCCCCTAAACCGTGGAGTACATCCCCTATCTCCTCCCATACACAAACACAAACAATGCATATAAACACATAACCACATACGCATTCAATCAATACATAAAGTTAATGTATTCGATCACTCGTCATACTCTATGACATTTCCACTCGATTAGGTTTAGTTTGCCTAATCAGCATGCATTGTCTACAACAATCAACACTACTCTTCACCGGTAGAGTGCCAGCTTATTTCTAAACAGAAATAAATGCACAAATGGATAATATAACCATATTTCAATCAGTGAGTAATACACGATTCAACTACACCCTTTAACCCCGTACATTCTCAATTTCCACATATTCAATCCAATTCCTCATTCTCTTTAATTAATTATATACATTAATTAATTAAACCAATTAGGGCAAATTACCATAATTCACAAAACAACCCTAAGGTTCCATTTTCATTTACAATCCGTCATTTACTCCCTTTCCTATGCCAAACATGCATACAGGCTCATTTCTAAACAAAACCCCAACTTTTGTAAAATTGCACAAAAGGCCCCAAAGTTTCTCAAAAATTACGCAACAAACCCCAACATATCCAAATGCTAAAATTTAAAGACAAAGACCATAAGGAGGAGTAGGATATCCCTACCTCAAAAGATGAGCTCCAAAGGAGAAGGACCCAAAACCAAAATGCTCCAAACACCAAACTATTCGGATCAAAATGACGCCCTCGACGATCAACACCCTTTTTGTGAAGACAAAAGGTGAACAACACACTCTAGCTAGATCAACACATAGAGAGAAGTTATGGTTTTGAGTGAGAAGCTCAAAATGGCGTTTTGGTAAAGTAGAGAAAGAAGATAAGTCAAAAGTGATTTAAAATGCCTACCCACTCGTCATATGACAGTCCGCTCGGCGTAAGACACTCGCTCGGCGTAAAGACACATAAACGAGTTCCGCTCGGCGCAACATTGTCCGCCGAGCTCCAAGACCTGAACACAAAGTTCGTCGCTCGGCGTAGATCGGCCCTTCGGCGCAGTCTCCCTCGAACTCTCACCAAAACATATCAGACGCTCGGCGCACAAAGACCGCTTCGGCGCATAAACCACACTTGCGAAGTTTTGCGGTGTGCACGAAATACTGAAAGGGTGCATTCTCCGCTCGAGCGCCAAAACCTCCGCTCGAGCGTACAAGCAACAACAATCCATCCGCTCGAGCAGCAACATGTCCGCTCGAGCGGACCAGTCAAAACCTGGGCAACTAGACTTGGTTCTTAAGCTTAACCAACCTGTGACAAACCGCCCAACACATCTCAGAACTCAAAAACAAAGCAAGAAAGGACGTAAATAAGACAATACTCAATTACCAACATCCACGGACACATGTCCGGACCACTATACAACAAGGGGTAAACCCGGGACCGCTATAATTGTTACTATTATTTATACTATTATATTATGTGAGCCCCTATATTGGTTTGTTGAAGCTTTTGCCATGTGGCATTTACATAATTTTAAAAAAAACTACTCAAATTTTACATGATGTTAGTTATTCTCTTATGGGAACAAGTAGTTATAGAACCACACTCTATAGTATGGTTTAATTATCAAATCTATAAATTGGTTTGAGTTCTACAACAGAAAAAAAGTTTATCAGGGGAGATGCCTTGATTTGATGCACTTCTACTATAAGGTAAAAGTATTGCAAGGCTTCTATTTGTAGGCTGCATCAAAAACATGATTTGTATATTTAAGTTTGATAAAAATCATTGAATTATTTTTTTCTATTTACAATTGGTATTTTAATTGTTAATACATCTGTATACAGTTTAAGTTGTTTCTTTTAGTAGAATTTTAGTATGAAAATTTGCTCAAACAGCCATTATCCAATAAAAAAGAAAAAAAAAATAATATCAATTATAAAAATGTTACCAAGAGAGGGGCGTAGTTTATAATCGATCAAATATTAAACAAAAATCACACAAAAAATTAATCCATAAGGTGTAAAAAAAATTGTAATTTTTGAGAAATTGGACATAGTGAAATAACCAAATAAAAAATAAAATAAAATATATCAAAGAAGGATGCAAGTTATTATCAATCAAATATTAAACAAAAGTCACACAAAATTTAATTTATAAAAAATTACACACATGTAGTGTGTGCACCCTTCTAGTTACTATTATATATGTGAACAACTCACTTTAATCTCTTGAACCCACTCCCTACTTTAATCTCTTGAACCCACTCCCTCCTTTGTTGTCAACTGAATTTTTTTATACCAAAAATGAAAAAATATATATATTTTAAAATGAACCTAATTTTGAACTTGAAAACCAACACCCTTATTACTTGATCAACAAACATTACACATATTCACAAGTTTTATTTTCCGAAAATGCCCTAATATTGTTGAAATTTGCAAGTTGTAATTGAACCATATCTAGGGTTTTTGAAAATGTGTTTGACTAGGGAGTGACTAGGGAGTGAAGTAAGGGTTTCAGTTGCTTACGTTTTACAAGCATGTTTCGTCAGAATTTTTGTTCAGATTGGCTAATTTGGTGTTCGAATCGCCTGAGTTGTGTTCCTTGTTCCACCTAAGAATGGAAGGGTTTCGCTGACGGTGAGAAATGAGAAGGCAGGGCTTGAATCGCGTGACTCACGCTTTTGTTTCCCGAGTCTGGCAAATATTGTGCTACAATAGTACCTTTTTTTAAATTTTTTTTATCGTTGATAATTTTATCAATGGCAAATATCTTGGTACAATAGCAAAATATTTTGAGTTTTGCAATTCATTTTCAATTTAAATTGTTCAACATTTCGGTTTAGAAAATGCTTCAGCGTTCTCATATTCATATTCAGATGAAATATAAACATATTATATTTGATATTGAAATGAAATATTTGTAAAACTTATTAAAAAAAAAATTAAATTAGCTACCAAGTTAAAATTAATAATACCTAATTCTTAAATATTAGTTTTTTGCATTGTAAAATTATAGTATGATTTTTCAACATTCTTGAGCTCATGCGTAACTAGCTACAAATAATTTTTTTTTTTTACAAATTTATTTTAACTGTACTTATATCTTATTTTTTAAAATTTTACAATGATCAAAACAATGTAATAGTGTTTGTGTTTTAATTTTCAATTTCGGTAAATTTTTTATTATTTTTTATAGTGCTTTGTTTAATTAAGTTGGGAAAAAAGAATGAGAGAGAGAGAGAGAGAGAGAGAGAGAGAGAGAGAGAGAGATGGTGGTTTTTTTGTTTGAACAGTGATAAATTTATCAGTGTTCACAGTGATAAATTTGTTGAAACAGTGATAAATTTATCAGTGTAAACAAAACATTATAAAAAAATAAATTTATCAGTATAGTGATTCCAAATCTGTTATTAACCTTTAAATTTGACACAAATAATCAGATCATAATCAATTTTTTGAATGAAACTTGCATAAAACAAGACATAATAGTGTTTGTGTTTTAATTTTCAATTTAAGTAAATTTTTTTTTATTTTTTTATAGTGTTTTGTTTACTTGGGTTGGGAAAAGAGAGAGAGAGAGAGAGAGAGAGAGAGAGAGATATTGGTTTTTTTGTTTGAACAGTGATAAATTTATCAGTGTTCACAGTGATAAATTTGTTGAAACAATAATAAATTTATCAGTGTAAACAAAACACTTTAAAAAAATAAATTTATCAGTATAGTGATTCCAAACCTATTATTAACCTTTAAATTTGATACAAATAATCAGATTATAATCAATTTTTTGAAAGAAATTTGCATAAAACAAGACTGATATCAAAAGCCAAATCTGGTAACAATATGGATAAAAAAGACTGAATGTTTCATTGAAGCAAATTAAAAACCAAAATGATCAAAACAATGTAATAGTATTTGTATTTTAATTTTCAATTTAGGTAAATTTTTTATTATTTTTTATAGTGCTTTGTTTAATTGAGTTGGGAAAAAAGAATGTGAGAGAGACAGAGAGATGCTGGTTTTTTTGTTTGAATAGTGATAAATTTATCAGTGTTCACAGTGATAAATTTGTTGAAACAGTGATAAATTTATCAGTGTAAACAAAACACTATAAAAAAGTAAATTTATTAGTATAGTGACTCTAAACTTGTTATTAACCTTTAAATTTGACACAAATAATCACATCATAATCAATTTTTGAATGAAATTTACTCAAAACAAGACCTATATCAAAAGCTAGATCTGGTAACTGTATGGTTAAAAAAGACTGAATGTTTCATTGAAGCAAATTTGACATTGTAACAACCAAGCATTGTAATATTCATTGAAGCAAAGTAAGAACCAAAATGATTATAATCTTTGTCCCAAATTATTCAAGCATTGTTGTCATTGTCTATTGTGTCCCAAAAATCCTTATCTTCAAGCACTGTTTCTATTGCCTCATTAATGATTTGCTGGGTGTCTGTCTGTTGGTTAGTCAACAAAGCATCTATGATAGCTGCTCTGATTTGCTGGCACTACTCCTTTGTTAAATTGGGAAAGATGTCTTTGTTACAGACATATTCTCTCATGAGGTAACAAACTATGACGCCACAATCAAGTCTATGATGACATTGGAAAACAAAGTTAGTAGTCATCAATGATAATTTTATCAATATAATGTGTCTTGGTTTTCAGAAACTTACGAAAGATCAACTTGTTGGGGACAATTTATTGCAATTTCTGTTTTTTCATGAAACTTGTTACCTTCAATGAGTTTGGGATTGTGATGTTGAAGGTATTTTTCAATAACCTTTCTTTGCAAAATATATTAATAATTAATTGGTATTTGACAAATAAATGCATAATAAAATTTGATATAGATAAGGGGAATGGATGATATTGTAATTAACTGGTATTTTACCACTTTGTTTGCCTTATTTAGGTGGTTATCTATTTTTATGCTTAGTCTCATTGAATTGTAAAACTTCCATGAGCCATTTTCAGTATCGAGTACCAATAACGTCCAATGCTTTTCATTGAAAATTGGCAAAAGAAGATATCTTTCCTTGACAGCTTCTAACATCATTTTGTTCAACAATTGATTTGTTTCTGCCTCATCCTTTGTGGTGAACAAATACTGTGTTTTGCAAATATATTGGTTTTGATTACAATGTAATTCGTTAATGGTAATTTTATCACTATAACACTGAATGAATGAAAACTTATGCACTTGTTATGGACAAGGGGAATGGATGATATCATAATGAAATATATATATATAATTTACTTTCATGGCATGATGTAGTAAATATATATGTTGTTCCTGCTTGCAAACTCAGGCTGAACTTTGGTTTCGGTTGCTTTTCTCTCATTAAGATTTCCTTGTAGGCATTTATTGTCTGTTTTAAAAACAAAAGCAAACAAGGTTAATGAGAGAATTATTATTTGGTATTACAATTGATATATGCACAAATAGGGATTTGATTTTACATTTCTAGAAAGTTCTTCACATTTGATTATTTTGTTAATATCATCCAAGTACAAATAACTGCCTACTTCCTTTCCTTGTAAGATTGGATAATTGCAAATGTGAAAACAAAATTTATCACTGTATACCAAAATTTATTGCTCAATTAATGAAAGAAAGGTTAGGAGAACAAATTGAGCATCAAACTTTACTTGATGTATCAAATCCGAACAATGAACTGAAGTACAAAACATAAACACAAATGCCTAAATAATTTGATACCATAGATGAGACACCATGAAGATTAGCAAAATATATCACTCCACCAAACAAATTAAGTAAAATTTATCACTATGTAGCAAATTTTATCATTGTATATCAAAATTTATCAATGAATGAAGTAAACAAATGTTACATATTGATAAATACATGACTATATACTAAAATTTAGATTTCAAATTTGGAAATTTTAGGACCAAATCATGTTCTTACCTGTTGGTTTTTGTTATCCAAAGACTAGTGAGTTTCATCCTTGATTTCTTTGGCAATTTGTGAAACACTGGATAGGAAGTGTCAATTTCTTTTGTTGGATGTTGATGTTGTGTCTCCTCTTCTTTTCTGGTTTTTGCACTTTCTTCAACCATTGGTTTTACTTCATCAACTATCTTGTTCTGCTTTGGTTGTTTTTTCGTTATGTACCAAAAATCTAGATCTTTGTACTCTTTTCTTGTTTCTCTATTTTTTAACATTTTTATCATTGAGCTCACAAGAGGCGATTTTTTGGGAGTGGTGGCTTCAACTTCAACTGTGATTTGTTCTTCTTGACTATCCAGGTAGAGATTTGATTCAACCAACATTACAATTCTCTCATTAAGTAACACTATTTCTATATCTTTCACTTCCATTTGTGTCTTTGCTTTCTTGCTCTGTTCTTCCATTTGTTCATTGAGCTTTATGAGTTGGTCCTTAAGCTCATCATTTTCTGCTTGGATTTTTGCCTTCTCCATTTCTAGCTTTTGGATTATCAACACATTATCTTCTAGTTTCTCAAAGGTATGTTCATTAATTTTGACATGGTAGAGATTTGTTTCATAGGCAAGTTTCTTTTTACTTTCCTCTTTTCAGCTAGTGTTTGATGCTTGAATCCTGGTGAAGTTGTTACACCAACTTTCTGTTTGAACATTGTTTCTTTTTCATCATTTTCTAGCTTTTCAAAAGAAAGCTCATTTCTTTGCACATGAATCGGACCTTCTTCAGTTTCATGCTGAAAGTTGGCTTTCCTTCTTGCATTCTTTTTTGATTGCAATGTTGTTGAATACCTCTTTTTTCAAGCACCTGTTTGATGCTTGGGATTCGGTGAATTTCTTCCCGGACTGAGACTGGATATCTTTTTGATAATTGGTTCTTCTTCCTTTTGAGACTTTTCAGTCTGTTCTTGTTCCTCAAAGTTAGCTTCTTCATCTTTATCCTTCTCTTCAGTCTGTAGTAGCAAGTGTTGGTATATCTTTTTGATCATTGTTTCTTTTTCCTTTTGAGATAATTCAGTCTGCCCATGTTCCTCAAAGTTACATTCTTCATCTTCATGCTCATCTTCTGTTTGTGGTTGCAATTATTTGTATATTTTTTGTTCTTTAATTGTGTCTTTCAAATTGCTCTCCTACATGAATGAAAATTATTAAAAAGAACGATATGACACAAAGTTAAGTAATAATTTATCATGATAACTAGTGATTTTATTCAAATTTATAATAAGACTAGTGATTTGATTCAAATTTATAATAATTTATCACGATATGACACAAATGATATAATTCAAATTTATAATAAGACTGGTGATTTGATTCATGATAACAAGTTTTATCAGTGAATTAGTAACATTAAGCAAAATTTATCACTCACTGAAGCTAACTAAGCAAATTTATTACTGTGAGCAAAAAGTTATCAGTCCATATCAAAATTTATCGCTGCATAGCAAAATTCATCACTCAATTAAAGAAATAAAGGTTATATACTGATAAAACTTGTTTCTTGAATAATTTCCTAGCATAGATAAAATGCCTAAATAATTTTTCACTAGAAATGTGACATCATGAAGATTAAGAAGAATTTATCAGTTGAGCTAAAATTTATCACTGCATAACAAAATCTAATATTTGTTCAAACAAAACAAAGGTTATCAATGGATACCTCAATATGTTTCAGATCATGCAAGGATGACTTTGCCAATTGTTGTCCCAGATGTGTGATGTTCCATTTTGCAAATCTTGAGATTGCGTTCTTGTCATTTGGTTTGATGATCTTTGTATGCTTGCATATCCAATACTATTGAGGACAAAAAAAAAATGTTATAAATAAGTATTTAGTAAATGTAAATATTATAGTTTATAAGTTGTAAGTCAGGTATTTATGTCATGACCCGAACCCGCCCTCATGGGTTAAGGACATAACCGGCCAGTAATCACGAGATTACCTACGACCTTAAACCAAATCAGATATATTTTAACAGAGTTAGGGGGGCCAAACGGAAGCAATTTCAAACTTTTGTCCATAGAGCTGTGCTTACATGGCACGTCATAACATTTTACAAACATACATTAATAACTCACATCAAGAAAAGTTAACATGTAAGCTATACACAACAGGATCATTCAAGTCATGGTCAGCCAATCAAAACTATATACAACCGTAATCCAAAGTTCTCGTCAACATGACAAAATATAACAGAATAGCAAAAGGGTGAAAACAAGTCTCGTGCGTGAGACGATAATGATTCTTCAAAACCTTCACTGTTTCACACAAACTTCACTGAGGCTGGGTTTGGACCTCCCTTGGCTCACCTATAGACACATGAATGTGCATGAGCAAAAACCTAGTGAATAATATCAAATAAAGAAGATACATGAACGGTATTTAGAACAACATACATCAGACGACCATGGGCCCAATTCATATTTCTATCTAGTATATATCTATATATAGGTCAAGTGACTGCGGTTCCAAACACATCAAATGGCCTCGGGCCCAATTCAGTCATACCCGACGGCTTTTGGCCCAATCGTTCCTGTCCGACGGCCTTTGGCCCAATCATTCGTGTCAAACGGCCTTTGGCCCATTCATTCGTGTCAAACGGCCTTTGGCCCATTTATTCATTTATGTCAAATGGCCTTCGGCCCAATCTTTCATTCATGTCAAATGGCCTTCGGCCCAATCTTTCATTCATGTCAAACGGCCTTCGGACCGATCTTTCATATCAATGGTCTTCGGCCCGACCTTTCATATAAACGGCCTTCGGCCCAATCAATTGTACCCAACGGCCTTTGGTCCAACCATATGGCATAATAAACATTTGTCCCCAATTCAAATTAACAAACTTATAAGACTTATATGGGAATAAGCAATTGAACAAATAATGTACTTCAAAATATCTTTACTAAGATATTACTCACAGTGTTCTGCCAGCGAATTTGCCCTGGAGCTCGACCCTACACATTTCATGAACACAATGGGTCACAAACAATTCAATCTGTTCTTAATTCATACATCCCTTTTAGGCTTCTTTCTTATCCTTTTAACTCATTTATGATGCTCAATGCATGCCTAAGAGTGCTTAGAAATGAGAGAGAACGGAAAATGAAACACAGAACATCTTTACAAAATTTCTGCAACAGGGGTCCGTGCTCAAGCGTGGGTTCCACCGCTTGAGCGGACCCTCATGGTCTGTAAAAGTACTGGTTACCTCATTTTTACGCTTGAGTGTGAATTCGGACGCTCGAGCTGAAAGTCAGACTACATGGCTCCCCGCTCGAGCGTGAATGTCCTCGTTCGAGCGAACATCACTGACTGCAAAACTGTTGGGAGCTTGCATTTCACACTCAAGTGGTGCTTTCCCCGCTCGAGCGGACATGCCGAATTCTGGGTTTTCGAGAACTGTTCTTGAGGCTCAAATTCAACATTCAAAGGCTTCAAACTCATGATTTGTAATACAAAAACATGGAGGGACATCACCTAACATAAGGACATGATTAATTGGGAGCCAATTGACTAAAGTCATGGTTCATTTCTCAAACCATTTCAAATTCTGCAAGATTCAAACAATCAAGCTCTTTACTTACATGAATCTTGCATGCATGTACAATACTAACTTGATTCCATTTCAAATGGTGCAAATGGTGTTCAAAATCAGGAAGCTACACAAAATTACTCATGCATGTAAAGTTTGGTGCTCAATTCTTCATATTCAACATGCTTCATGCTTGAATGTGTATAACCATGGCAATTATGCACATGCATGCACATATAAGCTTTCAATTATTCAATTTCATCTCAATTGATGTTCTTGATCACCCAACTAGCTTGAATACACAAATTTACAAACTTATACTCATGAATTCATACTCAAGTACTTACCTAGAAGCTCTAATCACCAAATTTATGGTTAATTCTTGAGTTAATCTTCAAGATCTTCAAGCTTTTTGGTTAATTCTTCAACTAGAGCCTCCTTTCTCTCTCTAACCGACCAACACACTCTCTCTCTAGAGTGTAATCTCAGCAAAATGAATTCAAAGAGTGGAATTGTGTGTATAAAGGCCTATTTATAGGCTCTCTTAGGCAAAGTGATCAGAATTAAATAATGGAGCTTAATTAATCATTCTGAATCTAATTATTTTGATCCGAACAAACTTTTAATTAAATTTCACCGTAAACTCTAAAAATTATGCTAATCACAATGGCGTAATCAATTTAGGATTCTGTGGCCGATAGGGCCTTCAATTTAAATTCTAAAACAGAAAATCAAACAAATTTTCCTACGGTGAACATGTAGAAATTCAAAACCACATATATTCATATAAACGACACTCAAAATCATATCAAACACATAATCACAATCATAATTAGGATTAATTAGCATGATACGGAACAGGGTTATCACAATCTTCCCCCCTTCAGGAAGTTTGGTCCTCCAAACTTATTTTACCTTCGTCAGGAAACAAATATAGATAGTGTAGTCGCATTTCATCCTCTTTTTCCCATGTGGCATCCGTCCCATAGTGTTCTTTCCGTTCCACTTTCACCATTGGGATGGACTTACTTCTCAATTGTTCACTTGCCGGTCAATGATTTGTTCTGGCTATTCAGCGTACTCCATATTTTCATCAAGAGCTACCCGGTGATAATCAATCACATGAAACGGATTTCGAAGATAACCCCTCAACATTGATACATGAAACACATTATGGATTTGTTCGAATCTCGATGGCAAAGTGACTCGATAAGCAACTGGACCAAGCCTTTCTAGAATTTGAAACGGCCCAATGTAACGGGGCGACAACTTACCATTCTTTCCAAACTTGACTTGGCCTTTCATCGGAGTCACACGGATAAATACATGGTCACCAACCTCATACTCGATAGGTCATCTTCGAACATCTGCATAATTCTTTTGCCGACTCTAGGCCGTCTTGGGCCTTTGCTGAATCTTGATCTTTTTAGAAGTGTCTTGCACAATTTTAGGCCCAAGCAAGGCCCTATCCCCAACTTCTGTCCAATAAATCGGTGATCTACACCTTCTACCATACAAAGCTTCGTATGGTGCCATACCAATGCTGGAGTGAAAGCTGTTGTTATATGCAAACTCTGCTAGTGGCAAGTAATTTTCCCAACTCCCTTGGAAATCTAAAGCACACAGCCGAAGCATGTCTTCCAAGGTCTGAATTGTCTGTTCTGATTGCCCGTTAGTTTGCGGGTGGAATACGGTACTAAACCTCAATTCTGTTCCCATAGCTTTTTGCAAACTTTTCCACAACTAGACACAAATTTCGGATCTCTATCCGAGACAATGGACACCGGGACTCCGTGTAAATGGACAATCTCATCAACATATATAGTAGCCAATCTATAAGCATCAAATGTAGTTTTGACAGGCAGAAAACACGCAGATTTAGTTAGTCTATCAACTACAACCCAAATAGAATCCATACCTCGAGGTGTTCGGGATAGACCAACAACAAAGTCCATAGTCACATGCTCCCACTTCCATTCAGGAATAGGGAAAGGTTGAAGCAGACCTCTCGGTTTCTGATGTTCAGCTGTAACTTGCTGACATTGAAGGCATTTGGACACATACTCTGCAATTTCTTTCTTCATTTTAGGCCACCAATAGCTTTGTTTCAAGTCCCGATACATTTTGTTATTACCCGGATGCATAGCAAACACTGATTTATGGGCTTCATCTAGAATTCTTTTCTTTAGTTTTGGAACATTTGGGACACACATTCGTTTTCGAAATTTCAGCACCTCATTTTCAAGGCTGAACTCTGCCTTCGAACTTGTCTCAAACTCATCGATAACTTTCTTGAGGAATTCATCCTCTTTTTGCCTCTGTTTAATTTCAGAGATTATTGCTGGTTCAACTAAAATAGCGGCTATCAATCCGCCCTGTTCACACGATATCACTTCTATCTCGAACTTCTCAAAATCTTACAAGATCTCCTTCTGTTCAGTAAGTAAACAAGCCAAATTCCCCATCGATTTCCTGCTCAAGGCATCATCAACTGTATTGGCTTTCCTGGGGTGATATGGATTTCGAGGTCATAGTCTTTTATCAATTCAAGCTATCTTCTCTGTCACATATTCAGCTCCTTCTGTGTAAAGAAGTATTTTAGGCTCTTGTGATCTGTGTAGACTTCACATTTTGCTCCGTACAAATAGTGCCGCCAGATTTTCAAAGCAAAAACAACTACGGCCAATTCTAAATCATGTGTTGGGTAGTTCTTCTCATGTGGCCTTAACTGCCGAGAGGCGTAGGCAATTACCCTTCCGTTCTGCATTAGTACACAACCCAAACCTTTATAAGATGCATCACTAAAAATTACAAAGTTTTCCGTACCTGTGGGCAATGTCAATACTGGTGCAGTGGTTAGTCTCGTTTTCATTTCATGAAAGGCTGTAGACGGCCTGGAACTCCGCTCCGTGCGCGAGGGCGCGAATTGTTGTTCTTAGCTACTACAGTTCGGACTTATGTCACGGTTCTGAATCTAATCTCACAAAGTGCAATGTGAGACTGATAAATCACCAAAGAGTCCAAATCCGGCAAATTGTTTTGGAAAACTGATTTCTATCAAGAAGTGCCAAACATGGATTACTTTGCCAGATTTCAGAGTCACCACCTAAATATTTTATTTTGGAAAATTTAAGAAACCCTGACTCATGCCTAAGGCCACGTGTCCGTCATCACCAAAGTTGTCTCGGCTCAGGAACTTGGGTACGAGAGGGGAAGGTCATGCAATAAGCACCCCCGCTCGCCTGATCAAAGCATCGGCCTCTATTAACATGATATGTTGTTTTTAAAAACACATGTGTTCTTATTCTGGTTTATTAGCCTATCTTACTACGTGATGTGCACAACATACAAGTATAGATTAGATTGCTCAATTTGGAACAAAATATCTCATGTTTGTTTTTCGAAAATGGTTTGAAAATGCTACTCGCAAGTAGGCTAAAGCGCGGATTTGCCACCCTCAAGTGGGCTTAAAACAACATGATTTTGCCATTTCGTAAAGTGGGCTTAAAACTCGCATTTGATGAATTGTTCCAATTCAAGCAATGAAGCCTTCATTCACGGGCATTCATGCAGTTAATCATTTAAGCACATAGCCTTATGGCAAGCATGCTAAACATGGTAATCACTTACACTCATGCAAGGATGCTAAAGCGTAAAAGCTTACCTAGTACTCCGAGCCAAAACATAAGCTAGTTAGTAATCATGCATGATCCTAACTATGTTAAGATGCCTAATGTAACACATGCAAAATACAACTAAGATAGGCTCGGCTATTCTAAGATGTCGTGTGAATGCAACTTGATAACATGTATTCAAATTGGAATTGAAATACAATGCAGTTAGTATGATGCGTTGAGCCCGGTGCATGCAAGACAGATGAATGATGCAAACATGCGAGCATAAGGATGCTAATTGAAACATGCCTTAAGACTAACCATCGAAAGCTAGTAAATAAAAGGGAGAAAAAAATGGGGGTTGGAAGACATGCATCACACACACGCACACTTATTACAATAGTTGTGCCCTCTCGACGGAGGGTTCGAATAATAAGCTAACTAGCTAATCTAAGCTAATTAAACTAATTATTACAAACAAAACTAATTAACTAATCCTAGTTAACTAATTATTACAAAACGAAGCTAATTAACTAACAAGTTAACTAACTAGTTATTACAAACACAAATGAATAGTTAAGCGCATTAATTACTTAAGTACAAAAACCAATGCATTAGCTAGCTTAGGCAAAGTAACTAAGTAAAGCAATTAGAAAGGGCCTCGGAGTGAGAAGCGCATGCATGCTCGGTCGCCTCGCTCGGAAATCCATCGCGATGCCCCAACTTGCCTCTATTTTCAATTGTTCTCAGAACATTGTACAAAGCTCCAGATAGCTTTTGCTCCACCATGGGCACCTCTAGAAGCATGGCCGACCAGTTGTTGGTAGTGTAGACCACCTGTAGACCACTTACCTTTGCTGCCGAGCAATAAAAGTGGCAGCCACTTTTACTGGTCTACCGACCACTTATTCTGCTACACTTCCAGTTTGCTGTAACAGAGAACAAAAGGGGGCACGACAGTGTATTTGCAAGGTATGTGTGCACAACCATCCTCCCTATCATTTCTTGAGCTCAAGGGAGTGCGGTTCTCGACTCTCGGGCCACCAAACGAGCATTGCAATGCACGATGGCCGAGAAGCCAAGATTGCACAATTTAATGTAAATGAATGCACAAATAACACATAAGGGCCTTAACCTCTATCATGCATGATCAAGAGGATCGGCGACCGAGAAATGAGGCACGTTTCATCACTTCAAGTATGAAACGTCCCTCGTTTCTCGTGTTTGGACTAACACCCTACCCAAACACAATGCAATGAAACATGATCAACTTAACAAAGCTAATGGCATGCAAACTCAAATACAATGCATGCATATGCAAACAACATGCAAACACAATGCAAACAACAACATCCAAACAACATGCTCAATGGACTTAAACCGAATATAGACAAACCTCAATCATGCCCAAAACAATGGCCAAAATGCTGAAATGATGGCATGAAATGCAAAACAGCATGCACATGCTCTAGGCCACCAACTAAACATAAAAGCATAACTCTCAAAAGTGCTCAAGGAGTGACAAATGTGGAAGTGTGACAACACTATAAGCACTGAAATCAAGTATGAAATGGTGCCAAACCACTCAAACAACACAAGTATGGCATGTAAAAGCCCTTAAACATGAAAGCTAGTGAATGGGACTACACAATAGGCATGCAATGCATGGAACAAATGGATGAACCAGCCACAAACAGCTCAAATAGGTCAAAACAAAGACCAAGACATGCTAAGATAGGAGCTCAAAGGTCTAGGCATACATGCATACAAGCTAGGCCACAAACAAGGCAATAATGCATAACCCTTGAAAGCATTCAAAGAGTGAAAGAAGTGAGAACATGGCAATGCTATATGCTCTGAAACAACATGGGAAATGACGTCAAATCATGTACATGTCACAAATAAAACATGCTAAGGGGCCCAAAACTTGAAACTAGCATAGGCACTTGCATTATAGCTATGCAATACATGAAGCACATGGTCAATAGAACCCAAAATAGTCCTAGAGCATGCCAAATCAAGGCTAAAACATGCACGGAGTATAGCCAAAACAAGCTAGCATGAAGAGCCAAAACAACAAGCATGCAAGGCCAACAAGGAGGATTACACTACACCTACCAAAACCAAGTATGAGATGACTTAATTAACAAAAATTAGAGTTATATCATGGCAAAATAGGACCAAATACACACTAAAATGGTGGCCCAAAAGCCTAGGCAAGATGGCATACACAAAGGCTCATATTTAAGGCATAAAGCACAAACCCTCCAATGCATTGAATGAGTGACACATGTGAGTGTATGGCCATGAAACATGCTCTGAAATCATGTATGAAATGATGTTAAATCATGCAAATAGCTCAAGTAATGCATGCTAGTGACTTGGAAACTCAAGGCTAGTGAGCTAGAATGAACTATAGCTATACAAAGCAAGGCATGCATGCCCCCAAAACACTTAAATTAGAGCTTAAGCATGGTAAAACATGAACAAAATCTTCTCAGAGTTGAGCCAAAACATGCTAAAATGATGGTCCAAAAGCATGATGCATGTTAAGCTAGATTGCAAGATTACACTACAAGTGTAGAATGCATGCAAGTGGTGACTCAACCAAGCTAAAACAGAGGTATGTTATGTCAAAATAACACCAAAAACAAGTTGAGAATAAGCCAACACATGCTAGAAAACCATGCTCAAACATGAGACTAATAAGGTAAACATTCAAGATACAAGGAGAGGGGATGACCCTCTCCTATTTGGGACCTCAAAACACACTTTCCACTACTGAAATTCCTCTGAGTTTCAGTGGTGAGAAGGCCAAAAAGAGGTGGTCCCAATAGCTTAAAAGGATAGCACAAAACCAAGGCCAAACAAGGCACAAGAGGGGGTAGACCACCCCCAACACCAACAAGGCCTTAAACAAACATTTAGAACACTTGAAATCAAAACTTTTTGTAGTTAAAAGTTAGGCCTAAATCAGCATGCAAATAGGGCCCAAAGCTAAACAAAAACCAAGGTTTAAGGGTTTAGGAGCTTACCCTTGTAGAACCACTTCAAAGCTGCAACTCCAGCAACCTTTCTGAGTTCAAACCAATCCAAAAACAGCAAAAACAACTCCAAGGTGCCTCAGCTCCAAGAGTATGGTGTTTCACTATGTGTTTATGTGCAAAAGTGTGAAGAATAAGCACTTTCAAGCATAAATAAGAAGAGGAAGAGCAATATAGAGATAGATAGTATATGTATAACTCAAGCAACTTTTTTCAACCTGGAGAAGGGAGAGAGGGCCTCCCTTTTATAGAAAAACAAGCCTCAAGCTAATTGAACAAGCTTGAAGCTAGATGCAATCCCTCTATACACGTGTATGGAGGATGGTTTTGTGCTCACCAGCTGGCACAGCTGGCAAGAAAAAATCTTCAAAAGGATGCAGGAAAGCTGCCGACCACTTGAAGTGGTCGGCCAGTTACTTACATTGGTCGGCCGACCAGTGAAAGTGGTCTTCCAGAAAGAAAAATGGTTGGCTAGGGGGGAGAGGTGATCTGCACCAGGAAATCAAGGTGGTGGCATGGTGGGAGACCACTTTTTCCAACTGCAAACCACTTGTAGACCACCAAAAGTGGTCTACAGGGAAGAAAATTGGCTGGCGGGGAAGAAAAGTGGTTTTCAGGGAGAGAAACTGGTCTCTAACCCTCATTCCACCCTCCAAGCAAGGAAAACAAGGTTTGTGCCAAAAACAAACCAAAAATGATACAAGACAAGAGTCCGGGGGTCGGGGCGCGCAGTCGGAAGCCTCGAAAACTAGTCTACGGGCACCAAAAGTGGTCTACGACCACAAAAAAGTGGTCTACAAGACCTCTCTCTCCCTCCAAGGAAGGGAAAACAAGGTTTGGTTCAAAACCAAACCAAAAAGGAAGCAAGACAAGGCGTTTAACCGAAGGCTCCGGAAACCGAAAACTAGTCTACAAGAGAGAAAAGTGGTCTACGACCACAAAAAGTGGTCTACAGAACTCTCTCTCCCTCCAAGGAAGGGAAAACAAGGTTTGGTCTACAAACCAAGCCAAAACACAAAGAGTTCAGAGGCCCGGAGGCAAGACACTCAGTTGAAAACTTCGAAAACTCGAAACGAGCACAAACATGCACAATCATCGAGCGCTCAAACGACGACGTCTGAGTCTTAAGGTCGGTAAAAAATGGGGTGTCTACAAAGGAAGATTCTCTTTCGTCATTCCATTCAAATGGTTGCCCTTTGCATGTCAGTTGGGTAAGAGGTACAGCTATCCTCAAAAAGTCTTTCACAAACCTCCTGTAATATCCAGCTAAGCCCATGAAGCTGCGGACTTCTATTACATTTGTCGGTGTAGGCCAATTTACAATTGCTTCAATTTTCTATGGGTCCACCGAAATCCCCTCTTTGTTGATAACATGCCCTAAAAGGATAACTTCATCCAACCAAAATTCACATTTCTTCAGTTTGGCAAATAATTTCTTTTCTCTAAGTGTTTGCAAAGCAGTCCTCAGATGTTGTTCATGTTCAAGTCTATTCTTCGAGTATATCAAAATATCATCAGTAAAAACCATAACAAATTCATCAAGGTAGGTCTTAAAAATTCGGTTCATTAAGTCCATAAACGCTGCTGGAGCATTAGTTTCCCCAAATGGCATAACAAGAAATTCATAATGGCCATACTTTGTTCGAAACGCAGTTTTTTCAACATCTTCTACTTTCACTTTCAACTGATGATACCCGAATCTCAAATCAATTTTGGAAAACACTTGTGATCCTTGCAACTGGTCAAATAGATCATCAATACGAGGTAAGGGATATTTATTCTTTATTTACCTTATTCAATTCTCGATAGTCGATACACAAATGCAAGGTTCCATCTTTCTTTTTCACAAACAATACTGGTGCACCCCATGGTGAAGTGCTAGGTCGGATAAACCGTTTGTTAACCAGGTCTTGCAACTGTTCTTTCAGTTCTTTCATTTCAGCAGTAGCCATTCTGTAGGGAGTTTTAGAAATAGGCTGGGTGCCTGGCATAATCTCAATTGTAAATTATATCTCCCTGTCTACAAATTCCTCTAGTAATTCATTTGGAAACACATCTAGAAATTCTCTAATAGTAGGGATACTGTTCAATTCAACATTCACAGATTGTTCAGATAGCTCACAACACAAATAACCCTGGCACCCTTTCCTGATTAATTTACATGCTTTTATTGCAGATATCAAATAAGGTGGAGCCACTACCCCGTTACCCACAAATACAATTTCCTCCTGTTCCAGTGGTTTAAACACAACCCGTTTTGTTACACAATCAATGGTGGCACAATATTTAGTTTAACCAATCCATGCCCAGAATTATATCAAAGTGCCTAAAGTTCAAGGGCAACAAATCCACATACAGAATAACATTCCCAATTCGCATGTCACAAAAACGATATACAGATTCTGTCACGACCCAAACCTGCCCCTATAGGTTTGGCATCGTAACCGGCCAATAATCTTGGGATTACCGAAGGCCTCTAAGACAGATTGTCATAATATTAGGAGCTAGCGGAAGCAAATAACAATATACAACGTCCATTGAGCTGTGTAGACATATATGAGACAGAAAAATTTTAAACTTTTATATACACCTATACACATTACCTTTAAGTTGTCATATATATATACAGATTAGACTAAAAGGGACTTAACCCTATTTACAAAATACACAAGACTTGTTCAACCAAACACGAAAACAAAACTTAAACTTTAAATCACATAGCGATAATCACTTGACATATCCGGAACCTCCACGGGAGGCACATAGGTTAGTTGATAAAACAGATTTTAGGCAGATACCTCTAAGCCTGGTCACGCGCCTAATCACCTACATACATAAATAATACAGTGAGTTAAAGCCCAGTGAATAATAACAGAGTAAAGGGTTTTAATGAATAAGTGCATGATTCGAATTCATAATTGGGCCAGATCAAATTCATAATTTGTCCAGATCATATACAGAAATCATAAGTCATGCTTAAGTTTACGTGATACATCCATTAGCATTAACAGCGCAGATACAAAACAGATGCAGACACGTGAGGGTCACAAATGACCAGTTCTATAAAAGAACCTCTGGATCCGGGTAACAGAACAGAAGCTAAGCCCCCATGACGTAGCCTCCGGTACGGGTAACAGAGTGCTGACAGATTAAGTTCCATAAAGGAATCTCCGATACCGGGTAATAGCTAACAGATATCACATGATGCTAAGGATGTCACGAATAGATATCAGAAATTGGACAATCATTCATTGTACAGAACATATCATTTCAGAAAACAGATCTCATTTTGTCACATAGAAAATAAGTACAGTTAAACATAACTTTACTAAGTTATTACTCACAGATGGCTGCAAAAGCAAATCAGATGGACTGGACATATCAGATAAATCAGGCAGACAATGGCGCGTGACCTACACAAGCACATAACATATACACATTGAAATATAATATTACTCCCTTGATCAAACTTGACTTTCCTAGTCTTTTTCCGTCTAAATAGTCCGAAATTCTACTATGCTTATTCTTTTTCATTTAAATAAACCAGGTTCTTATTTCACATATTCTTTCATTACTAAGCCTTTCTTTTCCAAATAGATTGATCTTTTACTTGGCTTCTTAAACAATTACCACTAGATCAATGATTCATTCTACAACTAACTAATCTATGTTGATTAGTAGCTTATTAATCTTTATTGAGTCATAAATCATGTCTAGGATGCCTTGGAAAGAGATGAGAATAAAAATGTAAACTAAATGCAATTTTCCAAAATATGCTAAAAATGGGTCTCCGATCGAGCGCCACTTTGGTCGCTCGAGCGGACTGTAAAATTTGAAAAACTACTGGAAGCTTGATTTTCACGCTTGAGAGAGACTTTCCTCGCTCGAGCGGACAACGCAAATTCTGAAATTCCAAAATTGCAATTGAAGTTCAAATTTGGTATTCAAAGCCTCAAAACATGTACTTTTGGTACACAAAAATGGAGAACCATTGGATAATTTAGTAAACACTTTCAATTAGAAATCATTCATTCAAAATCATGATCCAATTGTCCAGATTTAGTTTTAACTCATCTTCTTTACATCCACCCACAATTCTAAAATATAAATTAGACTTCCCAACCACATAAATCAATTTCTTAGAAATCCAACTTAACTCAATTTCTAATCAAAAACTTAATTTATAATCATGGGTGTTTTAAAATATATTTAAATTGAATAGAATTCTTAAATTACATCACATGCATGGATTAAATAAAAATTTAATTATGAAATCAAAACTTTAGGATTAATTTCAAATTCTCCATAAACTTGGTTTTCTTAAAACATTTCCTTTGTCTCTTCAAAATATGGACTTGAATGGCTCAATTTCCTTTAAAATTCATGTATTACAAGAAAATACTACAAAATCAAATCAAAACAATTAATCTTCCAAATTAATTTCCACAACTATGAGTCCACTAAATTTCTTACTTAAAACCTTATTTCTTACAAAATCCATGAGACTAATTCCATAACTTTCTTAATTCATGGTGCATGGAGGATTATCTAAAACATGAAATTAAAGTTATAAAACTCTTAGAAAATATTTGCATGTGTGAAATTAGGGTCAAAATTCAAACCAATTACATCCAAAATTCCTTTAATTCATTATTAAGTTCAAAATGTTCATGAATTCATAATTTCCCAAAACTTGCTCTCCTTATACCCAAACATGAAATTAATTCTCAAACTTTCTTAAAGATTCATTGATGCATGTAAAGATGAAGTCCAAATTCATGAGGGATAACACAAATTAAACTTAATTGATAAATTTTCCCAAACCCATTTCCTTAATCTCAAGCTTGACTCAATTTATTTTAACCTCAATTTAATTCATAGTCATAGATATTCCAAAATATGTTTAATTTGAGTTAAACTCTTAGATTACATTACATGCATGGGTTAATAATTAAGATCAAAACCCATATTTATTCTTTAATTCTTCCAAATTACATGCATGTAGAAATAAGGCCCAATTCATGCAAGATTACAAAAATTAAATGCAAAATAATTAATTTCTAAATTTATTTCCATAAATTGAACATAACTACATGAATTCATCATCTTGCTAACTTCTTCTATTTATATGAAATTGAACCCAAGTTTAACAAATTTAAGAAATCATAGTTCATATTCTTGGTCCTAACTTGATTTTACATGCAAACCCAAATCTTAACAATTTATAATTGATCTACAAAACTTTATTTTTAATTCCCTCAAAATTCATCTTAAATCAATTTATATCTATATTATTTAAACAATAGAAGGAAGAGGATGAGATTTCTTACCTTAGAATGATTTTTTCACAATTTTGACTTGAATTTTTGATGTCTCACGAAGCCCTCTTCTTCTCCTTTTTTTTTTTTTTTTTTTTCTTTTTCGATTCTCTCTCTCTCTCTCTGATTCTCTTAACTCTTTTTCTTTACTTCACCAAATGTGTGTTTTGGCCCCAAGGAAATTACCCTCATCTTGAACTCACCAGCACACACGTACACAGTTCACCTTTTGACCACAGCCTTACACGTGCACACACATATACACACACCCACTAATTTGCTGAATACACCCATGCTCATTTACACCCTTTAATTCTAGATTTTTCCATAAATTAATTTGTGTTTAGAATTAATTTAATTAACACTTAATCTTAATAAATCTTGATCAACACATAGTTAAATTAATTATAACAAATCATAAATCTCACATAATTTAATTAGTTTAGTTTGACTTCTATTAAGGCCCAATTAATTATATTTAATTTTATCAATCCGAATCAGATTTTTAGTCAAACTCCCAAAACGCTCCAAATATTAAATTAAATTTATTATCATTATCAATTTTGATTTCCCAAATCATTTAGGCCTTCAATTTCTGATCAGACTCAAATTTCCATCAATAAATTACATATTCAAATTGGATACATCATAATTAAATTTAATTTATAATAACCACAATTCTCAATCCTCATGACTTAATCAACTCCAATTAGGACCTAATTAACCGAATTTCAATTTTACTAAACTAAATCGAATATTTAATTAAACTCCCAAATGAGTCTATAATTAAAATTAAATTGATTCAACTTCTCAATTTTACTTCCTTAAGCCATTTGGACCCTTAATTTCTAATTTCGAAATAACTCTTTAATAGAATCGTATATGGATCAAATCTCACAATTCTCATAAATCCCAAATTAAATTATAATACTCGGCAATTAAATTTCAAATCCTCCTAATTAGTCAAGTACTAATCATTATACGTGATGGGGTCGTTACAGATTCACACAATACAGATTCCCCGGATGGAGTAGATACCAATGTTTTCAAAACCGGACCGGTGAGTGAACCGGAAAAGGAACCGGGTGGACGGGTCACCGGTTTAACCGTCGGGTCAAAGCGGTCGAACCGTGACGTCATAATTAATATTATATAATTAAAAAATATAATTAGAAATTATAAATAAATAAAAATATATATAAATAATCAAATAAAAATAAAATTTGTTGCATAATATTTATTAATAATGTTTTATAAAGTCTTAATTGATAAAAAAAAGTCACTTATTTTAAAGAAATTAAAATTTTTAAACATTCCCTCCAAATAAATTGATTGAATGCTAGATTTAATTTTGGAGGGAAATGAAATTTTCAACTCTCCCTCCAATCAATATGTTTCAAATTATTTGATTGAATCCCACATAGAATTTTGTAGGTTCTCTTTGAAAAATCTTTTCCTATAAATAGAAATAGACTTTCATATTGTTCTCAATCTTTCAATGAGACTCTTCCTTATGAGAAGAGACTCTTGAAATAAGAATTATATATATATAAATATATAAGAAAGAAAGAAAAGAAAGAAAGAAAATTTTTATAAAAAAAAAACCTGACTGGTTTTGGCCGGTTCGACCACTGGGTCACCGGTTTTACCGGTTCGACCAGTGGGTCGCCGGGTTTTCCCGATTTTGGCCCCAATCCGATTTCAAGGGGTTGACCGGACCGGAACTAGGCCCGGTTCCCGGTCCAACCGGTTCGACCGGCCGGTCCGGGTTTGAAAACATTGGTAGATACACATAGTAGATATGGCAATAATTCTAGAGGTCTACTCAGTCTAGATACAAATGCACATATAACGAAAGAGTGTGTTGATTCAGAGTCAATTAACACAAAAGCATCCTGATTACATATAGAAATAGTACATGAGACAACTGCATTAGCATTCCGTGTATCGCCCGGAATAAGGGCGAAGCCTCTCCCTTGCCTCACGATATCTCCGGTGGTAATAGATCTCATAGTATTTCCCGGTTTTGGGATCGATGCAATGGAACTAGCAACTATCTTCCCACTGTTCTGATTATATTCCCTGGCCATATGCCTTGTTTTTCCACATTTAAAACAAGCTCCTGATACATAATAACAAACCCCACGATGCCTTTTACTACAAATATTACACATTGGGGATGTATCTCGGGAAGAATTAGAAGTACTTGAGGAGCCCGTATTTTGCTTCTTCGAAAATTTTTTCTTCAAAAAGAAGCCTTGCCTTTTACTGCCCTTCCAATTTGTTGTTAGTTTAGTCAGTCTGGCTATGTTAGCTTCTGATATTATGGCCCGATCTAGCACCCCAATATAGGTTTCTAGCTTCAAGACATTCACCCTTTCTAAAATATCACTTCGAAGCCCACCTTCAAAATGCCTCGCTTTCTTATAGTCAGTATCGATCACATGTGGTGCAAACCTGGCCAATTTAGTGAATTTGGCCACATACTCAGCCACTGTCATGTTGTCTTGTTTTAGTTCCATAAATTTCAATACCTTCATGTCACAAACACACCGAGGGAAGTACTTATCGTAGAAGACTTCTAGGAATTTCGCCCAGTCAATGTCTTTATGATTTTCACGCATTAACATCCACCATCTTCTTGCTTCGTCTTCTAGCATAAAAGTGGCCAGAAGTACTTTTTGTGTCTCTGAACAAGAAAACACCTCAAACAGCTTTTCAATATCGAGAACCCATGTCTCGACTTTTAACGGATTTAATCCCCCATGGAACTGTGGTGGTTTCATTTTCTTAAACTCTTTGGTGAGAGCTATTATTTGGTCATCATTCTGTACGTCTGGCACGGGTGGTGCCGGAGGTGGAGGTTGTGGTTACTGCCACTATTGTTGCCATTGTTGTTGTTGCCTCAATGTTTCTGCCATTTCCTGAATCAATCTTTTCATCCTATCCGTTCTGGCAGTAGAGGACTCTTCTATTTCATCACCTCTTGTTCTCACTATCTAATTAGATTTGCATTATTCTTTATACAAAAGTTTCACAAGTATGCATATACTAAAGAGCATACATATTCACATAATTCACAATGCAAGTAAATCACAAACATATAGCACATAATCATTTATTTCAAAGCATTTAAACGTAGTCTCAATGTTTACAAATCCCTACTTATCACATAAATGCATCCTAGATCTTTTCTAGATACTTATTGCTCTTTTGGACAAGTGTGTGAGTTATTAACTCATGCTCTGATACCACTCTGTTATGACCCGAATCCGCCCCCATGGGTTAAGGACATAACCGGCCAGTAATCACGAGATTACCTACGGCCTTAAACCAAATCAGATATATTTTAACAGAGTTAGGGGGGGCCAAATGGAAGCAATTTTAAACTTTTGTCCATAGAGTCGTGCTTACATGGCACGTCATAACATTTTACAAACATACATTAATAACTCACATCAAGGAAAGTTAACATGTAAGCTTTACACAACAGGATCGTTCAAGTCATGGTCAGCCAATCAAAACTATATACAACCGTAATCCAAAGTTCTCGCCAACATGACAAAATATAACAGAATAGCAAAAGGGCGAAAACAAGTCTCGTGCGTGAGACGTATGGGTTGACTCTTCAAAACCTTGACCGTTTCACACAAACTTCACTGAGGCTGGGTTTGGACCTCCCTTAGCTCACTTACAGACACATGAATGAGCGTGAGCGAAAGCCCAGTGAATAATATAAAATAAAGAAGTTACACGAACGATATTTAGAACAACATACATCAGACGGCCTTGGGCCCAATTCATATTTCTATCTAGTATATATCTATATATAGGTCAAGTGACTGTGGTTCCAAACACATCAAACGGCCTCAGGTCCAATTCCTTCATACCCGACGGCCTTTGGCCCAATCGTTCATGTCCGACGGCCTTTGGCCCAATTATTCGTGTCAAACGGCCTTTGGCCCATTCATTCGTGTCAAACAGTCTTAGGCCCAATCTTTCATTCATGTCAAACGGCCTTCGGCCCGACCTTTTATATCAAGGGCCTTCGGCCCAACCTTTCATATCAAATGGCCTTCGGCCTGACCTTTCATATCAAACGGCCTTCAGCCCATTTATTTATGAATGTCAAACGGCCTTCGGTCTAATCAATTGTACCCAACGGCCTTTGGTCCAACCATATGGCATAACAAACATTTATCCCCAATTCAAATTAACAAACTTATAAGACTTATATGGGAATAAGCAATTGGACAAATAACGTACTTCAAAATATCTTTACTAAGATATTACTCACAGTGTTCTGCCGGTGGATTTGCCCTGGAGCTCGACCCTACACATTTCATGAACACAATGGGTCACAAACAATTCAATCCGTTCTTAATTCATACATCCCTCTTAGGCTTCTTTCTTATCCTTTTAACTCATTTATAATGCTCAATGCATGCCTAAGAGTGTTTAGAAATGAAAGAGAACGGAAAATGAAACACAGAACATATTTACAAAATTTCTAAAACAGGGGTCCCCGCTCGAGTGTGGGTTCCGCCGTTCGAGCAGACCCTCATGGTCTACAAAAGTACTGGTTACCTTATTTTTACGCTCGAGCGTAAATTCGGACACTTGAGCTAAAAGTCACACTACATGGCTCCCTGCTCGAGCATGAATGTCCCCACTCGAGCGAACATCACTGACTGCAAAACTGCTGGGAGCTTGCATTTCACGCTCGAGCGGCGCTTTTCCCGTTTGAGCGGACATGCTGAATTCTAGGTTTTCCAGAACTGTTCTTGAGGCTCAAATTCAACATTCAAAGGCTTCAAACTCATGATTTGTAATACAAAAACATGGAGGGACATCACCTAACATAAGGACATGATTAATTGGGAGCCAATTGACTAAAATCATGGTTCATTTCTCAAACCATTTCAAATTCTCCAAGATTCAAACAATCAAGCTCTTTACATACATGAATCTTGTATGCATGTACAGTACTAACTTGATTCCATTTCAAATGGTGCAAATGGTGTTCAAAATCATGAAGCTACACAAAATTACTCATGTATGTAAAGTTTGGTGCTCAATTCTTCATATTCAACATGCTTCATGCTTGAATGTGTATAACCATGGCAATTATGCACATGTATGCACATATAAGCTTTCAATTCTTCAATTTCATCTCAATTGATGTTCTTGATCACCCAACTAGCTTGAATACACAAATTTACAAACTTATACTCATGAATTCATACTCAAGTACTTACCTAGAAGCTCTAATCACCCAATTTATGGTTAATTCTTGAGTTGACCTTCAAGAGGATAAAAATCTACCTAATTATACAAAATCTCAAGTACTTATACTCATGATTTTTGTATAATGTGATAGAAAGAGGATAAAAATAAAGAACACAATGATATTTAAAAGTTTTAAATTTACCTAATTATACAAAAATCTAATGATATAGTAAAATCTTGAATTCTCAATAAATTTTTACATTTTCTATAAAATAAAATGACAGTAAAAAATAAAAAAATTGATAGCTATTTTTTTTTTTACTTCAATTTTATGGTCTTTATTGAAAAAAACAAAATCCGATTAAAATTCTTGGCACAGAATAGACATAGATACTTTGATTATAACCATAATTACCAATAATTCTTCTCTACTATACAAACCTGTAAACAAATACATAAACCTCACTAAAATCGAAACCGAAACCAAAACCAAACCAAACCAATAACAGAAAAAAAGAATCACATAGTGAAAAAAATAAATTTAAAAATAAATAAATTTATGGAGTGAGAGAATATTACCACCAACAATTTAAACCTCACCTTATTCAATCTGTTAGCTTCTCCGCCAGTGCCCGTGAAGTCTAGAAGTTGGGATGACTAATCAGATTATTCTTTAAATAAGACTTGAAAATTGATTAATTTGTTTCATTAAGTGATTTAAAATTTTGATAAATATATATCAAAAAAATATATAATTATATTACTAAATCATAATTCAAATTTAGATATTGTCATATTTTTTTGAGATCCACACCTAAATTTTTATTTTTGTTCGGTTTCTATTTCCTTTTTTATTTTTTTTAAGGATGGAGTTGTGGGTTTCTTTTTTTCTTTTTTTTAAAATTTAATTTATCTGTGGTTTCTATTAGTTTTTAATTATTATTATTTAGGTAAGTTATGATGTGAGTTAGATATGTGATAGACATGTGAGTTTTATTGATTTAAAGTATGATGGTAGGAGATATTTTCAAATTAGATTTATTTAAATACACTTTAAAGATTTTTAAAATTTAAAATTAGATATTGAGATGCAAAAGAAAGATTTGAACTGAATAAAGAAAATTTAAATTTATTAATTTTTTCTTTTTGTATATTTGATTTTTACTTTTTTTTGTTATGTTATAATATAATATATAAGATATAGATAGATATCCACAATTTTCATAAAAATATTATCTGATTTTTTGGGAAAGAGAGGAGGAAGGCAAGTTTTAATATATTTTTTTTTGGAAATCGGTCAGAGAGATTAGGATGGAGAGGTTATGAAATATTTTTGTCATCTTTCCATTTGAAATCCATAAATTAAGGGATAACTATTATTTCTAGAATAAATAAATAAATAAATTAGTTAATAGTTTTTTTAAAATCTATTTTATAAATTGAAAAATTAATAATTTTATAAAATTAATTAATTTGTCCCATTAAGTGATTTAAAATTTTGATAGATGCACATCAAAAAATAAATAATTATATTACTAAATCATAATTCAAATTTAGATATTGCTATATCTTTTTGAGATTCATATGCCTTCGTTTGGGAAGAGCTAAAATAGCATGACTTTTTGATTTTTTGGCTATTTTAGCTTGACTTTTTTAGCCTCGTTTGATTTTTGTTTTTGGCTTTTTTGACTTTTGTGAGAGAAAAAAATATAATGATTATGATTTGGATGTGATATTTTGTCTTGTTGGCTTATGTAGCCAATTTTGTCTTTTGTACTTTTTTAGCCAAAAAGCCAAATCCAAACATAAATTATTATCTCCTTTATTTTTGTGTGGTTTCTATTTCTTTTCTTTTTTTTTAAATTTATTTTAGATGGAGTTGTGGGTTTCTATTTTTTTAAAATTTAATTTATCTGTGGTTTCTATTTGTTTTTAATTACTATTATTTTGGTAAGTTATGATGCGAGTTAAATATGTGATAGATATGTGAGTTTTATTGATTTAAAGTATGATAGGAGATATTTTCAAATCAGATTTATTTAGATAGACTTTATAGATTTTTAAAATTTAAAATTGGATATTGAGAGGCAAAAGAAATATTTTAACTGAATAAATAAAAATCAAATTTATTAATTTTATCTGTTTGTATATTTGATTTTTAATTTTTTTTTTGTTATGTTATAATGTAATATATATGATATAGATAGATACTCACAACTTTCATGAAAAATATAAAAAAAAAATGCAAGTTTTAATATTGTTTTTTGAAAATTAGTGAGAGAAATTATGAAATATTTTTGTTATCTTCCCATTTGAAATCCATGAATTAATGAATAATTATTATTTCTAAAATAATTAAATAAATAAATCAACCAATAGATTTTTATAGATAAAATTAGTCTAAGATCCTTATCTCATTTTTAATAATGGAAGAGATCCATAATATTATTTTGGCTTGTTTTGGGAAGTTGGCTTTTAGCCACTTTTTTGGTTTGTAGCAAAAGCCAAAAGTTGGCTTTTTTTAATTTTTTTTCATTTGGGAAGGTGGTTTTTAGCCAAGGGTGAAATTACAATTTTACCCCTCATGAGTCAAAATATGTTACATGGGTGAAGTTGTAATATTTTAAACTAAATATGGATAGTTTGGTCATTTGATTATGATTTGACATCATAAACAAATATTAATCAAAAAAGTCAAAAGTCAATTTTTATCAACTTTCCAAATCATTTGTCTAAAAAAACCAAAAACTTGATTAAAAGTCAAAAAATTACTTTTTACCATTTTCCCAAAATAATATCCCTCAGTTGTCTACTTGATGCTCGATTATCCTCACTTCATCGAACCATTCAGGCAGCCCGAAAACAATAATTGAAGAGCCTTCCACTATTATTCTGTAGCTTTTCACCCAATTGACACCTAACAGAAGAAAACACTCAATTGGAAAGGAGAGGGTTATTCAGATTTGCTTTTAATGCTATAGATATTGCAACCCACCCTAACAACGCTAATTGTTATTGCCAATACCAACATGAACCAAGACAAAAACTTCTCGGCAAGGGTCAAACCATGCCCTTGTTTACTTAACTTCAACGCAATAAGTACTAAAAATGTAAAGCCCAGTGAGACTGCAGTAGGTATGAAGAAACTCAGAGAAATTTCACAAGGAGAGCTTGTATTGCGGACCTTATCACCCTAACATTTATCTTGGAATTCATGCGATGTATTCCACTGCATTTTGTCAAATTTTATTTGTACTTTTTTTAGTTTATATATATATATATATATCATATATGTATATTATAGAATCTATAAACTGTTACTTTCATTATTTCTAAATAATGTAGTTTTTTTTGTGGAAAAGTTGATTTTTTAGATTTTTTTAGTTGCTTTCTTCACAATTTTTCACAGAAAAATTTGTGAAGAAACCCAGAGAAATTCTTTGTGAACAAAGTCAGAGAAATTTCAATTTTCTCTGAACAAAGTCAGAGAAATTTGTAAATAAAGTCAGAGAAATTTGTGAACAAAGTCAGAGAAATTTCAGTTGCGTTTGGTAGAGTTTTGTAATTATGATTTGAAAGTAGGAGTTGTATTTTGAGTTTGCGGGGTTTAGAATTATGATTTGAGTGTAGAAAATTTGTTTGATAAATAGTTTTGAAAAGAGTTTTGATTTGAGTAGGGAATTGTTGATGTGACATTTGATATTTGATACAAAAATTTACAACTATAACTAAACATACAACTCAAAATTATTTTAAAGCACATAAAAATTTTAAAAAATTTCAGAAAATGTTTTTTTCGATTATATAAAAATTAACATATCAAAAAAAAAATCACTATTCCGGTCAACCGGCCGGACGACCGGCCAGGCAAAATTTTCAAAAAAAAATTCTGAAAAGCGCGGCTGAGACAGAGCTCTCTGCAGAACATCATACTTGAATGAAGGTACTGAATCATGATTTCAGAACACAACCAAACACAGCCAATTTTCTCTGAATTTCTCTAGTTTGAACTCAAAGAAATTTCAATTTTCTCTGGGTAATTTTCTCTACCTTGTTTAATTTTCTCTGTGTTATTCAATTTTCTCTTCCCTGTTTAATTTTCTTTGTGTTATTCAATTTTCTCTGATTTGAACTTAAAGAAATTTGAATTTTCTTTGATTTGAATCCAGAGAAATTAAATTCTTTGGAAAGTCTAGAATATCTTTATATTGAATTTCTCTAGGAAGAATTTCCCTAGATTGAAATTTCTTTGGATCAATGTTGAGGAACCTTAAACATTATGAAAATATTGAATGTCCTTCATGCTATAAAATTTTAATACCAAGGACCCTAAAAAAAAATCTCTATTTTTATAATCCATTTTATAAATTGAAAAATCAATAATTTTAGAATGAGAGTTTAAAGCTCTTAGGAGGTTTATCATTAAAAACCCAATTTTCCTTATAAAATATATAGATAAATATATGTACTTATATTTGTTTTAGATATTTTTTTAATATAAAAATTATTTTTTTTAGATTTTTTATAAAAATAATTTAACAATCTTATCACTAACCATAGTATATGGGAAAAGTTAAAAAGAGTGCTGCAATAATTATGAGAGAAGTCAAAAATGTTTGTGGGTTGAGAGAAGTCAATAAATGCAGAGGTTTTTTAAAAAAAATATAAAAAAATTAGAAAATTAAAATTGGGATATTGGAACTTTCACAAGGCTTGTGGGTTAAAAATCTCATTTTTCTTATATAATACTAGCCTATCACCCGTGTTATGCACTTGATAATTATTGATATTTATATTTGTTTTAGATTTTTAAATTATGTTTTTTAAGATTTTTTATAAAAATAATTTAACAATCTTATCACTAACCATAGTGTATGTGAGAAGTTGAAAAGGGTAATGCAGTACTATACATGGATTGTATCTATAATTATTTGTATGAGGAGATTTTAAATGCTAATAAGGGAATTTTGACCAAATCAATAAATGAAGACATGTGGAAAGACATGTAGATTGAAAAAAGTTAATAAATGCTGATAAGAAAATTTTGACCAAATCAATAAATACTGAGTTTTTTTTTAAATAAAAAATAAAAAATTTAGAAAATTCAGATTAGGATATTTTTTTTTATCAGCAAAGAAAAATTCAGATTAGGATATTGAAACTCTTACAGGCCTTGAGGGTTAAAAACCCCCTTTTGCTTAATATATAACTAGAATATCACCCGTGCTATGCACAGATTGTATTTACAATTACCTATATATGTGAATTGTGATTTTTAAATGTTTTTTTTTTTTAAATGTCTTCTTTTTTTTCATTTTTTATATTATATTAAAGTTTAATATTTTGATAATAATCATATGTGTTGGACTTTTCAAGGAATTAAATGTATTTTTTTTATTTATTATATTATATTAAAGTTTAATATTTTGATAATAATCATATGTGTTAAACTTTTTAAGAAATTTTTTTTATGCTTGTTCTTAATGCATTAAAGTATTATTATGAGGGATAATAATCATATGTGTTGGGACTTTTCAAGGAATTTATATGTGTTGGATTTCAAAGAATTTATTTTATACTTGTTCTTAATGCATTAAAGTGTTATTATGAGAGTTGGGAAAAGTTAATAAACGATAAGATTTTTTTTTAAATCAAAAAAATCAGGAAATTTAGATTGAGAGATTGGAGCTCCCACAAGACCTGGGGTTAAAAATCCCATTTTACTTAATATATAGTATAGATATAGACATAGATAATAATATTAGGACATTTGTTTATAATATGAATTTTTTCTATTATTTTGGAAATCATAAATATCCCATTGTCAGCATTTTTTATTTAATAGAATTAACAAGAAAAATAAAATTCTTAACTACTCTCTTATAAAATAATAAAATTATTTAAATTATTAATTAAAATGTATTTCTGATAACATTAAAAATTGTTACTTGAGTTTGATAATTTATTAATAATAAAAAGAATTATTTGTTATATGATTGAAAACTTTAAAAAACAAGATGTAATTTTTAAAATTATAGTAGGCAATCGGTCGAACTTTATTATTATTATTATTCCAAAATTATTGGAGTTCCAAAACTATAGTAGGAAATCGATTGGAATTTTTTTTGTTATTACTATTAATTTACCATACAATATGGGCCTTGTTCTAGGTTTATTTTTTATTTTTTATTATTTTTTATGACAGCACGATTTTGAGTCTTTGGACCAGCTTGTTTGAAAAAAAAAGATTATTTTAATAATTTTTGATTTTTTATAAAAAAATATGTAAAAAAATAAAAAGAGTAATGTAATAATATATGATGATTTTTTTTATTAAAATTAAATATTACCAAACGATACTTTGTCGTTGGTTGTATATTGTTATCTCTTTTATATGCAGGTACCTGGAGTAACAACAGTTTAGTGTTTTTGAGTGTTGTGAGGTTCTAAAAAGTGGGTTGAGTGTTGTGAGCTCATATTATGTGTGTTGTAGCAATGTGTTGGATGTTACGATGGTTAGCCACATAATGTTTAGGCTATGCTCATCTTTCTTTTATTTCTGGACAGGGTTTGCTAATGCTTGCGCTACATGTTGGAATATCCTGCTGGAACATCCGAAGTTCTTTGAGATTTTGATGCAAGTGTGGAGGGCTGCTTGTAGCACCGATGGAGTGAAGAATTTTTTTATTTATGTGTATTTTGTTTATAAAACTGTGTAATTATTTTTGTTTTTATACCTACCTTTGCGGGGTGTGCAAAGATTATGTCTTGCTTTACCAGTTTTGCTGTGATGAATGTTTATGGCCCACATTTTCAATGAGGTCCATGAACATTTTCTCGCTGGTTATTAGTCTCTTTGCCTGTTTAGTTGTTGGGCTGTTGTTTGTTGTCCGGTTCATGTTGGACATTTGTTTTTGATTTTTGCTTACAGGTCTGTTTCCTTTTCTTGTTTGGATATGCATGGTTGCTGTCCATTTTTTTTTCTTTTTTTCCTTTGTATAGTTCTGGGTTAGGCCTGGGGCATGCCCCTTATATTCTTGTGTTAGTTTTTTGTTTTTATTTTATGACTTACTTATCCAAAAAAAAGATACTTTGTCGTTGGTCAATTATTATATCCTAATGTATTGCTGCTAAGAGTAGGTTACGTTTCTAACAATGTAAGATTATATGTACGTACAAACAAGTCCTTTTTTTTGGTTTAGCTATTTAGATATGAAAAATGATTCAGACCTCTAAAAAACGACCACTAATGAAGCTCTAATTTGTCTTTTTCTTCCTCTTCTTTTGTCTTTTACTTCACTATTTTTTTTATATTTTTTTTAATTGCTTGACAGCTCACTAGAGTTGTATGGCTACACCTCTAATTAGAGGTATGCAGCAGCGTTGTTTATATATAGGGTCTACAAGTTTAGATTGCCTAAACAACACAAAACCGGAATCAAATGGCATCAAATCCTTCAAATGATTCCCAACCAATTCATGGTGTTTTAGGAAACCCTAGTAGCAGCACTGGTAGTTCTAATAATGAGAGAGAGAGGAGATTCAACACCACCAAATCTTCCAGCTGTTGCAGACGAAGTTCGAACCGGTACCACCCCTTCACTTCCGATAAGGGAGGAGAGCGTCCCCGGGCAATTCAACCTTCCAGCTCAAGCAGATCTAGTCCTCTCGCAGAGACAAACCGACATGACCTCTATTTTAGAGCCACCAGTCCTTCCAACACCGGAATCACTTCTTATTGATAGGGGTTCTTAATCTCCTTCTATACGGTTTGCCTAATAATGCAGTCATATATCGATGAATATGAAAATTATTGTCTTGTAAATGTGTTTTTTTTTTTTTTTTTTTATGTTAATAATATTATAATGACTATATTTATTACCTCAGGTCTGCATGATGTTGTATAAATCAATGTAAGGATGGCACACGAGATGTATAATAAGCAATTTTAAAGTTTTGTTTGGAATAAATTTTTTTAGGTTGATTTTTTTTAACTATTTTAATCTGATTAAAAAAGTGCTTGTTATAAAATTTTGACCTTTTTTGATTTAGATCGGATGATTGTGAGAAAAAAATTAAATAATTATAATTTAGATATAATATTTCTTTTTAGTTTAATTTTTTAGTTTTTAAATTTTTTGTTTTTTGGGGACTAAATATGCAACCCATACCCCATACGAAAATGACATTATTAGTATTATTATTGTTATTTTATTCTTCTGGATAAAGAATTACAGAAACAAGTCATTGAGTAATTGTACTTTATTTTTAAAATGAAAAATTGCAAATCAATATATATTCTCAAAAATAATTTTACATTATTGATAAATTTTATTAACTTTAGTAATTAAAGTTATATATATATATATATATATTTATAAATTTATAAATATTTAGTGAAGTTTCTACTGATTTGCAACTTTTCCTTTTCAAGACTGCTATGTATTATTATTATTTTTCATCTTTTAGGTATTGGCAAAATATCATTTGTCTGTCTTTATTAATTTTTTAATCTTATATAGACAGATGCTAATACAAAAATATGATA
Organism: Camellia lanceoleosa; assembly: GCA_025200525.1. NCBI lineage: Eukaryota > Viridiplantae > Streptophyta > Magnoliopsida > Ericales > Theaceae > Camellia > Camellia lanceoleosa. The sequence goes on from CM045765.1 coordinate 170,554,250, forward strand.
AAAATCATATAATATTTCTCTTTTAAAATATGTGTTTTGTGTTATTTTAGTATTTAGGTTGATTATAGTTTAGGATTGAGATTATTAATTTATGGGACTTACGCTTCATTGTTTGAATATAAATTTTATTATTTGGATTAGATACAAATGACCATTCTATCTAATAAAATTGACATTTTTTTTAATCATAACACTAATAATGCAAAATATATACAATTGATATAATATATATATATATTTTGATCAGCAAACAAAGGAAGAATATATATATAAAAAACACAAATACATAAGAAGCACCCAACATAGCTAATTGAAACCAGACACAATTGGCTTCAATAAAGCTAGCCCAGAGTCAGCTTCAAAAAAGGCTACAATATTACAGTTAGTGAGACTCCAACTGTAAAACAAAGGCTAGATGGTGAGACTACAACAGTTTGGAGAGACTCCAGAAGGGTTACTAAAGGCTTCAAGATCAGCAAAACAAAGTAATAAAATTAACCTCCAAAACAGAGGAGCAGAAGACTCCAGCAAATAAGGCTCCAGCATCTTTAGATAGAGCATGCAGAATAGCCCCAATTAAGAGAGAGCATCAGCAGAATAACCCCAGCATATGCACAGTAATGACCGAAAAAAAACACCAGCAGATAAGGATTAGCAAATAAGGATCAGCAGAAAAACCCCAATTAAGAGAGAGCGCATCAGCAGAATATCCCCAACACATGCACAGTAATGACCGAAAAAAAACACCAGCAGAAGCACACCAGACAAGCAGCAGCAGAGACTGGAAAAAAAGAAAGGAAAATAGCACCAAAACACTCCAGGAACAGCCCCTAGCAGAGGAGGAAAATAACAACAATAATCTCCATGCACCCCTTCAGCCTACTCCTCTCCGACAGAACTTAATTTGTTGAAAGTTATGCAGAAAATCATTGATTGAAAAGGGCAGCTTCACATCAGCAGCTCTTACCCACATAGCAGTCCTGGTTTTGATTAAATCACACAGACCAAAAAGATCAGGTTGCACCTCTGAAAACAACACCTCATTCCTGTGTTTCCAAATAGACCACAAGGTAGCAATAGGTATCACATTCCAGACTATTCTCTCAAATCTATTACCTGAAAAACCAGCCCAAAACTGTAACACTCCCTCCACTGTTGCTGGCATAACCCACTGAGATCCCCACCATAAAAATATATCAGCCCACACCCGCCAAACAAAGGGACACCATAACAAAACATGATTAACCGACTCCGCTTCAGCTTTGCAAAACACACAATGAGTATTAGCAGCAGCCAGAATGACACCAATCCGCTGTAGGAAAGAGAACGTTTTTAGCCTTTGCCGCCAAGCTAACCATACGAACGCTTTTGCTCTAGGCATAGAGACACTCTTCCAAATCATCTTGGAGATGGTATCAAAATCTATAGATTGAAGGCTTTGTTCACACCACCTATAGACAGATGATACACTGAAACACCCCGATTTTTCAGCCCCCAAACATAACGCATCAACCTTATCAACTCTTAGCTCCGGAGTGGTATTTACCAAATTGACCAAACGAACCACCTCTTCCTTCTCCCAATCCCGGAGCATTCTATTGAAACATACCTCTCAGTCATGTAGGCTCTTTCTTAGTTCAACCACCTGCTTAATTGTTTTCATCCTATCCAGAGAGATACGATATAATCGAAGGAACTCATCCTTTAAACATCTAGCAGCTGCCCACTTATCCTCCCAAGACAGAGTTCTATCCCCATTGCCCACCACTATGCAAGTATTTCTGACAAAGAAACTGTGCAAAGCAGGGGTGGAAGAAGCCACCGAGAGAATATCCTTCCATAACTGGGAATGCATCTGGGTGGTTTCCGTAACTGGATACCACTTGCTGCCTTGGATGTTATATTTCCCACATAAAACTCTCTTCCACAACAACTTTTCATCACCGCCAAACCTCCACCACCACTTAAGTAGCAAGCATGCATTCACATCCCTAAGACTCTTGATACCTAACCCTCCTTTAATAATACTTTTAGTAACTTCAGACCATTTAACCATGTGAATTTTGCTCTTAATGACGGATCCACCCCATAGAAAAGCCGCTTGAATTTTGTCTAGCTCTCTAGCAACTCCTTCAGGCATCTTAAATAAGGAGAGATAATATACCGGGAGGCTAGATAAAACTGCTTTAATAAGAGTTAGTCTCCCTGCAAGAGATAAAAACCTTCTTTTCCAACTGGCCAACTTGACTTTGACTCGATCCACAACAGGCCTCCAAGTCTTCAATCTTCCTGGATTGGCCCCAAGAGGCATCCCAAGATACTAAAATGGAAGCTTTTGACACTTACAATTTAGCCTACCAGCGACTTCCTCCAGCCAGGCTTCTTGAACTCCAATGCCAGAAATCACACTCTTGTGGTAATTGATCCGGAGCCCAAACATCACTTCAAAGCATCTAAGAATTCTCTTAATATTCACCACTGCCTCCCATTCTGCCTCACAAAATATAATAGAATCATCCGCAAATTGAAGATGGGACACTGAAACTTCGTTCACCCCAAGAACAGCACCCTTGAATAGATTTAAGTCCCTAGCCCTGGTCAACAAGATGTTAAGGCCCTCAGCTAGCATATTAAAAAGGAAATGGGAGAGAGGATCCCCTTGCCTAAGGCCTCAAGATGGGCTAAACTCTGGTGTGGGGGAACCATTCACAAGAACTGAGACTCGAGTATTCGATATACACTCCTGCACCCAAGTCAGCCATTTTTCTCCAAAACCAAAATTCTTCATCATAGATAGCAGAAAGGACCAATTAACTGAGTCGTAAGCCTTTTGGAAATCAAGTTTCAGTATAATACCACGCTTTTTAGTCTTCTTCCACCAGTCAACAATTTCATTGGAAATTAAAATCCCATCTAGGATACTTCTACCACCCACAAACGCTGACTGCTCTTCACTAATAATTCTAGGCATCACCATCTTTAACCGGTTAGCCAATACCTTAGAAAGAATCTTGTATACAGACCGATTAGACTTATTGGCCGATAATCCCCAAGACTAATAGGATTGTCCTTCTTAGGCACTAAAGTAATGAAAGAACTGTTGATCACACCCACCAATTTACCATACCGATGAAAATCCTGCATAAACTGGATTACCTCTTTCTTCACAACCTTTCAACATTTCTGATAAAACAACATGTTAAATCCATCTGGCCTCGGAGCTTTATTACCATCACAACTTCTCACTGTTGCCCAAATTTCTGCCTTAGAAAATTCTGCCTCAATGTATTCCACTGCTGCTATGCTACCAATAGATTTAAAACTTCCCACCAATTTTGGCCTTGAACTCCACACTTCCATGAAAAGTGCTTTGAAAAATTGAAACACTTCATGCTTAACTCGGACTGGCTCATCATAGACAATTCCATCAAATTTCAAAGAGCCAATAGCATTTCTATTCTGTCTGCAACTTGCCATGACATGAAAAAATCTGGTATTTTTATCCCCTTTGAGCGCCCAATTTTGCCTTGATTTTTGAAGCCAAATCCATTCCTGTATTTTACTTAGTTTCCACACCTCGTCTCTAATACTTTTATATTACAAAACAAACATAAACAAGAGAGAATTATGTATTTGATTAATCCATAACTAATTTTATATTAATCTCATAAATTGTTAGTTGATTGTGCAGTAAAGTGGTTCCTATGGTTTAAGTCGTTAGTGCTATGAGAAAGTATTTTATGCTAGAAATAGGGCTATTTTTGGAAAAAAATTGCACATCAGCAAAAACAAAAGAAAGGTTAATTATACTTTTGGTACCTCTAAAATATGCGTTTCGTATTAATTCGGTCATAACATTTCTTTTGCTTGTTATTATTTAGACGGGGTTCTAACATTTCAATTGTGTCAATTTATTTAGTTTTTTTTGTTTTTGTTTTTTGGGTATACAGTTGTCTGTTTAAAAATAAAATACCTATTATTCTGAAAATGAATACTGATTGGGGACTACTTTAACACACATTTATGATGCCTTCTTAGGTGGGACAAGAAAATGCCCTTCCAAAATCCAGTCAATAAATGATTTGAAATATTAAAGATGAAAAACATATAACTTAGGGACAAAAGTATAATTGGCTCTTTATTATGTGTTTTTTTTTGAACGGCAAAAAATAAGCTTTATTGATGAAAAACATAACGAGAATTATAATTTACATCAATAAAGATGAGGGTGCAAAAAGCATCACAGTGAAACATTTGGATCCCAACTAGGTTGGCACCTAAACGCACACCAAATCATCTGCTAGCACACACTCAAGAAAAAACAAAAAGGCAACAAGAGCACAGCCAACTCAGCATTCAATCAACTAGCAAACCCATAAACTCTGCCAGATGCCATCCCCAACCACAGCCAACTCAGCATACATGGTAAACCCAGAATCGCACACAATCAATCCATGACAGCCCAACAAAGCACTCCACCAATTATCATCCATAAACTGTGACTTAATCATAACATATGGCACTATGAATTTCATATCAGCAAACTGCCCAGCAGAACAGATCAGATTGGCAGCTGATTGTATTTAACTACAGCCCAACAAAGCACTCCACCAATTGAGCAGCAGTATGTAGCAGCAATTAAGATGAGCACAGAGCAGAGCAGAGCAGCCCAAAACAAATTCAACACTATACACCATCACAGCAGCTAGCCTGCTTAGATCACTCCAGCAGCAGACCTCCCAGCAGACCTCCTATCCCAGCAGACCTCGTACCCCAGCAATCCCCATCCCAACAGACCTCCCAGCAGCAAGCCTCACACTGAGCAAACACAGACCAATGCAAAACACAAACCAGAATTTGATTATGGACTGGAGTAGTCCAGACCAAAACAGAACCATCTTTGCTCGTAACACCACGATCTGAGAACGACTGTTGCAGTTGTTCACAATATCCATAAGCGGAAGTAACACGAAAGACAGAGCCAAGATCTTTGCTCCACATCGCCTTCGCACTTTAATGACCTCACACTCCTCAAAATTTGGATGAACACCATTAAAGATACAATCATTTCTTACTTTCCAGATGGACCAAAGCACGGCCAAAGGCATGGCCTTCCAGATCACCCTATTTTGTTTTTTAGCCTTGAACCAACCCACCAATCTAAAAGTCGATTACGCAGAACCAGTTGAACCCACTACAATCCCCACCAATTTAGCATGTGTGACCAAACCTTCCGGACAAAGGGCAAAGAAGAAGCACATGATTTACACTCTCCACTTCTTTATTACGTAAAATGCAGCTCACATTTGCCTCATCGGATAGAACTCTAATTCGTTGCGTAAAATTTGGAGGTCTTAAGCCTACCTTTCCATGCCAACCAACCAAAGAATTGCGCTCTAGGTGAAAAAACATTGTTCCATAATGATCTGCAACCTTACACACCGAACCTAAGGAATTATCGCACCACTTATAAGCAGAGGACACAAGAAAATTACGATGGATCTGCTTTCCAATGCAAAGTGCTGACCACGATTTCCACGAAAGACTTTCAGTCTATTCAAATCCTCCACCTCCCATTGAAAAAAGTGATCTTCTAAAATTGAGGTTCCACTCCCTCACTATTTCTTTTGGTATGCATCACATTCACGAATTAAACTTTTCCAAAGACAAGGAATAAAGCCTAGGAAAACTTCCATCAAGCGGACATTATTGCACCATGTACCTCTCGAGCAGTATTTTTCCCATCCCCAATCAGGGCGAAATTTTCTTTAAAAATTGCACCGATCAGTCTGGTTCTAGCAATACCCAAAATGTCACCCATAAGCATGAGATCTGGGGTTATCAATAGGTTCTGGACACCACCCTACACCCACCGATTGTATTTGTTATATATCACTGTTTCACGAGCATTAGGTTCCGCCCCAAACCGCCACCACCATTTCAATAAAAAGCACTCATTCATAAGTCTTATCCTTTTAACCCCTAGGCCCCTCATTGTTTGCTTTTGGAAATCTCCTTCCACTTGACCAAATGTATTTTCCTACTAAAGCCATCCCACCCCATGGAAAATTGGATTGAATTGACACAAGTTCTTTAGCGACCCTATTTGGCATTTTGAACAAAAATAAATAGTAAATGGGTAGGCTAGTCAACACAGATTTAATCAAGGTCACCCTTCCAGCAAAAGAGAGAAATCTTCTCTTCCAAGAGGCAAGTCTTTGTTTGCATTTGACTAAGACTGGCTGCCAAGTCCTCTTTCTCCTTGGGTTTGCACCAAAGGGGAGACCTAAGTACTGTAGAGGCAAACTTTGATGAAGACAATTGAACTTATCAGCAAATTCCTTGGATGCTTCATTTGTTAACCCAACTCCACACACCACACTCTTGTGGTAGTTAATTTTAAGTTCGGACACCACTTCAAAACAACGCAAAATCCTCTTTAAGTTGTTAACCTCCCCCCAATTCGCTTCACAGAAAAGAATTGTGTCGTCAGCGAATTGCAAGTGTGAGATCCTAAAGGCACTTGAACCAACTGCTGCCCCTTTGATCAACCCCAACTGTTTTGCTCTTTCCAGCAGGATATTCAGGCCCTCCACCACAATGTTAAAAAGGAAGGGTGATAGAGGGTCACCTTGTCTAAGTCCCCTTTGCGGGCTAAATTGTGAGGTTGGCGAACCATTTACCAAAATAGAGACTCTGGCTGTTGAGACACACTCCCTCATCCAACTGATCCATTTAGCCCCAAAACCAAAATTTGAGAGCATAGTGAATAAGAAGTTCCAATTAATTGAGTCATAAGCTCTTTCAAAGTCTAACTTTAGAACAATGCCCCTCTTTCTATTCCTCTTCCAGCCTTCCACAATCTCATTGGCTATCAACACCCCATCTAAGATGTTTCTGCCCCCAATAAATGCTGATTGCGCAACACTAATAATTCTAGGCATCACAGTTTTGATTCTGTTGGCTAATACTTTTGCCAAAATTTTATACAAGGAGCCAATGAGGCTAATAGGTCGGTAGTCGTTCAAACCAGAGGGGTTCTCATTCTTCGCAATCAAAGCCACAAAGGAGCTATTAATACCCTTGAGCTATTAACACTAATAATTCTAGGCATCTCAAAAGTTTTATTCAGACCATTCTCTAAATGAAGAATGGTCTGAATAAAAATGTAACAAATCTGATTCATAAGTTAAGAATATGCAACTCCGTAATCAGATGTCAAAAACTACTCTAGGTTCAAAATCACACAATCCATCCTATTGTGTTAATCACTAAAATTACACAAAATTAACAACCAGCAAGGTTCAAAAGTCGTACCAATTTCAACACCGAGGCCTTACATCCCGGGGACAAGGACGTTAGAGGCGAAAAGCCACCTCATAGTCTCGCGTCAGTACCGCTAGTCATTGTCATGCAGATCTTCATCGATATCCATCGGATTCCCATTACCAAAAGCCATATTCGCAATACTCTAATACTAGCACTACTTAGGTTACTCACGCTCTGCGATAACGCCGCTATCGCTCTTGTTACAGTCCTTGGGCGTCGATAGCTTCACGTGGTCATTGATTTTCCGTGGAGGATTTCGATGAAGAGATGAAACAACCGACACTATGCTTCTTGAGCAAGTTTTCTCCATCACTAGAGTCGCCTTCTTGAGCAGGTCTCTTTCTAGGAAGCATAAAGTGCAACAAGCGCTAAAAGCCCACAAAATCCCATCGATACGATCAAAAGCGAAATGAATTGAACAAATTAAGATCAAAAGCGGTGGTTATACACCAATCCAAAAGCGATCGGTCTTTGTGACTACAAACCCTAACCCTAACCTCCTAATTAGTGTCATATTGAAATCGATTCGAGAGGAGAGTTGGGAAGAAATGAAGATTAATCAAGAGAGAGAAAGGATCATTAGAAGAGAGGGATTAAAGAACGTACCGATTGGAGCTCTGGCGCGGAAACGAATGGAATCTGAGAGAGAGAGATTGAGAGATGGACACAACAGTGTTTAGCTTTTGGTTTTGGCATTGATCGAACGGTGTTTTTACGTTTTTGAGAGAATTTTTTGCAAGCGTGTTTTGTGGTCATTTGGAGAGAGAGTTCAGAGAGAGAGAGGTGAAGGGGTGTATCCGTATCCTTATGGATTTGTGATTTCTAGGGTTTTGGAGGCAGAGGGGAGAGAGAGAGAGAGAGAGAGAGAGAGAGAGAGAGGAAGTGAAGAGTTTCTGATTTGGATCGAGTGTAGAGGAGTCTGTGAGGTATGATCTGTTGATGATGAAGAGTAGGAGGTTAGGGTTTCTGATTTGGGGGGTTGAAGAGATGCGATTTTTATTTTATTTTTTTTGGTTGTTTGGCGCTCAAAATTTCTATTTTGGCACCCATTTTTATTTTATTTTTATTCACGACAGAATTTGCGTGTCGTGGAAAGTAAAACATTTTTAACGGCTAGCATATGTGCGTCATGGAAAGTGTATTTTTTAACGGCTGACTTTTTGTGCGCCATAAAAAGTGTAATATTTTTAACGACTGACTTTTTGTGCGTCGTGAAATGTTTAATATTTTTAACGGCTGGTGTACGTGTGTCGTATATAATTTATGTATTAACGGCGTGCCATATGCACGTCGTAAAAAATTTTATTATTTACGACTAATATTGTAAGCCGTAAAAAAATCATCATTTTTAGCATTCACGGCCTACGCAATAGACACGTCGTGGTTGAGAAATTATTTATGACATGCAAAAAAAGCAAGTCGTAAAAGTGAGAAATTGCATTTATTGTATGTCGTTAATGTGGAGTCGTAAAAACTCACTTTTGTTGTAGTGTCATAACTTACCAAAATAATAGTAATTAAAAACAAATAGAAACCACAGATAAATTAAATTTTAAAAAAATAGAAACCCACAACTCCATCTAAAATAAATTTTAAAAAAAAATAGAAACCACACAAAAATAAAGGAGATAATAATTTATGTTTGGTTTTGGCTTTTTGGCTAAAAAAGCACAAACGACAAAATTGGCTACATAAGCCAACAAGATAAAATATCACATCCAAATCATAATCATTATATTTTTTCTCTCACAAAAGTCAAAAAAGCCAAAAACAAAAATCAAACGAGGCTAAAAAAGTCAGGCTAAAATAGCCAAAAAATCAAAAAGTCATGCTATTTTAGCTCTTCCCAAACGAAGGCATATGGATCTCAAAAAGATATAGCAATATCTAAATTTGAATTATGATTTAGTAATATAATTATCTATTTTTTGATGTTCATCTATCAAAATTTTAAATCACTTAATGGGACAAATTAATTAATTTTATAAAATATTAATTTTTCAATTTAAAAAATAGATTTAAAAAAAACTATTAACTAATTTATTTATTTATTTATTCTAGAAATAATAGTTATCCCTTAATTTATGGATTTCAAATGGAAAGATAACAAAAATATTTCATAACCTCTCCATCCTAAACTCTCTCACCGATTTCCAAAAAAATATATATTAAAACTTGCCTTCCTTCTCTCTTTCCCAAAAAATCAGATAATATTTTTTATGAAATTGTGGATATCTATCTATATCTTATATATTATATTATAACATAACAAAAAAAAAAAGTAAAAATCAAATATACAAACAGACAAAATTAATAAATTTAAATTTTCTTTATTCAGTTCAAATCTTTCTTTTGCATCTCAATATCTAATTTTAAATTTTAAAAATCTTTAAAGTGTATTTAAATAAATCTAATTTGAAAATATCTCTTACCATCATACTTTAAATCAATAAAACTCACATGTCTATCACATATCTAACTCACATCATAACTTACCTAAATAATAATAATTAAAAACTAATAGAAACCACAGATAAATTAAATTTAAAAAGAAGAAAGAAAGAAACCCACAACTCCATCCTAAAAAAAATAAAAATAAATAAATAAAAAGGAAATAGAAACCACACAAAAATAAAAATTTAGGTATGGATCTCAAAAAAATATGACAATATCTAAATTTAAATTATGATTTAGTAATATAATTATCTATTTTTTCGATATATATATTTATCAAAATTTTAAATCACTTAATGAGACAAATTAATCAATTTTCAAATCTTATTTAAAGAATAATCTGATTAGTCATCCCAACTTCTAGACTTCACGGGCACTGATGGAGAAGCTAACAGATTGGATAAGGTGAGGTTTAAATTGTTGGTGGTAATATTCTCTCACTCCATAAATTTATTTGTTTTTAAATTTATTTTTTTCACTATGTGATTCTTTTTTTCTGTTATTTGTTTGGTGTTGGTTTCGGTTTCAATTTTAGTGAGGTTTATGTGTTTGTTTACAGGTTTGCATAGTAGAGAAGAATTATTGGTGATTATAGTTATAATAGAAGTATCTATGTCTATTCTGTGCCAAGGATTTTAATCAGATTTTGTTTTCTTCAATAAAGACCATAAAATTGAAGTAAAAAAAAATAGGTATCAAATTTTTTATTTTTTACTTTCATTTTATTTTATAGAAAATGTAAAAATTTATTGAGAATTCAAGATTTTACTATATCATTAGATTTTTGTATAATTAGGTAAATTTAAAACTTTTAAATATCATTGTGTTCTTTATTTTTATCCTCTTTCTATCACATTATACCATTTCTGGTACTTGTTAGTTTGTTAATAATAATTCAATTAATTGAAAATAAAAGCTTAATATATCTTTTCGTATATATTATAATTAATTTGTTACAGGTATAATTGTATATAATAGCATAATATATAGGGATAATATCTAAATATAATTTCTATTTTTTTATGTGATTAAATAGTCCATCTTAAATAGTATATAAAAGAGTTAGATGGCTTCTTTTATCTCTAAAAAACTCAATCTATTTTTTTTATTTTTTATTTTTTAGATTGAAACATCAATTGTTTATGTCTATGCAACAAAACTAATAAACACATATCCAAAAGCTACACAATTTTTTTCTTTTTTTCATATGTAGGATATTTACAAATGGAAAATATTTGACACTTCAAAATTTTTTTCATAATCTATAGCACTTGTGCCTTTTAAAGCTTTTGGTAAAAATATTTGGACCCTTCATTTTATTTTGGGAACCTTTGGTGTGTTTGTTGGAAGTCCCACATCGGTTTTGGGAACCTTTGGTATGTTTGTTGGAAGTCCCACATCGGTTAGAAGACACATTTTAAGGTGGACAAACTTCTATATATAGGTGCAAGTGCATAGGGTTAGCTTATCAACTTCCATGGTTCTTTCTTGGTTTAATAAGCCATTACGAACCGAGCTTGAGTTATAAATTTTAGTTGTGCCGAGCTGGATTTTGGCCATAATTCCATTGGGATTTCGGCCATAGTTCCTTCGCCAAAGTTGTGTTATTTCTCGAAGGCTTTGTGGTGTGTGGTGGAGATCGAGTTTCAACTCTTTTCATCTTCTCCGTTTGAGCTTCGAATTTGAGGTAGGGATAACCTACTCCTCTTTATGAGCTTTATCTTTAAATTTTAGCATTTTGATATGTTGGGGGTTGTTGTGCAATTTTGGGAAAGTTTAGGGCTTTTGTGCAATTTTACAAAAGTTGGGATTTTATTTATAATAACCCTATATGCATGTTTAGCATAGAGAAATGTTAGAATTGGGAATGTATGGGATTAAAGGGTGTAGTTGAATTTATTTATCGCTCACCTAATTGAAATGTTGATATATTATCCATGTTGTGCATTTATTTTCTGTTTAGAAATAACTGCTTTGGGCTATCGGTGGAGGATAGTCTTGATTGTTGTAGACAATGCATGATGATTAGGCAAACGAAAACTAATAAATGGAATGTGTCATAGAGTATGATGGTTGATAGAATACATTAACTTTATGTATTGATTGATGTGTATATGATATGTGTTTATATGCATGGTATTATATGGGAGGAGATAGGGGATGTACTCCACGGTTTAGGGGAAGATAGGGGATGGACTCCTAAACCGGATGTTGTGTCGGAGGAGATAAGGGATGTATTCCACGGTTTAGGGGAAGATAGGGGATGGACCTCTAAACCGGGTGTTGTGTGGGAGGGGATAGGGAATGGACTCCGTAGATACAACTCATATGTTTGTCTTGGGAAGTGTGATATAGTTCTTATATTTATCAGTGGAAGTGTTGATATAGCACATATGCTTATCTGTTGATGTGTTGATATAGCTAGTATGCTTATCTATTGTGAAATGAGGAAATGTTTAATATGAATTACTGTCTCATATCGGTTATTTGGTCAGGTTCTGAACCATGGTTATGAAGTGAGAATTGAAAAGGAATAAAAAAATGAAACTGTAATGTGTTATAAAAGAATGTAAAAGTGTTAACCATCTATCAAACTGTTAATCTTTTAGTCATTGTTCATAGTCGGTTTAGTGTATTTCTACTGGGCTGTTAGCTCACCCTATAGGGGAATATCATTTTCAGGTACAGGTAGCATGCCACCTCCAAGGGTATAGCTTGGGAAGCTTAAGGCGGGCAGACTTTATTGTCTTTCTTTCTTTTGATGTATTACATGTGAATTCAAGCCATAGGCTTAATGTGTAATTAAGTTAGTACTCTCTTTTTGTAACCAAGTGTTAACTTGGAAAGTTGTAAGCCCGTAGGGCATTTATTTGTTGTTAACATGTAATACTTTTCGTAATGAACTACTCTGATGAATAGAAGGATGTTGATCTTTTATATATCAATGCATGTCAATAATGTGGGTTTAATGTTATTATTTTGAGGGCATGACAACTGGTATCAGAGCGTACCAGGTTTGAATACTTTGGGTACGTGGGAAGTGATTAGTATCACAATGGGTTCGTCTCGTTTGATAGAGACTTAGCTGTACTGTTATATGCTTACATGATAACATGCTTATGTGATTATGTGGGTATGGAATTTAATTTCTAGGATGTTGATTGGATCCTTGGGTTTCTGTGAGTCTTGTTAGAAAAGCACTTGATCAATGCTGTTTCTAACCGGAACTCTAGTAACGCCTCGGGACTATCATTATCCGGAAAGGAAATTCGTGAGTGCTTATGTGTTTATATGCTTACATGGAGTGAATTAAAGTTGTCCATGCATTAGGACGTGAGTGTTTAGTTTCGACACGTTTATGAATATGCTAATGTTCTTCGTTTCCTTTATTAGGATGTCAGGATGGGGACGAGGACGTGGTAGGCGTGGTAGACACAGGAGGCAGAGGTGCCTATCTGGATGAGATTCCGGCAAGACAGAGGGAGTTGGTGCCAATGTGGCGAACCAATGAGTCAAGAGCTATGGGCGCTTTAGCTCGAGAAATGGCAGGGGCTTTGAGGGAGTCTATGAATTTGTTGAGGGCGGAGAATCAAGCCCGAGAGAACACCGTGGAGTCAAGGTCTACTTTTCTTACTCGGGAATTTTTGCGGGCCAAACCAGACGAATTCCATGGTGGCCCCGAGCCCAAGAAAGCAGATGAGTGGCTCGAGCAAACAGTGAAGACATTCGAGATGCTTCACATCGAGGATAGTGAACTAAGAGTGACCCTGATGCGGGTCAGTGGTGGAAGTATGCCAAAAGTAGAGTAGAGCCAACGTGGGAAGCCTTTGTAGTTGCTTTCCAAGATAAGTATTTACCTCCCGCTGCTAGGGAGAGATTGAGGCAAGAGTTCAAAGACCTCAAACAGCTCGACATGACGGTGGCCGAGTTCGAGGCAATTTTCTCTAGTTTATCTAGATTTGCACCGGAGTTGGTGGCAACGGAAGAGCGCCGTTGCATTGAATTTGAGAACAGATTAAAAAATAAAATTTTCTTTAAAATTGTTGGGAACATGATTTGAAACTATGACCGCCTTGTAGAGTCGGCGGCATCCATAGAGGTGTCTGTGCAAGCTGAGGAGGAGAGGCTTCGGAGTTCAAGGTCTAGGGGCCAAGAATCTAAAGGAGACTATAAACAGAATAAGAAGAGCAAGGGTAACTTTTCATCCCAATCTCAACCACATCAGTCTCGATCGACTTTTCCGATGCCAAGTGTAGGCTCTGGGAGAGGTAGTCAGGGAGGCTTGACGTGTTTTGCATGTGGCCAACTGGGTCACAAGGCTTCGGTTTGCCCACAGAAGGGCGGAGGACAGAGAGCAGCATCATCTTCGGTTCGATCTCAGAGCCAGAGTCAGGGTAGAGACCAACCGTTCTCGTGTTATCAGTGTGGTCAGGCAGGGCACATGAAGAGGTTTTGCCCGTAGTTGAGTGGCACATCTGGTGCATCTAGTTTGAGGCAGACTCAGAGTCATCAGCCAGCTCAGTCAGTTCAGGCCTCGAGGGCCAATCAGGGGGCTTCATCGTCCCAGTCTGTGCAGCAGTCTTATGCTCCTAGAGGTGAGCAAGTGGATCAGGGGACTGCAGGGCGCGTGTATCTTTATTACAGAGGATCTAATGCAAACTCCGTCAGTTGTGAGAGGTACCTTTCTGTTTTGCAATTCGGTTGCTAGTGTGTTGATTGATACGGGCGCATCTCATTCTTTTGTATTTGCTGCATTTGCATCTGTGTTAGAGTTGGAGTTAGCACTATTGGCATCTCCTATTTGTGTTGTGTCACCTATCGAGGGTGAGTTGATTTTGAAACACGGATGTAGAGGTTGTGATATAGAGGTCGCCGATCATAGGCTTCCGTTTCCTTTTGTGGTTATGCCCATGAAGGGCTTTGATGTTATTTTAGGTATGGACTGGTTATCGTCATACCGGGTAGTTATTGATTGCTACCGCCAGAGGGTCACTTGTTGTACCGTGAGCGGGGAGTGTTTCCATTTCTTGGGGGACCAGGTTGGTAGTGTTTTGCCACCGGGGTATGATCCGCGAGGGCGGAGTGAGCTTAGCGGTCTACTTGCTGGCTTTGCGAGTGGCGAGTGTGATGAGACCCAGATTGTATTGCCGAGGGTAGTTTGTGAGTACTCGGACGTCTTTCCCGAGGATCTTGTTGATTTGCCACCTCATCGAGAGATTGAGTTCTCTATTGATCTAGTGCCCGGCACGGCGCCGATTTCTATGGCACCTTACCGTTTTGCCCCAGCAGAGTTGGTTGAGTTGAAAGTTCAGCTCCAGGAAATGTTAGATAAGGGCTTCATTCGCCCTAGTGTTTCGCCATGGGGAGCACCAGCCCTCTTTGCTAAAAAGAAAGATGGTGCCTTGAGATTGTTTATCGACTACCGGAAGTTGAATCGGGCTACGGTTAAGAATAAGTATCCTATGCCCCGTATAGATGATTTGTTTGATCAGTTGAAGGGTTCCCGTTGTTTCTCTAAGATAGACTTGAGATCGGGTTACCAACAGTTGAGGGTCAGGGAGGAGGATATTCCGAAGACGGCATTCCGTACGCGGTATAGCCATTATGAGTTTCTGGTGATGCCATTTGGACTTACTAATGCACCGGCAGTCTTTATGGACTTGATGAACCGGATCTTCCGGGAATTCTTAGACCGTTTTGTGGTCGTTTTCATGGACGACATTCTGATCTATTCACCTTCAGAGGAGGAGCACGAGAAACACTTGAGAGTGGTGCTTAAGTTACTTAGAGCCCATAGGTTGTATGCCAAGTTTGGGAAGTGTGAGTTCTGGTTTGGGGAAGTCAAGTTCTTAGGCCATCCATGTCAAGGCGGTCAAGGTGATTGGGCACGCCAGAAGAATGTGTTTGAGATCCGCAGTTTTCTGGGATTAGCTGGGTATTACCGTCGGTTTGTGAAAGATTTCTCCAGATTAGCTTCACCGTTGACTAGACTGACTCGGAAGGGAGTCCAATTTGTATGGAGTGAGACTTGTGAAAAGTCATTCCAAGAGTTGAAGGTTAGATTGAGCACCGCTCCGATTTTGATTATTCCGGAGAGAGGGTTGAGTTATGCGGTTTATTGTGATGCCTCACGAGAGGGTTTGGATTGTGTGTTGATGCAGGAAGGGAAAGTGGTAGCTTATGGCTCACGTCAGTTGAAAATACACAAGAAGAATTACCCTACACATGACCTAGAGTTAGCATCTGTGATCTTTGCCTTGAAAATCTGGAGGCACTACCTTTATGGTGAGAGATTCGAGGTGTTCTCGGATCATAAGAGTCTGAAATATCTGTTTACACAGAAAGACTTGAACTTGAGGCAAAGGAGGTAGATAGAGTTTATTGAGGACTACGACTTCGAGTTGCATTATCATCCGGGAAAGGCCAATGTTGTGGCCGATGCCCTTAGCAGAAAATCCATTAGTGATGTAGCTTGTGTAGCCATCCGGGAGTGGGAGATGTTGGGGGCACTTGGCGAGTTTGATTTGCATCTGGGTGAATCTGTTGAGGCTGCGGCCTTGTTTTCTGTTGTTGCGCAGCCTACACTTGTGACTCGAGTGTTAGAAGCATAGAGAGGTGACCTTGAGGTAGAATCCCTCCGAGAGAAGATCTCCAGTGGGAAAGTTGAGAAGGGTTTGACGGTGTATCCCGACCTGAGTGTGAGATACCGAGACCGTTTGTTTGTGCCAGAGTCTTGCAGAGAGGAGGTACTCCGAGAGTTTCACCATTCGCTTCTTGCGGTGCATCCGGGAGGCACCAAGATATATTAGGATTTGGGTCGCCAATTTTGGTGGCGGGGTATGAAGAGAGATGTGGCAATTTTCGTGTCTAAGTGTCTTACTTATCAGCAAGTGAAGGCCGAGCATCAGAGGCCAGCGGGTTTGTTGTAACCCTTGCCTATTGCCAAGTGGAAGTGGGAACATGTCACTATGGACTTCGTTGTAGGTCTTCCAAGGACTCAGCGGGGTAGTGATGCTATTTGGGTGGTTGTAGACCGGTTGACTAAGTCGGCGCACTTCATTCCTATACGCGTGAGAGATTCGGTAGATCATCTTGCCGACTTGTATATTCGAGACATAGTGAGGTTACACGGAGTCCCAGTGACGATCGTCTCAGATAGAGATCCTCGTTTTACTGCAAGGTTGTGGCAGAGTTTGCAGAGTGCCTTGGGCACTAAGTTGACCTTTAGTACAGCTTACCATCCTCAGACTGACGGGCAGTCCGAGCGTACTATTCAGATCCTTGAGGATATGCTTCAGGGTTGTGTCCTTGAATTTAGTAGGACGTGGGAGAGGCATTTGCCATTGGTGGAGTTTGCCTATAACAACAGTTTCCAGTCTAGCATCGGTATGGCACCGTTTGAGGCCTTGTATGGCCGACCGTGTAGGTCTCCAGTTTGTTGGGCTAAGGTGGGTGATGCACCTTTGTTGGGTCCAGAGTTGGTGAGGGAAACAACGGAGAAGATTGAGCTTATCCGTAGGAGGCTTGTTACAACCCAGAGTCGTCAGAAGTCATATGCTGACCGAAAGAGAAGACCTTTGGTATTTGAGATGGGTGATCATGTTGTAACATGCCCGGGGGGTACCTGCGCGCGTTAAACAGTTTGGACCCCAGAGATCTCTTTGATCTCAGGTTTCACGAGTGCAATGTGAAACATAGATGAGAGTCCAGATTTGGCAACTTTTATTGAAAATCCATTTTATTGCAATTTTGTCAAAAATGGACTGCGTCATCAAAACTCAAAGTCGCCACCTAATATTTTGGGAAATTAGGAAACCCATGACTCGGCGCCAAGGCCACTGTTCGTCGTAACCAAGGATGCTTGGCTCGGAACCTTAGGTATGAGAGGGGAAGGTCAATAATGAGCACCCCCACTCACTCAATCAAAAGATCGGCCTCTACTAAACCATGATATGACTTTTATTTTCTTTTTTTGTTTTTGTTCTGATTATTTTAGTAAATCCTAAAATTTACTATGTGAAGCATACAAGTATAGACTAGTTTGCTCAAATTGGAACAATTCAACTTCATGTTTGTTTTTCGAAAAGGGTTTGAATTTGCCACTTGACAAAGTGGGCTTAAAGTTTGTGAATTTGCCACTACAAAGTGGGCTTAAAACGTACAGTCATTGAATCATTCCAATTCAGGCAACAAACCTTCATCCACAGGCATTCAAACAGTTTATCATTTAATCAATTAACCTCATGGTAGGATGCTAAATATAATAAGAAAATCACACACAAATGAGATGCTAAAGCATAAAAACTCACAGATTGACCGACGTTCCTCGAACAACTACAAAATAAAGTTAGTAAAATATGCATGATCTTATATACAGAATCCTAATGCAATTCACTCATGAGATGCACTAAAGATTCGGCTTCTAAAATATGGCATGTGAATCATTTCAATAACATGAGGTAGCGCATAGAATCACAGAAGAATTGATTAAATCCACACATATAAATGTAGCCGAATCTTAATGCATGAGACATAAATGTAAAGCATGAATATGCATGGCATGTCAGATATATACATACACACAGTTAGGGAAAGCGATAAAAGAATGGGATAGAAAGAAGCAGGGTGGGAGAATTATTACAGATCCGAATGAGGGAGAGAGGAGAGAAAAATAAAATAAAATAAAATCTCACAACACTCAAAATAAAAATAAAATAAAATAAAATAAAAAAACTTCAACTCAGTAATCCACTCACACCTCCCACTCCTTTTCTCTACTTGAAATTGGGCCCAGAGCCCAGAGCCCAAAATTATGAAAGTAAGCCCACTAAGTAAGTCCACTGGACCATGGTTTGGCTACATTTGCTCCCGAACTTGACTTCGGTTAAATGAAACACTAGCTGCAATTGCCTTGGCCAGCTCTGAGACCAAAGGAAGAATGTGTATAGGGAAACACTAAGTTGAAATCTGACTTCAATAGGCCACACCCAGCCACCACCTTTTCTCTCTCTTCTTTGCGTTTTTCACCCCCCACTCTGAATACCACCCCCAGCACGCCTGTGTGTTGATTATTTTTGTCTATCCATCTTTGCATATCTCCACTTATCAATCTCATCACCCCCACGCCTCCGATTTTCTTTTATTCCCTTCTTCCTCTAGCCGAGAGAGAGAGAGAGAGATTTTGGCCTCGGCTAGAGAGAGAGTGAGAACTTGTGTGTGTGTTTGTCATGCATGGAGGGAGAGAGAGAGAGAGAGAGTTCTGCCGTGTGTTTTTGTGGATGGTGTCTCTACTGGGTGTTGAATTGGTGGTCCTCATGTGTGCATGCCGAGAGAGGGGGGAGAGAGAGATTGAGTGTGTGAGAGAGCTCTGTTAGAGAGAGAGAGAGAGAGAGAGAGAGAGCTGGGTTTGTCGCTCCTAGAGAGAGAGGAAGGAGAACCAGTGCATATCTCGGTCCCTGCCTTGCTGCCGTGTATGTGTGTGATGAGTGTGCACCGTGTGTGTCTCTGAATGGTCTGTGGGTTGTGTGAGTGTTGTTTCTCTCCTCTAACCCGTATGTCTATGTGTGTGTGTGCTGGGTGTGTGTTAGAGAGAGGGAGAGAGGTGTGTTAGCTGGTGTGTGTTGGGATGGCAGTGATGGTGTTGAGCATGTGTGAGCTGCTGTGTGTGAATTCAGGTGTGTGTTGTGTGCTTGGTGAATCTGCCGTGTGTGGACTGTGGTGTGAGTGGTGTGGTGGTGAGTGTGTGTATGGCAAGGGAGTGGGTGAGATGTCGAGAGGGAGAAGAGAGGGAGAGACCCATCAGTGCATGTGTGTGAGTATGCTGTGTCGGTGGTGTGCTGGGTCTGTGTGCCGAGTGTGTGTTCAATGTAGAGAATGGAGCTCGGTGTATGGGAGTTGTGGTGTAGCTGTCCTCCCCTCTCTCTCTCTACCCGTGTGTATTCATTTTAGAGAGAGAGGGACCGAGAGAGAGAGAGAGCAGTCTGCCCCCGGTGGTGTGATGTATCTGTGCTGTTGTGTGGTGTCGTGTGTTAAAGATCAGTGTGTGTGTGCATGGGTCTCTAGAGAGAGAGAGTGCCGTGTGAGTCTTGTGTTCTGTGTGCTTCCTGTGTGTGTGTGTATGTGAGCTGGGTGTGTATGTGAGCTGGGTGTGTATGAGTATGTGTTGAAAGAGAGCTGCGTGTGTGTTACCGTGCATGTGTATGTCTGTCTGTGTGGTTATGCTGGGTGTGTGTGAATGGTGATGTGCTTGCCGAGAGAAAAAGATGGTGTGTGTGTGTCATCCCCCCCCCCCCCCCCCCTAACCCGTGTGTCTGTGTGTGTATGAAATGTCTCCCCATGGAGAACCCCCTCCTCTCTTATTTTATTCACGCCGTGGTGAGTCCCTCCTTTTCTTTTTTAGTGATCCAACCATCCCACTTAGCCGACCTCTCTTTTTTTCATTCTTCTACATTTTAAAACCTCACCAACTCCTCCACCCGTGAACATCATCATCTCCTCTACTCTCTTTTTCAAAACAGTAATGCTACGCGTCAGGAAAAAAGTTTCAGGAAAAGCTTCAGGAAAATTATCTTACCGGTAAGAGACCCATCACATTAAAGAGGAAAAATGAAACGACCCATCACATTAAAGAGGAAAAATGAAACGTCAAGGGTCTCTTACCGGTAAGATAATTTTCCTGAAGCTTTTCCTGAAACTTTTTTCCTGACGCGTAGCATTTTTGTTTTCAAAAACAATATTCTCCACCTCAACCCCTCATCATCATGTTTCCATCACCTTATTATTTCTTTTCTTTTCTTTTCTTTTTTTTATATTATATATATATATATATATTTTTTTTTCGTTTTTCTTTTGTTTATATTTTTTTTCTTTTGTTTTAAAAATAGTTAACAATTATAAAATACACTTAAAAAAATATACACACACCTAATTTAATACACACATATAAAATTATAAAACACTACAAATTACCAAAATATTAGTGATGGCCAAAATGGGTGAGGTTTGGAATTTGAAATTTCAATTTGATTTTTCTGGTGAGGATGATCAAAATAAAATGCCCAAGTCTTAGGGCTGGTCAAAATGGGGTGTCTACACATGTCTTTCTAAAGATATCACCTAGGCGGGATTGATGAGGTTTGGGAAGAGTGGGAAGTTGTCCCCTCGATTTATTGGCCCTTTTGAGATCCTTGAGAGGATTGGTGAGGTTGCCTATCATTTGGCTTTGCCGCCGCAGTTGTCCGGAGTTCATGACGTGTTTTATGTGAGTATGCTTCGGAAGTATGAGCCGGATCCATCACATGTATTGGATTGGACCGACTTAGAGGTAGATGAGGATGCCTCGTATGAGGAGAGACCAGTTCGGGTCTTGGATAGGCGGGATCAAGTCCTGCGTGGCAAGACCATTCCTTTAGTAAAGGTTTTGTGGAAACATCACGGAGTGGAGGAGGCCACTTGGGAACGTGAGTTTGAGGTCCGAGAGAAATATCCGGACCTATTTGTGGATGTTTGAACATATGTTATATATGTATTGTTGTATTGTTGAACTTTAAGATCATTAAGCATGTCTTAAGTTGTAAAACATTGTAAATGTTTTTGTTTATGGAAATATTATAGAACTGCCTTGATATAGGAGTTGATTGTAATATTGCATATGTTGGCCATATTATAGAACTGGAGATGTATCATGAAAATTGTTTATGATATGAAATTGTGAACCATGTATGTTGAAAATGGTTGAGAAGGAAAGGAAATGCATGATGAAATGTATTTGTTATACCTCTTGACAAGAGATGGAATGACCGGTAATGGGTCGAGTTATTAAATGTTGAAATTTAACATTGTTTAAAAACGGAGAAAAACTTGTTTTTCAAAAACTTGTACTTAATTTCGGGGACGAAATTTCCTAAGGTGGGGAGGTTGTAGCACTTGTGCCTTTTAAAACTTTTGGTAAAAATATTTGGACCCTTCATTCTATTTTGGGAACCTTTGGTGTGTTTGTTGGAAGTCCCACATCGGTTAGAAGACACATTTTAAGGTGGACAAACTTCTATATATAGGTGCAAATGCATAGGGTTAGCTTATCAACTTCTATGATTCATTCTTGGTTTAATAAGCCATTACGAACCGAGCTTGAGTTATAAATTTTAGTTGTGCTGAGTTGGATTTTGGCCATAATTCCATTGGGATTTCGGTCATAGTTCCTTCGCCAAAGTTGTGTTATTTCTCGAGGGCTTTGTGGTGTGTGGTGGAGATCGAGTTTCAACTCTTTTCATCTTCTCCGTTTGAGCTTCGAATTTGATGTAGGGATAACCTACTCCTCTTTATGAGCTTTGTCTTTAAATTTTAGCATTTTGATATGTTGGGGGTTGTTGTGCAATTTTGAAAAAGTTTAGGACTTTTGTGCAATTTTATAAAAGTTGGGGTTTTATTTATAATAACCCTATATGCATGTTTAGCATAGAGAAATGTTAGAATTGGGAATGTATGGGATTAAAGGGTGTAGTTGAATTTATTTATTGCTCACCTAATTGAAATGTTGATATATTATCCATGTTGTGCATTTATTTTCTGTTTAGAAATAACTGCTTTGGGCTATCGGTGGAGGATAGTCTTGATTGTTGTAGACAATGCATGATGATTAGACAAACGAAAACTAATCAATGGAATGTGTCATAGAGTATAATGGTTGATAGAATACATTAACTTTATGTATTGATTGATGTGTATATGATATGTGTTTATATGCATGGTATTATATGGGAGGAGATAGGGGATGTACTCCACGGTTTAGGGGAAGATAGGGGATGGCATTGTTCTCTGGTTGTGCTGTGAAACCCATCACAATCTGAAACCATCGCGATGCGAAACCCTAGCCTGACGATGGACGGCATGCTGATCAACGGCGTGACAATGCAAAACCCTAACCCTTCTTCTCCTCTCCGGCGTCACGATCAACCCTAGCTCTCTCTCTCTCTTTGCGATCAACCCTAGCTCTCTCCGTGTTCACTCCGGTTTTGCAAAGGGCTACTAGCGGTGGGATGAGGAGAAAGAGAAGAAGGGGGCAATCGGCGGTGGCTAGGGTTTGGTATTTGTAATGAATTAATAAATCAAAAAAACTTAACAATTTTTATATTATTAATTGATTTAATTGTAATGAATTAATAATAAATTAAAAAAATTAACAATTTTTATATTATTAATTTGTATTATAATGAAAAAAAAATAATCACAATTTTTAATTAATTGATATTGTGCATAATGAAAAAATAAATCACAATTTTTATATTAATTGGCATGTAATTAAAAAAAATAAAGAAAATGAAATAGGTTAACAATTTTTATATCTAATAAGGGCCAAAAAGACATTACACAACAAAAAAGCTATTTTGCAACTTATTAAACAAACACTACTCAGCAACTTAAATTTATAATCTAACAGTTATACCAAACAGGTTAACAACTTCTGATTAAATCTATAATATATAATCTATTAATTTATAAGCTATAATCTATTTTAACAGCCGCACCAAATACTCCCATTATATGGAGGGACAGGTAGATGGAATTTTTTTATGTGACAGCACAAACTGGATGACAAGGGAGGTGAGGGGTTTTAAATGGCTAGGTTTATGAAAAGATTAAGAAAGCCAGAGCCACGGAAAGAATTTCTCTAGATACATTGGCTTTATGGCGGGCAGAATGGCATTATCTATGACCATTCATCTAGAGTCAACCATCTTGCATAGCTTCTTTTTCTTTTCTTTTTCTTCTTTTTTTTTTTTTTTTTTTTTGACGAGTAAAACCCCAAGTTGTATGGCATAAAAAACAACGCCCGTACACATTCATGTGTGTTTGGGAGGGGAAAGATTGGGTACACACCTAACTTTTGGCATAGTACAGCATAGTACACAAAATGATTTCCCTGAGACTTGAACCCATAACCTCAAAGTTATCAGGCCAAGATTTTACCATTGAATGGCATAGCTTGATAAAATTCCATAACCAACCAAGTAGATTGATGAATGGGTTCAAGCCACTAGGTAACCCAAACCAACCCAAAGATCTAACCCCTCTATATATTTTGTAAAAAAAAAATTATATATTGTACAACATACTTGACGTCCTTCAAGTTATTGGTCAAAACATGCCTTAAGGTAATCCTCTATATAATTTGTAATACATTTAAATATTGTACTCTAAGAAGCTCGGACATGACACGGACACAAACATGCAAATTTTTAAAAAATCTAACACACGACATGTTAGGAACACATTCGAAACATATAATTTTATATATTTATTATATGTTATTTTTAAATATTTAAATTGTATATCAAATTTATCAACCTTAGGTATGCTATTTTAGTAAAAAAAAAATTAAATTTTGAAAAAAAATTGCTCTCAACTTGTCCTTAATGTGTCTCTAGCGTGTCCGGCGTGTTCATGTCCGTGTCCGACATGTGTCAGACACCTGTACGTAACCTCCAGAGAGGTGTGCCCGTGTTTCATAGATTGTACTAATATACTTGACATTCCTTCAAGTTATTGGTCCAAAACATGTCTTAAGGTAGACAATATAGCTATCAGATCTTTATACAATACTAACATATAGCCCGAACTACAAGTTTAACTTGAACCAATGTAGTGTTTCTTGATTAATTTGGTTTGGTTATACTAATTACTTGGTTCAGTTCCAAGTCCAAAAAATAGGAACTGACCAAGGTCCATTTAGTTTTGGGTTTGGCACTAACCCTAAGAGTAAGCATGTGCCTATAGAGATTACGCTAGGTTCATAGAGACCATGACGGAATAGTAACCAATACTATGGGCTAACATATAGCTAGATTTGCAAGTTTACCCCGAACCAAAACAAGGTTTCCCAATCTAGTTTGGTATGGTTCTACCATTTACTCAATTCAGTTCCAAGTCCAAAAAATGGAAGCCAACTCCATTTTGGTTTTGAATTTGTGATAGAATTTGAACTAACCTACCCCATGCACACCCCTAAGAGCAAGTATGCTTCTATTACAAATTATGCCAGGTTTATAGAGACGGTGGGAACAAAAAATCATTGGAGCAGTGCAAAAATGAGAGCTCAAGGCATGAATCTGTGAAAGGTTGTATGGTACGTGCACCACTGTATACTGACCAAGATGGTTCGCTAACTTCGAAAGGTGATTGGATAGGAAGATTTGGAAAAAATTATTTCCACACACCTACTTATCTCAGTACACATCATTTCTCAATGCACACCTTTATAAATTTGATTAGGTGTTATTTGTCTCATTCCACACATCATATATTCCAATTCTAACCTTAACTCAAATATTGTACACAACTTACTACCCAAACTCACACAGTCACTAATTCTGAATTCACCAATTCTGAATTCACCGATTCTGATCTCATCATTGATTCTGAATTCACCAGTTTGATCAATTCACTGATCTCATCACTAATTCTGAATTCTACCCTTTTTCTTCCATTTCCTTTATTGAATTAATAACTGTGATTAATTCTGTTTCTGGGTTTTGCTTTTCTAGGCCATGTATATGTGTATGTATAATGTATACACACATGGGTGTGCGCTTCATATGGTTGAACAATAATCCTAGTAAAGTAATTCTAGAAAACCTAACCGCTTTTCTTTATGGTTAATGTAATTGTTGTTGGCCTTGCTCTGAACATCATTCTAGTAGGGTATCTTCATGAAAAAAAACAAGAAGAAGAGCGAAAGCAGAGAGACAAGGAAGAGGAAGAATGAAAATCGTCAAGAAGAGATTCGCAAGAAATAGGAAGAGAATAGGAACAATTTGTCTCACTGCAAGCAACCGGAGAAATTGCAAGTAGAAGTGATTGTGATTGACGATGAAAAACGGAAGATTGACGATTCGAAGAAGAAGGAGAAACTTAGGGTGGAGGAAAACCTAACCGGTGGTACAGAACATGGGTTGGAAGAGGAGAAGAATACTCCAATGGTTTTGACTGAAATAGACCGTAGAAAGGAAGGGGTTATGAGCGAGTTCTAGTGGAGTGGCAAATAATGGCAATGAATGGTATGGCTTGGGAGAAGAAAATTCCAGTGGATCGATCAGTTGAAATTGGGAAGAAATTGAATGATCTTTCACTAAGTGGTGGGAAATGAGGCAATGAGAGAGGAAGAAATGAGATGGGTTGGTTAGGGTTTTGATGTTTATTATGGTCATTTTAGTTTAAGGTATAATTGTCATTAAAATAAAATTTATCAAGTGTGTTCATTGAGGTAAATAAGTGTGTGGAAATAGAATTTCCCGAAGATTTGGGGTGAGATCTTACTATTAGGTGCTATGTGGCAAGAAAGTTGCAACTTCTTCCAGAAAGAGCATATGGAAAGTAAATGTGTGTTCAACCATTGGGGTTAGCCCAATGGCCATAACTTGTGTTCCTCACTCGGAGGTCGTACTCTCCCCTCCCCCTCCAATGAACCCAAAAAAAAAAGAGTAAATGTGACATTCTTGGTTTCTTTTCTATATGGACGGTAGCCTGAAAGCAATTCTAACTTCTACAAATTTGGAGATGAGAGGACAAATGCCTCTTAATTGACATTAAGAGCATATGGAGGGTAAATAGAAGGATAAATTGACAATAACAATTAGGTTCCATGTGGCAAGAGGGTGGTAACTTTTCCTAGAAGAGCATATGGAGGGAAAATATGTCGTCCAAGGTTTTTTTCTATATGGAGTGCAACCTTAGAGCAATTCTAACTATTAAAAAATGGGTTCTATTAAACTAACATGATAAGTGCACATTAGTTTGTAATGAAAGATTGTAAATTTTGTTTGTTTGTATACCACTACTCATTCCAAAATGAAAAACGGAATAGTGATGAAAGATGTACTCATAGATGTCCTCGATGCACCCATTAGTATGAGATCTTAACAAACTGACTACAACCTAATTCCGAATTTTGCATCACAGCTTCAAGATTACCTCATATCACATATGTAACTATAAAGTACATTATGAAATACAATTTTAAGTCCAGTTTAGCTTTGAAGAACGTGAAAACTCACCTTAAGCCTCCTCGAGGTTATCATGCAAGGCTTTCTTAGTAATCTCACTTCTTTGTGATATTGGCATCACATCCAAACCCGAAATCCTCCATTGCTCCTCAATGCTTGGAGCCACACTAGGACCGAAGAAAATGAAGTCTGCAGGAGGGTATGTATAATTTTGTTTGCGGAACACTCAACTACAGGCACACTATTATTCACTACTACCCTACTAGATGAATCATCCACTCTCTTCCTAACCCTTTCCTAAATTGTTCTTCCTCCCAAATCTTGTCCTCCTCATCTTCATCATCACCACCATCAACTTCATTATCCTTCCTAAACCCACCATGTGGTGTTGTTGTTGCCTTCTCATCAACATCCTCAAACACACCTTTCTTCCCACCATCGACTTTCTCCCCAAAACCCAATTCGCTTTGAAACTCCGGCCTCATCGCTCAATCCTCCGCCTCCCCATGATTACTCCCTCCATCCAAGGCAATAAAATCCGGTGCGCGACCTTATTTGCTGAGCCGCTCCCTCTTCGCCCTAATCGCATTTATAGTCGCTTGATCGGGAATCAACGACCCAGATGAATCCCTACCTTTCCCTAACCCAATCGAACCCAATCGGGCCGTCGCATCATCTTTCTCCCTCTCAAAATTACCCCTTTTCTCAATTCCTTCTTCATCATCATCCAATTCATCAATTTCTTTTAGAATTCCCCCAATTGGGGCCTTTGGGTCAAAGTTGATTGAAGGCTTGACGAGGCCTTTCAAGACAATGACGGGTTCGGAGGAGGGATTAGGGCGAGAGCTCGCTAGGGTTTTGGTGTTCTTTTGGAGCTCAAGGAGGGCTTCTTTGGTATAAGTACCGGCTTGGGGCTGGACATTGGAGAGGAGAGAGGAAGAAGAAGGTGTGAGGCGGTCCTTGGAAGTAGTGATCTTGTGAGACGAAGAAGAAGAAGAGGAGGAGGGTTTGTTGAAGCGAGAAGAGGAAGATGAGGATTTGGAGGAACGATGAGAGATTGGTGAGTCGGTTTCTTCGTCATCGGCGAAACTAGGGAGCTTTTTCGGGGCTTAATGGGTTGGTTTCTTGGCGGTGGCGGAGATGGACTTTGATGGGGGTTTGGGTTTGGGTTTGGCGGCTGCGGCGGCGGTGGCGGTGCCATTGACGCCGCCGTCGTTGTCATCGTCGTCTTAAATCGTCGGCCTATGTGATGGCGGTGAAAGTTGAGAGACTTTGACGGCTCGTCGAGCCACTTATGCTTTGTAAGCTTTTATTCAACAATGGAAGTCGAAAGGAGACAGTCGTGTAGATATCTGTGTGGGCTTAGTCCACTGCCAGTGCCCAATTGGGCCTTTTCA
This sequence comes from Camellia lanceoleosa, assembly GCA_025200525.1. Lineage (NCBI taxonomy): Eukaryota > Viridiplantae > Streptophyta > Magnoliopsida > Ericales > Theaceae > Camellia > Camellia lanceoleosa. The sequence goes on from CM045765.1 coordinate 170,582,430, forward strand.
CACTGTTTTGTTTTTAAACTTTATGGGGTCCAGTCTTATGAACCGGATTTAATTCTGAGCAAATTCTAATCCAAATTAATAGGCTTACGCTCTCAGTTTTTTCCTCACAACCAATTTTACTAACTCACAATTTTCAACTTATACCGGTATTCATAACAAACTTGTTACCTTGTCAACAATTCTCAACAACAAAAGTTAATTTTTTTAAGAAAATTCAAACCCTTTTCCATTGGCAAAGCCACCATAGTAGCAGAATATTGTAGATTGAAATAATAGTTGTGGGGATATATTTTCTGAGTACCAACACGTGGCAAGGTGACGCCGACGTGTCAGCTAAGGTGCCACGTGTCGTGGTAGTTATGCAGAGGTTATCTCGGAGTTGCCGAGGTTATCTCCAAAGATACTGGAATCCGAGATAAGCAGATAAGAGACAAGAGTCCTAGGATGAAGAAAAACTTCAGGATGGATAAGGATAATATTCTTAGGGAGTTTATCCTTATCTCTTGAGAAATCCAAAGTAAGCACTAAATTGGAGTCCATAGAAGTCAGGCTTCTAGTGGGACTAGGATTAAATAAACTATAAAAGAGAGGCACCCCCGTGGGTCTAAGGTATGCTTTTTATGCTCAAGCTTGTGAGTTAAATAATTGATTATCTTTGAGAGATATACTGACTTGATCGTCGGAGTGTCCCCGGGTGGAAGAACCACCGCCGAAGCCTTCTCTTTCTGTGCAGGATAGCAGGGTGCCATCTATTCTGCCAGTGTTCTACAGCTGAATTACTATACGGGCAGTGTGATTGGAAAATCACCCACACAATTTGGCGTCGTCTGTGGGAAAGAAAGACGAATAGATGGCCAGTAACGCACAGAAAGAAAAGATTGGGGACGGCACTCCCGCTGGGAGCGAAAGACCTATTGACCTCGATATCGAAGGAGACAACTGCAACACAGAAACTCATCACGGAGCGAAAGACATCGGCTAGGAGGGCGACACTTCAAAGAAGACGGATTAGAGCAGATACTACAACGAAGACGACCTCCAAGTATGGAGGGACACATGCCTACGGAGGGATGAAGAGGTAAAAGAGATGGCAGACAAACTGGCAGACCTACAATCGGTCGTCAACTTCATGATGCAAAACAACGTCATGTAGCCGCCATACCCGTTGCAGGACACACCAATGCCCAGAAGCAAGGGCAGAAAACAATTCCAGAAGCCCCTCAGCACACTAGGAGCGGAAGACACTCTCACCGGCCTTCTAGGGAAGTCGGACGAGAGGAGCCGAGGGGAGAAGAGTCCCAAAAGACATATCATACAAAGGACGCAGAACCCAAGAAACATCGACATGTTCAAGGGCAGGCGTTATACTTTGACACAACTCATGGGGAGAGATCGAAAAGGGCCCACCATGAGGCCGAGAGCAGTATGCCGAAGGAACTGAAGTCAACAGATAGCCGAGCTCCTGGATGGAGTAGAGAGGACCTGAGAAACTACCTCAAGAGGAGACAACAGAACGGAGATGCCGAGGTAACCTCACCCGACAAGCCGAGGACGCCATTCTCGGTAGAATTAGACAAGTTCGAGGCGCCGAAGAGATTCAATATGCCGAGGTTTCAAATATACGATGGTAAGTCAGACCCTAACTTCCATGTTGGATTATACTTGAACTCAATGGCATTATATAGTGGGAACGAGCCGTTACTCTGCAAAGTGTTCCCCTCATCCTTCAGGGAGATTACATCAGATTGGTTCCACAAGCTCCCAAAATGAAACGTGAAGACTTGGGAAGGCCTGGCCGAGATGTTTGTGGCCAGGTTTGTGACAAACAAATTACAGCCATTGAGGGTGGACGCATTGATGGCTCTAAAGATCAGCAAGGATGAAGGCCTTAGGGCCTATGCAAAAAGGTACTATGAGGTGTTCACCGAATACCCAAATGCAACCAGGAAGTAGCGGTCGTTTCTTTCAAGAACGGCCTGAAAGATGATTGTCCACTTCGGAAATCTTTGGCAAAGACATTGCCAAAAAGCATGGAAGAGCTCATGGCAAGAATTGAGAAGTATGCCAGAGCCGAGGAGGATACATCAGGGAATAAGGAGGTAAAGCAGGAAAAAATGAATGGCTCGTCGAAGCGAGGCCGAGGTAACAACGGATTCAACAAATCGGAGACAGAATTAAGGGGTAAGCAAGCAGTGACAACTGTATTCCGAATTCCCGTCCACAAAGTCCTAGATCAAATTCGAAATCAGCCCTATTTCAGGGCACCGACAAAGGCCCCAAGAGAATACATGGGAAGGAACGTTGGTAGGCGTTGTGCCTACCACAATGAAGAGGGGCACCCAACTCAGGGTTGCAGAGCCCTAAGAGCACACTTAGAGGACTTAGTAAGACAAAGTCATCTGAGGGACCTTGTCGATGAGGCCAGAACAAGAGAGGAACAGGCAAGATTGCCTCAAGCACCAGCAGCCCCACCTCCCCCAGCACAGCAACCACAGGCAGGGGGTCCACGGGTGGTTAATGTAATTCACTCACAGGTGAACGAAAACGACATACGGGAGGAAACCCAAAAGGTAAGACACCTACAGCACGTGAACTAGGTCGGACAAAAAAGACCTCGGTTTGAAGAATGCCAGGGACCGATGATAGCTTTTACTGAGGCCGACCTAGAAATGGTCCAGCATCCACATAATGATGCCTTGGTAGTATCCCTCCAGGTCGGGGAGTGCCAAGTGAAACGCATCCTGATTGATCAAGGCAGCTCATGCAACATCATGTACGTTAGATGTTACAAAGAGCTGGGCCTTCACCCCGATGACATGGAGGGATCCAATGGCCCAATGGTCGGCTTCAATGGAACACCGACGTGGCCACTAGGTGCAACAAGCTTGGAAGTACAAGCCGGCACAAAGAAAATCAAGACAGAATTCATTGTGATTGACATGCCCTCGCCATACAACATCATCTTGGGAAGGCCATGGTTGCATGCAATGGGGGCAGTTCCCTCAACATTGCATCAACTATTGCGGTTCCCAACAGAGCTTGGGATTGAAGAAATCGAGAGGGATCAAGCTGCGAGCAAAAACTTGCTCCATGGCAAAGAATGAAATCAACATGCAACATCCAAGAGCCGTAAAAAAGAATCGAAGACGAGGACATGGAGGTCCTAGATGATGTCGGCGAGCCGCCGAGAAAAGTGAAGAAATCTGAAAAAATCCTCGTCAAGAGGCGATGAAGAACGCTTTTCTTCTCGCCGGGCTTAGCCAAAGAAGGCGAAGAGAGCCGAAGCTTTTTAAGAACAAACATTGAGGTGTTCGCTTGGACACCTTATGAGATGCGTGGCATTGACCCCGAGGTCACATGCCACAAACTGAACGACGACAGTCGACCAAGCTGTAATGCTGAGCGGAAGACCGACGTTGATGCACGTCGAGGCAGTAGAGGAGGAAGTAGACAGACTTCTGGAGGCCAAGGCCATCAGAGAAGTCAATTATCGACATGGCTATCAAACACTGTGGTAGTAAAGAAAAAGAACGGTAAATGGAGGGTCTGTGTAGATTTTACAAGCCTAAACAAAGCTGTTCCAAAGACAGCTTTTCTCTACCCAAGATTGACCAGTTGGTGGACGCCACATCTGGATATGGAAAGATGAGTTTCCTAGATGCTTATAGGGGATACCACTAGATAGCCATGTACCCCCCAGATGAAGAAAAGACAGCGTTTATCACCCCAAAAGGCCTATCTTTATTGAGTAATGCCCTTTGAAATAAAAAAGCAACTTACCAAAGGTTGGTAACCAAGATGTTCAGACACTTGATTGGCTAAACAGTAGAAGTCTACATCGATGACATGATCGTGAAGACCAAGAAACCTAGGGGTTATCTTTCCGACCTAAAAGAGGTCTTTGAAATCCTCAAAACATATTGGCTCTGACTCAACGCATCGAAGTGCGCGTTTGGAGTTAGATCTGGTAAGTTCTTGGGATACCTAGTGACAAGAAGGGGCATTGAGGCCAGCCCAGATCAGATCAAGGCCATCCTAGATTTACAGAACCCGACATCGGCAAAACAAGTATAGATGCTTACCGGAAGGGCCGCAGCCCTAAACAGGTTCATAAGCCGAAGCTCAGACAAATACAAACCATTCTTCAACCTAGTAAAGAAAGCCACGGATTTCCTTTGGACAGAGGAATGTGAGGCCGCGTTGGCCGACCTAAAAAAGTATCTGACTACGGCTCCAGTCCTCTCAACACTTGAACCTGGGGAAGAACTGTTTTTGTACTTAGCAGTTTCAGAACACGCAATAAGTGCGGTGTTAATCCGAGAAGAAAAAGTGGAGCAAAAGGTTATTTACTACGTAAGCAAAACCTTGGCCAACGCAGAAACAAGGTATCTACCACTAGAAAAATTAATGCTGGCCTTAGTGATGGCTTCAAAGAAGTTGAACCACTACTTTCAGGTGCACAAGATTGTAGTGCTAACAGAGCACCCTTTGAAACCCTTGTTGTAGCAAAGAGACTTAACTGGAAGAATAGCAAGATGGGCAGTGGCCTTGGGCCAGTATGACCTGGAGTTCAGGCCGAGAACAACAATTAAGGGCCAAGTTTTGGCCGACTTCGTGGCCGAGTTCACCCCGGAATCCATCGAACATCAGGCTCCGTTGAGCCAAGATAAACGTTGTCCAAGCAAGCAAAGAGAAGCCCAGCCAAAGGCAAAAGAACAAAGGAAGGAAAAACTCAGACCCTGCAGCATCTACATCGGCGACTCCTTCAGACTGTTTGTCGATGGAAGTTCAAACCGGCAAGGAGCGGGGGCAGGAGTACTACTAATATCTCCAGATAGAGAAATAGTAGAACAATCCATCCGTTTGGGGTTCAAGGCCTCAAACAACAAAGCAGAATACGAAGCACTAATTGCAAGGCTGAAGCTGGCAGCAGCAGCAGAAGCTGATGAGGTAATCATCTTTTGTGATTCACAACTTATTGTTAACTAGTCAAAGGAGAATTCGCAGCCAAAGACGAGAAGATGTCGGCATATGCAAAAAAAGTCATCAGATTGGCAGCCTTATTTCAGAACTGCCGACTACTTCAGGTCAGCCGAGATGATAACAGCCACGCCGACGCATTGGCCAACTTGGCAAGTTCAATACAAACTGGAAAAACAAGAACAATAATGATTGATTATTTGTCGGGCCCGAGCATAAATCACCGAACACAGAGCAAGAAGCAATGAGTACGGACATGGGACCAAGCTGGATGGATACAATCGTTGCATTCCTAAAAGAAGGAAAGCTGCCAGAAGACCGCAAGGAGGCACACAAAGTCAGATTAAAGTCGGCACAATTCAGTCTGACAGCAGACGGACACCTCTACAGAAGGTCCTTCACTGGACCCCTTTTAAGGTGCGTACACCCTTTGCAGGTTGAGGATTTTTTTATATGAAATTCATGAAGGAGTTTGTGGAAGCCACGCTGGGGGCAGATCACTAGCTCACAGCGTCATTACCCAGGGGTATTGGTGGCCCTACATACAAAAAGATGCAGAAGCATACGTAAAGAAGTGCGAACAATGCCAAAGGTTTGCACCTTTGATACATCAGCCAGCTGCTGACCTGAATCCAGTATCCAGCCCTTGGTCATTTGCCCAATGGCGCATGGATCTTGTTGGGCAACTTCCCCAGGCAACTGGGCAGAGAAAATACTTGCTGGTAGCAACAGATTACTTCACGAAGTGGATAGAGGCAGAACCTCTTGCCAAAATCCGAGATGTGGATGTCAAGAACTTTATATGGAGAAACATCATCACCAGATTTGGGATTCCAAGAGCTATAGTTGTCGACAACGGAACGCAGTTTGACAGCAAACTCATCAAGAACTTTTGTACGAAATCAAGATCAAGAATTACTTTTCAACACCAAGTTTTCCCCAAAGTAATGGGCAAGCAAAAGCATCCAACAAAGTAATTTTAGATGGAATAAAGAAGAGGCTGCAGGCAGCAAAAGGAAAATGGGTAGATGAATTGCCCAACGTGCTTTGGGCATATCGGACTACGCCAAGAAGATCAACAGGGGAATCCCTCTTTGCCATAGCTTACGGCACAGAAGCAGTCATTCCACTAGAAGTCGGCATCCCAGGGATCCGAACCCAAGGAGTTGAAAATGGGACTAATGATGTACTCTTAGCCCGAGATCTGGATCTTTTGGAAGAACGAAGAGAGCATACCAGCAACAGCTCGCCAGAGCTTATAACAAGAAGGTCAATCCAAGGGATTTTCAAGTCGGCGACTTAGTCCTGAGAAAAGTCGTCGGCAACAAGAAGGATCCCAGAGAGGGCAAGCTTGGCCCAAACTGGGAAGGACCCTACAAAATCACTTCGATATTAGGCAATGGAGCCTATCGGCTTGAAGATTATGAGGGCAAAACATTGCCTAGATCCTGGAACACTTGTAATTTAAAATTTTTCTATCATTAGATATGCATTGTTTATTGGCCGATGTCATCAATAAAATCTTTTCAGAATTCTTCAACACATGTGACTGATAAAAATACAAAATATTGTTTTTGGAAGATATGAATAATGAGAACCCAAGTGGAACTCAGGTTCACATTGGGGGCGGAAAGAATACAAAAACGCTTAACACTTATTGAAATTTGTAGCAATTTACAAGTTGAAGTTAAGCAGAGATTATTCCTTATCTTCACTTGTTGAAATTTGTAGCAATTTACAAGTTGAAGTTAAGCTGAGATTATTCCTTATCTTCACTTGTTGAAATTCGTAGCAATTTACAAGTTGAAGCTAACCTGAGATTATTCTTTATCTTCACTTGTTGAAATTTGTAGTAATTTACAAGTTGAAGTTAAGCTGAGATTATTCCTTATCTTCACTTGTTGAAATTTGTAGCAATTTACAAGTTGAAGTTAAACTGAGATTATTCCTTATCTTCACTTGTTGAAATTTGTAGCAATTTACAAGTTGAAGATAAGCCGAGATTATTCATTATCTAACACTTGTTGAAATTTGTAACAATTGAAAAGGTAAAGGATAGTATCTGGCCAACGTAAAACTTGCAGTTATCATACCCGAGGTATGTAACCCCAAGAAGATTGCACAAAGAAGAAAGAATATTAAAGGCATACAAAATATTCTAAGCATAGAATCATACAGAAGCAATCAAGAGAAGATAGAGGTACAAGTATTTAAAGAAAGAAAGTTGTGTTAAGCATTCAACAGAAAACAGGGGCACGTCGGCCATATGAGGAACTTGCATTGTTTTTAGAACAAAAAAGTACAAAAGAAAAGAAAAGAAAGACATCAGAATTAGGATTCTTCAGCATCAGCAGCGGGATGGGTTGGGATCTCGGAAGATTCTTGCGGAACCACATCGTCAACCTTCTCTGCCGCCAGCTCAGCGTCAATTTCTGCAAGAGTTTTGTCAATACTTTTGTCGGCTGGAGGAACATCAGATGGTGCTTGCTCAGGAGTAGCCTCCTTGACAATCTCCTCATCCTCCTCCTCATAAGTCGAGTCAAGGACTTGATCATCTTGAAAAGGGGACTTGGTCTCAGTCGTGTCCTTGGGCTTCCTTACCAAAGCCTCATCATCATCCTTATCCTCATCCTCAGATTCAGACTCAGATTCATCTTGAGATTGAACTGGTGGAGGTGGAGGAAAAGGATGAGGAATGGCGTCGGCCTTTCTTAGAGGCGAATCCTCAGGAACATTAAGTTTTTTGGCAAGGGACATCCAACCAAGGGAAAAGCCCCTGTTGCATGCCTGCCTGACTTGTAATTTATATTCCTCAGTGACATCAGCCATACCCTGAGCGTAAGCCTTTTAGTCAGCTGCCTTGATTTCGGCATCTTTAGTGGCCAGGGCCTCCTGAAGCTCCTTTTCAGCTTGAGCCATTTTTTCTCGGCCTTTTTTTTCTGCGATTCAGCAACCTTCTTTATAGCATCGGCAGATTCGGCCTTCTCCTCGGCTTCAGTCTGAGCTTTAAGAGCAGCCTCAGCCTGGTCCTCCAATTTCTTCATTTTTGATTGGAGACTTTTATTAATCTTTTGAAGGGTAGAAAACTCCCTCTTCATGTCGGCCAACTTTTCCCTATTCTCAAAAGATTGGATGGAGAGTGAATGAGCATGCTAAATGGCCTGAAAAAATACAAGGCAAGAGTCATTAAGAATTTTACAAGTATGAAAAAGGAACAAAAAGACAAGTTACCAAGTAAAGAGGCTTACTTGAACGGAAAGTTGAAGCATAAGGGCGTAGTTCTCGTACTCACTCATCTTGGCATTCCGCTCCAGATCGCCTGGGAGCAATAGAGTAGTACTAAGGGCTACGCCGACATTAATGTCATCGGCACTATCATTGGCAAAAACAGGCTTATCTTCAAGAGTGATTTCAGGTGTCCAGGGGACTTTTGGTACTTTTGGCCCCGAGGTCGTCACAGACGAGGACCTCGGCTTTTTTGATTTTATGGATTCTGATGGCTGGGTTTCTGCACGCCTCTTCCCAGCAGAGGGTTGAGACTTGTCGCTCTCAGCCAGTTTGGAGATAGGTAAAGTGTCATCGAATTCAACCTGAGTTACTTTAGCCTTTGGCTAAGCTCTCTTGGTTCTTTTCGGCTTCGGTGGGGGCATGGTTTGCGATGGTTGAGCGTCAACATCGGTAGGGAGGTCGGCTAAGAGATCTTCGGCAACAGGTTTTTGGCGACCTATCTCAGCAGTTAGGACAAGTCTGCGCCGCCGTTTCCGTTCAGGTATTGGGATCAAGTATGGTGCCGAAGTTGATGGCTGATCAGCTGGATCCGACGTTGATCCTTGATCTATTCGAGATACAGGCACAGTTTGGGTTGTGGCAGAAGGTGGAGAAAGGCTTTTCTTCTTCTTCCTTTTAGGGACGTCGGGCAAAATCGACTTATATGTTGGAATAAAGTTAAGAAGCAAAGGCGCTTTCCTTTTATGGACTGGCAAGTCCAAAAGTTTCTTCAAATCCTTGCTGGGGACATAGGATTGGCGAAAGCTTTTCGGTGGCTTACGAACATCTGCAAGAAGAACAGACATTAGAAACAGACAAAGCATTGAAGACTTGAAAAGAAACAACTAAGTGTTGACACTGGGCTCTTACCCTTGCCCTCTTTAACTGATCGAGGAAGAGGGTAGAGATGGGCATCCTCGTTTGGGGCAAACTCCCAATTTCCCAAGGTAATGAAGTAGTCATCTCCAGCCCCCTTGTTGGAGTCTGGGAGGTCGGCTACAATTTTGAACTCTGTGGACCTCGGCTTAAGATAATAGACGTAGCCTTTTTCTTTCAAATTGAGGGCACACATGGTATAACAATATTGGATATCAGCTAAGATGATCCTAACATCTTCCTGTTTGGCTAAGGCTATGATACCATTAATCACTTGATAAGAGTTGATGGTAAGTTGCATGGGGTTCAACTTATAGTAGTGGAGAACTTCGCGAAAAAGGGGATTAAGTGGAAGCCGGAGTCCACATTCAGTAAAAGCTACAATGGGAAAGGGCATCGAATTATCTATGGGCATGATAGAGTCATCATCCCCAGCCAGTCTCAGATGGACATCGGCAGGAATGGCGAACTCTTGCCTAAAGTACTCAAGTTTAGTTGGGGTATCTGCCCTATGTCTCCACATGCCCATGATATCAGCGTAAAGATATTTGACTTCAGAAAGAGGATGTTCTTAAAAGGTTTTTTGGAACCTCGGCAAAACCCTAGGTAAATGCCAGTAAGGGTTGTTTCAGTTTTTCCTAAGGATTAGTGAAATCTACAGACAAATCCCAAAACCTAAATCTATGGAAATGAAGATCGAAGGCACAAATCTGGAAAACAGAGAAATAAGAATGAAATTTCAGAAATCAAGAACAGAGGTGGGGCTCTCAAAAGCATAAAAAATACAAGAAATACAAGGTCAAGAACAGTGGCAAGAAAGTGGTGAAACAGTACAAGTGTTCAAGACATAAGCAAGATCATGGAATAGACGTATCCAGATGAATAGTTCAGCAAATCGAAGGTTTGAACAAAGTAGTAATGGCAGCAAGTAAACAGAGAACATAGAAGAATTGAGAATGAAAGGAACAGAGGCTTACCCGGCAAAGTAAGGCCGAAATAAAGTTCGCCGAAGACAGACGACGGTTACAGAAGTGATAGCGTAGCGAGAGCTTTACCAGAAAGACGAGTGAAGTTACAGAGCTTGGAGCTTGAGCAATGGCGGATTCGAGAGAAAGAGCTTAAAGAGAGAAAAAGCAAGTAAATCAAAGCGCAAAGTGAAGAGGCAAAAAGAGGAAAAACAAGTTTTGTCAAAAACTTGAAACGGCGGCAAAACAGAAGCATTTAATGCACTTAGAATAACGCATACGTCAGACGGCGCACGAAGGAAAAGACGTGGTTTACAGGCGCGTCATAAGACACGATCCAATAAGAATAAAACATGTAAGTAAAAACAGTTGAAAAGTGATGCATGACAGCTCATGCACAAGAAGGAGTTCACTTGAGTTATTGTTCTTGAAAGAAGACATGTCGGCCTGAAATGAATGATCTCGGCTGAAGAATTCTTATACCGACGTACTAGAGAGAGGAACGATATAGGTTTCATCACCTCAGAATGCCGAGGTAATAGAACCTAGGGGGCAGTTGTAGGGATATATTTTCTGAGTACCAACACGTGGCAAGGTGACGCCGACGTGTCAGCTAAGGTGCCACGTGTCGTGGTAGTTATGCCGAGGTTATCTCGGAGTTGCCGAGGTTATCTCCAAAGATACCAGAATCCGAGATAAGCAGATAAGGGACAAGAGTCCTAGGATGAAGAAAAACTTCAGGATGGATAAGGGTAATATTCTTAGGGAGTTTATCCTTATCTCTTGAGAAATCCAAAGTAAGCACTAAATTGGAGTCCATAGAAGTCAGGCTTCTAGTGGGACTAGGATTAAGTAAACTATAAAAGAGAGGCACCCCCGTGGGTTTAAGGTATGCTTTTTATGCTCAAGCTTGTGAGTTAAATAATTGATTATCTTTGAGATATACTGACTTGATCGTCGGAGTGCTCCCGGGTGGAAGAACCACCGAGCTTCTCTTTCTCGCGATGATAGCAGGGTGCCATCTATTCTGCCAGTGTTCTACAGCTGAATTACTATATGGGCAGTGTGATCGGAAAATCACTCACACAATAGTTTTGACGCATATCTAGGGGCGAAGCCAAAGAAGGTCCAGAGAAGTCATGTGCCTTTCTCAATTTTGAAATTTGTTTTTTTGTTTGTTTTGTAGTCATATGTAAAATGTATTCTCTTTTTTTTTTTTAACATATTCTTTAGCTAAGAATTTATTGTATTGTTCACAACACAATAAATAGTTATTTGATACTTTAGAAGTACTATATTGTATGGTTTATATAGTAGTCTAAACCAATAATGTAGTGAGAAATTTTATGGACTGAATATAATTAACTCATTATTTTCAAGTAGTTTACAAACTATTTAATGTGATTTGTGATTTCTCTCATGCTTCGAGCATCACATAGGCAATGTTATACGGTACTCTAAGACTATTTTATAATTTCTATTCAAAATACATCATTTATAATCTCTTTAATATTTTCTGTCAAATAAAAATAAATAAATTTTATAATAATTTGTGCTATGAATGATGTGTTTTTATTTTCTAAAATTATGAATTTTGATCCATAATTTTTTGTATTAAAATTAAAAACTTACATCATCATCCCGCACCGACGAGCTATTACACACTATTATAGAATTTTGATTTATTCCTATTAATAATGATTTTTAATTTCTTATGCTTACATTTAGCACATAAAATTATTATTATCTTAATATTGATCATATTTTTTTTAAAATAAAAAATTATAATTAATAAGTATCTCCTCTAACTTAATTTTTTGACTTCGCCCCTGATCATATCAATCCCGTACAAGGGTATTTGAACTAGATGAGGAATTTGTCATAAACCTCATAGGTGTATTTACAATTTATTTTTATTTTTATTTTTTTGGTTCAAATTTTATTTATTTATTTATTTTGGATGGCCCAGTAATAAAGTTTGGAGCAGGTGAGGTGATAAAGGAATGGAATATCCCAATATTTATGGCCTGTTTGGCAATTATTTTTAGTTTATATATATACAAATTTTAAAAATTGTCATAAAAATATGTTTGATAATTTTTTTTTAATTTATAAATAGTTGTCTTAATTTATAAATTTGAGAAAAAAATATAAACTCAAAAAATGAGTTTACATTGATTTTTAAACAGAAATTTAAAAATTTGACTAATAATTTTTTATTTTAATTTTTTTTTCAATTAATGATTTTTTTTCAAATAATTAAATTTTTTAATTAATTTTTTTTTTCAATTATAATATATATGATCTCATTGTCAAATAATAAAAAATAAATATAAATATTTTAAACTTGAACAAACATATTTTTTAATTTATATTTTTAAAATTTCTCAAATATTTTATTCAAACCAAACCTATTTATAATTTATATTTTTTTAAAAATAAATAAAAACTAATTCATAAATTTTTTATAAACATAAACTAAATACGTAAACTTTATAACGCTACCTTAGCCACTCATCAGGAACATGCTAGCCCATCAGCATTGGATGACACGGTCGGGACCCATATTCAACACAACCAACCACTGAGCGAACCCTTCTACCACCGTGACCAGACCACCACCAGGTCGTGGTCCTGAACAGAGTCAACTTTGTCTCTGTTTTATTTATGTTTAGGTCCTGTTATGGTGTGCAACTTACGCCTTACACTTACGTCTTTTCTATTTGTAATCTTACTTTTATTTTCACCTTCCATTTACACTTTGGCCTCGTTTGGGAAGTGGTTATTTTAGGAAGCTATTTGACTTTTTAGCTATTTTAGTAAACTATTTTAGTTTTGTGTTTAGGAAGATAGAAGGCTATTTTAGTTGAGTTGTTGTATTGAAAATTGTGTTGAAATGATGTTTAAATTTAAAATGACTAATTTATCCCTACATTTTTATTTTTTAAATTAATATAAAGGGGCAAAATGATAAATTTGCTATTGATGTAGCCTTTTCCGAATGCCTACACTGTCTGCCGCGGGCCCTATTTTCTTTTTTTTTTTTTTTTTTTTTGAAAATCAAGAAAAGTTGCTATTTTTTTGCTGATTTTCAAAATTAGGCTATAATAGCATTCAACCCATGTTCCCAAACAGCCCCTTTGTATGTATTGCACTCTTCCTATTATTTGTTTGGTTGGCCGTCGTCGAGGACAGTGACACGGTTTCCAGATTCAAAACCCATAAAAAGAAGTGAAATAATTGATGGTTTTTTGATTCTCTGATCGTATCACTCTGCCATGGCTGGGTAAGCACGCCTCTCTCTCTCTCTCTATATATATATATATATGTGTGTGTGTGTGTGTGTAAATCCTGCTAAAAGCAATTGTAAAGAACCCTTTTTGTTGATATCTAATCTGTACTCAGTAATGGGTTAAGCGTTCTGATAGTGTAGGAGAAAGTATTTAGTTCGTTGTGTCTTGGGGTTTTATGATTAGGTGTTGTAACCCCAAATCAATGCAATAGTGACCCTTTTTGTTTAATATGGTAGATCAGATGGTTGCTGGGTTCAAATCCAACTTCAAAGTTTTTTTTGATTTTGGGTAAGGTTTTTTCTGTAACGCTATGTTTGGTAACTTAGGAGAGAAAAAGAAAAATGATTTTTAAAAAGTAAAGAAAAAAAAAAAAAAGAAAAAATTTTCATTCTCTCTTTTTTTTTTTTTAAGCAAAAAAAAAAAAAAGAAAAGAATGTGATCTCCTTCTTGTTTGGTTTTTTTTTTTTAAAAAAAAAAAAAAAAAAAAAATTTTATTATTTATTTTATATTTATTTTTATTTTTTTTTTTTTTTTTTTTTTTTTTTTTTTTTTTTAATTAATATTAAAAAAAATATTAAATTTATATTTTTTTCTTCTCTTTCTCTCTCTCAATTTGGAAAGATTAAAATAAGGAAATAAAGATCTGAGAGTTTTTCTATTTTTTCTTCTTTTTTCTTTCTTTTTTTCTCCATAACTTCCAAAGAAACGACAAAAAGATAACCAAATTCCCCTCTCATGTAAGTGTTTGTTGATATTGGGATTTTCCATCATGATGATTTTATTGGTTGTGATCTTATAGTTGATGGCTTACATTAGATGGTTAGGTTTACTTCATTAAATGATTTAAGGATGCTTAAATTCTTGTTTTTTAGTGTATCAGAGCCGGTAGTAGACTGGGGAGGGGAATCTTGCCAGTAACAATGGCCAATTGGGCTAGCCCTGACTTGTTAATGATGCTTGGACTTTATTGTTTATATGAACAAAAATTGGGCATTTTGTTTGAGCTGTAGGAGATTTAATAGCCCTTGTAAGGATGTGCCTCAGTAGCATGTCATTCATTGCCTTTTCTTTTCTTTATGGTCCAAAGTAATCCATCTTCCTTCAGGCAAATGGTAAGAATTGAACTTGAACCTCTAACACCTCCTCTCTTTTTCACATTAGATGTCATGCCAGCACTTAACCATTCTGCCACAAGGGTTTGGCTTACAATAGTGCATTCCATTGCTGGTGTTGATCTATGTTCTATGGACTCTTCAAAATAAATCAAATACTTGTGTTGGCTTACAATAGTTTGACCTCTCAAGGCCTTCAGATGCTTGCCTAACTGATCTTTAGACCACTTTCTAAGTCAAGGTTTCACTAGGATTTCATTTTGTTTTTTGCTTGGCATATGTCTATGAGACTATGATATATGGTTAACAAATATTGTTAGTGACTACATATTATTCCATTTTCTTTAATACCTATAATGCCAACTCGATAGTAAGTGTTGGTTTTGATTATAGAATCTTATGTATACATTTGATAAACTAACACTTCTCTACTTCTATACATGAAAGCTTATATTTTATTGAGAACATTAGAATCTTCATATCCTTCTTGTTATGATCTAGTGTAATTGTTCCTTGAAAGACTGGACCTTGAATCAAACTTAATAACAAATAAAATAATGCAAAGAATCATATTACGATTTACGATTAAGGCCTCAACTTTTCATTGTTATGCTTTTGTTAATGCAATTGGTTTTTACCCATTGTATCTCTATGCTCCTGACTCCTTGTATTTGCAAGTCGTATTGAAGAATCCAATCTTGAAACTGTTTTGCAGATAATAAATGTTTGCTTTTGTCATTTATATATGAAGAAAAAATTTATGATTGTGACTGTAATTATTTTGTGTAAACTTTGCAGGCAATCATGGTTAGTTGACAGTAACAGAATTGCAACAAAAATCAGGAGTGCATCTGGCCTCGATGATCCTGCAAGAGTCAACTGGAAGAGTAACCCATCCAGACCTTGCCCAAATTGCCAACACATTATTGACAATAGTGATGCATAATACCTCTTCTTTTATCCAATATAACTTTGAATTTCTGGGTTGTGATTGTTGGTGAAATTGGATATAGGTAAAATGATTTTTTGCTATGTAATTTGAAAAATTATTTTTCCTATGACATTCTAAGGTTCATTTTCCTCTTTCTGACTTTCACAGCTAGCTGTTATACTGACAACTAGCATAAAACTTAAAAAGTCTAAAGTAAGTGTCAATATTGATTATCGACTAAATAGAGTGCCACAGTGAACTGTCTTTAAGTATTACTGGGTTGTCCACCCAATTTGATTAGTTTTTGGTATATTTAGGAATCTTACATTGTTGTTTTGTTGGGTCATTTTGGTTAGCTTTTGATAATCCATGTCTTAATGTTGCACAGCTCAAGTAGGTAAACTTTTGTTTTCTCCCTCTCTCTCTCTCTGTGTCTCTCAATATGGGAAATCTCTTTCTGATAGTTTAGGTCAGTCACCTTTTGAAGCATTTGGGCACATGTTTTAACACTTCCATATTCACATGTTCTATTCTTTTCTCTCTTTTTTTTAGGTACAAAAAATAAGCAAATAGCAAATTCCTGGTTTCAGAGTTTGTGACTTCTAATATGTAGAAGCAGTACTCATCAAAAATATATAAATAATCAACTCAGTTTAACAAAGCCTTGATGGCTCTCAGCTTTTTCCATGATATAGACAATATTTATTGGTTTTCTTACAATCGTGACCACAACCATGATGTTTGGGTGAAACATGAGTGTTATGTTCCCAAATTTAGACACCTGTGCATGGCTAAGAACCATAGAGAGCCAGCAAAGATGAAACTACTAATTGCATAATAAGTTCCTCAACATAAAGATGCACTCCTTTGTAAGTGTTCATATGACACTGTTGCTGTGTTGACAGGTATCTGATGCACATACTTTTAATAAGGAGATATAATCTACATATAACCTCAATTAATATTTGCAGGATCATAATTTTTTTCCCTTCAAAAATCAAGGAATTTATTATAGGAAAAGTCACATGTACTCTAGATTTTGAAATGCATATTTTACTAACTAGTAAATTTTCATGCACTATAAGATTTTTGTCAAGAGAATTCCTAAAGCATAAAATTTGTTAAATTATTGTCTACTTATGGATAACAGTAAGAGTAGTCTGCTTCAAATCTGATCTGCCTATACATCTTAATCAATATATGCTCCTATCATGCTCTAATTGCTCCACCTATGCATAATAACCAGATAAACTTTTGCTTATAAATATTTTCAGAGATGTTCAAAGATGTGAATAAGGTCATCAACAAATTCACAAGTGGAGTGAAGTATTTGAATCCTATGCATCATTGTTTGTTCCATCCTATTTCAATCCATGTTTCTGAAAATATGCTTCCAAGTTATTGTTCCTTAGCTCAGCCATTTAAATTTAGCAAATTCCATTTGAATAAAACAAATTTTCTTTCACATGGGTTTTGGTTTTCTACCAAATGGTGCATATTTGCATGTACCAAAGTGTTTCTTTAGAAATTTATACTGGAGTGGTGGCAGGAGCTGTACCTAGGTTTTTAAAGTGCTTATTGACCTGACCTGACCATAAGTCAGCTTGTTGGGATAATAATAACATGTGATGTTCCACAAGATGACTAGTAAAAAAATGACCCTGGATCTGATTTGTTTTTTGTGGCTGATGAGTTGATGCTGCATGTAATCGACCTGATATGAGAATTGGCCGTGCTTCCGGTTTATATGCAGAGTCTTCAGACATTTGACCCAATATGAACAACTTAAGTGAAGTACATTTCTATTGAATTAGATTATTAAGCAAATAAATGGTCAATCTAAAAGGCTAAAACAGAGCAAGCTGAAGGGCAACATATTTAAGTTGGTTTGCTTTGCTTTGCTTTTTTGACACACTTTTTGTCCTTGGATTGAGATATGTGTTGGGTCATATATTTTCTTGGTGACCTTTGGTTGCTCTTTAGATTAGTACTCTTCTATTCTATCTAAGTTTTGCTTTAATTATCTTTATACCTAATTTTCTATGTTTATGTTCATTGTGTTTTCAGGTGACTAAAGAGTGGCCAGGATTACCCAAAGGTGTGAAATTCGATCCATCTGATCAAGAGATCATATGGCATTTACTTGCAAAAGCTGGTGTTGATAATATGAAACCCCATCCTTTTATTGATGAGTTCATTTTGACCGTGGATGAAGATGATGGAATTTGCTATACCCATCCTCAAAATTTGCCAGGTCAGTACAAGAATTTAGCATAACCTCTTCTTCTATGATCCTTACATAGCTCTAGGTATTTTCAAGTTCTAAATATAGACGGTTATAGGTGTTAAGCAAGATGGAAGTGTTTCTCACTTCTTTCATAGAGCAATCAAGGCTTATAATACAGGAACTCGGAAGCGTCGAAAGATACATGGTGATGATTTTGGTGATGTTCGTTGGCATAAGACCGGTAGGACCAAACCTGTTATCTTGGACGGGGTTCAAACAGGTTGTAAGAAGATTATGGTGCTTTATGTGAGCCCAGTGAGGGGTGGGAAAGCGGAGAAAACCAATTGGGTGATGCATCAGTATCACTTAGGCACCGGAGAAGATGAAAAAGAGGGTGAGTATGTTATCTCCAAGGTGTTTTATCAGCAACAGCAAGTCGTCAAGCTGAATGAAATTTTTGAGCAAGATTTTCCCGAAGGAACTGACAGCACGATTGCAAAAGTGGATCCAGTCACTCCGCAATCTGCGACTCCTGAACCACCTCGTATTGAATGGAGATTTTCTGATGTGGACCCAATACAAGAGCCCACTGTTGCTTGCATCGAACCCAATGCGCAGGTAAAATGATCGTTTCATCACTGGCATCCTGGCTATACAATTTTTCTTTTCATTTTGCATTGAAAATATAATATCATATAATAAATCAATTTTGGTGTTTGACTCTGCAAACATTTTTTTCCTTGGGAAAATGTTTTGTTGCCAATCAAGTTTTCATAGGATGCCATTAAACTGTACTTTGGGATTGTTCGAGTATTAATGTGTTAATCTATTTGTTGAGTTTTTAGGATCTGTTTTCTGAATAAATAAAAAAATAAATTCAAAAAAATTCAAAAACTAGTTTCATAAAAATAAAAAAATAAAAAACTCATTATTTTCATATGATTTTTTTCTTTTTTAGGGCGAAAATAATTTTCAAAAATTCCAAATTATCTTGTTTAGTGTTTATTTTTGTCAAACTGGTATACAGTTCTTCAAAAAAAAAAAAATCAGGAAACAAGTTCTTAAAACTCAACCAAACACCCGAAATTTGGAATAAGGTGGTTGTGGAGAATATGTTTTCTTCTCTACTTATCAAAAGCAAGAAAAGTTTTATATGCATTTCGCATCAGTCCTGATGTAGAAAACGAAACTGATACATGTGCTTTTCTGCCCTTCATCATTTAAGCTTCAGCATCATGAGATGAGGCACGTTGAAGATGAGGTGCAAGCTGCAAATGAAAAACCTGAGTGTCAAGACTCCCTAATGGTAGAAAACAATGATAATCAAAACGGGC
Source organism: Camellia lanceoleosa (assembly GCA_025200525.1). Classification (NCBI taxonomy): domain Eukaryota; kingdom Viridiplantae; phylum Streptophyta; class Magnoliopsida; order Ericales; family Theaceae; genus Camellia; species Camellia lanceoleosa. The sequence continues at coordinate 170,601,415 of CM045765.1, forward strand.
AAGACCCAAAATGGTGGGACAGCGAGTCACAGAATCTGTTAGATTCACAGCAACTTGTGGAAGGGCTGTCTTTGTGTGATGAACTTCTCCGAAGCCAGTCCCCATATAGAGATGGAAATGAAAATGAAGAATTAAAGGGCAAGCCCTGCCTTTCTGACTATGCTCATTTAGGACCCGAGTTTTTAAAGAAGGATTTAGAAGCATGCCAAGATTTGGTCCTTGATCCGGCAAATATAGAACTTGATACGCCTCCTGATTTCCGGCTGAGCCAACTTGTATGTGCTTTTTGTCTTCTCTTCTCCTGTGTTTCTTTCTTACTCTGAACTTGTCATTTTTCACTATATTGCTTTTGAGTTTCATTGATTGATAAACTTCTCATGTACTTTTTTATAGGAGTTTGGATCGCAAGAGAGCTACCTTGCTTGGGGTGGGAGCAAGGTGGTTGAGTAAGCATGGTTCAAACGCTCATCACCACAGTTGTGGACAAAAAGATGCTGCAACTTTTTTGTTTTGCTTTGTGAAGGCTTGGTTTAGTAAATTGTTCTCAGAGTGAAACTAAAACTCTTTCATGGTGATGTAATCTGATGCTTTTGAAATGGATTGACTGTCTCGGTCCATTCACTCCCTGGGAGAGATTTGAACAAAAATGAGTTGTCTATCTGGTTTTGTAATCTTGAATGCAGCTTCAAGGCTGGCTGGCTCACTGTAGGCAAATTTCGAAAACATCTGTTACATTGTAAATCTTTGTGACATTAATCGAACACTTTTGTTTCATGCTTTATTCTCTATGATGATAATGCCCTTTCTTCGCATGTCGATTTGAGTCAGTTTTGAGAAAAAATTATCGACCAAACTAATCCTGGTAGATTGATAGTTTTCTAACCTGGTTTCCTGGTAGATTAATAGTTTTCTAATCGCTCATCCTTGAAATTGACGAGTTGGTTGAACAATTTTACAGTTTTAAACCAGTGATTTGGGCAGGTTGAGTGAATACTAGCCCCTTCCCTATTCTTCCCGCTATCCCCACACACACTTTCCGATGGAAGATAACCTTTTTGGGATTTTATTTTTTTTCTTGTGTTCGAGTTTTATTTGGATTTGGCAGACAAAACAAAGCAAAATTGACGAAATTTATCATGTTCAGCCTTAGTTGTCCAAGCAACTTTAAAATGTTTGGTAGCGAGAGGCTAACAAACCATGGTTGGTTTGGTAAACCATAACTGAATGAAACTTTGACTTCATTTTTTTTGAAATAACACAAAATCACATTAAAATGGTAGAAAATCACATCCAAACATCTTTAAACACAAAAAAATTGTATAAAATATATTTATAATTATTATATATATGTTTGAACTATGTTTTATTTAACTTTTTTGAACTATGTTTTATTTAACTCGTTAGTTTTTCTTTTATATTCTTATAATGGAGATGTTAGGAGTTATAGAGGAAGGAAGAAAGTGAGAGGAGAGGACTGTAATTGGTGGAGGAGAAGGGGTGGCTATATCAAATTTTTGGTATCAAATCTCATTTTCACACAAACTAGGGGATATAATCTATGAAACCCTATATCAATTGTGTAGGAATTCATCAAGGAACCAAAAACAAAACTAAAGAGAAATAAATACAAAAAATAAAATAAAATAAAAAAGTAAAAACAATATGCAATTAAAAGTATGGCCTAAACAATAATTGATTGTAAAATAACATTATGGACATTGAGAATTGTGTCGTAGCCCATGACCCTGATGAACCCTCTTTGTTGAAGTACATCTTGCCTTTGGTTTCAACTGTTTTCTATCCAAAGATACTGTGGTCCTGGAGTTATCGATGTGGGCTATGAGTATGTACATCGTGCACTTGATGGATTTATATTATTTAACATAAAAATGCGGAGTTTATATTACTTCCTCTGTCTCAAAATAATGGCTCTTTTTAGGGAATTTAATTTTTTTTGATAGTATAATTATTGCATTAATCCAGGGGTGGGTGGCAACTTGGCAAGTTTAAGCCGAGTTCGATCTCCTAATCTCGTTTAATTCTTATAGTCTAAAAAAAAAAAACATTATTGCATTTAAAAAAAGTTGATTTTTCAAAATTACCCTTTTGATAGTACATTTTTTGGAAATATCAATATCATAATTGTACTTTTTATATTGTTTATTAATTTAAAAGAAGGGCAAAATAGGAAATTTATATTATTTTTGTACTTGATTTTTCAAGAGGGACTAATATTTTTAGACAATGAAAAATGGAATAAAGGACTAATATTTTGAGACGGAAAGAGCATTTATTTTTGTGTTTTTGCATAATTTGTATTAGTTTTGATCTATTTAGTATTACTGAAAGAGAAAATAGTGTAATTATGTCAAAATTAAGGGTTGTTTGGGGGTATTCTAAATAAGTAAACTTTTTGTCTTTTTGAACTAAAAAATTGAGAAAAAAAATATGCATGTTTGGGTTAACTTTATGACTTTTTATGAAAAAATGTATATTAAAAAATTGTATAAATAAATGTGTAGGAGAAGATAGTGTAGTAGGCATACGGAATGGCAGTGCATCGACTGGGTGAATATATGGGAAAATATTGCCTTCTTTTCGGGCTTTGATTGGAAGGTGCTGTTTGGCCCGTGAGGGCCCACCACGGGTCCCATTTTTCTAATCAGAACCATTAATATATATGTTTGTAAAAAATCACGTTGATTGGATATCGATAGCTATTTGATTGTGTTAATTTTTTTGTCAACTGTTGACTATAACACCATCCATTTTTTATACAAAACTGATTTGATCATATAGTTAGCGATATTCGATAGACGTGGTTTTTTACAGGCATATAGTACTAGACGAGTTCTACATATTGAACGGTTCGGATTATCAAAACGGGACCCATGGTAGGCCCCCACGGCCCCAACTTTACCATCCAACTTAGTGAATGTAAACATGTTGTTTGGTTTGTTTTTCAGAAAAATATTTGAGAAAAATTTTCTACAAACAAATTTTTTCAAAAAATTTTAAAATTTTGTTTGGTTACCTACTTTCCAAAATCACTCTCTCTCATACACATCAAATCAATCAATTTTTTTTAAAACTCTCTCCCCAAAATAATTTTTCAAAACCATTTTTGAAAAAAAGGCAAACCAAATAAATTTTCGTACTTTTTATCTTAAAAACTACTCTACAAATACAAACCAAACACACCCGCAATTTTTTTTTTTTCCTGCAGTGGGTTTGACGTCAGTACGGTTGATGGGTAAAAAGTTGATTTGTATATGTATATTTGTATATTAATTTTTTTATATATATTTTTTTTGTGAATAGTAATAATTTTTAATTTTTTTGATAATTTTTTGATTTTTTGACTTTTCTAAACTTTCCCAACCAGCCCTAAGACTTATCGTATTTTTTTTTAGTCTTAAGAGAGATCGATAAAAACCCTTTTAAATAAGATCAATATACTTCATAAATACGAACCTATACGTGATGTGAATAAATTTATTTTCATAATTTGGAATAAAAATAAAAGATAAAAACTCTCCAATATTATTACCGTACTGAAAGTATATATGTTGTAAAAAACAAAATTGAAAAAGAGACAGGAGTGGTGGGGTTTGAAGACGAAGAAATGCACGTGGGAAGAAGGATAAGGCTGCCATTTTGATTGATCATCCCACCTTCTGTCTGCTCTCTTTCTTTTCAAGTTCTAGCAATCTTACAAAATCAGAAATTCTATTTGTGTAATTCTTGGGATTTTTTTTTCTTTTCGTTTTTAAAATTTTTTTTTTTTTAAAACAAATTTAGATTTGTAGATTTAGTTAGACGAGCCGAACCAAAAAATTAAATAAGATTTAAAAAATTCCAAAAAATAAGGAAAAAATAGTGAAAATTTTAACTTATTTTGACTTTTTTTATAGAATTTTTGAAAAGAATTTTATATTTTAAATTTGTTTACAACGGATCGAAAAAGTAAAAGAAATTAACATAATTTTTTTAAAAAATACAAAAATTAAAAAAATAAAAGATAGCTTACATAGAAATTCCCAAACAGGATTTCATTTAAATCATACAAAACTCACAGTAAAATAATTGAATCACCATTGTGAATAAATTTATCGGCAAAATTTCTAAATAATTGTCTTTTAGGGTTGGTTTGGGGTATCCTAAAAAAGTACACTTTTTGTTTTTTTACGAAAAGATGTACAAAAAAAATAGAAAAGTGATGTGATGAAAAAATAAAAAAAAAAAAAAAAAGATAGAATATATAGTATATGACAAACTAACCTTAGTGTTTAAGTTCACCACTTCACTTCACCACCATTTACATGGCCGACAACAGAATATAAATATTGGAGATTTCTAGCTCTGCAAACCCCCTGACCCCACATTGGGTGTACTTTTTCAACTGTTGGGGCAATTATTTGGACTTCTATTTCTCCTTGTAAAATAATTTAACCGAGAGAGTCTGTATGTATTACCAGAAAAATATCTAAAAAATTGTCAAAATTTTAAAATTTCAACAATGATAAGTGACTTGAAAAAATATGGTTTGAAACATCTAAAATGACGTCGTTTAAGATATAAAACAATATCGTTTTGACACATTCAAGTCATTCAAGTCACAAAAATTCGGACCACTAAACATTTTTCTTAAAATTTGTGTTACATATTTTAAATGAGATGGTACCTTAGGTGAATCTTAATTATTGAAGTTAAATTATGAAAAAAAAAATAGTATTGTGGAGAATTTGAACTTACAATACTTCTATTGGCGTAAAACTATTTAAATTGAAAATCATTCATACGATGATTCATAGACAAGGCATAAGAGGGCAAGAAATGAGACAAAAGAGGTTGAGATCCCCCATCTTTTCATGCCTTTGTGAATTATTTTGTGAATGATTTATGTGCATATATATATAGATGAAAAACTATATTTAAAGTTCATTTAATAAATGTTTTTTAACATTATTTTTTTGATTTTTGATTTTTGATGAACTTCTTTTTTTTTTTTAACTTTTAAGTTTTACTGGATTAGAAGACTCATAAATAAATTTTTTAAAAATTATTAAAAAAAAAGCAACAAAAAATAAGTTTTTTTTTCTTTTTGTCTTTAGTGATTTGTTTTTTTAATCATTTTAGACTAGACATGAAAAAAAAATAAAATAAAATAAATTTAGCCTTTACCAAACAGAGTCTTAGGCCATTTGAGGCTAAATTAGCTAATTAAAAAAGCTACCTTTTTAGAAAAAGCTAACAACCCACCAAAAAACAAAGATTCTCTTTTCTACTTTTTGCACCTTTAATTAAAAAAAGTCATGCAAAACATACAAGTTATTTTTATCTACCTTTTTAGCCAATTAGCCAAAAAGTTACTAAATTAGCCTGTTCCCAAACGAGGCCTTAGTGAATACAGAAAAATATCGATGCAGTAAAGGGTAAAAGAAATGTACAAAAATATCAATCAATGTGTTTGGTTTGAGTTTTTTGAATTAAGTTTTTTAAAAATTGAGTTTTTTGGTTTTCGTGTTTTTTTTGTTTTTAGTGAATATTTTTAAAATTTTAAACATTTTTTTTACTTTTTTAGATGCACCTTACTTAGATGTATCTAAAAAGTAAAAAATTTGTGAAAAAATATTTTTAAAAATTAATGAATACATAAAAATACAAAAAATATATTGAATTCTCGTATTTTTGGTATTTAGTGAATTTTTAAAAGGTTTTTTTCAATTTTTTTTTTTTACTTTTTAGGTATATGTATGTTAGGTATGTTTAAAAATTAAAAAAATTGCTCAAAATATTTAAAAAATTCAGTAAAAACAAAAAAACACGAAAAATAAAGAAGTAGAATTTTCTGAAAAGTATTTTTAAAAAATGATAACCAAGCATAGTTCTAAATTCATTATAAGTGTGATTTTATCAATTTTACTGTGAATTTGGGCTACACGTTGATTTTTATGTGTTATCTTTCATGCATGTAGTATTACTCTTAAACTTAATTTGAAGTAAAAACTCAGTTTGTAAAAGACAAATTGCTTAAGAAAATAATTATAATTTTATAGGAATTTTTTATATGCAAATTTTTTCTTATATTTTGGTGCAAGTGTAAATTTGAAGTTGCACGAATAAGAATTGCACCAAAAAAAAATTCCATAAAAAATATAATTATTTTTCTTAAAGAGTGGGGATGGGAGGAGGTTGGGAAGCATTTGAAGATAAATAAGCAAGGAATGAAAGGGATTTTGACAAAATTGGATGGATTGTGAAGGGATTGTGAAATGAGTTGAGTTATTTGTGCTTTGCTTATAATAGGCAGTGTTCTTTGGTCATGTAAAATAGATATGCAAATTAGCTATTTCAACATATCCGTCAAGGAGTATTACCCCTTAACACCTACAGTATATTTGCAGGAAACGTCACTACACCTACGTTGGGGCCAAAGCTTAGGCCCCTCGTATATTTCAAGTACTAAAGAATATGTTTAATCCCAACAAAGGGCTATGGAATAGTAGGCAGTGTTCAAGCCTAAAGGTTTATGTGTGAAGATAAACAACAATGGTAAGTGACCTAAATTTTCATGACTTGAATAGTTTAAATGTCTCAAAACGACGACGTTTTAACACATTCGAGTCATTTAGACCACACAAATTTAGACTACCAAGCATTTTTCAAAGATAAATAAGGCAACGAAGGGAAAGGACTTGGACAAAAATGGATAGATTGTAAAGTGAGTTAAAGTTGGAAAAATGTTTGAGGGCCACAATTTCGTTTCGCCAAATTCGAGCCATTTGAGCCACAGAAATTGTGGCCCTCAACCATTACTGGTTAAAGTTATTAGTGCTAGCTTGTAACTGGTAGTGCTTATAAGTAAAGGTAAATGAAAAGGGAAAAAAAAAAGAAAAAAAAGAAAAAAAAAAGACAAGGAATGAAAATGACTTGGACAAAAACAGATGGATTACAAAAGTGAGTTGAGTTACTTGTAACCAAACCAAAACAAATTAAACCAAAATCTCATCAAATAGAATCGGTTACATAAATTATTTTTCTCTACTCAACTCTATTTAAGGTCATTTTTTAGTCAAATTAAAAATATTCATCTCTATTTACTATACTAGTTTACGTCAATCTAGGTTTACCACGGCCTCTAACACTACCATCTACCGTCACTATATCGCATCTCTTTACTAATGTCTCTGTTAGTCTCTGTTGTATATGATTAAACCATCTCAATCTATTCTCTCTCAACTTATCTTCTATTAGTACTACTCCTACTCATTTTTTAATATACTTATTTCTAACTTTGTCTTTTCTAGTTTTGTCACACATCCATCTTAGCATCTTCATCTCAACAACACTCATCTTATTTACATGTTATTTTTTAGTTGCCTAACATTCCGTCTCATATAATATCGCTAGTCTAATAGCTTTTTTATATAACTTTTCTTTTAATCTAATAGGTACTCGTTTATCACACACTACTCCAGATACACTCATCTCCTTAAGTCACCCTGTCTTAATTCAACGAACCACATTGGCTCTAATTTCTCCAGTCATTGTAATAATTGATTATAAATAACAAAATATTCACTTCTAAATAATTCTTGATTCTTAATTTTCACTTCTAATCTATTTTGATTATCATTATTACTATTTCATATACAATTGAGTTACTTGTGCTTGCTTACAGTTGCTTTTTATAAGTGAAGACAAATGAAGTTAGGAAGGAGGACTAGACAAAAAAGTTGATTCCATTTACATCACACATTTATCTTAGGTCTTATTTGATAATATCACCTTTTTAATTTAAAAATTAAAAAAATTAAAAACATATAAAAAAAATTCAAGAATTTAATTTTTTTTCCTACTTTTTGCACGTCTTTTTTTAAAAAATAAAAAAATTATCTCAAACATATTAATTTTTTTTACATCATATTTTAACTAAAAAATCAAAAAATTACTAAAAAAATATGTCTCCAACCGAGGCCTTATTACACTTTTTTTTTTTTTATATTTTAATTTTTTTAATCTCATTACATTCTTTAAAATATCAAATATAGTATCATTGTGGGTGTTTGGGAAGTAGATTTTTTTGTAAATTTTTTTAGTTGTAGGATATTATTAGAGGAAAAAAAAAAGGAAAAAGATTTGTGACTCGAAAGTAGGGGCCCCGAATGCCCCAAATCCGTGAAACGACGTCGTTTCACATTTTTTTTTTCTTCTTCTTCCTTGTGTCTGCAACTCTGAAACGGTAAGGGAGAGGGAAAGGGAGAGGGAGAGGGAGTCCGCCGCCGATCACGTCGCCTCGACCGATCACGATCGCGATCGCCGCGCCTCCGCCGATCGCATGCCTCTGCCTCGCCTCCAACCCCATTTTTTAGGGCCCCCTCCCCCCCTCCTCCTCCTCCTCCTCCTCCTCCCCCCCTCGCCTCCCCTCCCCCTCCTTCGTCTACGTCTGCAGAAAAAAAAAATATATATATATAAAACGACGCCGTTTTATATATTAGGGGCATTCGGGGCCCCCAATTTCGAGCTACCAATCGGAGTTCAAAAAAAAAATTATGTTTAGAAAGATAGGTTTTTTGGTGGTTGAATGTGATGTATGTGAAAGAAAAAGTAAAATAATTATAGAATTTGATGTGATATTTTGTTTGAATTTATGTTTTTAATTTTGTAAAACATTTATCTTGTAGTGAAAAAAACAAAAAAAAAAAAAAATCCAAAAATCAAGTTCCCAAAAACCCCCAATTATACCTTTCATCTTCTCTTTGCATCTATAACCTTTCAAATTCTAATTTCACATCCACACCTTCTGCTGCTTTCCTCCATTATAGAGGCCGCCACCCGTCACCTCCTTCCTTCGCCTCCCTAACTCTAGTCACCCATTCCTTGACGCCTCCACCCTCTCATTTGCCTCGCCTCCCCAATGTACAAAATCCAAGTACTTTTCACCCTTTTCCCCTATTTCTTCTCTTGTAAATAACAGTTAATAAATATTGAATTTTAAAACAAACGATTAGATTAGGGGGGCTTTAAATTTTTTCTATCCTCTACAAAGAGAAGGTAAAAAAAAACTTCTTTTTTTACATATATCTATCTATAGCTTCGTTTAGGATGTCAAGTTTGAGATTTTTTTTTAGTTATTTTAGTCATAAAAAATAAAATAGATTTTTTAATTTAATAAAACAAAATATCACATACAATCCATAATCATTACATTCTTCATCTCACAAAAAAATTAAAAAAGTAAAAAAAAATCAAAATTTCTTTCCAAACGAGACTTTTTAATCCTAGATTAATAGTTAAAAAAATCAAAAAGTCAACTTACTTTCCAAACGGACCCTATGTACTACCTAACTCATACGGTGACCTTTGCTAAGGGTTTAAACATGGAGTAATTATTTAAAATATTTTTAACGAGCACAAAAGTACTCCAACTTAAATGATATGTGCTAGATTATTCATATATGGAGTTAGGACTTTTCTTAAGTGTGCAACATGTGTCACTTACACAAAAAGTGTAAGTGAGACTGAAAAACGAAAAGAAGTGCGTAAGTGTAGGCGTAAGTTCATAACATGATCTGTGAAGTTAATACATAAGATCTTATACTATATGATAAAATCAAATAACACATTATCTGTTTCACTTTATGTTCAATCTGAAGTGCACATATTATTTATCTTATTTTTTGTCTCAATCCATTTGACATTATTGTCATACCATTAAAATCAAAACTGAAAGAATGTGAGATAGAAAATGATACAGATAATAAAATAGAAGATCCCATCCAAAATGGACCTTTGGTATTTTTCATGATTAAAAATAAATAAGATCAATGTCCTACCTTCAACAGTTCTGCCACGGACCCCAATGAAGAACAACCTTCCTCATTTCTTCACCCTTTTCTCTCCCCATTTTGATCTTTCAGATAAAAAATCTTAAAACAAACAAAGGGTATACGGTTGATTTTCATGTCCTTCATTAACCGTACACGTGGCACTCGTGAATATGGGTTTGGATGCAATAATTCATAGGGCCCTTTAAAGGCGTTTTTGAGAACAAAAGGTCAAAAAATAATTATTAAAAGTTAAAAAAAAAAAAATTATCCACAAAACAAGACAGTCAAAAGTTAATCCACATAAAGATTTGTTTAGATACACAACTTTTAATCTTTACGAAAATTTCAATTGCCATGTAACAAACAATTAAATTTATAAATAAAAAATTATAAAATTAAAGACACAAAATTTTAAAGTATAATTTAATCAAATTAAGGAGTGTTTGAGATGATTTAAATAAATATATTTTTTGATTTTTTACGGAAAAAAAAAAAAAATTAGTTAGATATTGACCCTCTCCAATCATAAACCAATAAAATAATATTGGTGAAATATTATTTTATCTTGGTGATATTTTGTTATTTCTGCTGTTTTCTTTTTCTTTATTGGTTGGTTGATTGGACCCTCTCCAATCTTGGGTTAAGTGTTGGCATATGATTGAACTAATTCTTCGATGTCAACCTAGTTAGGATTATTGAATTTAGTTATGATACTTGTTGCACTTCTCCTTTTTATTGATGTAAGTTCTTCGTTTGTATATAATTTTTTTTATCAATAAAGTTTTATTTTTGTTGATAAAAAAAATGAGTAAGATTTAAAGTAATGTGATAGAGAGATAATGTGATTTAAATAAAATGACTGTAACCTAAATAAAATATGTTAAAATAGCATGTATTATTTTAACACATACTAAATACTCCTTTAGTGTTCATAAGCACGCCGAAACTAAACATTATTAATTATAATTTAGTATGCAATTGTTCATAATTAGGCATGCGAAACTTTTTGGACTGATTTTCCAAAAGTTTGAAAAAAATTGAAAATATTTTTGATGGATTGGTTTGAATTGTGCGATTAAGAGATTGATTTAGACCATCTCCAACGGTGAACCAAACCCAACATCAGATTTAAATTTTGATGAAAAACCCAGTTTTTCATGCTCCAACGGTTGCACCAAAGTCATACCAAAATGAGAATTCAGCAAACAAAACATCAAACTGAGATCAAGACACAGATTTTACCAAATCACTGTTACTGACCGTTGAAAGTGGTACACCGGTCAACCACCTGGTTACCCGCCCGGTTGACCAACCGATCAACCAGTTCACCAGTTCCCTTTCAGATAACTAGGTTCAAACAGGTCTAAAAGTTCAAACAAATTTAAAAAAAAATAAATTAAATCTTCTGGGTCGAAGCCGATCAACCCGTGCTTGACCAAAGCGACCCTTCATATGAACCAAAGAAGCAGCTTCAGCTAATAATAGTGTTGCACTATATTCATTCAGGAGGAATCAAAGAAGCTGCAAATGAATTGTTTAAAGAAACAATTGTTTGTCTGCAACTCATTTTCTTTAAAAGAAAAGATATATATAAAAGAAACAATTGTTTGTCTGCAACTGATATTATCTTCTTCTCTTTTATATATATATTTCTTTTATATATATATTTTAAAATCATATTATCTTCTTATCTTTTATATATATATATATATTAGTGCATGTCCGTGTCTAAAGGCACGGTATAAATAATATTGATGGTGCAGAAACAATTGTTGATTTGATGAAAAATTGTTTAACAATTGGTGGGTTTTCATCATTGGTAACAATTGGTGGATTTTCATCATTTTACATCATTTGAAAAAATATTTACGCTTACTGGTCGTCCAACCGGTCGACCAACCGGTTGACCAACGGGATTTGATGCACCGTTGGAGTAAGTGGTATCAAATTTGATAAAATTGGTCATTTTTGACTCAAATTTAATAAAAAATCTGATTCACCGTTAGAGATACTCTTAGGAACATCACTTTATATGATTAAGGGGCCTACATGGTGGTCTAAAAATGTGCAATGGGACAATTCTTGACCTAAAATTGTCCTTTTTAGCTTTGCTTTTCTCTTCTTCAAATGATTATAGGTATAAAATTTAGGTTGCTATGTGACCCATAAACTTGTAAAAGATAAGAAAAAAAAAAAAGTAAACATTTTTTTCAGTAGTACATTAACAACATATACATCTACCTAACCTATAGTAGGGCGGGGACCGTTCTCTTCTTCAACATATACATCCACCGCCACCGCCACCGCCACCGCCACCCCATGAGCAGCCGAGCCAGAAACTTCCGCCGCCGCGCCGACGACGAAGACGACGATGACAACGACGGCGGCGTCAATGGCACCGCCACCGCCGCCGCAGCCGCCAAACCCAAACCCCCATCAAAGTCCATCTCCGCCACCGCCAAGAAACCAACCCATCAAGCCCCGAAAAAGCTCCTGAGTTTCGCCGACGACGAAGAAACCGACTCACCAATCTCTCGTCGCTCCTCCAAATCCTCATCTTCCTCTTCTCGCTTCAACAAACCCTCCTCCTCTTCTTCTTCTTCGTCTCACAAGATCACTACTTCCAAGGACCGCCTCACACCTTCCTCTTCCTCTCTCCTCTCCAATGTCCAGCCCCAAGCCGGTACTTATACCAAAGAAGCCCTCCTTGAGCTCCAGAAGAACACCAAAACCCTAGCGAGCTCTCGCCCCAATCCCTCCTCCGAACCCGTCATTGTCTTGAAAGGCCTCGTCAAGCCTTCAATCAACGCTGACCCAAAGGCCCCAATTGGGGGAATTCTAAAAGAAATTGATGAATTGGATGATGATGAAGAAGGAATTGAGAAAAGGGGTAATTTTGGGAGGGAAAGAGATGATGCGACGGCCCGATTGGGTTCGATTGGGTTAGGGAAAGGTAGGGATTCATCTGGGTCGTTGATTCCCGATCAAGCGACTATAAATGCGATTAGGGCGAAGAGGGAGCGGCTCAGGCAGTCGAAGGCTGCGGCACCGGATTTTATTGCCTTGGATGGAGGGAGTAATCATGGGGAGGCGGAGGGATTGAGGGATGAGCCGGAGATTCAAAGCAGAATTGGGTTTTTTGGGGAGAAAGTGGATGGTGGGAAGAAAGGTGTGTTTGAGGATGTTGATGAGAAGGCAACAACAACACGACATGGTGGGTTTAGGAAGGATAATGAAGTTGATGGTGGTGATGATGAAGATGAGGAGGACAAGATTTGGGAGGAAGAACAATTTAGGAAAGGGTTAGGGAAGAGAGTGGATGATTCATCTAGTAGGGCAGTAGTGAATAATAGTGTGCCTGTAGTTCAGAGTGTTCATAACAAAATTATACATACCCTCCTGCAGCAGCTTCATTTTCTTCAGTCCCTAGTGTGGCTCCAAGCATTGGAGGAGCAGTCGGAGGATTTCCGGGTTTGGATGTGATGCCAATATCACAGCAGGCTGAGATTACTAAGAAAGCCTTGCATGATAACCTGAGGAGGCTTAAGGTGAGTTTTCACGTTCTTCAGGCTAAACTGGACTTAAAATTGTATTTCATAATGTACTTTATAGTTACATATGTGATATGAGGTACTGCTGAAGCTGTGATGCAAAATTCGGAATTAGGTTGTAGTCAGTTTGTTAAGATCTCATACTAATGGGTGCATCGAGGACATCTATGAGTACATCTTTCATCACTATTCCGTTTTTCATTTTGGAATGAGTAGTGGTATACAAACAAACAAAATTTACAATCTTTCATTACAAACTAATGTGCACTTATCATGTTAGTTTAATAGAACCCATTTTTTAATAGTTAGAATTGCTCTAAGGTTGCACTCCATATAGAAAAAAACCTTGGACGACACATTTTCCCTCCATATGCTCTTCTAGGAAAAGCTACCACCCTCTTGCCACATGGAACCTAATTGTTATTGTCAATTTATCCTTCCATTTACCCTCCATATGCTCTTAATGTCAATTAAGAAGCATTTGTCCTCTCATCTCCAAATTTGTAGAAGTTAGAATTGCTTTCAGGCTACCGTCCATATAGAAAAGAAACCAAGAATGTCACATTTACTCTTTTTTTTTTGGGTTCATTGGAGGGGGAGGGGAGAGTACGACCTCCGAGTGAGGAACACAAGTTATGGCCATTGGGCTAACCCCAATGGTTGAACACACATTTACTTTCCATATGCTCTTTCTGGGAGAAGTTGCAACTTTCTTGCCACATAGCACCTAATAGTAAGATCTCACCCCAAATCTTCAGAAAATTCTATTTCCACACACTTATTTACCTCAATGAACACACTTGATAAAATTTTATTTTAATGACAATTATACCTTAAACTAAAATGACTATAATAAACATCAAAACCCTAACCAACCCATCTCATTTCTTCCTCTCTCATTGCCTCCTTTCCCACCACTTAGTGAAAGATCATTCAATTTCTTCCCAATTTCAACTGATCGATCCACTGGAATTTTCTTCTCCCAAGCCATACCATTCATTGCCATTATTTGCCACTCCACTAGAACTCGCTCGTAACCCCTTCCTTTCTACGGTCTATTTCAGTCAAAACCATTGGAGTATTCTTCTCCTCTTCCAACCCATGTTCTGTACCACCGGTTAGGTTTTCCTCCACCCTAAGTTTCTCCTTCTTCTTCGAATCGTCAATCTTCCGTTTTTCATCGTCAATCACAATCACTTCTACTTGCAATTTCTCCGGTTGATTGCAGTGAGACAAATTGTTCCTATTCTCTTCCTGTTTCTTGCGAATCTCTTCTTGACGATTTTCATTCTTCCTCTTCCTTGTCTCTCTGCTTTCGCTCTTCTTCTTGTTTTTTTTCATGAAGATACCCTACTAGAATGATGTTCAGAGCAAGGCCAACAACAATTACATTAACCATAAAGAAAAGCGGTTAGGTTTTCTAGAATTACTTTACTAGGATTATTGTTCAACCATATGAAGCGCACACCCATGTGTGTATACATTATACATACACATACACATACATATACATGGCCTAGAAAAGCAAAACCCAGGAACAGAATTTAATCACAGTTATTAATTCAATAAAGGAAATGGAAGAAAAATGGTAGAATTCAGAATTAGTGATGAGATCAGTGAATTGATCAAACTGGTGAATTCAGAATCAATGATGAGATCAGAATCGGTGAATTCAGAATTGGTGAATTAGTGGTATTTGTGTGAGTTTGGGTAGTAAGTTGTGTACAATATTTGAGTTAAGGTTAGAATTGGAATATATGATGTGTGGAATGAGACAAATAACACCTAATCAAATTTATAAAGGTGTGCATTGAGAAATGATGTGTACTGAGATAAGTAGGTGTGTGGAAATAATTTTTTCCAAATCTTCCTATCCAATCACCTTTCGAAGTTAGCGAACCATCTTGGTCAGTATACAGTGGTGCACGTACCATACAACCTTTCACAGATTCATGCCTTGAGCTCTCATTTTTGCACTGCTCCAATGATTTTTTGTTCCCACCGTCTCTATAAACCTGGCATAATTTGTAATAGAAGCATACTTGCTCTTAGGGGTGTGCATGGGGTGGGTTAGTTCGGTTCAAGTTACTGTCAAATTCAAAACCAAAATGGAGTTGGCTCCCATTTTTTGGACTTGGAACTGAATTGAGTAAATGGTAGAACCATACCAAACTAGATTGGGAAACCTTGTTTTGGTTCGGGGTAAACTTGCAAATCTAGCTATATGTTAGCCCATAGTATTGGTTACTATTCCGTCATGGTCTCTATGAACCTAGCGTAATCTCTATAGGCACATGCTTACTCTTAGGGTTAGTGCCAAACCCAAAACTAAATGGACCTTGGTGGTTCCTTATTTTTGGACTTGGGCGAACCAAGTAATTAGTATAACCAAACCAAATTAATCAAGAAACACTACATTGGTTCAAGTTAAACTTGTAGTTCAGGCTATATGTTAGTATTGTATAAAGATCTGATAGCTATATTGTCTACCTTAAGACATGTTTTGGACCAATAACTTGAAGGAATGTCAAGTATATTAGTACAATCTATGAAACACGGGCACACCTCTCTGGAGGTTACGTACAGGTGTCTGACACATGTCAGACACGGACACGAACACGCCGGACACGCTAGAGACACATTAAGGACAAGCTGAGAGCAATTTTTTTCAAAATTTAATTTTTTTTTTACTAAAATAGCATACCTAAGGTTGATAAATTTGATATACAATTTAAATATTTAAAAATAACATATAATAAATATATAAAATTATATGTTTCGAATGTGTTCCTAACATGTGTGTTACATTTTTTAAAAATTTGCATGTTTGTGTCCGTGTCATGTCCGAGCTTCTTAGAGTACAATATTTAAATGTATTACAAATTATATAGAGGATTACCTTAAGGCGTGTTTTGACCAATAACTTGAAGGACGTCAAGTATGTTGTACAATATATAATTTTTTTTTTACAAAATATATAGAGGGGTTAGATCTTTGGGTTGGTTTGGGTTACCTAGTGGCTTGAACCCATACATCAATCTACTTGGTTGGTTATGGAATTTTATCAAGCTATGCCATTCAATGGTAAAATCTTGGCCTGATAACTTTGAGGTTATGGGTTCAAGTCTCAGGGAAATCATTTTGTGTACTATGCTGTACTATGCCAAAAGTTAGGTGTGTACCCAATCTTTCCCCTCCCAAACACACATGAATGTGTACGGGCGTTGTTTTTTATGCCATACAACTTGGGGTTTTACTCGTCAAAAAAAAAAAAAAAAAAAAGAAGAAAAAAAAAGAAAAAGAAGCTATGCAAGATGGTTGACTCTAGATGAATGGTCATAGATAATGCCATTATGCCCGCCATAAAGCCAATGTATCTAGAGAAATTCTTTCCGTGGCTCTGGCTTTCTTAATCTTTTCATAAACCTAGCCATTTAAAACCCCTCACCTCCCTTGTCATCCAGTTTGTGCTGTCACATAAAAAAATTCCATCTACCTGTCCCTCCATATAATGGGAGTATTTGGTGCGGCTGTTAAAATAGATTATAGCTTATAACTTAATAGATTATATATTATAGATTTAATCAGAAGTTGTTAACCTGTTTGGTATAATTGTTAGATTATAAATTTAAGTTGCTGAGTAGTGTTTGTTTAATAAGTTGTAAAATAGCTTTTTTGTTGTGTAATGTCTTTTTGGCCCTTATTAGATATAAAAATTGTTAACCTATTTCATTTTCTTTATTTTTTTTAATTACATGCCAATTAATATAAAAATTGTGATTTATTTTTTCATTATGCACAATATCAATTAATTAAAAATTGTGATTATTATTTTTTCATTATAATACAAATTAATAATATAAAAATTGTTAATTTTTTTAATTTATTATTAATTCATTACAATTAAATCAATTAATAATATAAAATTGTTAAGTTTTTTGATTTATTAATTCATTACAAATACCAAACCCTAGCCCGCCGATTGCCCTTCTTCTCTTTCTCCTCATCCCACTTAGCGACCTTTGCAAACCGGAGTGAACACGGAGAGAGCTAGGGTTGATCGCAAAGAGAGAGAGCTAGGGTTGATCGTGACGCCGGAGAGGAGAAGAAGGGTTAGGGTTTCGCATTGTCACGCCGTTGATCAGCATGCCGTCCATCGTCAGGCTAGGGTTTCGCATCGCGATGGTTTCAGATTGTGATGGGTTTCACAGCACAACCAGAGAACAATGCCAGAGAGAGAGAGAGAGAGTGGCGATTTCCCCTCTCTCTCTCTCTCTCTCTTTCTCCCTCCCAGAGAATGAATAGTGATCTTTGTGGTTTATATAATGGCAATTTGGTAATACTTCAAATTAGTGAAGGGCGTTTAAGTAATTTCAACCTCTGTTATCAGAATCTTACAATTCGCAATTCGATTTGCGATTTTTGCAAAATTGATACGAATCTAAGGGTGAATCTATTTGGAAGTGAATCTCTAGTGAATCGCACGATTCACAATCGATTCACGATTCGATTCACTTTTTACGATTCATGCAATTTTTAAAATTATTGTATCCGACATATTTTTGACTCAATATTTCCTCCATCCTTTTAGTAAAAATGACATAATACAACTTCTAATAGCGTTTAATACCAAAATAACTAGCATATATACATGATTTGGTGTTATTTTAGTGATCATGAAGTTTTTAATAGGATCCAATTAGATTTAGTCAGACCCAACATATTTTTAACCTTTCTTCTCATTTTTTTTTTTCCTTTAAAAAATCGTAATATATCTTCTAAAGATGTTTAAGATTAAAATTACACTATGAATTATCTATTGCTATTTTATTAAATTAAATATTACATGTATGAGGTCAGTTATACTCTTTAAAATATTTTAGGCTTTAAAAAAAAAGATTCTAAATGATAATTTCTTATTATTTACTCACTGTTACTTAGAAAAGTATGTATGCTTATTGTCCAAATATTAATATCGTTATTAATTATTGTTACTTTAGAAATTGATAGTTTGTCTATTTGGTTATTATTTTTATTAAGAATGGTCGATAAGAAATATCTAAAAAAGAAAAAAAAAGGTAAGATGGTGACATAGGAACGTTTGTTAACTTCTTACTTATTAAACTATGTGATTATCATTCAAAATAATATTTTTATTGATTTAAGTCTAAATATTTTATATTCATAAGAGATATTTAACTTTTAAATGTGTAAATATATGTTTTTAAATAATTTAGAAGAAGTGACCGAATCTTTACGATTCACGATTCGGTACGAGACTATTTCGATTCACGATATGAATCCCGATTTGACAACTATGATTTCAACACCCCCTCGGCATAATCCACTTGCGGAAGCGGCTCCCAGCCGCTTTTGATTTTGGACGAATTTATGTAAGAAAAAAATCTATGGAAATTGAAGCTGTTGGCCTTAAGCTTAACCAAACACTCTGTAGTAGCTTTTTAGAAGCCAAAAACTATAATCTGTTCAAATTAAGCCAGACCAAATACCCCCAATACCTGCTCTGGAGTCAACTTCCTAGAACAGCCTAGTATTGCCTTAAATATTTGATCATCAAACCCTTTGTAAGGGATAGCATTTAGATTCCCTATTCACCAAGTGCTACTAAACTTATCCCTATACCTTCCCACTGTAAGTTCATTTGTAATTTTTCCAGTCTTTTCTCTTGATCTTTTCATGGTCTGCATCAGTTAGTTCATTCAGCAGGGATCAATTCAACAAAGAGATTCACTTTTTTCAACCTTTTTTGTTCTTGATAAATATTGTTTGATCATCTGTTTTCTAAGTTATGTGCTTTTGGAGTGATGCCTTTAAATTCAACTGTTTTAGATTCTGGTTTTGTATATCCCATGTCTATTTTTTGTTATTTATCTATCTCATGTCTTTTCACCTTGAGACAATTAGTGGTGGTACATACAAAAATGAATTGTGTGCATTTTAAATAATGGGTTGACACTAACTTTGCACACCAATATCTTTTTTTATTATTTATCAGGAATCTCATGGTAGAACCATGGCATCATTGACTAGGACTGATGAAAATTTGTCTGCCTCACTGTTGAATATCACTTCTCTTGAGAAATCCTATCTGCTGCTGGTGAGAAGTTCATCTTTATGCAAAAGCTTCGTGACTTTGTTGTTTCTGTTATATGTGACTTTTTGCAGGTATGAAAAAATCTGATTTATGAGTTGCTTCCTTTTGTAGCTAGTTTGCTTCTTTTAGGACAATAAATTACTAAGAACTAGAGAGCTGTCGTTTTATTTTATTTCATTTTATTTTATTTTTTCTAATCTTTGGTTATCTTTTTAAATACATGCGAGCAAGATTCCGAAAGCGGTTGCGGTCACCGTAATGTGATGGCGGTGGCAGTTAAGGTTGGGGTATAAAGGCATGTAAGCGTAGCAGTTGATAACGAGAACCGTGAATATTTTATTTTTCACACAATTTGAAAAATCTTACCAATACGTATATTTTTTTCCATGATCATATTTATTGGGTTTAAAATAAATATTGATTAATTTTTTGTAAATTTTAAGTATGATCCAATATATTACATATTTTTAAATCACTATAAAGCGAGTTTTTACATTTTATTTTAATAATTAATGACTTTATATTATACAAAAATCAATCACTAACTATTATATATAAGATAAATAATGACAAAAGTAAGAGAATAAATAAGAGCTTAAATATATATATATACATATTTTAATCAAGCTAAATAGATAATGACCACATTTATTATTATTATTATTATTATTATTATTATTATTTTCAAATAATATATAAATAGACACATACAAACAAAATGGTTAAGTGATAGCAGCTGAATAGAATAACATTAGTCTTACAGTTTCAACAAATCAATAACATGTTCTTCATATTCCCTCTTCTCTCTCTCTCTATCTCTTGCTCATCTATCTTCTCTTTATCCCTCTTCCCACATTTTCAGCTTTTTTTTTTTGTGTTTTTTTCGAAAGAAGCAGTTCGGAACTGTTACGTAATGATGCATGACAGGCCGTTACGGTTATTCTGACCTTTATTATGGCTACTCTGACGCCGCTACGGCCGACACACCTATGAATCTCAATCACACTGCAAAAGCGGCCGTAATGGGTGGCGGAAACCACCACAACCGTTACGTAACGCCGTTACATAACGGTTGCGGCCGCTTTTTAAAACTTTGTATGCAGGGCTAACAAGAAGGGAAGTCGTTTTCACAGAACTAACTTGTGGCATTTGTTTCCGGTACATATATGTATAAGCTTTGGTCCATGTTAGGATTGCTCAATGAGAAAATTAATATATCTTCAATTATTGCAACTATTATGTCTGGCTCTTTATTTCAGAAGTTTTTGTCTTCCTGGAGGCACGTTTACTTATATTAGGATTTATATGTTATAGTAGTTAATTGAAGTTGGATTCAATGGCTTAGGTGTCAATTCAATCTGGTAGTTTCTTCGGGACCTTTTATTTTGATGGAATTTGAGTAATTATCTAGTTATGATATTGAATGTGCTAATTTTTAGAAGGTTTATGAGGGGTCTTTAGTTTTTTGAGGCTTTTATAAATGAGGTCCTTTAGCATTTATGAAAGGAAGTGTGCATTGTTGTAAGCAGATTGGAGTTTAGTGAATGCTTTTCTTGATTGATGAATTACTTTTGGAACTCTTCCATTGATTTGTATGTGGTTTTAAAAGGCCCTTGTGGAGATGGGACTTCTTTTGTCTCCTTTTCATTTTTATTTTTATTTTTTTCTCTGTTTTTCTCTTTTAGAGTACTATTAACAACTTCTTTCATTTTCAAATATGAATCCAGTGTTCAAATTTTTTTACAAAATTGCTGTAATCTCTGGCATTAAAGTTTTTAGTGCTTTTATAGTCATGGATTTAACATTTCCTGCTTTTGTTTTCTTGGTGATGTTGGGTATCAATTTTGATTACAGAGAAAGCATTCATGTCTATTCACGAGTCCTTTGTAGGGCAAGTTTGATAGGCAGTAGTTTCTTGCAAGTATATGAAAATTAAATTCATTTTTAGAAATAACCGAAGTATTGCAAACTCAATGTGTGAGAACATATTTTTGAAAAGTAAATGTGTGTGATCATCTCTCATTTTTTTTCCCACTCTCATTTACTTGATGTAGAGAATATATTCTAGAGAGTAAGTCATGTGGGAGTGAAAAATTGGTTGATGAGATTTTGATATATTTAAAGCTGATTCACATTATGTCTGTTTTACCCAAGAGATTGACATGGGTGTTAGGTGAGTTAACAAATTTTTTTGTCTCGTAACTATCCTCAAAAGTAGGAGGTTGTTTGCCTTTCTGGTAACAGAGATAGTTAGCTTCTAATTTTACCAATGAAGGATTTCATTGTTATTTAGCTGATGTGACACTTCATCGAGGTTTTTTCAATTTTGACCTAAAGTCATGTAGAATTCAGAACAGTGAATAGCCTTCTCATTTATAGGTGGGTGGGCTGGAGGATATGAGGATATGAGAGAGAGAGAGAGAGATGTTGATAGTGATTTGTGGAGGGAATAGCCTTCTCATTTATAGGTGGGTTGGAGGATATGAGGATATGAGATCCCATGCATGTCCGCAAACAAATGCAGTATGTAATATTGATAAAGGTGTCGTGCATGTTAGGCGAGAGAGAGATGGAAATGATTATGTTGATAGTGATTTGTGGAGGGAATAGCCTTCTCATTTATAGGTGGGTTGGAGGATATGAGATCCCATGCATGTCCCCAAACAAATGCAGTATGTAATATTGATAAAGGTGTCATGCATGTTAGGCGTGCTCACTATGTACGAGAAAGTTTACGCCATCATGGCTCTAAGTTCACCCCATGTGGAGACCTATCTGTCTTGACTAGGACTAGTCAAAGTGGAGCCTACCTTGAGGGAGGGTGAGATGAACCATTTTAACATATTCTCATCTCTAGCTGTCAATCCACAAGTGCCTGGTTATCCCGCAAATGGGTCATGGAGTCACTTGGATGCCCATGCTGTGACACCTTAGGCCCTGCTCACAACCAAAGCAGC
This sequence comes from Camellia lanceoleosa, assembly GCA_025200525.1. Classification (NCBI taxonomy): domain Eukaryota; kingdom Viridiplantae; phylum Streptophyta; class Magnoliopsida; order Ericales; family Theaceae; genus Camellia; species Camellia lanceoleosa. The sequence goes on from CM045765.1 coordinate 170,623,871, forward strand.
CATATTAGCGATAGGTACCTTTTTTGGAGAACTCAGAGTGGAGGATTCTAATCAACCAAACCAAAAGAGGGCCAAATCATGTTTCATGTGAAGATGGCATGCTTGTCTGGAAAGTAAGCATGTTTGACACCTCCTCGAGAGACATTCTTTGGGGAGGTACAAATGTATTGGGGGGTCATGCCCTGGGGGAGAAGGTGCTCATTGTTTTGAACTCATACTCACTTAAAAGTTTAAGCATGTAAGTGGAGAGGCCATCCAACGTATATTAAGACCCACTTATTTATACTCTTTATTCGATGTGGGACTCTTTCCTTCACACATGCTTCAACAGGTCATGCCTTGGAGGAGAATCAATCGGTTGAGTCGAGCAGGTGCTAAACATGCAACTACTGAGCAGAGAATCATTGCATCAACCGAGGGGTATTGAGCGACCACGCCTTGGAAATGCCTTAGAGTGCCCTTGCTCGAGTGAAGATCGTCACCTTAGCTGAGTAGTTCCCAAGCATAGTCCCTTGGTGCCACGGCTTGAGTCTAAGTCATAGAGTGCATTAATTAGGCTAACCAATGATTGGTTCATGTGTCACTTCTTTGGCTTGCCATATGAATCATTTTTAAGTGCTGACAGTTGACATGCTTTTAAAGCCTGTTTCTAGTGTTTTGATTTTCTGGCTGTAATATTTGCAGTTTCTTCTTCTTTAAATGCTTTCGCAAAGCCCTTGAAGGGGTCTTGCTTCATGACCTTTTCTAATCAATTGGTAGTTTTATTCTTGCAGCATAAAGCTCATTTAATAGAGGAACTTGAAGAGCAGATGCAGAAACTTAACGAAGAACGCGCAGCAGCAATCTCAGAAAGAAGAGCTGCTGATAATGAAGATGAAGTGATTGAAATAGAAGCAGCTGTAAATGCAGCAATGTCAATATTCAGTAAAGGTGGCGGCAGTGCCACAATGATTGAAAGGGCCACAAGTGCAGCTCAGGCTGCATCTGCCGCCACAAAGAACAAAGAAATCTTCCTGTGAAGCTAGATGAATTTGGTAGAGATATAAACCTACAGAAGCGAATGGATATGACACGAAGGGCTGACGGACGAAGAAGGAAAGCTCGATCAGATGATAAGAGGCGATCATCCATGGAAAGTGATGTTCCTTTCAGCGAATAGAAGGAGAATCAAGCACTGATGAGGCGATAGTGAGACTGCTGCGTACCAGTCAAACCGTGATTTGTTGCTTCAGACTGCTGAACAGGTTTTCAGTGATGCAGCTGAGGAATATTCTCAACTTTCAGTGGTTATGGAAAAGTTTGAAAGATGGAAGAAGGATTATCCATTAAGCTACCGCGATGCTTATATGTCACTTAGTGTTCCTGCTATCTTCTCTCCATATGTAAGATTGGAACTTCTAAAGTGGGACCCACTTCATGAAGATATAGATTTTATTAACATGAACTGGTATGTAGCCTGTGCTCAAGTTTCTTAAGCATGTAGAAAATATTTCTAGCAGTTGAGCGGTGATTTCTGAAAATGTCAAAAAGGTTTACTGATAGCCTGGAGCCTGTTATCAAACAGATTCTCTGCATGGTTTTAGATGGTTTGGCCATTGTAGTTTTAGATTAAATCAAGCATTGATCTGGCTGAGTGTTGGGTCCGACTATTAAGTGTCAGATGCATCATCTAATAAATGTTTTTTTTTTTTTTAATGTAATGTAGAGCATCAAAGCATACACCTATTTATTTTGAAGCAATTATGTCACATAATAAATGAGTTTTTGTAGTATTATGGACATGTTAGGGACATTTCCCGTAACCTTGCCTAACGGTCATGCTCGACTCTTCATACATTTAGAAGAGTCTGTGGAAACCAAATATATGTTGCTTCTGGTTTCCTTTTGGTCGCTGATAACTAGTCTCTGTTCATTTCGCAATGTTCAGGCATTTGTTGCTTTACAACTATGGTATTGAGGATGAAAATGACATCAGCCCTGATGATGCTGATGCTAACCTTGTTCCTCAACTGGTGGAAAAAGTTGCCGTTCCTATTTTGCATCATGAGATAGCTCACTGTTGGGATATGCTGAGTACTCATGAGACAAAGAATGCCGTCTCGGCCACAGATTTGGTTGTCAGATATGTTCCTGCTTCCAGCGAGGCTCTCGTTGAATTAGTAGCTGTTCTTCATGACCGCCTAGCTGATGCTATTGCTAAACTCATGGTATGTTTACAAACCTATATCCACATTTTGAGCTTGCTTTGGTAAATTGTACTTGCTCCAAAACTTATTTTAATGGGGGAAATCTTTTTTCTTTAGTCAGGAATGAAATTTTTTAGAAAAACTAGGGGAAACCACTGAAAATGGTTTCACAAATGTTTTCTAAACCTTCCTTCTCTCTCAATTTATTTGTAAATTAAGCAAGCAAGAAACTCTTGGGAATCTAGGGTTTTTTTTAGAATCACTTGGGATATTGGAAACTAATGGAAGACATTTTCTGTTAATTCTTTTTTTTCTTTTTTTATTCTCTTAAAGCCATTGTTTAGTAGTAACTAATAAATACATAATTCCTTACACAATTGTTTATTTATGCTTAAGATTACCACCTGCTTTTCTCTAGCATTCTCTATTTTTTATTGAAATTCTTCTATGAATTTCCATTTTGACTTGTATAATTATTGCTTTTTGTTTCTATTTGTATTCTTGAACTGCATTTCTCATTTCTGTTTCGCATAATGTTTTATGTTTCTGCGTCACTTATGGTAACAATACCCATTTGATCTTAAGCTAAGAAGCGTGGAGACTTTTAAGGTGGTGTGTCCGTGTTGGACACATGTTGGGCACCGACACTCATTAGACACTTCCCAACACGTCTAAACATGTCCTGTTATTTTTTAAATTCATTTAGGCCTGGACATGCTTTGGTCACTTGAGGAACACACATGTCCATTGCTTGGACACATGACACATTACAAAAAATGGGGCAAATTTCACTTTACCCTCTTGTAGTTTGATCCATGTGTGTATGGTGCAGATTAGCCATGGAGCTTGGATATGGTTTCCTGATTGCTCGTCATTTGGAAATAAGCAGATCACTTATTGTGGGTTGTGGACCAAAGTGTACCGTTAACATTCGTTAAGGACACCTGTAATAAATTTACCCAAATACCCTCATCTTCCTCTGCTAGACCCATAAATGATATATATATATATATATCCCTTGTAAGTAGTCTCACTTTCTACCACCATAACTACCCCACCACACCAACAAAAGCTCAGAGAGTCTAGAGAGTGAAGATGAGTCCTGTTTTCTTGGGAAATGGCTGCAAAAACTATCCCTCCATCCACAGCTTACTGCACTGACTGACATTTGTTCAACGACTTGGTCAGAGCTTTGATCGCCACCAACAACAATCAAATCCTCATGCCTGATTGCATCATTGGATGTCTTGGGTGGTATTAGGGGATGGTCAACTCTCACCCCCTACTATTCTCACTAAAAGCATCACTCAAAAAGCCATGGCTTACATAGATGCTTTTTCTGAATTGGATTTTGATTGAAATTTGGGATTGTGGGTGGCAAAGTGATTGGGCAGTGGGTGGTGGTGTGAGGTGGGGGGGGGGGGGGGGGGGTTGCCACTGGTCGCCATAATGGGGAGATGGTGAGGAGAAGAAGAATGTCATGTTTTGGAAATTTGAAGATGTTATAAGAGGTATTTTTGTTTTAAAAATTTGTTTACTCTTTGCATAGGCACGTGGCTATCTTGTAACTTTGGATGGAAAAGTTAATTGTGTACTTTGATTCACAAACCACAAGGGGTGAGGTATTTATTTCCAAATGATAAGGGAATCAGCCGCACATGGGCCAAACTACAAGGGAGTAAAAGTGAAATTTGTCCAAATAAAAACAATATTCCCGCGTTTAAATTTTAAAAATTAGTATTATGTTTTATTTTTTTATTATTATTTTTAAGTGAAATATTCATATATGTGAAATATAGGAAATATATAAAACTATATATGTTGCGCGTATTTCCCACATATTGTGTCCTATATTTTTTTGAAAATTGATGCATCAGTCAGTGTTGTGTCGCGTGTCCATATTCATGTTTCTTAGATCTCAAGTGAATGAAGCATCTGTAGATCGTCGCTTATATTTTCTATTATTTATCTGTTAAAATTCAATTCATAGGTCCCAACATGGAGCCCACTTGTAATGAAGGCTGTGCCAAATGCAGCACGTGTAGCAGCATATAGATTTGGCACATCTGTTCGTTTGATGAGGAACATATGCATGTGGAATAAGATTATTGCATTGTCTGTTCTCGAGAAGCTTGTTCTTGATGAACTTTTGAGTGGGAAAGTTCTTCCTCATCTTCGAAGCATCCAATCAAATGTTCATGATGCAGTCACAAGAACTGAAAGGGTCATTGCTTCATTATCTGGAGTGTGGTCAGGTCCAAGTGTCGCTGGGCAGCGCAGGTACATCTGTTATGATTGTTTACACTGATTGCATTTGAAATTAAGTCCTCTTGCTTTAGGAAATCAGTGGGTATTATTACTTGCCACTACTATCTGGTGCAATTTTTGAGGTACCTGTGCTGGCTTACCTCAGTTCTGCTTTCTAATAGTTACCTTCTGTTCGTCTCATCATTCTCATTTTGGATTTGTCTTAGATGGTCATTCTCATTTTGGATTTATGTCTTCTGCAATTTGTACTTTAATTCTTTTTGTATCTGCTTATTCAGTTAATTCAAGGGTAAATTACCCTTTGTCTTCCTTAAGTTTACTTTGGCCCCCCCAGCATTTGTAATTCCCAATTTACTTCCAAAATCTAACTTCGTACAATTTTGGGTGGAAAATGTCATGTGGGCAGCACGTGGCATTAAAAGGGATAAATTACACTTTGCCCACTTAAGTCTTATAATTTTCCACTTTGTCCCTTAAAAGTATTTTTCTCACTTTGACCCCTAATGTTTGTACTTTTTTCATTTACTATACCAAAACCAAATTCTGTTCAATTTTAAGACCCAAAACTCAAAACCCAAGACCCAAAATTCATACCCCAAAATCCAAACCCAAATTCCGAGGTCTCTTTCTTCTCTTTAAATTCTTTCCCAAACTTCCACCGCTCCTTCACTGCCCCTTTCTACCGCAACCTCCATACCTCTGTCTACCTTTCCATTGCCCTTCCCCTCTTGTACCCTTTCTTCATACACAACCAAACACCTCTGTTTGGTTCAGTTTTTATGATCTGATTTCTGAAAAGTTTTCAAAAACTAGTTTCCTGTCATGCAATATGTTATTTTACCCAGTAACCAAAGAAGAAAAGTTATTTTACCCTTATTATGGTCTTATATGCCATAGCTTGGCAATGAACTGCTCTAGTCTGTGTACGTGATGCTTTCATTATCACATTGCTTGATTATAAACATCTTTTTCTAATTCTTACGGATGTGCAGCCCCAAATTGCAGCCACTGGTGGATTACTTGTTTACACTTGGAAAGACACTGGAGAAAAAGCAGGTTTCAGGTGTGAGCGAGAGCGAGACTAGTGGACTTGCTCGTCGATTGAAGAAGATGCTTGTTGACCTCAACGAATATGACCAGGCTAGGGCAATATTGAGAACCTTCAGTCTCAAGGAGGCACTGTAATCACTCTCTCCCTCCACTGTATGCTTCTGTTGTCCTCGGAAGCTGAGGGCTAGTGAAGGTCTTGTAGGAATTTTTAAAAACACACTAAAAATAGTTATCAAATTAACATTTCTCATACTCAAGGTTAGTTATTGAGGCATTGGTTATATTGTAATTTTTGTTGAATATGCTTCCGGATTAGTACCATATTTTTATATAGATGTATCTTTTTCCATTTGAGTTGCTACAGGGGTTGGCTTCATACAGAAATGAAAAGAAAAGGATAGTGATGGGAAAGTGAATCAAAGGGACACATTTTTTTGTTTTTGTTCGGGAATTAATGTTGTGTTTCAATTATTAATTTGGATAAAAATTTAAAAAGTGAAAGAAAATGAAGAAAATTAATTTGGATATATTTTAGTCACATTATCTTTATCTTTTTCTTTTTTCTTTTTGAATTTCTATATAAATTCATGATTCAAGCACAGTTTAAAGGTACAAAATTATTATTATTTTTTTAGGTACATCGGAAAATAAATACAATACAACAAACTACATCCTAGAACTCTCCTCAGAGAGATGCACTATGTCATAACAAGCGGTGCGGATCTCATGATTGGTTCATTTACAACATGGAGATCTTCCGGTTGATATTCCCCTAGTTTGGCCATGGCATCAGCACATATGTTAGCTTCCCTGCGAATGTGTTGAATGGAGCAATCACAACCTCTCATGATAATCGTGCATCCTCCACAATGTCGAAATGGACATCTTTCATCCGTCCCTCGTTCAACAGTTTTACCACTTGCTCCGCATCCGTCTCTATTATCACTTGATTAAACCCCGTTGAAGTATAATGGTTAGCCCTTGTAGACTTAAAATTATTCAAAAATAAGAATTGTTCTTTGTAATGTGAAAGTAATAGCTCTATTATAAGAATGGGCCAAGGTTGCTTTGTACAACCCCAAAAACAAAAAAGAAAAAAAAGAGATTGTACAAAACGAACTTCACCAAAAAAATTGATACATATAATCGATATATTTAATAGGAAAAGTCTACAATGTGCACCTTATAAAGGGCATATGATATGCACTTATTGTATGGTCCATAACGCCACATCATAAAAATGACACGCTAAACCGGTCATATAACAATTCTGAAAAGAATCATAACTTTTTCTAATATCATAACAATATTACAATGAATCATAACAATGTCATAATATTCACCAAAGTGTCATAACAATATAATGACAACTCATAACAAATATAGTTATTTCTAATCAATTATCATAACATTTGAATCATAACTTTTTTTATTATGATTCATCATGACAAATCATAACTTTTGGTAGTAAAATCATAACTTTTACTAAAATGAATCATAACCACAACTTTTTCTCCACAATCATAATAAGATTAACAAAATGTCATAACTTTTATTAATGAATCATAACCACAACTTTTTCTCACAATCATAATAAGATTAACAAAATGTCATAACTTTTACTAATGAATCATACAGTACAAGAATTTTCACTTTTGGCAACTAAATTTTTAGTCACCAAAAGTTAATTTTTAGTCGCCGAAGGGTTTTAGCAACTAAATTATTTGGTCGCAATAGTCGTCATCAAAGAATTGTCGTAAAGGTAATTAGCGACTAAAATTATTTCAGTCTTCCATTTGAATTCACCTACACACTAAATGTAAACAGGATTTCGCATTCAAGAATCAATCATGCATGCTTTCTTCGGATGCTTTTGCAAAAGTTAAAAAGAATTCTGGTTTAATGATCATACCTTGCTGTACCAGGAAGAAGGAGATCGACATCCACTTCCTCATCACCAGTAGCTTGGCACCATCAGATCAAGGATCTCCGAAAATGTTCGTCTCTCATTTGCCTTGCCAACATGGTAGGACAGACCAATCGGAGGCCTTGCTGTAATAATTTGTAACAACATAACACCCAATGAATATACATCAGATTTCACACCCAACAAACCCCGTATGTTGGTACTCGGGATCGATGTAACAAAATGTCCCAGCCGCTGCGGTCATTTGATATTGAGTGACACCATTAGCGACAGATGGTGGGACCAACCTGGGTAAACCAACGTCGCTGATCTTGCTCACATAGTTTCGGTTTAAAAGAATGTTTGCGGGTTTGAGGTCTCGATGCACTAGAGGCTGTGGCTTTGTTCGATGAAGAAAAAGAAGAGCAGTGGTGACCTCAGCAGATATTCTGAAACGTGTTTTCCATGGCAATGGAGGAGAGTTGTTTTTCTGGAAGAGCCTATCTTCTAAGCTGCCATTTTCCATGTATTCATAAACAAGGCATCCATACTCAGGGCAGGCACCCAGAAGAAGAACCATGTTTGGATGTCTTATGTAGCTTAGTAACTCAACCTGCATGGTGAGAACAATAATAGAAAGTTAGATGCTTAAGTTGGTGTTTGGACACAGACAGACATAATTAGCTTATTTAAAGCTGCAACCTTCATATATGGTGTTTGTTTAGGATAGTTTTCTACATGATCCGAGTATACATATACACATGAGCAACAGAAACAAGCAACACATAATACCTCTCGTTGAAATTGTTTTTCCTTGTGACATTTCCGACCTTAGAACCTTAATGGCAACGGGTGTGTGGTCAAGAAAGGCTTTATAAACAGGTCCATATCCTCCTTCACCAATCTTCAATGAATTGGAGAAGTAGTCTGTTGCAACTTCAATCTCTTTAATGGGGTACTTTCTATACCGAATTTCAGAGCAAGCCAACGTCCAAGTTGGGTTCTGACGGTACCTAATTGGATCCTATTAAAACTCTCTAATTACCAAGATAATAACAAATCATGCACAAGTATTGGTTATTTTCATACCAAACACTCTTAGAAGTTGTATTATGTCATTTTTACTCAATAAAAAGAAGAGTTAAATGGGTCAAAATATGTCTAATACAATAGTTTCTAGAATTGCAAAATCATGAATGAATTATGAATCGTGCAATTCACCAATTAGCCATACATTCTATCCCAAAATAAATTCATCTATAGGTTAAATCGATCTATGATAATTGAATTATAAATCATAAGACTCTGATAACAGTGAAAGATTAATATATTGATCTAATTATTAGTTGAAACATCCAATCACTTTATTGCATTATCCTAATTTCAATTTCAACATGATCATATATGAATTAAACAGAAGATGCAGCAGCTAAAGATAACAGCAAGAACTCTCAAAAAATGCTACCATGCTTGTGGTATCATACACAACAATGGATGCTGCAGCACCGCTGTAATACATGGGACCCAACCTATCATATCGTTCCTGTCCTGCTGTGTCCCATATATCAAATTTCACAGTGGCTGAGTAATGACAATATCTGAGTGAAAAATGCTGCTCAATGGTTGGTTCCTGCATGACACATCTGTCAAATATACTTGACACGCAGACACAAATAAATAATTACTAAAACAAGAAAATAATCATCAGGTTTACACAAGACATTAAAGTGAACCTGGTTGTCAAAAAATTGGCCTTTGACAAATCTTAATACCAAACTGGTTTTCCCAGTTCCTATAAAGCCAAAAGAACCTGCAGAAAAATTCAAGAAATAGCTAAGAATTGATGTCTTATGACATTTTCATTTGAAAAATGGCAATCAAGCATAGTTAATCCACAATGTATAGTTATTTGGAATCACATTCATTTCAAAATAGGTCAAAAACCATACAATATGCAAAAACGAAAACTTCAATCTGTGAGAACCCGAGTTTAAAGCCCGACAAGAAAACGACAGGCACTAAATTTGAATAATACCAATGCATCAGCTAAAATTTAGAAAGAAGGCATACAAAAGATTAAACAACCCAGAAGCACATTTTTTTTTGGGGAGTTTAAACACTTGTATAATGTAATAAACATGCATGCATTATTGTCTAATTGTACATCATAATCTATGGATTATTAAATTAATGAAACACTCTAATAAGCACATCCAATTATTTTTATCTGGGCCAAACATTCCAACCTTTTCAAAGTAAACTCTACATGGTGAAGTGCCACCCAAATTAAGGATCATGGCTCTAAGTGTTGACTGGTGTAGAACACTATTGTAATTTAGATTTAAACAAGAAAAATCAAAACTTCAAGATTCAGATTGCAAGATGCTCAAGGGGTATGTATCGTGGAGTAAAATTGGGGAGTTTTTCTCCAAAGGGGCATGTTCACAAAATGGGTAGATATCATACAATAAGGTTACAAATTGAAATAGCATTTCAAAAATTACTATGATACTATAGTGATCCTATAGTGATACTATAAAGAAAAGAAAAAAAATGAGGAGAAAAGGTAAGATTCTTCCTCTCTCCTACCTCATGTATGGCCTTCATCTCTGCACTCTTCGCATCTGGATCTCATATTTTGGTAGTCGTTGTGCCATCGATTGCTGCTTCAATTGCAACCTTGGTTTTGTTTTTCCATCTCGGCCAAAGCCATATGGAGCCTCTTCGGGCTTGCTTTTGCTTCTAGAACATTGCGTTCCTCCTCTGGCTTCCATTCATCAATCTCCTTTTGCTGGGAAACACAAGTGATTTGTAGTCACATTTGAAAGACTTATTGTGAGATAACTTAGCAACTTGTAGAAGATAGGAGCACATCAATCTAGTTCAAGTCAAGATTTTTACCTTCTTTGGAAGAGATTGCTTCTTTTGGTAAAACTGAATTATTACATCTCATCATTTGCTTTAATTTCGATCTCTTAATCTCTCCTCATTTCAGCCTGGAAGGCATGCAAGTCAATCTGCTATAACAAAACTTCGCAAGACTACAAGTCATGGACTCATATATTTTTTGTACAACAATGTGTTTAATTTCAGCCTTCTCAGTGACAACCAGCGCAAAACAAACAAAAGCTAATAAAGCATAGAGCATAGGGCAATTTCACCAAATTATATATATGTGTTAGTATTTACAAACTTTAAAGGCTTTATATGACCTGGGGTTGAAAAAGATTGTAAGGTTTATCCCTTCAATCAAATAGAAGAGAACAAAGCACCTTTCCTCGATTGCTTTAGAGTTAATATTTCTTTTCGTGAATTGGATGGATGCTTGCTAAATTGCCACCTGAAATGACACACCCTGTAACAGCAAAAGTTCTTTTATAGGCACTAAAAAGCTAGAAAATACTGCCAAAACTGTTGTGTATGCTTGGACATACCTCAGTCTATTTTGTTTTTAAATACATATGCAATGAGTTTATCATTCATTGTGCTAACCTATTTTTCTTTCCCTTGAAACTAATTTAAAAAATACTTTTTTTTTTTTTGATCGGCAAACCCGAAAATCTTTGTACATGATGAACCATACAAGGTATGAAAGATTTACATCAATAAAGAGGAGCTAGGGAGAAAAAAGCAATTCAAGCTCCAAGTTGGTGAGAAACCAACAAAAGAGAGAGAAAGAGAGAGGAAGGAGAAAGAAATATGTCGTAACAAAACACAAAAATAAAGACAGAGGTATCCTCTTTGGTCCTGCCTTCAGTACTGATCATAGCAACACTCAGCCTCATTCAATCCCATTTGCATTTTCCAGATGAGCACAGCCACAGCCTTCCCCATACCAATCATTGAAGCCATTTGCATTCCAGATGGTCTCACATACAATGCAAAGCCATATTTGTATTCCAGATGGTCTCACAAAGCAGACTAGATAACCATTTTGCATTCCAGATGAGCACAGCCATGACCCTTCCCATAAAAGATTCAACCCATTTGCATTCCAGATGGTCTCTACAAAACAGGAACAACTGAATACCATTTGGACAAGGCATAAAACTAAAAACTAGATAAAAACTGAAAACCAGCCTTCCCTTCTGATCAGCATAGCAGCCAGCAAAACAGCAACACAGAAAACAGAATCCATTTGCATTCCCAGATTAGCACTGAAAACAGAATAGCTGAACCCACTGCCTCTACCATTTCTGAACAAAGTAACAAAACAGGATCAGGAGCCCACGACCTTGGAGATCCACAGCAGATAAGCTTCAAATTTGCACAGATGAAATCACCAAAACACAGAAGCACACCTCTAACTTGCCTCAGATTTGTACTGCAATCCACTGCAGACCAAGGCACATCATCCAAAGCAGAACAGGACAGCATACTTTGCACCCCAGATCGCCCACATAGCAGAACAGCATACACCCATATAACATTTGTACAGCATAGCAGAACCAGTCAACCAAGTTTGGGTAACACAGCAAAAGCACTATACTCAGATAGACACAGCATACACAACCTCTTCCTGATCTGCCTCCAGATTAAAATAGCAGAACAGACCAGAACAAGACCCAACCAACTGTTTCTGGCCCATCTAGTGATTTGTAATCCCAGCTCTGAATTTGTCTCCAATTGAAGGGATTAAGTCATCAATTGAGAAGGAAGGTAACTTGATGGTTGCTTTTCAGCCATAGTGCAATTGGCTCTGATTTTAATAGAGTTCACTCATATTCTGAAATATTTGGTTGAAGTTCTCTTAAAAATACATTCGCTTTCCCTACACTTCCACAGCCGACTCAAAGAACAATGAGGGGATAGCTCTCCAAATTAATCTGTCAAAGTGATTAGTTTACAGTCATCCACCATTGGAGAAGGCCATCAACTGAATCTTGAATGCACCAAGAAAGTTTTCCCCCATTCTTGAATAATTGAAGACCAGATCTAGCCATGGTAAGTGCAGTGAAATGAAGACATGAGAAGCAGATTCAGAGACAAAAGCCACAAAGGGGTGCAACTGAGCAGGAAGGCAGAAGAATTTAAGATATTCAATTCTAAGCAAAAATTCTGCTGACTTAATTTTGTTCTTTCCAAGCCAACCAACAGAAAAATGAAACCTTAGGGGGATGGTAGCTCTATTCCAGATATATCGCAAATTGGAAGATGAGTAATATGGAATTGCTGAAAGAGTAGATCTCAGAACAGAAAACCTGCTAAGCCCTCTAAGGAAGCCACGCTTCCAAAATAGCAGTCAGCTTATAAGAGACAGAGTATAAATAAATTTAGGGCTTCAAGCAAACTAGTTTTTCCTCCATTCTAAGAGAACATCACTCTTCTAATGTAAAAATCAAATGTTGTATTGGTTTTTCCTTGCAAATATTGGATGAAGAGGAACCATCTTGACAGCTTGAGAGATTAAAAAGGAAGTAAAAATCATTCTTAAGGCAAGTG